>CM033651.1:3641329-3789811 GCA_019512145.1 Engystomops pustulosus
ATCTATCTCCTATCTATCTATCTATCTATCTATCTATCTATCTATCTATCTCCTATCTATCTATCTATCTCCTATCTATCTATCTATCTATCTATCTATCTCCTATCTATCTATCTATCTATTTTCTATCTATCTATCTCCTATCTATCTATCTATCTATCTATCTCCTATCTATCTATCTGGGCGCTTAGCTCCAGTGTATGATAAATGTGCCCCATGTATTTATCTCATATATATCCACTCATTAATCTATCCATCCATCCATCCAGGCTACAGAGAATTAGATCACATCCCCTACTTATATGGGGTAAAATTATACAGGCTGCTTCTTAACAACAATTCCAAAAGCTTATCCAAGTGCACTGGGGGCATGTCCTCACACTGCTGTGCATTGAGCTGCTCCATGGCTCCTCCCCTCTACTCTGAGTGACTACTGCAGTATTTAATATGAAGCTAGCTACTGCTTTTTCCTAAAAAAGAGGGGAGGGATTTGCATATGCTCAGAGGAGGAAGCAGCAAAACAGTGTAAAGACTTGAAAAAAGCTACAAAACTGGAACATACATCCATATTTCACAGTCCTGATTCTACTAACAACCCACACACAGGTATGGTTTAACATCTCTACAGGGTTGCTACCTAAGGCTACATTCACATCACATTTTCTTTAAACGCTCAGTATTTACACCAGGGGGGCTCCATCGTATGGGTGGACTTATACTGAAAGATAGGAACGTCTTGCCTCTATGTTGTATATTGTAGGAAAAATAGGAAGGAAAAATGTAGTAAGATGCGTCTTTCCATCCCGCTCCCTCCTGCTGAGCTATACATACACAGTGGAGGACATAATAGCCAATGAGGGACGGATACAAAGTATTGCTCTCATCCCCAGACTCCACTGAGTCATCTCTGTGACATCACTGTGACATCACAGGGGGAAACAACCTGAACATGGGCAGCAGCCAATCAGTACTAAGCGCCCAATCCCTTTAACGTTATGTCCTCAGGCTGAATTAGTTCCTTCCAATCATTTCTTATTCCAGGTTTTGATGTGGGGCAGTTCAAGGTTGAACGGGAAAAATTCTGGGATGATCAAGATTAAGGATTGACCCCCACATTATGTATGTCCTGAGTTACTATGGAGTCATGTATCTACTCTTGATACAGAAGTGTAATGTAATAACAGGCAGGATGTTCGGATCAATGTCCATACTAAAGTTAATATCGGATGTTTCCATGTCCGGCCCCTATGCGGGAGACGTTCCGGAACACGTAATAACGTAACATTGTATCACGTCACCTCCATAGGCTTCACTCTACGGATTTATCACTCCCATCCAGTAGATCGGCCTCACATCAAGAAAAGTTTCTCTTCTCAGAGATCTCGCAGTCCTGGAGATGTTCTCACCGTCTGTAGACGTATCTAAGCTCCGGCGCTCACCTCACCCGTTACCTCACTGCCTCAATTAGCAGAACCCGGCTCCTTCCCTTACAATCAATTTAAAGATTAATTTGTTTAATATAACTTTAAATTGCTCGGGAGATAATTGATGCCGGGATCGGGCTGTACAGTGATAATGTCGCTGCCTCTCTCCCGGCTTTAAGTAGAACATTCAGATTGGGAATCTTTTTTTATTTGCATGAAAGGTAATAAAACTAAATTGTATTGATTCTGCTCGCTGGATAATAGTGACAAAAATCTGTCAGGCCCCTACATTTCCTGAATAATATATGACCCACAGATTAAAACTTCAAGGGAGTTAATGAGAGAATTGTTCAGCGGCACAGACTTCCATCTATTATCCATAGAATCCACATCTATCTATCTATCTATCTATCTCCTATCTATCTATCTCCTATCTATCTATCTATCTATCTATCTATCTATCTATCTCCTATCATCTATCTATCTAGCTCGTATCTATCTATCTATCTATCTATCTATCTATCTATCTATCTATCTATCTATCTATCTCCTATCTATCTATCTATCTATCTATCTATCTATCTATCTATCTATCTCCTATCTATCTATCTCCTATCTATCTATCTATCTATCTATCTATCTATCTATCTATCCATTATCTATCTATCTATCTATCTATCTATCTATCTATCTATCTACCTTTCTATAAAAGTAAAAAATAGGCTGCACACCAAAATATAAAAATAGTGGGTACTTGGGTGGGCACTTGGGTGAATAAAGTACCCACTCTTTTTATATTTTGGTGTGCAGCCTATTTTTTACTTTTATGCATGAAGAGGTGGAGAGTCAAACCACTGAGAAGGGCGAGCACCCAAACTAAGGGCCACATTTATCACTTTTGTGCGCCTAAGTGTAGTAAGTGTAGTAAATTCTGGCGCACTGTTTTGGCAGAATTATCACAAGCTACAACCATCTGTGATAAGTATATTTTCTGCCTCTTACTAATCACTTTACTTTACCACAGTTTAGGCGCAATTTTGGCGCAATGTTAGATTCGGGCACTTACATGTGATCCTGCTACAAGCTCCTCTCTGCTTCTCCCACATCCCAGAATGAAGATAACACTCACAGCAGCACCCAGGTGTGTGACACCCCGCACCCAGTGACCTCCTCAGCAGCACCCAGGTGTGTGACCCCAGCACCCAGTGACCTCCTCAGCAGCACCCAGGTGTGTGACACCCAGCACCCAGTGACCTCCTCAGCAGGGGCTTCTCCTGGAGGGGATCCCCCAGTGCTGGTCTCCTGCTGCACCCCAGTAATTCTGCACAATATCCCCCTCAGACACTGTGCAGAATTACATCGGGGACACTTTTTTGTAGTATCTGCAAACTTCTGCAAGCTTCTGCAAACTTGTGCAAACTTCTCTTGCTCTTGCTGTGAGCTCAGCGTTTTGCAGAATATTTAGTAAATAGAAGGTGATGAACTGTAAATAGAGTCTGCAGCTCCTGTCTGTAATGTATCTATTATATGTTCCAGTGTCTGGCTGAGCTCTGCTGCTAGAAATGAGCTGTTCTGCAAAGGGGCTCAGTGCTTTCTTCTCAGATAACGCCACCTTCGGGCTGGAGTGTTTTTGCGCCCGTTTTTGCGCCTAAATGTAAAAGTCGCACGTGATGAATATCATTAGGCGCAGCAAAACATCTGGAATTGAACGATAGATGAGGGAAAGGTGGTTATTTTAGCTGCGCGGCTAATTTGACGTTTAATCGCAAAAATGGCGCAAAAACGGTGCGCCTAAACGAAAAGGCGCAAAAACAACAGAAAAAACAAGTGATAAATGTGGCCCATTGTGTACATTTGTATTAGTGACTAGTTGGATCCCAATGACTTCTTCTTCCCACAGCCCCCCAGGATCTAAGCCCCTCTAACCCACAAACAATGCAGCATTATCTATCGACGTTATCCATCAATCTGTGGCTCCAGTATTTGAATGGGGGACTGAAAGTGCAAAGGTTCAGATATTCAAGCGGCATCCCACTCCCTTCTTGGAGACTTCCAAGATGGTCAAGTAAAACTTTCCTGTATTGTATCATATCTATTGTATGTGTCTAACTATCTATGTCATGCCTGTCTATCTTTTCATCTATTCCCTATCTAGTTCTTCTCCATCCATCTGTGAACCATCCATGGGGCTTTACATAGGGTCCAGCACCACCTAATCCTCGGTCACTGCACCTTTACTTTAGGGCAGTGATGGCGAACCTATTGGAGACCGAGTGCCCAAACTACAGCCAAAATCTATGTATTTAACAGGAAGTGCCAACATGGCATTTTAGGCAGTAACTTATTGTTACCTGTTCATCCACATCTTTTAATCATATCGTCCCCCCAGAGGTCACCAATACAGTTAAATTCAGACTCTTGTTGTAGCTTCTCTCCAGGATCTCTCTGTAGAGAAAGAATGGTGGGTGGATGACCTCCAAAGATATTGCAGTTCTGTCCACACCTTCTCACTTTTCCCGCAGTTTCAAACAGCCAATGAAGTGTCGCTTTAAAATAGCGCTGAGAGCAGCATCTCTAAAGTTGCCTGGGACTGCAGGAAGATTTAGTGGATTTTGTCCTATTTGGAGAACTTTGTCCTGGGGTGATGGTCTGAGTGCCCACAGAAATGGCTCCGAGTGCCACCTCTGGCACCCGTGACATAGGTTCGCCACCACTGCTTTAGGGTGTGGAGAGATCTGGTAGTGGAGCCGGGAATGAAGCGATGACAATGAGGATGTGGAGCAGATAAGTCCACAGATACATGGAGTAAAAACTCATCTCCTGGATCCTCCAGGTTCAGTGTCACAACAATCTTCTCTCTTTTATCAATCGTTATCCAGATGGATTTTGGGAGGAATTTTTTATAACTTTTTTAGTTCCAATAACTTTTTTCCCTGGTCTGGGACAGCGTAACTATGCAGGTAAGTGACTCCATGGATGAAATCAACAGTTGAGTAGCTGAGTAGTTATAAGCCTTGAAGACATTGGGGCTCATTTACTAAGGGTCCGAATAGCGGTTTTCTGCCGGGTTTCCCAAATTTTTCCGATTTGCGGCGAATTGCCCCGGAATTTTGGCGCACGCGATCAGATTGTGCCGCATCGGCGCCGGGTTTCACGCAACAGAAATCGGGGGGCGTTTCTGTCGGAAAACCCGACGGATTGGAAAAACTGTTTTATTGCAGAAACAGAAACGAAGAAAACTTTACATTGACATTTTGCATTTTACAGTTTATCCACAAAATTATGTTACAATCTCTATCGATTTATCTGCTTTATCTGTAAAAAACATAAAAACATTAACTATAATAAAATGATGAGTTAATACCAGCTAACTGGGTCTTTGGTTTCATTTTCGAGTGTCTCTAATGTATCCTATTCATTGATTATTGTCCCTGTATCTCCTCTCTATCATGTCCTGCAGGCGTGTCACTTATTTATACCTTCAAATGTTGCTGTTTGTAGGTATCCGGTCTTCCTTGGTCTCAAGAAGGTGGTAAAGTTAGGGTTTCCATCTGAAGTCAATTTTAAACTCTAAAAATAAAATGTTTTAGTGTGTATCTCCACTGCTGTGCTTGTATAATATTTAAACTCACTGTCAGCCTATAAGTCTCTCATGGCTATCCTAAATATGGGGGGGAAGTAGTTGGTTCTCGGTGAGTCGCACCAGTCTCCCCATATTTGGTCAAATTTTGTCTGTGTTTATAGATAATCTTCTCATATTGCAGAATTTGATTTACTTGAAGCTTCCACATGCTAAGTGTAGGAGTGTTAGGTGAGTACCACCGCAGAGCAATGCATTTGCGGGCCAAAAACAATGTTTCTCTTAAAAAAATAATTTGGTAATGTGTCCAGTCTGCTTCCTGAATTAGGCCCAGTAAACATACCTCGGGTGAGTGAGGTAGTGGGACTGGTAAAATGCTTGTAAGGAAGTCTGTTATGTCTTTCCAAAATTTTTGGATTGGTGCGCAGCTCCAACTCATATGCCAAAAATTCGCTCCTGACTCTCCACATCTAGGACATGCTGTCGTTGTCACCCTGAATGAAGTACAATTGAATGTGTTTGTTATTTACTGAGGGAGAGACTTTTAGGTGCGAGGACAGCATATCTGTAATGGATTCCTCGTCCAGTGAGGGAATGAGTGTTTTCCATTTGTCTATTATAGGCAGTGGATGCTGTGTGATCTTTTTCTGTATTAGATGAGAGTAGAGTATTGAGACTAGCCCTCTAGGACCCTGTGTTCTGTATATACCAATTATCGGGTAAGACGATATGATGAGAGGAGATTCTGGGAATTGCGCCTCCAGCACGTGTCTGAGCTGTAGGTACCTATAGAAAAAGGATCTATCCAAATCATATTTGTTTTGTAATTCTTGGAATGAGCAGAGGACATTTTCCTTATAGATATCTCCTATTGTGTTTATGCCCTTTTGCTTCCATAGGGCTTGCCCTTCCAGGGCGTGTATGTGTCTAAGAGTGGGGTTGTACCACAATGGGGTTTCAGCAATAATGCCTGTGAAGTTTGCCACATGTTTAGCCGCCTTCCAGACCTGTCTAGCTAGATTATGTAGTGGTAGCAAGGTTGGGCCTGCCTCCTGTGGGGGTTCTAGGACTGGCCATAAAGTGTTGAGACCCAAATAATGCTGTAGATGATGTTCTGAGTTGGGTAGGTTTTGCTCGCCTGTCCAGCAATGTAGGTATCTAAGTTGTCCCGCTAAGTAATAATTATAAAAATCAGGGAGTGCCATTCCCGCCTCTTCTTTTGGACGTTGTAAGGTGTTGAGGCTAAGTTTAGCTCTGGAAGTGGCCCATACGAATACCCCCGTTAGGGAGTGTAGTTCCTTAAAGAATTTTTTGGGTAGAGGTACTGCTGAATGTTGCAGGATGTATAGACATTTCGGAAGAATTATGAGTTTAACCAAGTTTATTCTGCCTGCAACCGAAAGAGGAAGTGTTTTCCATGACCTATATTTCTCTTTCACATAGGTGAGGAGTGGGCCAGTTATGTGTTTGCGTGCATCCTGGTGTAGTTTAGTTATCATGTCTCCCAGATATATGAATTCTGAAACCACCGCCAGTCCCTCCACTATTGCTGGGCCCTCCCATGGACGTGGGCCTAGAGGCATAAATGTCGATTTCGACCAGTTCACTTGCAGCCCTGAATACTTCCCAAATTCATTAATAATTGAAATGGCATGTGGCAGTGATATGGTGGCTTTGGACAGGAACAAAATCATATCATCTGTGTACAACCCCACCCTATCTTCCCGTTGACCTAGACTTATACCTTGATATATGGGATCCTGTCTGAGCTGGGCCGCCAGTGCTTCAATGGTTATTGCAAATATTAATGGAGAGAGTGGGCATCCCTGTCGCGTGCCCCGGTGTAGTGTAAAGGAGGGGGACAGTTCTCCATTAATTAATAGTCTGCTATTAGGTGTGGAGTATAAAATACTAATCCATTTGCAAAAATTAGGACCGAATCCCAACCTCCGTAGGCAATGGTTCAAGAAGGGCCATTCAACCGAGTCGAATGCCTTGGCAGTGTCCAAGGAGGCCAGTGCCCAATCTTCCCCCTTCGTCTGTCCAATTTGAGCAATCACTTGTAAAAACTGCGGAATTTTAAAAAAAATTGTGCCGCAAAAATAGCACTCATATACACCGAGAAGGAGGAAGTGAACTCCGGCGGACTTCAGCGCAGCAGCGACACCTGGTGGACATCGGGCGCACCACCTTAGGGAATCCCAGCAGAACCTGAATCAGCATCGGAGAACGGGCCGCTGGATCGCAACTGAACCAGGTAAGTAAATCTGCCCCAATGTCCCTTAAAATTTCCTACAATCTGTAATGGAACAGGCCAAAAATTCTCCTTCTAGACAAATTACTAGAAGACATTGGGTACTTTTAGAAATACAATTTCCACCCACTCTGAACATCTGGGACTCTTATCCATTGGCTCCTCGCAGCATCATGCTGCTTGCGTAGGAGGACAAGTGACGACAGAGGGTCATAGGGCTGACAATGAAAGAGGACATCCCAAATTCTCACAGCTGTGACTTCTAATGACCAACAAAAATTTCAAGATTCTGTCCTGA
Organism: Engystomops pustulosus; assembly: GCA_019512145.1. Taxonomy (NCBI): domain Eukaryota; kingdom Metazoa; phylum Chordata; class Amphibia; order Anura; family Leptodactylidae; genus Engystomops; species Engystomops pustulosus. The sequence goes on from CM033651.1 coordinate 3,648,886, forward strand.
GACGTAATCTACACCTTTACAACATGGACAATATCAGGAGGGTTCATGTTCAGTTTTACTTTAATTTATATATTTTTTAATTAATTAATTTTATTTTTTTTTTTATTCTAACATTCTTCAATCCACAGAAGTTTTTCATTTCTTGTGTCCTGACATAATATGAGATCTTGTGAGTTTCCATGAATTAAATATTAAATGAACGCGGTAGAATTTAATAGATTGGACTGGATGGACTGACGTCTTTTCTCAGCTTATTTACTACAATACTATGAAAACCTCTGACTGAAGCCTCACAAATAAAAAATATATATCATTGATTGATCCCAACTAATAGATGGTGGATTCTAAATCTGTCTCACTTTTAATCACCTATTTGTAGTAATTTGGGATAACACCACAATGATATCTGAGCACATGGCTCGCTGGTGGTGTTCTCGCCTCCCATGCTCCGTGTAGGGGGTCACATGATACATTTTAGTTTTGTCTAATCTTCTACAACTTATTTGTTGCTTAGGTAATGCCAGAAATTTAAAGGTGTATAATGTCACATCATAAGTCCCACCTCCTTTTGACGAAGACACTCCCTCTTTCTATGAAACCCCACCCACGTGTATAAGAAGTTGTGAAAAAAACAATGAGGGTGAGTTATCATGGCGTAAAAGCTGCAATTTAGTCACAATTTGCTGCACAGAGTCAGGAATTGTGACTTCTATGCCCTCTACGCCAGTTGCATGGGAAGGGGGAGGTGCTTGGTCATAAAGTGGACTGGCACAGGGTGTATATACCGTGCTTTAATATGCTTTGGGTATTAATTCCATTATTTAAATCAATATTCTGGATATGATTCTTTTGTATTAATTATTAGTATAACTATTATTGTTATTTTTGTTATTAATATCATTCTATTATTATTAATGGTATCAGTATTCTTATTTGTATTATAAACTATATTATTATCTATATTATAATTATTATCTATTTTATCTATATTATTATCATTATTAATGCTGTAAGTATTAGTATTATTATCTATATTATTATTATTATGATTATTAATGGTGTTAGTATTATTAATTGTATTATTACCTATATTATAATTATTATCTATAGTATTATTATTATTATCTATATTATATTATTATTATTATTAATGGTATTAGTATTCTTATTGGTATTCTAAACTATATTATTATTATCTGTATTATTATTATTTTTTATTATTATTATTATTATTATTAATGGTGTTAGTATTAGTATTATTATATATATATATTTTTGATTATTATTATCTATATTATATTATTATTATTTTTATTATTATTAATGGTATTAGTATTAGTATTTGTATTATTATCTATATTATTGCCAATGTTATTATAAGTATTATTATTTGTATTATTATCTTTATTAATGATATTACTAATATCATTATTCTTTCTGTGTTTTCTTCTTTCAGTTTATATGAACCCATAATAAGACCGTTCTTACTTTTCACTCGACAACCTGTTCTAGATTATAGACTTTCTAATCAAAGTAACATTTCTCTACTACAGTACAGTCCATACTCCAGGTATAAAATTATATTACCCCACATCCCCTGCACAGCGATAGCGCACTAAGGCTCCAGCCTATCTGTGAGCCAATATAACACACGTTAGTAATATGAAGGAAATGAGGGTCATGTGACGGAAGCCGGGGATTAAGACAATAAGACCTGTCACCTGTTTTAATAAAGCTTAATGCAAAAAAATTGCTATAACTTTCAGAATGCAGCTTAGCCGACTTTAAAGCTTAGGTTTTTATTTTTCTGCTTTATGGCATGCTTCAAAACTACTTGGACAAATACAAAACAAGAATTACTGTGCGCCATAAGTTATTTTAATATCCTGTAGTGGTGTATACTTCCAATGAAATCCCTAGGCTATTATTAAGCTTCCATGTTTGTGTGAAAATGTCAAGTTGTTTCGAGTGACTGCATACTCTAAATTATATATAACTGTTACTTTATAGCTAATAGGCACTAAAATTACTTTAAAACAGAAATGTAAAGTTGTATTTTCATCCTTTTTGACAGATAATAAAGCTTATTTATGGGACAATTTTTCATCTATTAGAACACATGTTCAAATATGGTAAAAAATAATAGGGCGATATTTAGACAATAGCAGATAGGAAAGTTCTCGCTCGTAATTTGAGAGGCGACGTCCACGGGTAACAGTATCGTGTCGCCACAAATTATGTTTGTGTTGCTTCATTTGTAAATGTTATGTGTTTCTCAATGAAATGATATTTATACCTCGAAATGAGATTTTGATGGCTTAACGATTTTCCCGGCCAACAATAAAGTACAAGTACAAAGATCTTCCGCAGTCTTTCCCATGGAAAGAGAAGGCACAAGTCATATAGAATTGTTATGTTTTATATAGATATATATCGGAATGTATCAAATAAATTGTTGGAAAATTCCCATCAATATTTGGAGGCAAATTCACGGACCGGATAATACGACTGTGACGAGATGAAAGCTAACGGAGGGGCAAGTGAATTAAAATGGAAAGTGAGTTCAAACATATCAAATATTAAGTATTTATGAAATATTTATTACAGTATATAGATAGAACCTTATAGAAGTGAAGAGTGTAAATGCAAATGAATCGTGTAATTGTTATCAGCTATGAGACTAATAGTGGTGATTGATCCTTAAAGGAGGTTTTCGTTTTGCCTTTTGTTATCCCTTTATGATGAGATGATGAAAGGATGTCCCATCCGCTCTCCACCGGTCATCTGCGATCTGTGAGGGAATGCATTAGTAGGTGGTAGGTTCCCTGCAGTGCCTCCACAAAGCAAATAAGTCATTACATGGTCCTCATGGGTCGTCTATGTTATATACAGATCTGCTGGGTCCTTCAGGGCAAGAAACTAATAGACTACTCAAATATGTGAAAATGTGTAGTCAATTTTTTTTTTTAAATCTCATAGGATTGGACAATCCTTAATATTGTCTAGCAGCTTCAAAAGACAATCCACGCCTAAGATTGGATTGTTTACTGCCCTCTATCAGCTTTCCAGTCATTCCATTTTGGTTTCCCATTGACCTTAGCGACTTTAGCATAATTTAATTTATTTATGCACATGAGCTTCTTGGTGTTCCGGGTCGGGCCGGTGGCTTCTAGTGTGACCATTAGACATTATATCCAAAATTTAACTTGTTTGTATTTTAGAAACTAAGGATTAGACACATTGGGGCACATTTACTAAGGGTCCGCGCACAGCATTTCCGTCGGGTTTTCCGATTATTTCCGATTTAGCGCCACATTTAACAGAGGTTTTTGGCGCACGTGATCAGATTTTGGTGCCAAATTTCATGCGACACACATCAGGGGGCGTGGCTGTCGGGCAACCCGACTTATTCGGATTAAGTGCAGGATTTAAAATTCAAATTGTGTCGCACATACACCGGGAAGAAGAAGGTGAACTCTGGTGGACCTCAGCGGGGAAGCGACACATGGAGGATATCGGGTGCACGATCTTGGTGAATCGCGCCGGACTTCATCCTCGTCGGACAGTCGGATCGGGGATCGCAACAGGACTGGGTAAGTAAATGTGCCCCATTAATTTCAAATAAAAATCCGACACTTGGTGTGCCTCAACTATCTCCTGGGCGCATCCGAGGTTACTGACAGCTGCCCCACTCAACCACGTCCCGGTAAACCGCTGCTTCATCCTCACTCCTCTTTCAGGCATCCTGGCTCCTACTCCATTGGGCCTGGATCTCTCACCTTCTTACAGTGTGTGCAATAGCACTGATGTCCCCCACCAATCATTGCTCACCTGGGGCTATATAGTCCAGCATTTCCTACTCTCCAGCACCAGGCCAAGTTTTTTTAGCTTCTCTATTCCTGCTGTATGGTATATTTGCTAGTGTGACTACTTTGTCTTCCATTAGAACTCTGTTCATGACTCTGTTCCTCTTTGTATGACCCCGGCTTGTTACTAATCACGTGCTGCCTTCCCCAACCCTCTGCCTGTTTACTGACATTACTTGAACATCCCATGCCTTGACTTCAGACTGACCTTGACCATTCAGTTGCCTGATCCCTTGGTGCCACACATTAGTGTCTCTGTGCCTACTGGGTCATCTGCCATCCTCACTGAGACCACCACAAGAGGAAGCGGCCAAGCGATGTCTCTGCAGCCAAGTCTAGATCCCTCTATAGGGGTGTAAGAGTTAGTACTGGAGAGGTCCACGGATTATGCCCTTAGTGGGTGGCCCAAAGTCAAACTAATAGGATAACATGGAAGCTTCACAATTTGCTACTTGCTACAGTATTCCAGTATTTTTATAAAAGGCGCAACATTGTGTCTGTGTATCTGCAGTCATCTCAAAGCTGCTGGGAGGAGAGCGTTCCCATTCCGATCTACATCGAGCTTCTATGTGATGTAAGTTTCTATCCATCACGTTGGCAAGATGGAATTGAACTCTTTGCTCATGTAACTAGAATTCTTTCTAGAAAAAAAAATCATTTTCGAAAAAACTACTATTGATTTATACAAAATTTGTTTGAAAGTTAGCGACCATTGAAGTAAATAATAATAATTTATTGTCCCCTAAAAGGGGAAAAGAAGATGTCACAACCGGTTTGACAACGCAGACAATTACATAACATACAGTACAATAGGACACATTAAAAATATAAAAAAACATAAAAGAAAAACCACTTATCACCCCCAACCTGTATGGTACCCTATAATTATGTCTAACCCTATAATCTAAGAATAGCGCGTACAACGGCCAGATCTTGACCAAATTAGATATAAAAGTACCAACGGTTCAGTGTTTCTATAAAAATCTTTTAATAAATAAAACCTTGGTCTTAAAATTTTTCCATGTCATTTTTAAAATGTAGAAGGTATTTTTGGTCCTAAATCATGAAAAAAATTAAAGGTTTCCTAAAAAATAATCTATCGTCGCCCTTCAAAATGGATTCTTAGTTTACTTTTTTAATTTATTACAACCGAAGCTCGAAGTTTCTGAAGACGGAGGAAAGTTGACTGTTTCCCATCACCATTCGACAACAAAAAATGTTTTAACTATTTACAGATCAGGATTCCACCGGGATCAAAGGCTCTAAATAATAGAGTTTCCCGGCTGATCAGAATGAAACGCTCCCACACATGAAATGTACAGTATTAGCACCTACATGAAGCACCCAGCCTCAAACCGCCTCGGGCACAGAACCCAATGAATGTTCTGGAAAGCTCCTGTGTCTTCATGACAGCTCAGTTTGTTACCAGTTTGTCACCAAGTCATACGCACATTGTACAATGCCGGCTATAAAAAGACTAATTTCTGGTCATGCAATATGTGCTTCCATCCATACACTAAGTCAGCATCAATTATTAACTCAACTCTGCAAAAAAAAAACAAAAAAAAAAACAACAACTTTATTTTCCTGCCTGTCAAAGCTTTAAACATAATATAAAATATATTTTTAAAAGATTAAAAAACGCAAATGCAAAAAGTGTTTTTTAACCTGGTTTATATTTTGTCATTATTAAGATTTTATATTTTGTAATTATTAAGATTTTAGACACTTCACCCAAAAAAAAAGAAGTTTACTGGAAAAAATTTTGTCAGCATTTTTTCCCCTTGGAGATGAATCTTTCTGTAATGTTTTTGCCCTAAAATGAATCCTTATCCAGGACACCAATTCAGTAAATATTAAATAGTAAATCCAGTAATTTTGGATTAAAATGAAAATTAACCATCAGACTCTTCATATGCTAATGAGCTTGAAGGGCTCTACCAGAGCCCATCCTTTCCAAAATGATGGCAAACCATTCCACTTTTGCTCAATTCCACCTTTCGACCAATTTTCATAGTATCAGAGTTTATACGGTTGAAAAAAAAAAAGACACACGTCCATCAAGTTCAACCAAGGAAGGGAAGGGATTGGATGAGATTTAGGGGAAACAATTCTATGTAACACAACTGTAAATGTTATTTAGGTGCAAAAAGGCATCTGGAGCTTTCTGCTGTCCCTGCTGTGACCAGCGACTGAGCTCTCTGCTGTCCCTGCTGTGACCAGCGCCTGAGCTCTCTGCTGTCCCTGCTGTGACCAGCGCCTGAGCTCGGCTATTCCACAGATTGACAGTTCTCATAGTAAAAAAGCCCTGTCACCTCTGGTGATTAAACCTTGTTTTCTCCAGACGGAGACAGTGCCCTCTCGTCTTTTGATCCGTTTAATCTGGAACAACTTACCACCATATTTTTTATATGGACCATTAATATATTTATATAAATTAATCATGTCCCCTCGTAGTCGTCTTTTCTCAAAAATAAATAAATCTAGTTGTTTTAATCTTTCCTCATAACTGAGACCCTCCATACCCCTTATCATTTTTGTGGCTCTTCGTTGTCTCCTCTCCAGTTCCAGGGACTCCTTTTTATGGACCGGTGCCCAGAACTGGACGGCTATATATAGGGGGTTATGGGTTGGCAGGCTATATACTATGGGGCAGGAGCTGGCTATATACTATGGAGCAAGGTCTGGAAGACTACATACTGGGGAGGCTGTGACCAATGCATTTCCCCCCCTCGGCTTATACTCAAGTCAATAGGTTTTCCCAGGTTTTTGTAGTAAAATTAGGGGCCTCGGCTTATACTTGGGTTGGCTTATACTCGAGTATATGCAGTATATAAAGTAATGAAATAATTCAGAATGCTGACTAAGGCATATTCAAAATCAGGATAGCAGAAGCTATTGGAACCTGTCACCAGCTATAAATCACATTCCTGCTGACAGGTTCCCTTGAAATCATCCATGTCTGGGATAATTGAGGGTGTAACAAGAGTAAAGTGTGTTCTTATTTAGAGTTTTATGTATCTGGTAAGGTCTGCAGGGTTGGGTTGCGGTACCACTTATAGCCCCTTACATCACATGTTATACCGATCTTATGCCATCACCCTGGTGGTACCAATTACTATTTTGATTATTATGTACATAAGGTCTTATATGGAGAATTTGTCTCGTCACAACGAGCCCTTCCCAGGCATCGGACATACAGACATCATAAACAATGGCCGCCCGAGCCCCCTTCTCTTATTCATAGAACAGGTAAATCTGGACTACAATAACAATTGTATGGATTCCCACAAATAGCAGTAAACCCAATTATCTCTTCACCATGGGCCTTTTCTGGGCCGTAGCTGCAGTATATTTTCTGTATTATGTCATCACATCTTCCCTATCTCCATCCCGCTGATGACAGGAAGGTTGTGAGCAGTAAAAGCTCTAAATAATAGATGTGATACATAAATGTATAACACGTATGGATTATGGTATGGAGGCAAGGAATCCGCCGGCTCTAGGATCTATCGGCTCCTTGTCTCATTTACATGTCACTGCCAGATCATGTACAAAACAAAGAGCCACATCTACAGTATATGGAGCCGCTATTATCTTCATACGTCTCAGGATCAGGGTAATAAGGGTGTAAGATGATGCTGGAAATGAGGTATTGCTGTACAATGATACATAGATGATACATGATAGATAAATACTTAGATAGATAATAATTCCTATACTTATATAGCGCACACAGATTACGCAGCGCTGCACGGAGCTTTGCCAAATCAGTCCATGTCCCCATGGGGTTCACAATCTAATCAACCTACCAGCTTGTTTTTGAGTGTGGGAGGAAACCGGAGGACCCGGAGGAAACCGACGCAAACACATAGAGAACATACAAACTCTTTGCAGATGTTGATCTGAATGGGACTTGTAACCAGGACCCCAGCACTGCAATGCTGTAGTGCTAACCACCGAGCCACTATGCTGAAAGGCTGTAGTGCTAACCACTGAGCCACCATGCTAATAGATAGATGATAGAGGAAAGGTGCATTGGATGCCATGAGCTGAAACACACAAGTCTCTCTTAAGAAGAATCTTGCTGAGTCCCGCCTCCAGGGCACTTACAACCTGATGCTGGGTATAAGGGTGGTATTATATAGAGGTCCCAATGAGGATTGGCGCAAGTATTGCTGTCTGCAGTCCAATCTTCATCTTGGCAGTGTTACTGATTTTTGAGCCAGTACAGATCTCATAGACCCGTTTGAAGCAGCAGAAGCCCTGAAAATCTAATCTAAAACCAATGTGATGGTAACAGCATGTGGAGAGTTACTTTAAAGGAAAATCCATCCTGATAAACCAGGGACATTACTCCTAGATCCAGGCACCGGGATTGTGGTATCTTCTTATATTTTTTATCCATGGCCTCCTTCCTTCTAAAATTAACCTATTAAATTTGCTAATGAGCCAAAAGGGCAACTGTGGGTGTCACCAAGCCCCCTCCATGCGGTAGCTTCATAGATTGTTATACTGCGAAGGAGCAGCCACTGTGTGCGGAACCTCTGCTAGAGTGATATTACATGAGGAAAAGGGAAAGGGGGGTGCTAAAGGAGCGGGGGGAGGGGGGGCAGTGTAACAGCCCAGATCCCCTTCAGGCACATACTTTTAAAAGTTGATTTTAGAAGGCAGGAGGCCATGGATAACAAATATAAGAAGATACCACAGTCACGGTGCCTGGATCTATGGGTAATGTCCCTGGTTATTCATAGATTTTGATTTTGGTAGATTTCCTTTAAAGACATTGTCCATGAATCACCGAGGATGGTTAATCCTCAAGATAGGCAATGATATCTGATTGACGGAAGGGCCAATGCCCAGTCAACGCACCAATCAACTGTTTGACCTTCCACAAACAGAGAAAACTGAGCTGTTAGGAATTGGGTCCATGTTGTCTGTAGTGGCCGAAGGTTGTGACTCCAGCTGTGACTTCCATCAACGTGAATGTGTGCCGATACTGGCACTTTTCCGCAAATTGTTTGCAGCTCACCATGTATTACACCAGCTGATCGGTGCCGAGGCTGGGTGTGGCCTGACTACCTCCGATCCGAGGATTGCCCATAGATGATCCAAACTCTCAAAGATTACTACTCAACAAATTGTGTACAGCTCACCATGTATTACACCAGCTGATCGGTGCCGAGGGTGTGACCTGACCATCTCCGATCCTGAAGATTGCCTGCAGATGATCCAAACTCTTAATGATTATTACTCAACAAATTGTTTACAGCTCACCATGTATTACACCAGCTGATCGGTGCCGAGGCTGGGTGTGACCTGACCATCTCCGATCCTGAAGATTGCCTGCAGATGATCCAAACTCTCAATGATTATTACTCAACAAATTGTTTACAGCTCACCATGTATTACACCAGCTGATCGGTGCCGAGGGTGTCCCCTGACCATCTCCTATCCTGAAGATTGCCTGCAGATGATCCAAACTTTCAAAGATTACTACTCAACAAATTAAGTACAGCTCACTATGTGGTACACCAGCTGATCGGTGCCGAGGGTGTGACCTGACCATCTCCGATCCTGAAGATTGCTGCAGATGATCCAAACTCTAATGATTATTACTCAACAAATTGTTTTACAGCTCACCATTTATTACACCAGCTGATCGGTGCCGAGCTGGGTGTACCCTGACCATCTCCGATCCTGAAGATTGCCTGCAGATGATCCAAACTCTCAATGATTATTACTCACAATTGTTTACAGCTCACATTATTACATACACAGCTGATCGGTGCCGAGGGTGTGACCTGACCATCTCCGATCCTGAAGATTGCCTGCAGATGATCCAAACTTTCAAAGATTACTACTTAACAAATTAAGTACAGCTCACTATGTGGTACACCAGCTGATCGGTGCCGAGGGTGTGACCTGACCATCTCCGATCCGAGGATTGTCTGTAGATGATCCAAACTCTCAAAGGTTACTACTCAACAAATTGTGTACAGCTCACTATGTGGTACACCACTGATCGGTGCCGAGGTGTGTGACCTGACCATCTCCGATCCGAGGATTGTCTGTAATGATCCAACTCTTCAAGATTACTACTCAACAAATTGTGTACAGCTCACTATGTGGTACACCAGCTGATCGGTGCCGAGGGTGTGACCTGACCATCTCCGATCCGAGGATTGTCTGTAGATGATCCAACTCTCAAAGATTACTACTCAATAGTCTAGTTTTTTGCTTTCTGGGACATTATGTTTTTTTTTTTTTTTTTTTTTACTATGAATAGAACTCAACGCAGAACTTTCCAAATGCAGTGAAGCAAAATTCCAAGGTTCTGCTTGTCCCTCGCTCCAACAAGATAGAGCCTCTACAGACACATACACACACAGTAACCTATTCACACATTTGGCTAAAGTGGTGAATATAAATTTACAGAGGTGCTATCCAATCCAGGTAAGACACAGTTATTAAAATTGGAGCCCTAAAATGGCTTCTTTATTCCGTTTAAGAAAGGGAATGTGTTATTTCACGAGAAATGCCGAAGCCTAAGTAGAGAATTCAATCAATTAGTAGTATTTGAAAACTTTTGATAATTACTAAATCAGGCAACCTGCTGAGTGTTGGATCAACTGGAGGGACGTAAAGCTGAGCCTGGCGATCTGCCCGGGACTGTTTACAATAATCAATGCGAGAAAGCGAAAGCTGAATTAGTCATTCTGCAAACTCTATAGCTAAATAATTACATATGTGCCAGATGTTCAGATGTACCCTACATAATTGAACAGTAGGCAATAGAGAAAGGCACCTTTGATAAGGCCCTATCAAAATCGCCAATTATTTTTGCTTGAGGAGAGATAAGAAGGTTTTATCCGATCAAAAAAGTACAGGAAAGAGGAAATAGTCTCGTTGTTACAATTTTGTTTTATCTCCACAGATCTTTGAATTTGGAATGATCCATGCACCATCTCAACAGAAACTAGAACATTGACTACAAACTATAATATTTTATCATAAAAAAACTGTGCAAGAAGTCAACTGCCTGGGGAAAATGAAGTTGAAAGTTTGAAAATTGAAAAATGATGTGTACATTAAGTTGTAGTTCATATTTATGACTAATTTATAGTTTAGGCACAAAACCTCTTCTAACATATTGGGGCCACTTTTACTTACACCCGCGATGGAGTTTCACCCGAAGTGCGTTGTCCCGACAACAATGCCCCTGTGCCGCCATTCACAAAGATCCGATTTCCTCGAATCTGTTTTCTTCCCCGCTCAGTCCGCCAGAGTCACCTTCTTCTTCCCAGTGCAGTAAGTTCATTGGTTGCAATACAATTTGTATTAAATCCCGCGCTCAGTCCGAATTAGTCGTATTGTCCAATGGCACGCCCCCAATTTATTTTTTCATGAAAAGCCGGTGACGCTGTGCCAAAATCCAATTGCGTGCAACACAATCACCTTCTAAATCCTCGTCCCAGCATTGAAGATCAGAAAAACATGAACACTTGCCGGAAATGCGATCCGGCGTAAATGCGATCCTTAGTAAATAAGCCCATTATATTCCAAAACAAAACAATGAAAAAACCTCAGGTGAATTCAGAATTTGTGCATGTGAACTCCAAAGTACGTCTACATAATCTAAGTCTAATAATGTAATATCTATGCTATCTCTTGTACAGTATGGTGCCTGCCCAGTAGCACATTGCCACCTCCCCTCTTCTCTCCCACCACGAGTACAAATTAGGGTCTGTTCATAAAAAACAGGGATCACTAAAGACATCACCCACTCAGGGGCCACCCATTGCCTGAATATCCACATTTTTACTTTTGTGTTTTTTTTTTCTCCTGCATTTTGCTGCTGTGGTTGACAACGGGGGCTACATCTATAATCCCAAACCTGCTAAACAAAGTGGTTCCACGCTCTGCTACACTAATTGGTGGCCACAATAAGTAAGATGATCAAACATTTTCTTCATCACAGAGCAAAAACAGCTTTACATCAGCTCACGTGACCCCCACCCCCCGCCCATAGCAATAGCACTGATCAGCACTGATTAACGTAAGGGTGTCAGGGCAGTGTAAGGGAATATCCCACCGGTACGCCTACGTTGACATTTGTTCATTAATTGTTCACCTCCTTTCAATCCTTTCGGTTAATTGTCTAAAATCCCCTTTTTCGTCACCCCGTAATGCGAGTCCCAGGTACATACAGGACAACCGTTAACTTGGCTTTGGTGGGGTCCACGAGGCCCATACTTTGGGAGGGGGCGGGGGACATAAAAGCAAAAATGCAAAGAGAGAGTTGTGTTTTTAGTGCCGAATCAGCAACATCTGGGTCAAAAAAGCAGTAAATTAGCATGTTGGGAACCAGAGGGTCACTGTCACTAGACAGAAACGCTGGCTCCCACATGGGACTGACAGCAGAGAGCTAAATAATTACACTGTATAATTTTGAAAAGAAAAGATTGCTGAATGTCCGAAAAATCAGGGTGGACAAAGTCGATACTATAGGATATAAACTGATCAACAAGTTGAGGAAATAGTTCCCTTTTGAAGGGAATCTACCACCAGGATGAAGGACTGTAATGCAAATGAGCCTGAGGGGTCTCCGAGCTCGCATAGGTTGGGCTCATTTGCCATATAGTCTTTTATCCTGTGGGTAGATGTCCTAATGGGAACTTCAGGGCAATTTAGACAACTCAACCACCCAAAGTCCCTTATGGTTTCAAGGGGTAGGTCAGTTGGGATTTACCTTAATTGAATTCAAACTGCCATATACATACCATTCTTCAATTGCATTTATAAAAAATTTTTTGAAAAAACCTGGTTGTAAAGAGAATTTCCTTTCCCACTTCATACATGGCCATGCCCTTAGAACATCGATAGCGGCCTGGATACAACCACCACCTCCAGTCTGTCAGCATGCCACACTTGCACTATGAGACCCCATATATTCAAGTCATTACGACAGAGGTGGCTGTTGGCAATGCATAATTCCTGGCGACTGCATATGGAAAAAACTATTTGTTTCCTGGCCAATCACTCCAGCAGCAGTGGTACCGTATCCAACAAGAACTTCTCTTATTCTAAAGGATCATATGACTATATTTATGGGAAATCCCTTCACACGGCGTACATTTTTTTAATCACCACTAACTAAAGAAACGTGTATAATACATTATGTCATATAATTCATTAAATGTTAATGTACAGATGGAATACCCCTTTAATATCGATTATGGAGGAATTCTCTGTGGGCGATGAAAAATGTACACTTATCTCATTCTGGAGCATTCGGCTCCTGTGCATTGCAGCAAGTGACAACACGGCACTCGGCTTCCCTTGCAAGTGCTCTAGGTGTTGGGGCATTCACAATGAACCTGGGGTAGTGATCCTTGGATATGACCATCACCACACATGCATTATTGGGGCTGCCAGACCACTTGATTATCACTTCATTACCACAGGGACGGCTGTAGGATATGTAGTAAATCTATGATAATAACTATTTGATTCCTGGTGGCAATACTACGCCAGCGTGGTTGGCCTCATATCCATCATGTCCATAGGTCCATATGGAACTGTAGTTGGTTTAGTCAGGCCAATATTAACTTTTAAGGTTCTCCTTCTCAGGCAGTGCTATTAGCTCTGGACTTTCATTGAAAAAGCGACAACACAACATGTATTTTTTTTCTTTTATCTTTAATTATTTTTTAGTTAGTTTTTCATAATACAACAAGTAACAAGTGTTACTAAACAGGAGGACTACGGCCAATTTTGATTATTAAATCAATGACATTCCCGCTATTGCCCGCATGCTTTTGTTATTTCTATGTCACCTTAGATCTTCAGGGCTGTCTTTTTATAGAATTGTATCGTACTCGACACAAAATCTGATGATGACGACTTTGTAGGGAGTAACATTGGTAGTTTAGCGCTGACCCTTAAACTGAGTTTTATGGCACTTATTTAGTCCCCGTTAACAAAAGAGGATTTTGGGGGGGTGGTGGTACTAGGCCATGCTGTGGATTTCTGATATCAGTAACTAGCTTTGTTAAATTCTCAAAATAAGATTTATAAGTGCTGAAGGGTTTTGTTGCTGCGAGGATTGTCTGTAGATGATCCAAACTCTCAAAGATTACTACTCAATAGTCTAGTTTTTGCTTTCTGGGACATTATGTTTTTTTTTTTTTTTTTTTTACTATGAATAGAACTCAACGGCAGAACTTTCCAAAATGCAGGTGAAGCCAAATTCCAAGGTTCTGCTTGTCCCTCGCTCCAACATAGATAGAGCCTCTCAGACACATACACACACAGTAACCTATTCACACATTTGGCTAAAAGTGGTGAATATATAATTTTACAGAAGGTGCTATCCAAATCCAGGTAAGACACAGTTATTAAAAACTTGGAGCCCTAAAATGCGCTTCTTATCCGTTTAAGAAAGGGGAATGTGTTTATTTCACGAGAAATCCGGAAGCCTAAGTAGAGAATTCAACAATTAAGTAGTATTTGAAAACTTTGGTAATTAATAAATCAGGCAACCTGCTGAGTGTTGGATCAACTGGAGTGGACGTAAAGCTGAGCCTGGCGATCTGCCCGGGACTGTTTACAATAATCAATGCGAGAAAGCGAAAGGCTGAATTAGTCATTCTGCAAACTCTATAGCTAAATAATTACAGATGTGCCAGATGTTACAGATGTACCCTACATAATTGAACAGTAGGCATAGAGAAAGGCACCTTTGATAAGGCCCTATCAAACATCGCCAAATTATTTTGCTTGAGGAGATGATAAGAAAGGTTTTATCCGATCAAAAAAGTACAAGGAGAAGAGGAAATAGTCGTTGTTACAATTTTGTTTTATCTCCACAGATCTTTGAAAAGTTGGAATTGATCCATGCACCCATCTCAAACAGAAAACTAGAAATTGACTACAAACTATAATATTTTATCATAAGAAAAACTGTGCAAGAAGTCAAACTGCCTGGGGACAAATGGGAAAGTTGGAAAATTGGAAAAAGAATGTGTACATTAAGTTGTAGTTCATATTTATGACTAATTTATAGTTATAGCACAAAACCCTCTTCTAACATATTGGGGCACATTTACTTACCCGGCCGATGGAGTTCACCCGAAGTGCGTTGTCCGACAACAATGCCCTGTGCCGCCATTCACAAAGATCCGATTTCCTGAATCTGTTGCTTCCCCGCTCAGGTCCGCCAGAGTTCACCTTCTTCTTCCCAGTGCATGTAAGTTCATTGGTTGCAATACAATTTGAATATTAAATCCCGCGCTCAGTCCGAATTAGTCGTATTGTCCAATGGCACGCCCCCGATTTATTTTGCATGAAAGCCGGTGCCGCTGTGCCAAAATCCAATTGCGTGCAACACAATCACCTTCTAAATCCTTGTCCCAGCATTGAAGATCCAGAAAAACATGAACACTGCCGGAAATGCGATCCGGCGTAAATGCGATCCTTAGTAAATAAGCCCCATTATGATTCCAAACAAAAACATGAAAAAACATCAGGTGAATTCAGAATTTGTGCATGTGAACTCCCAAAGTACTCTACATAATCTAAGTCTAATAATGTAATATATGCTATCTTTGTACATATGGTGCCCTGCCCAGTAGCACATTGCCACTCACTCTTCTCTCCCACCACAGTACAAATTATGGTCTGTTCATAAAAAACAGGGATCACTAAAGACATCACCCACTCAGGGGCCACCCATTGCCTGAAGATCCACATTTTTACTTTTGTGTTTTCTCCTGGCATTCTGCTGCTGTTGGACACGGCTACATCTATAATCCCAAACTGCTAAACAAAGTGGTTCCAGCTCTGCTACACTAATTGGCCACAATAAGTAAGATGATCAAACATTTTCTTCATCACAGCAAAACAACAGCTTTACATCAGCTCCACGTGACCCCCCCGCCCCATAGCATAGCACTATCAGCACTGATTAATAAGTGTCAGGCAGTGTAAGGGAATATCCCAACCGGTAACGCCTACTTGACAATTTGTTCATTAATTTTCACTCCTTTCAATCCTTTCGGTTAATTGTCTAAAATCCCCTTTTCTCAACCCGTAATGCGAGTCCCAGGTACAGGATAACCCAGTTACTTGGCTTGGGTTGGGTCCAGAAGCCATACTTTGGGAGGGAGGCATAATAATGCATAAAATGCAAGAGAGAGTTGTGTTTAGTGCCGAATCACAACATCTGGTCAAAAAAGCACTAAATTAGCATGTTGGGAACCAATCCTGTACTAGAGCAGAAAGCCTGGCTCCACCCATTTGACAGCAGAGAGCTTAAATAATTACACTGAATAATTTGAAAAGAGAAAGATTCTGAATGTGCCAAAATCAGTGGAACAAAGTCTACTATAGGATATAAACTGATCAACAATATAGAAATAGTTCCCTTTTGAAGGGAATCTACCACCAGGATGAAGGACTGTATGCAAATGAGCCTGAGGGGCTCCGAGCTCCATAGGTTGGGCTCATTTGCATATAGTCTTTTATCCTGGTGGTAGATGTCCTAATGGGAACTTTCAGGGCAATTTAGACAACTCAACCACCCAAAGGTCCTTATGGTTTCAAGGGGTAGTCTGGGAATTTACCTTTAATTTAATTCAACTGCCATATACATACATTTCTTCAATTGCATTTAAAAAATTTTTTAAAAAACCTGTGTAAAGAGAATTTCCTTCCCACTTCATACATGGCCATGTCCCTTAGAAACTCGATAGTCGTCCTTGGATACAACCACCCCTGCAGTCTGTCAGCAGTGGCCACACTTGCACTATTGAGACCACATATATTCAGAGTTCATTACTACAGGGTGGCTGTTGGGCATGCAGTAATTCCTGGCGACTGCATATGGAAAAACTATTTGTTTCCTGGCGCAATCACTCCAGCAGCAGTGGTCGTATCCAACAAGAACTGTCCTTTATTTCTAAAGGATCATATGACTATATTTATGGGAAATTCCCTTCACACGGGTACATTTTTTTAATACCAACTAACTAAAGAAACGTGTATATACATTATGTCATATGAATTCAATTAAATGTTAATGTACAGATAGGAATACCCCTTTAATATCGATGTATGAGGAATTCTCTGTGGGCGATGAAAAATGTACACTTATCTCATTCTGGAGCATTCGGCTCCTGTGCATTGCAGCAAGTGACACACTGCACTCGGCTTCCCTGTGCAAGTGCTCTAGGTTTGGGGCATTCACAATGAACCTGGGGTAGTGATCCTTGGATATGACCATCACCACACATGCATTATTGGGGCTGCCAGACCACTTGATTATCACTTCATTACCACAGGACGGCTGTAGGATATGTAGTAAATCTATATACAATAACTATTTGATTCCTGGTGCAATCACTCCAGCAGTGGTGGTCATATCCATATGTCCATAGGTCCATATGGAACTGTAGTTGGTTTAGGTTCCCAAATTAACTTTAAAGGTTCTCTTTCAGGCAGTCTATTAGCTCTGGAATTTCTGGGAAAAGACAAACAAACATGTATTTTTTTTTTTTTTTAATTATTTTTTATTAGTTTTATCATAATACAACATAACAAGTACTCCAATGTTATACAATGACATATCCAGCAGATAACAAGATTTTGTATTTTCTATGTCACCTTTATATCTTCTTGTCTTTTTATATGAATTGTATCGTACTCGACATATCTGATGATGACGACGTTTGTAGGGATAACATGTAATTTACATGACCTTAACTTTTTAGGGCCTTATTTAGTCCCTTAACAAAAAGAGGATTGGGGGGGGGGGGAAATAGGCATGCTGTGATTTCTGATATCAGTAACTAGCTTTGTAGTAAATTCTCAGGTTATGTGCTGAAGTGTTTGCTTCCTGTCCAGAGGTTCCATTTGTCATGAAATTTATTGAAAGTTGTGGTCTGATGCGCCAGGATCCTTTCATAGGCGCAGGTTGTATTCATTTGGCTGATGATCTCGTTGATGTGGGGAGATTCAGTCTTCTTCCAATGTCTGGTGATAATTAATTTTGTGGCCATCAAGATGTGTATTATCACCGTCTTCTGTTCTTTTGGGACGTCTTCTAGGTTTATCAGTAGGAGGGCTTGTTCCGGGTTTAGCACAAAGTCCTTTTTTGTTATTTCTTTTATGATTGTAGTTTTTGCTTTCCATAGGGGTACGATTTTGGGGCAATTCCATAGGATATGTAGTAAGCTTCCTCTCAACCCGCATTCTCGCCAGCACATTGGTGAGGCGTTTGGATAAATAAGGTTAAGTTTAGAGGGAGTGAAGTACCATCTGAGGTGAGTTTTTAAGATGGCCTCTATGTGTGAAGTGCAGCGTAGTGTCTGGTAAGTCGTTTGGAGCGCTGCTTCCCATTTTGCCGGTGAAAATTTCATTTGAAGATCTTCTTCCCATTTCAGTTCGTTTTGAGTTTTGGTAAATTCTGTTTTCTTTTCTAGTCTATTGTAGAAGAAAGAGATTCCTTTTTTCCCCGGTTTTTCTTTGTCTAAATATTCTAACAAAATGGGATCGATTTTAGGAGTTGTTTGGTTTAATGAGATATACAGTCTTTACCCTTGTGATTTGTTGGCATTCGGTAGCTGGGAGGCCTCTAGTGTTCAGTAGGAATCTAGTGTCTATATGACCATTTGAGTTGAGAATGTCGCTTAATGTTTTGATTCCTTTTTGTCTCCAAGTTTCTAAGTTAAGATACTTATTCTGGTTTTCTAGGAAGCTTAGTGGAATTCTATTTATCATGTTGAGAGTACGGTTGTTTTCTTTCTTGATCATGTTTGCCCATAGGTTGTCTGATATTGTCATGGATTGGAGTTTGGAGGGTGGAGGGTCTGTACCCCATAGTTTGGCAATCATTCTGTTTGCTAGTGTTGTGTTGTTATTGTAAAATCTCTCTATTCCTATCCAGACTTTGTCTTGTGTGTCTGCCCACCAGTGCTTAAGTTGGTCAATTATTGCAGCTTTATAATAGTCCTTTAGATCGGGGAGCCCTAAACCTCCTGCTTTCCTGTGTTTGATCATCTTACTTAGTGAGACTCTCGGTTTTTTATTTTGCCAAATGAATTTCTGAAGATTTTTGTTGTTTGCTGTGAAGAAGGAGTTTGGTAATTTGATTGGAACCGTTCTGAACAGGTATAAAAATTTAGGCAGGATTACCATCTTAAATGAGGCGATCCGTCCGAACCATGTGAGTTGGTGTCTAGAGTATTTTATGTATAGTGCGTTGATGGAATTGACTAAGGGTGCAAAGTTAGTCTGATACAGTTTGTTTGATGGATATGATAGTTGGATACCCAAATAGGTTATGTTTTGTGGTTGCCAGTCTAAGTGGTATTGTTGCTTCAGGGTGTTTAGTTCTTTGTCTGGTATTTTTACTGGAAGGATTTGGGATTTGTTAGTGTTAATTTTGTAGTATGATACTTTTCCGTATTCTTTAATTGTCTCAAATACATATTTTAGCGAGTTTTCTGTCTTTGTCATTATGAGGACTATGTCGTCTGCAAAAAGTGCAATCTTTTGTAGTGTGTTCCCTATTTTGACTCCTGTGATGTTGGGATGACTTCTGATTAATTCTGCTAAGGGTTCAATAGAGAGAGTAAAAAAAAAATTGGGGATAGAGGGCAGCCCTGTCTGGTTCCATTAGTAAGTGTAAGTTTCTGGGACAGTGTATTATTAGTATATACATAAGCGGCTGGGCTGGAGTATAATGCTTTGATTGCTGACAAAATTGGGCCTCTAATTCCGTATTTTGTTAGAGTGTGAAAAGCGTAGTTCCAATTAACCCTATCAAACGCTTTTTCCGCGTCAATAGGGCTTCCTCTTAAGTTTCGATATGTAAAAAAAATAAAAAAAAAAAATTGCCCTTTTCACAGCTGATAAAATATTACTACAAAAAAAAAAAAAATTGCCCTTTTCACAGCTGATAAAATATTACTACAAATTAATCCTGGGAGAATATAATATGTCCCTATTTATTACTTTCAAGTGTGAAGCTGGAGCTGCAATTAATACATCCAGCCCGGCGACGAGCCCCGGCATTACTGTCCTTGAAGAAGAAATATATTCAAGTTTATAATTTCAAGGCAAATTTTATTTTTATTTATTAATATATTCTCCAACGAAAGTGACGCAACGCGTGGAGAAGGTCAAAATTCCCCGAGCCTCTCTTTGGTAATCTCATTACTAATAGAAGGTGTTTGAGTTTTAAAAAGCCGAACATTCCATTCCAGCGCCCGGAGAGGCTGAGATCAGGGAGCACACGGCACATTCATTGTCACACTTACACAAGTCTATTCCTTTTTATTCCTTTTCATTTGTTTATTGAGATTGTTTCAATTTTGTTTGGCAAATAGGATGAAGTTTTATACCGAAACGTGTTGGTGTTTGCTATTCAAGAAACGCGTTTCGCTTTTTTTTTGTGTGTGTGTTATGGAATATAAAAATTGTATAAAATGAATACAAGGATCTACTAGTTACATTAATTGGGAATTATCTTTACAGAAATGTATCCACAATTGTTTACTTTGGGGAGTGGATTTGACAGCAGTGACCCCGGGGATCTAAATTTCCCTATAAAGCCAAGGACTTCTGGGATTGACTTGTCCTGTAAGTCTAGAAGTGCCGAAAATTCCATAGAAGTCAATGGAGAGCAGGATGAGCAGATAATACACGTCCTTTGTACTGTTGGGTAGATTCGATTTCGGTTTCCCATTCTGCTTATTGGAAGGGTCTAGATGTGCAATAGGAAATGTATCTTCTATACTTTAGATAAAGAATATGGGGGTCATTTACTAAGAGCCCGTATTGCTTTTTTTCGTCGGGTTTCCCGAATTTTTCCGATTTGTGCCGAATTGCCCTAGGTTTTTGGCGAAGCGATCAGATTGTGGTGCATTGGTGCCGGCATGCATGCGACGGAAATTGGGGGGCGTGGCCGTTGGAAAACCCAATGGATTCTGAAAAATTGTGGTATTTAAAAAACAAAAGTGTCGCTTGACACGCACTTACCTGCATCAAGAAATAGAAGGTGAACTCCAGCGGACCTCGGCGCTGCAGCGACACCTAGTGGATATCGGCACACGGACCTTAGTGAATCCTGGCAGATCCGAAACAGCGTCGGAGAACCCACCGCTGGATCACGACTGGACCAGGTAAGTAAATCTGCCCTTATGTGTCCATTTTTCCCATTTTCCACAGTCCGGATATATATTATATATGCCATGATAGATGCAAGTCCCACCTCTAGGACCTGAAGCTCTATCGAGAACAAGGATCCTTTTCCCATAGCTGGGCCGATGTGCGAAACTCTGTGGAGTAGAGTCAAGTCGAGCCTACGGAGCAATGAATATAGCATAGTATATAGTCTCAACTATAATACTCCCTCCATGGCTGAAGGGAAACAGTCAATAGACACCCAAGCCTGAGATAAGTCCAGGACCCAGAGGTGATCTGATGCCATCAGATGGCTGCTCATATTTACCAGTAATAATTGGAGCTGGCCTGAAAGTCAGGAAAGGAGCAAAGCCTTGGCATGGTAGTATAGTGGAGACATCTCACTGTAGTGTTGGGCATTGAATACAGTGCTGCTGCCAGAGGGGTAAGGAGACAAATTCTGTCCAGAGCCCCCTGTAGCATTTCAATATTGCTTTACTGCTCAAAGGGAGACATAGTAATAGTCAGTAATATCATTGACTGTTGGGATGACTCATGAGAAAATGTCTTCAGAATAGGCTGGGGCACACGTAGACTCATGGACAAGACCAATTTACCTAGTGAGCACCCAATCCCAGGATACGTGATAAGTTGCTGGTTTCTGGAGGTCTGACAGCTGAGACCCCTCCAGGATCCAGTGAACCGGTTCTGGGGATCTATATCTGCACCAGTGGTTAGACCCATTGATCGGTATCTTATCACCAAGACTATGACAGGTGGTAACTTGGTCCAATCCCTCTCAAAAGTCCAAAGGGGAGTTGGAATCCATTAGTGGGAGACTTCTTCCAGAGCCCTGTCTAAACTTACAATGCAGAATGGTTATTTTGAGACGCATTAGGTAAGATTTAGGGGGTTCACGTGAATCCTGAAGTCTTGACAGGATAAAACATTCATGGATCTTCTCCTTACTGAATGGGTGGCAGAGATTTCTCGCGCTCATAAGTGACACATTGAATAAAGAAGGTCCCAATGTTCTTAGGCACAAGATTGTTTGATGACAAAAATTAGGCTGAGGAAAAAGTGTACAAAAGAAGAAGTGGTTACATTTGTTTTCACACGTTTTTTCCTATATATTTTTTAAAACTATAAGGACTGATTCAGTGACAGTACCTTCAATGTGATGTTAAAATCCTTCAGAGATTAATGCATAGAAATTAGTCATCTAAAGCACCCGACATCACATTCATTGAAGGTCTCCTTAAAGGAAACCTACCGTGAGGAATCTACCATGAAGAATCTAACATAAGAAGTAGATGTGAGGGTAGATTCCTCCTGCTGCCTCTGCCCTGATCTGTGATTTAATAATCCTGGAACATAACTTGTTACAATCTTTATAGTAATATGTAAATGACCTGCAGAGGCTCCTGGGGTGGGGAGTGGCCTTCGTTCCCGGTGCCCGGCCAGGCTAGGACACGCCCCCGGAGCCTCTGCAGGTCATTTACATATTACTAATATGAAGTTTGTAACAAGTTATTTTCCTGGATTATTAAATCACAGATCATGGCAGAAGGAGGAATCCACCATCACATTTGCTTCTCATGGTAGATTCCTCATGGTAGGTTTTCTTTAATAATTCTATCCACTTTAGAGGAAAACAAGACGAGACTAGCTCTAAGGACCCATACAAAAGTAAGAACAGTACACAGGTGCATTGCTTTCTTGTAAGACTTCTCGTGATATGTCTGCCTCTGCTTTTAGAATTTTTAAGTGTCATGTAATTCATCCTCATAGGCTGTAAGCTCTTGTGTCACCCGCTCATCCTCATAGACTGTAAGCTCTTGTGTCACCCCCTCATCCTCATAGACTATAAGCTCTTGTGTCACCCCCTCATCCTCATAGACTATAAGCTCTTGTGTCACCCCATCATCCTCATAGACTGTAAGCTCTTGTGTCCTCCCCTCATCCTCATAGACTGTAAGCTCTTGTGTCATCCCCTCATCCTCATAGACTGTAAGCTCTTGTGTCACCCCCTCATCCTCATAATGATAAGCTTTGTGTCCCACCCTCATCCTCATAGACTGTAGATCGTGTCACACCTCCGTCCTCTCATAGACTGTAAGCTCTTGTGTCACCCCTCTCCTTATAGACTTGTACTCTTGTTCCATCGGCCCTCATCCTCATCTACCTTAATCCTTTTTCTCCCTCATCCTCATACTGTAAGCTATTGTGTCGCCCCTCATCTCCCATAGACTGTAAGCTCTTGTGTCACCCCCTCATCCTCATAGACTGTAAGCTCTTGTGTCACCCCCTCATCCTCATAGACTGTAAGACTCTTGTGTCCTCCCCTCCATCCCATAGACTGTAAGCTCTTGTTCACCCCTCATCCTCATAGACTGTAAGCTCTTGTGTCACCCCTCATCCTCATAGACTGAAGCTCTTGTGTCACTCCTCATCCTCATTGAGACTGTAAGCTTCTCGGTCATCCCCCATCCTCATAGACTGTAAGCTCTTGTGTCACCCCTCATCCTCATGACTGTAAGCTCTTGTGTCACCCTCCTCATCCTCAAGACTGTAAGCTCTGTGTCCCCCGTCCCCCAGCCTCATCCTCATAGACTGTAGCTCTTGTGTCACCCCTCATCCTCATAGACTGTAAGCTCTTGTGTCCCCCCCCTCCTATCCTCATAGACTGTAAGATCTTGTGTCACCCACCCTCTCCTCATAGACGTGTACGCTCTGTGTCACCCCCTCATCCTCATAGACTGTAAGCTCTGTGTCACCCCCTCATCCTCATAGCTGTTAAGCTCTTGTGTCACCCTCACCTCATCATGACTGTAAGCTATGGTGTCACCCCCCTCATCCTCATAGACTGTAAGCTCTTGTTGTCCATCCCCCCTCATCCTCATAGACGGTAAGCTCTTGTCATCCCTCATCCATAGACTGTAGCTCTTGTGTCAACCACCATCATCATCATAGACTGTAAGCTCTTGTGTCAGTCCCCTCATCCTCATAGACTGTAAGCTCTTGTGTCAGCCCCTCATCCTCATAGACTGTAAGCTACTTGTGTCCTCCCCTCATCCTCATAGACTGTAAGCTCTTGTGTCCCCACTCATTCCTCTAATCCTGTAAGCTTCGTGGCATCCCTCATCCTCATAAACTGTAAGCTCTTGTGTCACCCCCTCATCCTTATAGACTGTAAGCTCTTGTGTCCTCCCCTCATCCTCATAGACTGTAAGCTCTTGTGTCCCCCCTCATCCTCATAGACTGTAAGCTATTGTGTCGCCTCCTCATCCTCATAGACTGTAAGCTCTTGTGTCACCCCCTCATCCTCATAGACTGTAAGCTCTTGTGTCACCCCCTCATCCTCATAGACTGTAAGCTCTTGTGTCACCCCCTCATCCTCATAGACTGTAATCTCTTGTGTCACCCCCTCATCCTCATAGACTGTAAGCTCTTGTGTCACCCCCTCATCCTCATAGACTGTAAGCTCTTGTGTCACCCTCTCATCCTCATAGACTGTAAGCTCTTGTGTCCTCCCCTCATCCTCATAGACTGTAAGCTCTTGTGTCACCCCCTCATCCTCATAGACTGTAAGCTCTTGTGTCCCCCTCATCCTCATAGACTGTAAGCTCTTGTGATCAGGGCTCTCACTCCTATTGTTCCATATGACTGTTTGTACTCTGTCTGTAATTATATTTGTATATGTCCCAATGATTTGTAAAGCTGCAGAATATGATGGCTCCATATAAATATAGATTATTATTATCTACGGAGCTCATTATCCCCCCCCACACACACACACACACAGGTAAGTCACTTCTTGGGTAAGTTTGCACCAGGCATCTTTCCATTCACCTGAATCCTATCTGCAGACACCCATTTACCATACAGACAACGAGAAATCCTATCATTTATGAAATACATTTATTTGAATTGAAAACAGTGCGACACAAATTATTATTTTTTTAGTATGAAATTCTCATATTTATTTACAGTAATAGCACAAATAGATGTCCATGTGTCATAATCTAATTAACAAAAATGATGGTGACCATGATGAAATAATACTAATGATGATAATAATATAATTATTAAATAGTAATAATCATGAGTATTTGTAAATAAAAAATAAAAGATGTATTTTGCTGACCAATTTTCAGACTATGTGGATAATAATCATCATAATTGACATTATTTATTTATGATTTATTATTACATATTATATAGTATTATATTATTGCCATTTAGATTATCAATGATTTAATTATTTATCAGAGTAAAATATATTTTAAAAATTATGGAGTTAACAATAATAGAGTGACGAATGAGCAATAATATGACGCTATCAAAATTATGTGTAAATGATAAGATCATAAGAATAAGATTTATTTGAGAAACCATTGATTACCTGTAATATATGTGAACAACAATAGTAATAATAATTGTAATAATAATAACAACTATTATTAGTAGTATTATTAATATACTATTATTAATATTATTGTTATTTTTGTTATTATTTTTATTCTTATAATTATTATTATTTTATTATTATTATTATTATTATATTTATCATCATTATTATTATATTATTTTATTATTATTATTTTCTTTATTATATTATTATTATTATTATCATTATTATTATTGATAATATTATTATTATTATTATTATTATTTTGTTGCATATTACAAACCATTTAAACCACCTCAATCCCATTCCTACTATCATTTATTTCCCATAAATTCCCGCGACATCCCTGGTCTATCCAATAAAAAACCAGAGTTTTTCTCTTTTCGGGAAGACGTCGGAATGAAGCCATTTTTTTCATTAAGTTTATGGAAATGCCTGTAAATGTATTCGTGTTTTTCTAAGGCTAAGATTTCTGTTTGATATTCAATCTTTATTTATTCATCTGCATAAGTCTATATAATTTCCTGCGATGTCCGAGGTTTATTTACTATCTCGGCAGTAGTATTTATTTAGGCTAAAAGATGGATCTCAGCGGGAGTCGGGGGATAGCGGCACTTCTGTACTCTTGGTTTCGTACCCCCATCTACAAGTCCCGCTCCGGAGCGTGAAGCTCTTTTGACAGACAGCATGAGAAGGAAGAAGAAGAAAAAAATTTACATGAAAGAGTAAGTGACAGCTGGGGTCAGAGTGTCTCTGTTTAATGACACTGCCAGTTACACATTCTGAATTGTTTAAATATGAGTCTACAGCTTCAACAATCATCATCGCACCACTTCTACTTTTCATACCCAACAGCCAGGAAAGTGACACGTAATTACACACTTACTGATGGTATCGCCAGTGCCGATAATTAAAACTGCCACCGGAGGATTGCGATTGCTTGTCTACAGCTGGGATGTTGTCAAGAGGTAAAAACTCCAGCAGTTTCTATAAGCTTTCTACTTAAAGGTGGACCAACGGGAACCGGTGGTTTTTTTTTAGCATAAGAAAGGGCTCAACACATCATTCACAATGTCTCACGCAGAAGGAGAAAATCTATTAACAATGCAATAAGTGAAATAAAACACGTTGGCCTAAGGGTTAAATTGGCTGAGAAGACACGCGATTCGGATGGATGATGTGGGCTACTACTACTCAGAGGAAAAAGTGGCATCGGATTAAAGGGCCGACTGTCAAATCCGCCTCTTTTTTTTTTAGAGATTGAAATGTAACTGTAAGTCGCATCGCCAGTTATACCCAAACCTCTGAGAATGTCTGAGATTAGGCCCGGATTACATACAGTGAAGAACAAATGGATTGGCCATTGACCTCAAAGGGAGAATTGCCGGTAGACCGCCCAAGTCATGGGACACTTAAGGCCACTGGTGACCTAATGTGATCATTCGTGATTTATTGATTCTACTGTTCTCGGGACAAGAGAAGCAGAGGAAAAAGTTGACCCCAGTAGATAGCAGCAATTGTTTACAGCTCACCATGTATTACACCAGCTGATCGGTGCCGAGGCTGGGTGTGACCTGACCATCTCCGATCCTGAAGATTGCCTGCAGATGATATCCAAACTCTCAATGATTATTACTCAACAAATTGTTTTACAGCTCACCATGTATTACAACCAGCTGATCGGTGCCGAGTGGTGTCCCCTGACATCTCCTATCCTGAAGATTGGCCGCAGATGATCCAAACTTTTCAAAGATTACTACTCAACAAATTAGTACAGCTCACTATGTTGTACAGCCAGCTGATCGGTGCCGAGGGTGTGACCTGACCATCTCCGATCCTGAAGATTGCTGCAGATGATCCAAACTCTTAATGATTATTACTCACAAATTGTTTACAGCTCACCATTATTACACCAGCTGATCGGTGCCGAGGCTGGGTGTGACCTGACCACTCCGATCCTGAAGATTGCCTGCAGATGATCCAAACTCTCAATGATATTACTCAACAATTGTTTACAGCTCACATGTATTACAACACCAGCTGATCGGTGCCGAGGGTGTGACCTGACCATCTCCGATCCTGAAGATTGCCTGCAGATGATCCAAACTTTCAAAGATTACTACTTAACAATTAATACAGCTCACTATTTGGTACACCAGCTGATCGGTGCCGAGGGTGTGACCTGACCATCTCCGATCCTGAGGATTGCTGAGATGATCCAAACTCTCAAAGGTTACTACTCAACAAATTGTGTACACTCACTATGTGGTACACCACTGATCGGTGCCGAGGGTGTACCTGACCATCTCCGATCCTGAGAGATTGCTGTAGATGATCCAAACTCTCAAGATTACTACTCAACAAATTGTTACAGCTCACTATGTGTACACCAGCTGATCGGTGCCGAGGTGGTGACCTGACCATCTCCGATCCGAGGATTGTCTGTAATGATCCAAACTCTCAAAGATTTACTACTCAATAGTCTAGTTTTTTGCTTTCCTGGGACACTTAATGTTTTTTTTTTTTTTTTTTTTTATCTATGAATGAACTCAACGCAGAACTTTCCAAAATGCAGTGAAGCCAAATTCCAAGGTTCTGCTTGTCCCTCCGCTCCAACAAGATAGAGCCTCTCGACACATACACACACAGTAACCTATTCCACATTTGGCTAAAGTGGTGAATATAAATTTTACAGAGGTGCTATCCAATCCAGGTAAGACACAGTTATTAAAATTGGAGCCCTAAAATGCGCTTCTTTTATTCCGTTTAAGAAAGGGAATGTGTTATTTCACGAGAAATAGCCGAAGCCTAAGTAGAGAATTCAATCAATTAGTAGTATTTGAAAACTTTTGATAATTACTAAATCAGGCAACCTGCTGAGTGTTGGATCAACTGGAGGGACGTAAAGCTGAGCCTGGCGATCTGCCCGGGACTGTTTACAATAATCAATGCGAGAAAGCGAAAGCTGAATTAGTCATTCTGCAAACTCTATAGCTAAATAATTACAATGTGCCAGATGTTCAGATGTACCCTACATAATTGACAGTGGCATAGACGAAAGGCACCTTTGATAAGGCCCTTCAACAATCGCCAATTATTTTTGCTTGAGGAGAGATAAAAGGTTTATCCGATCAAAAAAGTACAGGAAAGAGGAAATAGTCTCGTTGTTACAATTTTGTTTTATCTCCACAGATCTTTGAATTTGGAATGATCCATGCACCATCTCAACAGAAACTAAGAAATTGACTACAAACTATAATATTTTATCATAACAAAAACTGTGCAAGAAGTCAACTGCCTGGGGAAAAATGAAGTTGAAAATTTGGAAAATTGAAAAAGAATGTGTACATTAAGTTGTAGTTCATATTTATGACTAATGTTATAGTTTTAGCACAAAACCTCTTCTAACATATTGGGGCCACTTTTACTTACCCCGCGATGGGTTCACCCGAAGTGCGTTGTCCGACAACAATGCCCCTGTGCCGCCATTCACAAAGATCGATTTCCTCTGAATCTGTTTCTTCCCCGCTCAGTTCCGCCAGAGTCACCTCTTCTTCCCAGTGCAGTAAGTTCATTGGTTGCAATACAATTTGTATTAAATCCCGCGCTCAGTCCGAATTAGTCGTATTGTCCAATGGCACGCCCCCAGTTTATTTTTTCATGAAAAGCCGGTGACGCTGTGCCAAAATCCAATTGCGTGCAACACAATCACCTTCTAAATCCTCGTCCCAGCATTGAAGATCAGAAAAACATGAACACTGCCGGAAATGCGATCCGGCGTAAATGCGATCCTTAGTAAATAAGCCCATTATATTCCAAAACAAAACAATGAAAAAACCTCAGGTGAATTCAGAATTTGTGCATGTGAACTCCACACGTACGTCTACATAATCTAAGTCTATAATGTAATATCTATGCTATCTCTTGTACACTATGGTGCCTGCCCAGTAGCACATTGCCACCTCCCCTCTTCTCTCCCACCACAGTACAAATTAGGGTCTGTTCATAAAAAACAGGGATCACTAAAGACATCACCCACTCAGGGGCCACCCATTGCCTGAAGATCCACATTTTTACTTTTGTGTTTTTTTTTTCTCCTGCATTTTGCTGCTGTGGTTGACAACGGGGGCTACATCTATAATCCCAAACCTGCTAAACAAAGTGGTTCCAAGCTCTGCTACACTAATTGGTGGCCACAATAAGTAAGATGATCAAACATTTTCTTCATCACAGAGCAAAAACAGCTTTACATCAGCTCACGTGACCCCCACCCCCCGCCCATAGCAATAGCACTGATCAGCACTGATTAAGTAAGGGTGTCAGGGCAGTGTAAGGGAATATCCCACCGGTACGCCTACGTTGACATTTGTTCATTAATTGTTCACCTCCTTTCAATCCTTTCGGTTAATTGTCTAAAATCCCCTTTTTCGTCACCCCGTAATGCGAGTCCCAGGTACAACAGACAACCGTTAACTTGGCTTTGGTGGGGTCCACGAGGCCCATACTTTGGGAGGGGGCGGGGGACATAAAAGCAAAAATGCAAATAGAGAGTTGTGTTTTTAGTGCCGAATCAGCAACATCTGGGTCAAAAAAGCAGTAAATTAGCATGTTGGGAACACAGAGGGTCACTGTCACTAGACAGAAACGCTGGCTCCCACATGGGACTGACAGCAGAGAGCTAAATAATTACACTGTATAATTTTGAAAAGAAAAGATTGCTGAATGTCCGAAAAATCAGGGTGGACAAAGTCGATACTATAGGATATAAACTGATCAACAAGTTGAGGAAATAGTTCCCTTTTGAAGGGAATCTACCACCAGGATGAAGGACTGTAATGCAAATGAGCCTGAGGGGTCTCCGAGCTCGCATAGGTTGGGCTCATTTGCCATATAGTCTTTTATCCTGTGGGTAGATGTCCTAATGGGAACTTCAGGGCAATTTAGACAACTCAACCACCCAAAGTCCCTTATGGTTTCAAGGGGTAGGTCAGTTGGGATTTACCTTAATTGAATTCAAACTGCCATATACATACCATTCTTCAATTGCATTTATAAAAAATTTTTTGAAA
Organism: Engystomops pustulosus; assembly: GCA_019512145.1. Classification (NCBI taxonomy): domain Eukaryota; kingdom Metazoa; phylum Chordata; class Amphibia; order Anura; family Leptodactylidae; genus Engystomops; species Engystomops pustulosus. The sequence goes on from CM033651.1 coordinate 3,679,419, forward strand.
AAACCTGGTGTAAAGAGAATTTCCTTTCCCACTTCATACATGGCCATGCCCTTAGAACATCGATAGCGGCCTGGATACAACCACCACCTCCAGTCTGTCAGCATGTCCACACTTGCACTATGAGACCCCATATATTCAAGTCATTACGACAGCGGTGGCTGTTGGCAATGCATAATTCCTGGCGACTGCATATGGAAAAAACTATTTGTTTCCTGGCCAATCACTCCAGCAGCAGTGGTCCGTATCCAACAAGAACTTTCTTATTCTAAAGGATCATATGACTATATTTATGGGAAATCCCTTCACACGGCGTACATTTTTTTAATCACCACTAACTAAAGAAACGTGTATAATACATTATGTCATATAATTCATTAAATGTTAATGTACAGATGGAATACCCCTTTAATATCGATTATGGAGGAATTCTCTGTGGGCGATGAAAAATGTACACTTATCTCATTCTGGAGCATTCGGCTCCTGTGCATTGCAGCAAGTGACAACACGGCACTCGGCTTCCCTTGCAAGTGCTCTAGTGTTGGGGCATTCACAATGAACCTGGGGTAGTGATCCTTGGATATGACCATCACCACACATGCATTATTGGGGCTGCCAGACCACTTGATTATCACTTCATTACCACAGGGACGGCTGTAGGATATGTAGTAAATGTCTATGATACAATAACTATTTGATTCCTTGGTGCAATCTACCCAGCAGTGTTGGTCATATCCATTGTCCATAGGTCCATATGGAACTGTAAGTGGTTTAGTAGCCAAATTAACTTTAAGTTCTCCTTCTCAGGCAGTCTATTAGCTCTGGACATTTTCATTGAAAAAGCGACAAACACACATGTAATTTTTTTTGCATTTTTCGTTGTAATTATTTTTTAGTTAGTTTTATCATAATACAACAAGTAACAAGTGTTACTAAACAGGAGGACTACGGCCAATTTTGATTATTAAATCAATGACATTCCCGCTATTGCCCGCATGCTTTTGTTATTTCTATGTCACCTTAGATCTTCAGGGCTGTCTTTTTATAGAATTGTATCGTACTCGACACAAAATCTGATGATGACGACTTTGTAGGGAGTAACATTGGTAGTTTAGCGCTGACCCTTAAACTGAGTTTTATGGCACTTATTTAGTCCCCGTTAACAAAAGAGGATTTTGGGGGGGTGGTGGTACTAGGCCATGCTGTGGATTTCTGATATCAGTAACTAGCTTTGTTAAATTCTCAAAATAAGATTTATAAGTGCTGAAGGGTTTTGTTGCTGCAGCAACAAAACCCTTCAGCACTTATAAATCTTATTTTGAGAATTTAACAAAGCTAGTTACTGATATCAGAAATCCACAGCATGGCCTAGTACCACCACCCCCCCAAAATCCTCTTTTGTTAACGGGGACTAAATAAGTGCCATAAAACTCAGTTTAAGGGTCAGCGCTAAACTACCAATGTTACTCCCTACAAAGTCGTCATCATCAGATTTTGTGTCGAGTACGATACAATTCTATAAAAAGACAGCCCTGAAGATCTAAGGTGACATAGAAATAACAAAAGCATGCGGGCAATAGCGGGAATGTCATTGATTTAATAATCAAAATTGGCCGTAGTCCTCCTGTTTAGTAACACTTGTTACTTGTTGTATTGATGATAAAACTAATAAAAAATAATTAATATATAAAACAAAAAAAATACATGTTGTGTTGTCGTTTTCAAGAAATCCAGAGCTAATAGACTGCCAAAGGAACTTTAAAAGTAATATTGGGCTACTAAACCACTACAGTTCCTATGGACCTATGGACATATGGAATGAGCCAACACGTGGCGTGATTGCCACCAGGAATCAAATAGTTATTGTATATAGAATTTACTACATATCCTACAGCCGTCCCTGTGGTAATGAAGTGATAATCAAGTGGTCTGGCAGCCCCAATAATGCATGTGTGGTGATGGTCATATCCAAGGATCACTACCCCAGGTTCATTGTGAATGCCCCAACACTAGAGCACTTGCAAGGGAAGCCGAGTGCCGTGTTGTCACTTGCTGCAATGCACAGGAGCCGAATGCTCCAGAATGAGATAAGTGTACATTTTTCATCGCCCACAGAGAATTCCTCCATAATCGATATTAAAGGGGTATTCCATCTGTACATTAACATTTAATGAATTATATGACATAATGTATTATACACGTTTCTTTAGTTAGTGGTGATTAAAAAAATGTACGCCGTGTGAAGGGATTTCCCATAAATATAGTCATATGATCCTTTAGAATAAGAGAAGTTCTTGTTGGATACGGAACCACTGCTGCTGGAGTGATTGGCCAGGAAACAAATAGTTTTTTCCATATGCAGTCGCCAGGAATTATGCATTGCCAACAGCCACCTCTGTCGTAATGACTTGAATATATGGGGTCTCATAGTGCAAGTGTGGCCATGCTGACAGACTGAGGTGGTGGTTGTATCCAGGCCGCTATCGATGTTCTAAGGGCATGGCCATGTATGAAGTGGGAAAGGAAATTCTCTTTACACCAGGTTTTTTCAAAAAATTTTTTATAAATGCAATTGAAGAATGGTATGTATATGGCAGTTTGAATTCAATTAAGGTAAATCCCAACTGACCTACCCCTTGAAACCATAAGGGACTTTGGGTGGTTGAGTTGTCTAAATTGCCCTGAAGTTCCCATTAGGACATCTACCCACAGGATAAAAGACTATATGGCAAATGAGCCCAACCTATGCGAGCTCGGAGACCCCTCAGGCTCATTTGCATTACAGTCCTTCATCCTGGTGGTAGATTCCCTTCAAAAGGGAACTATTTCCTCAACTTGTTGATCAGTTTATATCCTATAGTATCGACTTTGTCCACCCTGATTTTTCGGACATTCAGCAATCTTTTCTTTTCAAAATTATACAGTGTAATTATTTAGCTCTCTGCTGTCAGTCCCATGTGGGAGCCAGCGTTTCTGTCTAGTGACAGTGACCCTCTGCGTTCCCAACATGCTAATTTAGTGCTTTTTTGACCCAGATGTTGCTGATTCGGCACTAAAAACACAACTCTCTCTTTGCATTTTTGCTTTTATGTCCCCCGCCCCCTCCCAAAGTATGGGCCTCGTGGACCCCACCAAAGCCAAGTTAACGGTTGTACTGTTGTACCTGGGACTCGCATTACGGGGTGACGAAAAAGGGGATTTTAGACAATTAACCGAAAGGATTGAAAGGAGGTGAACAATTAATGAACAAATGTCAACGTAGGCGTACCGGTGGGATATTCCCTTACACTGCCCTGACACCCTTACTTAATCAGTGCTGATCAGTGCTATTGCTATGGGCGGGGGGTGGGGGTCACGTGAGCTGATGTAAAGCTGTTTTTGCTCTGTGATGAAGAAAATGTTTGATCATCTTACTTATTGTGGCCACCAATTAGTGTAGCAGAGCTGGAACCACTTTGTTTAGCAGGTTTGGGATTATAGATGTAGCCCCCGTTGTCAACCACAGCAGCAAAATGCAGGAGAAAAAAAAAACACAAAAGTAAAAATGTGGATCTTCAGGCAATGGGTGGCCCCTGAGTGGGTGATTGTCTTTAGTGATCCCTGTTTTTTATGAACAGACCCTAATTTGTACTCGTGGTGGGAGAGAAGAGGGGAGGTGGCAATGTGCTACTGGGCAGGCACCATACTGTACAAGAGATAGCATAGATATTACATTATTAGACTTAGATTATGTAGAGGTACGTGTGGAGTTCACATGCACAAATTCTGAATTCACCTGAGGTTTTTTCATTGTTTTGTTTTGGAATATAATGGGCTTATTTACTAAGGATCGCAGTTACGCCGGATCGCATTTCCGGCAGTGTTCATGTTTTTCTGATCTTCAATGCTGGGACGAGGATTTAGAAGGTGATTGTGTTGCACGCAATTGGATTTTGGCACAGCGTCACCGGCTTTTCATGAAAAAATAAATGGGGGCGTGCCATTGGACAATACGACTAATTCGGACTGAGCGCGGGATTTAATACAAATTGTATTGCAACCAATGTAACTTACATGCACTGGGAAGAAGAGGTGAACTCTGGCGGACCTGAGCGGGGAAGAAAACAGATTCAGAGGAAATCGATCTTTGTGAATGGCGGCACAGGGGCATTGTTGTCGGGACAACGCACTTCGGGTGAAACCCATCGCGGGTGTAAGTAAAGTGGCCCCAATATGTTAGAAGAGGGTTTTGTGCCTAAAACTATAACATTAGTCATAAATATGAACTACAACTTAATGTACACATTCATTTTTCAATTTTCAACCTTTTCCAACTTTCATTTTTCCCCAGGCAGTTGACTTCTTGCACAGTTTTTGTTATGATAAAATATTATAGTTTGTAGTCAATGTTCTTAGTTGTTCTGTTGAGATGGTGCATGGATCATTCCAAATTCAAAGATCTGTGGAGATAAAACAAAATTGTAACAACGAGACTATTTCCTCTTTCCTTGTACTTTTTTGATCGGATAAACCTTCTTATCATCTCCTCAAGCAAAATAATTGGCGATTGTTGATAGGGCCTTATCAAAGGTGCCTTTCTCTATTGCCACTGTCAATTATGTAGGGTACATCTGGAACATCTGGCACATATGTAATTATTTAGCTATAGAGTTTGCAGAATGACTAATTCAGCTTTCGCTTTCTCGCATTGATTATTGTAAACAGTCCCGGGCAGATCGCCAGGCTCAGCTTTACGTCCACTACCAGTTGATCCAACACTCAGCAGGTTGCCTGATTTAGTTAATTATCAAAAGTTTTCAAATACTACTAACTTGTTGAATTCTCTACTTAGGCTTCGGCCCTATTTCTCGTGAAATAACACATTCCCTTTCTTAAACGGAATAAGAAGAAGCCATTTTAGGGCTCCAATTTTTAATAACTGTGTCTTACCTGGATTGGATAGCACCTCTGTAAAATTTATATTCACCACTTTAGCCAAATGTGTGAATAGGTTACTGTGTGTGTATGTGTCGGTGAGAGGCTCTTATCTTGTTGGAGCGAGGGACAAGCAGAACCTTGGAATTTGGCTTCAACTGCATTTTGGAAAGTTCTGACGTTGAGTTTCGCATTCATAGTAAAAAAAAAAAAAAAAAAAAACATCTAATGTCCCAGGAAAGCAAAAAAACTAGACTATTGAGTAGTAAATCATTGAGGTTTGGATCATCTACAGACAATCCTCAGGATCGGAGATGGTCATGGTCACCCACCTCGGCACCGATCAGCTGGTGTACCACATAGTGAGCTGTACACAATTGTTGAGTAGTATCTTGAAGAGTTTGGATCATCTCAGCAATCTCTCAGGATCGGAGATGGTCAGGTACACACCTCGGCACCGATCAGCTGGTGTAACATAGTGGTGTACACAATTTGTTGAGTATAACTTTGAGAGTTTGGATCATCTACAGCAATCTTCGGATCGGAGATGGTCAGGTCACACCCTCGGACCGATCAGCTGGTGTACCAAATAGTGAGCTGTATTAATTGTTAAGTAGTAATCTTTGAAAGTTTGGATCATCTGCAGGCAATCTTCAGGATCGGAGATGGTCAGGTCACCACCCTCGGCACCGATCAGTGTGTGTAATACATGTGAGCTGTAAACAATTGTTGAGTATAATCATTGAGAGTTTGGATCATCTGCAGGCAATCTTCAGGATCGGAGTGGTCAGGTCACACCCAGCTCGGCACCGATCAGCTGGTGTAATAACATGGTGAGCTGTAAACAATTTGTGAGTAATAATCATTAAGAGTTTGGATCATCTGCAGCAATCTTCGGATCGGAGATGGTCAGTCACACCATCGGGTTTTACAGCTCACCATGTATTACACCAGCTGATCGGTGCCGAGGGTGTCCCCTGACCATCTCCTATCCTGAAGATTGCCTGCAGATGATCCAAACTTTCAAAGATTACTACTCAACAAATTAAGTACAGCTCACTATGTGGTACACCAGCTGATCGGTGCTTTACTACATATCCTACAGCCGTCCTGTGGTAATGAAGTGATAATCAAAGTGGTCTGGCAGCCCCAATAAATGCTGTGTGGTGATGGTCTATCCAAGGATCACTACCCCAGGTTCATTGTGAATGCCCCAACTAGAGCACTTGCAAGGAAGCCGAGTGCAGTGTTGTCACTTGCTGCAATGCACAGGAGCCGAATGCTCCAGAATGAGATAAGTGTACATTTTTCATCGCCCACAGAGAATTCCTCATACATCGATATTAAAGGGGTATTCCATCTGTACATTAACATTTAATTGAATTATATGACATAATGTTATATACACGTTTCTTTAGTTAGTGGTATTAAAAAAATGTACCCGTGTGAAGGGAATTTCCCATAAATAGTCATATTCCTTTAGAAATAAAGGACAGTTCTTGTTGGATACGGAACCACTGCTGCTGGAGTGATTGCGCCAGGAAACAAATAGTTTTTTCCGTATGCAGTCGCCAGGAATTATGCATGCCCAACAGCCACCCGTGTCGTAATGAACTCTGAATATATGTGTGTCTCATAGTGCAAGTGTGGCACTGCTGACATACGGAGGGGTGGTTGGTATCCAAGGCCGACTATCGATTTCTAAGGCACATGGCCATGTATGAAGTGGGAAAGGAAATTCTCTTTACACACAGGTTTTTCAAAAAATTTTTAAATGCAATTGAAGAATGGATGTATATGGCAGTTTTGAATTAATTAACGGTAAATCCCAGACTACCACCCTTGAAACCTAGGGACTTTGGGTGGTTGAGTTGTCTAAATTGCCCTGAAGTTCCCATTAGGACATCTACCACCAGGATAAAAGACTATATGGCAAATGAGCCCAACCTATGCGACTCGGAGCCCCTCAGGCTCATTTGCATCACAGTCCTTCATCCTGGTGGTAGATTCCCTTCAAAAGGGAACCTATCCTTCTATACTTGTTGATCAGTTTATATCCTATAAGTCGACTTTGTTCCACTGATTTCCTGGCCATTCACGAATCTTTCTCTTTTACAAATTAATTCAGTGTAATTATACTTAAGCTCCTCTGCTCGCTCATATGGTGAGCCAGGCTTTCTGCCTGAGTACAGTGACTTCCCGTTCCCAACATGCTAATTTAGTGCTTTTTTTGACCCACGCATGTTGCTGATTCGGCACTACCTAACCAACTCTCATTTGCATTTTATGCCTTACTTGCCCCCTCCCAAAGTATGGGCTTCTGTGGACCCACACCAAAGCCATTAACGGGTCATTCCTGTACCTGGGACTCGCATTACGGGTTGTGACAGAAAAGGGGATTTTAGACAATTAACCGAAAGTGATTGAAAGGCGTGAACAATTAATGAACAAATTGTCAACGTAGGGTCGTACCAGGTGGGATATTCCTTACACTACACTCGCCTGACACCCTTACCTATAATCAGTGCTGATCAGTGCTATTGCTATGCGGGGCGGGTGGGGGTCCACGTGGGCTGATGTAAAGCTGTTTTTGCTGTGTGAATGAAGAAAAATGTTTGATCATCTTCACTTATTGTGGCCACATTAGGTGTAAGAGCGTGGAACCACTTTGTTTAGCAGGTTTTAGGGACTTATAGATGTAGCCCCACCCTTGCTCAAACAGCAGCATAACAATGCAGGAAAACACACAAAAGTAAAAATGTGGATTTCAGGCAATGGGTGGCCCCTGAGTGGGTGATGTCTTTAGTGATCCCTGTTTTTTATGAACAGACCCATAATTTGTACTGGTGGTGGGAAGAAGAAGAGTGACGTGGCAATGCTGCTACTGGGCACGGGCACCATGATGTCACAAGAGATAAGCATAATTCAATTATTAGACTTAGATTTATTAGGTACTTGGGAGTTCACATGCACAAATTCTTAATTCACCTGATGTTTTTCATGTTTTGTTGTTGGAATCATAATGGGTGCTATTTACTAAGGATCGCATTTACGCCGGATCGCATTTCCGGCAAGTGTTCATGTTTTTCTGGATCTTCAATGCTGGGACAAGGATTTAGAAGGTGATTGTGTTGCACGCAATTGGATTTTGGCACAGCGTCACCGGCTTTCTCATGACAAAATAATTCGGGGGCGTGCCATTGGACAATACGACTAATTCGGACTGAGCGCGGGATTTAATATCAAATTGTATTGCAACCAATGAACTTACATGCACTGGGAAGAAGAAGGTGACTCTGGCGGAACCTGAGCGGGGAAGCAACAGATTCAGGAAATCGGATCTTTGTGAATGGCGGCACAGGGGCATTTGTTGTCGGACAACGCACTTCGGTGAAACTCCATCGGCCGGTTAAGTAAAGTGCCCCAATATGTTAGAAGAGGGTTTTGTGCTAATAAGATCAATTAGTCATAAATATGAACTACACACTAATTACACATTCAATTCTTTTCCATTTTCCAACTTCCATTGTCCCCAGCAGTTTGACTTCTTGCACAGTTTTTTCTTATGATAAAATATTATAGTTTGTAGTCAATTTCTAGTTTTTCTGTTTGAGATGGGTGCATGGATCATATTCCAAACTTTCAAAGATCTGTGGAGATAAAACAAATTGTAACAACGACTATTTCCTCTTTCCTTGTACTTTTTTGATCGGATAAAACCTTTCTTATCTCTCCTCAAGCAAAATAATTTGGCGATGTTTATAGGGCCTTATCAAAGGTGCCTTTCGTCTTCCTACTGTTCAATTATGTAGGGTACATCTGGTAACATCTGGCACATTTAATTATTTAGCTATAGAGTTTGCAGAATGACTAATTCAGCTTTCGCTTTCTCGCATTGATTATTGTAAACAGTCCCGGGCAGATCGCCAGGCCAGCTTTACGTCCCCTCCAGTTGATCCACACTCAGCAGGTTGCCTGATTTAGTAATTATCAAAAGTTTTCAAATACTACTTATTGTTGAATTCTCTACTTAGGCTTCCGGATTTCTCGTGAAATAACACATTCCCTTTCTTAAACGGAATAAGAAGCGCATTTTAGGGCTCCAAGTTTTAATAACTGTGTCTTACCTGGATTGGATAGCACCTTCTTAAAATTATATATTCACCACTTTTAGCCAAATGTTTGAATAGGTTACTGTGTGTGTATGTGGTCAGAGGCTCTATCTATGTTGGAGCGAGGGACAAGCAGAACCTTGGAATTTTGGCTTCACTGCATTTGGAAAGTTCTGCGTTGAGTTCTATTCATAGTAAAAAAAAAAAAAAAAAAAAACTAATGTCCCAGAAAGCAAAAAACTAGACTATTGAGTATAATCTTGAGTTGGATCATCTACAACATCCTCGGATCGGAGATGGTCAGGTCACACCCTCGCACCGATCAGCTGGTGTACCAATAGTGAGCTGTACACAATTGTTGAGTAGTAATCTTGAGAGTTTGGATCATCTCAGACAATCCTCGGATCGGAGATGGTCAGGTCACACCCTCCGGCACCGATCAGCTGGTGTACACATAGTGGAGCTGTACACAATTTGTTGAGTAGTAACCTTTGAGTTTGGATCATCTACAGCAATCTCAGGATCGGAGATGGTCAGGTCACACCCTCGGCAGCCCGATCAGCTGGTTACCACATAGGAGCTGTATAATTGTTAGTAGTAATAATTTGAAGTTTGGATCATCTGCAGCAATCTTCAGGATCGAGATGGTCAGGTCACACCCTCGTAGCCAGACAACCAATGCAGAAGTAAAATAAATCCGTAATTTTGAGAAATAAATGAACCAGCAACTCTTCAGAGGCTAAGGAGCTTGAGGGCTCTACTACCAGAGCCCATCCTTTCCAAAATGTTGGCAAACCATTCCACTTTGCTCATTTCACCTTTCGACGACCAATTTTCATAGTAATCAAGAGTTTAATACGTTTGAAAAAAAAAAAGACACACCGTCCACAGTTCAACCAAGGAGGGAAGGGATTGGATGAAGATTTAGGGTGGAAACAATTCTATGTAACACAAACTTTAAATGTTATTTAAGGTGCAAACAGGCATCTGGATCTTTTCACCCTGCTGTCCCTCTGTGACCAGCGACTGCTCTCTGGCTGCTGTCATGCTGTGACGCAGCTGCTGAGCTTCTGCTGTCCCTCGCTGTGACCCAGCGCTGAGCTCTCTGCTTTCCCTGCTGTGACGCGCTGAGCCCTCTGCTGTCCCTTGCTGTGACAGCGCCTGATGCTCTCTGCTGTCCCTGCTTGTGACCACGCCTGAGCTCGGCTATTCCACAGATTTAAGTTTCATAGTAAAAAAGCCCTGTCACCTCTGGTGATTAAAACCTTGTTTTCTCCACCTCGCAGACGGAGACATGCCCTCTTCGTCTTTTGATCCGTTTAATCTGGAACACCTTACCACCGATATTTTTATATGGACCATTAATATTTTATATAAATTCAATCATGTCCCCTCGTCTAGTCGTCTTGTTCTCAAAAATAAATAAATCTAGTTGTTTTAATCTTTTTCCTCAAACTGAGACCCTCCCACCCTTTCATCATTTTGTGTGGCTCCTTCGTTGTCTCCCTCTCAGTTCCAGGGACATTCCTTTTTATGGACCGTTGCCCCAGAACTGCGCTCGGCGCCTAATAGGGGGGTTTATGGGTTGGCAGGCTATATACTATGGGGCAGGAGCTGGTCTGATATACTATGGAGCAAGGTCATGGAATACTACTCACTCGAAGGGGAGGCTGTGACATGCTTTCCCCCCTCGGCTTATACCAAGTCAATTTTTCCAGGTTTTTTTGTATTAAAATTAGGGTCCTCGTTCTATACTACTTTGGTTGGCTTATAACTGCGAGTATATGCAGTATATAAAGTAATGAAAGTAATTCTAGAATGCTGACTAAGGCAATTCAAAATCATGATAGCAGAAGCAATTTGGAACCTGTCCCAAGCTTAAATCACATTCCGGCTGACAGGTTCCCTTGAAATCAACATGCATGCTTGGATAATTGAGGGTGTAACAAGAGTAAAGGTGTTTTCTTATTAAGTTTTTATGTATTCGGTAAGTCTACAGTGTTGGGTTGCGGTACCACTCATAGCCCCTACATCATCCTGTTTATACCGATCTTTGCCATCAACCCTGGTGTACCAATTACTATTTTCATTATTATGTACATAAGGGTCCTTATATGAAATTTGTCTCTCGTCACAACGCCCTTCCCAGGCACTCGGACATCAGACAATTCATAAACAAATGGCCGCCCGAGCCCCCCTTCTCCTTATTCATTAACAGTAAGCTGTCTGGACTACAATAACCTTGTATGGATCCCACAAATAGCAGTAAAGCCCAATTTCTCTCTATCACCAGGGCCTTTTCTGGCCGTAGGCTGCAGTATATTTTCGGTATTATGTCCACACATATCTTCCCTATCTCCCTCCCGCTGATGACAGGAGGTATTTGAGCAGTAAATCTCTAAATATGATGTGTTATCATAAACTGTCTAACACGTAAGTTATAGTATGGAGGCAAGGAACCGCCGCTCTAGATCTATCGGCTCCTTGTCTCATTACATTGTTTCACTGCCAGATCATGTACAAACAAAGAGCCACATCTACATATATGGAGCCGCTTTATCTTCATACTAGTCTCAGGATCAGGGTAATAAGGGTGTAGATGATGCTGGAAATGAGGTATTGCTGTACAATGATCCATAGATGAACATGATAGATAAATACTTAGATATGATAATACATTCCTATACTTATATATAGCGCACACCGATATACGCAGCGCTGCACGGAGCTTTGCCAAATCAGTCCATGTCCCCATGGGGTTCACAATCTAATCAACCTACCAGCTTGTTTTTTGAGTGTGGGAGAACCGGAGGACCGAGGAAACCGCGGCAAACACATAGAGAACATACAACTCTTTGCAGTATGTTGATCTGAATGGGGACCTTGTACCAGGACCCCAGCACTGCAATGCTGTAGTGCTAACCACCGAGCCACTATGCTGAAAGCTGTAGTGCTAACCACTGAGCCACCATGCTAAATAGATAGATGATAGAGGAAAGTGCATTGGATGCCATGAGCTGAAACACACCTTCTCTCTTAAAAGAATCTTGCTGATCCTCCGCCTCCAGGGCACTTACAACCTGATGCTGGGTATAAGGGTGGTATTATATCGAGGTCCCAATGGGATGTTGCGCAAGTATTGCTGTCTGCAGTCCAATCTTCACATCTTGGCAGTGTTACTGACTTTTTGAGCCAGTACAGATCTCATAGACCCGTTGGAAGCAGCAGAAGCCCTGAAAATCTAATCTAAAACCAATGTGATGGTAACAGCAATGTGGAGAGTTACTTTAAAGGAAATCCATCCTGATAAACCAGGGACATTACTCCTAGATCCAGGCACCGGGATTGTGGTATCTTCTTATATTTTTTATCCATGGCCTCCTTCCTTCTAAAATTAACCTATTAAATTTGCTATAGCCAAAAGGGCAACTGTGGGGTGTCACCAAGCCCCCTCCATGCGGTGCTATCTTCATGAATTGTTTATACTGCGAAGGAGCAGCCACTGTGTTCGGAACCTCTGCTAGAGTGAATATTACAATGAGGAAAGGGAAGGGGGTGCTAAAGGAGCGGGGGAGGGGGGGCAATGTAAAGCCCAGATCCCCTTCAGGCACATACTTTTAAAAGTTGATTTTAAAGGCAGGAGGCCATGGATAACAATATATCAAGAATACCACAGTCACGGTGCCTGGATCTATGGGTATGTCCCTGTTTATTCATAGATTTTGATTTTGGTAGATTTCCTTTAAAGACATTTTCCATGAATCACCGAGGAGGTTACCTCAGATAGGCATGATATCTGATTTCGACGGAAGGGCCAATGCCCAGTCCACGCACCAATCACTGTTTGACCTTCCACAAACAGAGAAAACTGAGCTGTTAGAATTGGGTCCATGTTGTCTGTAGGGCCAAGGTTGTGACTCCAGCTCTGGACTTCCATCAACGTGAATGTGGTGCCGATACTGCACTTTTCCCGCAAACTGTTTGCAGCTTCACCATGTATTACACCAGCTGATCGGTGCCGAGGCTGGGTGTGTCCTGACTACCCTCCGATCCGAGGATTGCCCATAGATGATCAAATCTCAAGATTACTACTCAACAAATTGTGTACAGCTCACAGCTCACCATGTATTAACAACCAGCTGATCGGTGCCGAGGGGTGTACCTGACCATCTCCGACCTGAAGATTGCCTGCAGATGATCCAAACTCTTAATGATTAGTTACTCAACAAATTGTTTACACAGCTCACCATGTATTACACCAGCTGATCGGTGCCGAGGCTGGTGTGACCTGACCATCCTCCGATCCTGAAGATTGCCTTGCAGATGATCCAAACTCTCAATGATTATTACTCAACAAATTGTTTTACAGCTCACCATGTATTACAACCAGCTGATCGGTTGCCGAGGGTGTCCCCTGACCATCTCCTAGTCCTGAAGATTGGCCTGCAGATGATCCAAACTTTCAAAGATTACTACTCAACAAATTAAGTACAGCTCACGTATGTTGTACAGGAACCAGCTGATCGGTGCCCGAGGTGTGACCTACCATCTCCGATCCTGAATGATTGCCTGCAGATGATCCAAACTCTAATGATTATTACTCACAAATTGTTTTACAGCTCACCATGTATTACACCAGCTGATCGTGCCGAGGCTGGGTGTGGACCCCTGACCATCTCCGATCCTGAAGATTGCCTGCAATGATTCCAACACTCTCAATGATTATTACTCACAATTGTTTACAGCTCACAGTATTACATACACCAGCTGATCGGTGCCGAGGGTGGTGACCTGACCATCTCCGATCCTGAAGATTGCCTGCAGATGATCCAAACTTTCAAAGATTACTACTTAACAAATTAAGTACAGCTCACTATGTGGTACACCAGCTGATCGGTGCACACCAGCTGATCGGTGCCGAGGGTGTGACCTGACCATCTCCGATCCGAGGATTGTCTGTAGATGATCCAAACTCTCAAAGGTTACTACTCAACAAATTGTGTACAGCTCACTATGTGGTACACCAGCTGATCGGTGCCGAGGGTGTGACCTGACCATCTCCGATCCGAGGAGGGAATGCGAGAAGAACGAGGAACTGACAAGCGCCCACTTGAGGTCGGTAATATTCATGGTAATGGAAGATAGGAAACTCAGGAAAATCAAGGAAAGGTCGGACGTAACACAGTCTGCCCACAGTGGGGGAAGGTAGTGGGGGGAGTTGGCCCAGGGGCAACAATAGGCGGGTAAAGAAGCTAACAGAGACACGTATTAGTGCGGGTAATGGGCAAATGGGTGCGCAAAAAGCATGAGATGCCTGGTATAATAAATCGGTGGTGTGGGACAAGTAAACCAGCAAACAAAGTAAAGGCAATGAAATAATTTTCAGATCGTAGGTTGGCGTGGGTGTCTACACAGGAAGAAATAGAGAGAAAATCAAAACGAGAAGGAAAGAAGAGAAAAAAAACGGAGGGGGAAAAGAGAGGGAGGAGGGAAATGCGTATCCAGACCTGCTGAAAAATGGAGGTGCAAAGCTGCTAAACGCGCGTGCTGAGATTAAAGCAGGGGATTTTGAAAGCAATTCAAAAAAGGCAGATGGATCATCAACAGTAGTAAACAATAAACTGTAACATAAACAATAAATGTCGGGGAACACTTAACATGGTTAGGTATGGAGGCAAGGAACCGCCGCTCTAGATCTATCGGCTCCTTGTCTCATTACATTCACTGCCAGATCATGTACAAACAAAGAGAGCCACATCTACAGATATGGGAGCCGCTATTATCTTCATACTCTCAGGATCAGGGTAATAAGGGTGTAGATGATGCTGGAAATGAGGTATGCTGTACAAGATACTAGCTGTATACATGATAGATAAATACTTATATGATAATATTCCTATACTTATAATAGCACACCAATTACGCAGCGCTGCACGGAGCTTTGCCAAATCAGTCCATGCCCCATGGGGTTCACAATCTAATCAACCTACCACTTGTTTTTTGAGTGTGGGAACGAACCGGAGGACCGGAGGAAACCGCGGCAAACACATAGAGAACATACAACTCTTTGCAGATGTTGATCTGAATGGGGACTATGTACCAGCGCCCAGCACTGCAATGCTGTAGTGCTAACCACCGAGCCACTATTCTGAAAGGCTGTAGTGCTAACCCTGACCACCATGCTAATAGATAGATGAAGGGAAGGTCATTGGATGCCATGAGCGAAACACACCAGTCTCTCTTAAGAAAAATCTTGCTGATGCTCCCGCCTCCAGGGCACTTACAACCTGATGTGGGTATAAGGGTGGTATTATATAAGAGGTCCCAATGAGGATTGCCGCAAGTATTGCTGTCTGCAGTCCAATCTTCCATCTTGGCAGGTTACTGACTTTTTGAGCCCAGTACAGATCTCATAGACCCGTTTGAAGCAGCAGAAGCCCTGAAAATCTAATCTAAAACCAATGTGATGGTAACACAATGTGGAGAGTTACTTTAAAGGAAATCCATCCTGATAACCAGGGACATTACTCCTAGATCCAGGCACCGGGATTGTGGTATCTTCTTATATTTTTTATCCATGGCCTCCTTCTTCTAAAATTAACCTATTAAATTTGCTAATAGCCAAAAGGGCAACTGTGGGGTGTCACCAAGCCCCCTCCATGCGGTAGCTACTTCATAGATTGTTTAACTGCGAAGGAGCAGCCACTGTGTCGGAACCTCTGCTAGAGTGATATTACATGAGGAAAGGGAAGGGGGTGCTAAAGGAGCGGGGGAAGGGGGGGCAGTGTAACAGCCCAGATCCCCTTCAGGCACATACTTTTAAAAGTTGATTTTAAAGGCAGGAGGCCATGGATACAATATAGAGAATACCACAGTCACGGTGGCCTGGATCTATGGGTAATGTCCCTGGTTATTCATAGATTTTGATTTTGGTAGATTTCCTTAAAGACATTGTCCATGAATCACCCGAGGTGGTTAATCCTCAGATAGCAATGATATCTGATGACGGAAGGCCAATGCCCAGTCCACGCACCAATCACTGTTTGACCTTCCACAAACAGAGAAAACTAGCTGTTAGGAATTGGGTCCATGTTGTCTGTAGGGCCAGAGGTTGTGACTCCAGCTTGGACTTCCATCAACGTGAATGTGGCCGATACTGGCACTTTTCCCGCAAATGATTTGAGCAGCTCACCATGTATTACACCAGCTGATGCGGTGCCGAGGCTGGTGTGGTCCTGACTACCTCCGATCCGGGATTGCCCATGATGATCCAAACTCTCAAAGATTACTACTCAACAAATTGTGTACAGCTCAGCCATGTATTACACACAGCTGATGGTGCCGAGGGTGTGACCTGACATCTCCGACCTGAAGATTGCCTGCAGATGATCCAAACTCTTAATTATTATTACTCAACAAATTGTTTACAGCTCACCATGTATTACACCAGCTGATCGGTGCCGAGGCTGGGTGTGACCTGACCTCTCCGATCCTGAAGATTGCCTGCAGATGATTCCAAACTCTCAATTGATTATTACTCAACAAATTTGTTACAGCTCACCATGTATTACAACCAGCTGATCGGTGCCGAGGGTGTCCCCTGACCATCTCCTATCCTGAAGTGTTGCCTGCAGATGATCCAAACTTTCAAAGATTACTACTCAACCAAAATTAATGACTACGCTCACTATGTGGTACACCAGCTGATCGGTGCCAGACGGGTTGACCTGACCATCTCCGATCCTGAATGATTGCCTGCAGATGATCCAAACTCTAATGATTATTACTCACAAATTGTTTACAGCTCACCATGTATTACACCAGCTGATCGTGCCGAGGCTGGTGTGACCTGACCCCATTGCATCTCCGATCCTGAAGATTGCCTGCATGTTCCAAACTCTCAATGATACTTACTCTACAATTGTTTACAGCCACCAGTATTACAACACCAGCTGATCGGTGCCGATGGTGACCTGACCATCTCCGATCCTGAAGATTGCCTGCAGATGATCCAAACTTTCAAAGATTTACTACATTAACAATTAAGTACAGCTCACTATGTGGTACACCAGCTGATCGGTGCCGAGGGTGTGACCTGACCATCTCCGATCCGAGAGATTGTCTGTAGATGAACCAAACTCTCAAAGGTTACTACTCAACAAATTGTGTACAGCTCACTATGTGGTACACCACTGATCGGTGCCGGGGTGTGTACCTGACCATCTCCGATCCGAGGATTGTCTGTAGATGATCCAACCTCTCAAAGATTACCTACTCAACAATTGTGACAGCTCACTATGTGGTACACCAGCTGATCGGTGCGGGGGTGTGACCGTGACCATCTCCCGATCCGAGGATGCTTTAGATGATTGCCAACTCGACTCGCATCCACAAACTGTATTTACAGTATATAGATTCCATCCACATATTGTATTTACAGTATATAGATTCCATCCACATATTGTATTTACAGTATATAGATTCCATACTGTATAAAACACCAGTTGCAGTGAAAACTGAAATGTCCAGAAACCTCAACATGTTAATTATTACTTCATTTTCCAGGTTCAATGATTTTGGGCTGGTTTGTTAACAGATATTCCCAAGCTCTATACAGTTTTCCTACCTATGAGATGTATTCCCTCATTTATCACTCACTGTATTGTGCAGTCCCAGTTTCCCTTGGAGAGCATGTGATGCCATGTACAATAAAGAAAATTCTGTTTTAACTAATAAAACAAGAGACTGGACCCTAAATAAGCCCCGATATGAATACTGGGTTGAAATTCATAAGGGCTTTTTCCAAGTTTTGAAAAGAAGGCCCAAAATCTGCTTTCTATTTATTTCATGGAGCGGTCATGTGGGGATCGTCATTTTATTTTTGATTAATCGTTAAAAGAAAAAACCTGCATGTCCTTTGTTGCTTCAGTTTCCACAATGGAATGAGAACTGAGACCCCAGAGGCGAGGTAGAGGCTTATCTACGGCATAAAGAAGGGGGAGAAAGCAGAGGATCAAAGATGGCTTCCAAAAATAACCAAAATGAAAATGGTCCCAGATGGTATGGGGTGCCTCATGTCCTCCATAAAATGTTCCCCGAGGTCTCTCCAAACTGTTGGCGCTGTGGTAAAGAGGAGGGCACTCTCCTACATATTTTCTGGAGTTGCCCTTCTTTAGCCTCTTACTGGACGGAGATCCTGGAGGTGATTTGCTAGTTGACAGGCAGGGAGCTGCGGGACGACCCCGCTTGGGTTTTGCTCCATCACCACGAGAATTCCCTTGCCACGTACAGAAAGTCCCTGCTGTGCTATCTTCTTAACGCAGCAAAAGCTTGCATTCCAGCTTGCTGGCGTTCTTCTGATCCTCCCTCCCTACATCAGTGGTTGGCCGTGTTGGGGAGCTGCGGCGGATGGAGAGCCTCTTGAATACCGACCCTAAGAGAGCGGCTCACTCTCAAAAGACCTGGTTTCATTGGACGACCTTTGTGACATCTCCTCGCTATTTGGAACTAACTAGTGCAGTTTCGGTACGGCTGCAGGACAGTGAAATTACGGAGAACTGAACACCAGGTAGAGGGGAGGCATGGTTCTTTATCCTCCGCCCATTCCTTCTTTTCTCTTTTAATCCTTTCCCTCCTCTCCTTTTCTACCCTCCCCCTCCCTCTTTACTTCTCTTTCTTTTTTCCCCACATAATTCGGAAACTAATCTAGATAACTGATTAAGTATGTTAGGCAAATAAGGATATTCTGGATAACTAGAGTAATACTGAATGACGACTTATTGGGGCAGATTTACTTACCCGGTCCGTTCGCGATCCAGCGGCGCGTTCTCTGCGCTGGATTCGGGTCCGGCCGGGATTCACTAAGGCAGTTCCTCCGCCGTCCACCAGGTGGCGCTGCTGAGCTGAAGTTCCCCGGAGGCGCGCTGGAATGCCCTGAAATTCACCGGCCTATAGCTGGTGAAGGTAAGTGTAATTTTCGCGACACATTTTTTGTCTTAAATGCGGCGTTTTTTCAGAATCTGTCAGGTTTTCGTTCGGTCACGCCCCCCGATTTCCGTCGCGTGCATGCCAGCGCCGATGCGCCACAATCCGATCACATGTGCCAAAATCCCGGGGCAATTCAGGTACAATCGGCGCAAATCGGAAATATTCGGGTAACACGTCGGGAAACCGCGAATCGGGCCCTTAGTAAATGACCCCCATTGTATTTCTGTTGTTTTTTCCTTCTTTCCAAGTTGGGACACGCTGTAACTTTTATTGGTAACCCCCATATTGGGTACAACTTGATATCCATGCGTCCTTCTACATTGTGTTCTCCCTTTCGTTCCCTCCCCCCTGGTTCTTTTACTGTTCTAAAAATCCTAATAAAATTTAAATATGTAAAATAAAAAATGAAAATGGTCCATTGCCCAACAAATGTCGTGGTAGAACGTTTACATCAGCTTTCTCAGACTTGTGCGTTCCACATTATTGATAGTCCATGGAAACCAGGGAGTAGAGGAGCAGCAGTGATGGAAGTAACTAGCTATTATTTTGTGCCGATTTCCATTTTGTCCAACTTGTTTTGAAAACCTTTTCTATCTTATGATAACTCTTATACATATTATCAGGCCCCCATCTGCTTATTTCATTAGTATTTTTGTCTCCTATTTGTCCTTCAGAGGTTCTCTCCTCTTCAGATTCTATTTATTTGCCGGGACATCCATCTTTTTGAAGTTCTTAGAAGTGACGGTGTCATATACGGGAAAGCCTGCTCTTCTCGGACGTTACAAGACTCAACCTTTTGATGTGTTTTCCTGTGGGACCTTTTTTAAGAAATTCCTCTCTGTGAGGACTAGAAACAATGGCCCGTGTCCAGCTCTCTGTATAAACTATGGGAACACCACGTCAGGTCATCCACATCGTAACATCCCTTGTATTCTACCATCTCCATGAAGGACCCTACAAAGCCGAATCCTGTTTAGTAAGGCGCAATGGCTTGCAAATACCATGTGCCTAGTGTGACTACTGACTAGATCAGCTTTGGCATATTTGACTGCTAAGTACATATTCCCCCCAGGCCAAAACCGTAATTTACACCAAAAATATGTCATCTGCTTTTGCCACTACCCGGGAATAACAGGCAAACCATTCATTGAGATCTTGTCATAAATGTGACAACTGCACACAGTCACTAAATGACAATTATCTAAAAGCACGGGAAACGAGAAGTGCCGGTCACAAGTGCAGTCTTCATCCCGAGCATCTGCATATTCCTCCAATCCAAGACTAAAAAACTGCATACAAATTCCTTGCGTATTTTTTTGTGTTCAGAAAAACTGCCATATTCCAGATTTTATGTGTTTTTTTTTAAATTAATATGAAGAATTTTTTAATGTTCAGGTTTTTTTTATTTCACTTATATACCACATGCACTTATTTTTTTATTATAAAAACTTTTTATATATTTTCATATATATTTATTAAATGTTTGATCGATGAAACCTAGAAATGTATATTCTACTTTTATGTCATATGTACTGTTCCTACTTTTAGAAACTTTTTATGTAAGCTTATTATACTGGAATACTTTATTTTTGATTATCATAAACATATATATTTTAGCATTTTTCTTTTTATTCTATGTATTCTCTATATATTATCGACAAGCTTTCTTATTATATGCACGTATTATACTTTTATGTTATGTTCACTTGTACTTTCAGAGGGTTCTTTCATATTATGTGCAGTTTGTTGTCATTTTATATCCATTCTGCACATATTAAAATGGGTGGGGTTGAAAAATCAGTGTCTGTATCTTCTAGATCAGTGATGGCGAACCTTTTAGCGGCCAAGTGCCCAAAAAGCAACCCAAAACCCCCCATATTTATTGTGAGGTGCCAACCAAAAATAAAAGAAGTAACTTACTGCTCCCTGTTCTTCAACAATCATATTGGCCTCCTGAGGACAGCAACGCAGTAGAAAAATTGAAAATTTGCATCATTGTAGCTTCTTTCCAGTGTCCCACAGAGAATTGTGGGGCCAGAAGGAGGTCCTCCAAAGATAATTCGGCCCTGTCTATTCATTCTCCCTTTCCTACATTCCCAAGTAGCCAAAATACAAAAGAATAGCAAAACAGGCTTAGGTTACATTCACACAATGTGCTCCCGCCGTAGCGTAGCACGGTGGGCACATGTCGGCGCTGCTCACCCCCGCCTTTCTGCACAGTGATATGTGCGCACGGTGCAGTATTCTGGGTATAGTTAGGACATGTCCTATCTTACTCCCGGCTTTGGAACGGTACGGTGCCACACATGTGCTACACCATACCGCTCCCGTACAGCGCCGTGTGCCCATTGCCCTCTATGGGGGCTGTATATACGTGCTGCATACGGCAGTGTGAATGTAACCTTAGTCAGGAAACAACCAAGATAACCAAGAGAACAACACGGTATAAGCGAACTGACCACAAGATGTTAATCTCTGGCAGAGAAGTCCAGTCCCAAGAAAGTTTAAATTGGCAGCTAAGTGACTAATGAGCAAATCACTCAAGATTTTAACCCTCACTTACCTCTCGGACTGACACTGCAAAGAGGTAATGTCACAGGTGTCACCTGTGATTGGTTGTATCAGTCACCTGTCACCATGATATGTCATTCATGAGGCCATTGAATATATCCAGAAGAAACAAAAGGAAGGCTTTCCTAAAATGACTGCAAACAAAAAACTGCAAGGAATCAAGCAGAAAGTACTGAGTGTTACCCAATTGTACAATTACACCCAGGCCCCCCTGTATTTGGGGAATCGGTAATTGGTCATTTTAAACTTCCAATAATTTGTATTCTTCCCCTAATTTCTATTTGCTGAATAATTATACAAAAATGTCATTGTGCCCGAAACGCGTCTGCACCCAAGGATATCCATACATTGAATGTCACCCGATTTGTGTTTGATTTCGATGCGGACTTGTTAAATTGTAATTTATCTCTTATGAGTCCATGTGGAACAATGGCAAAGAGTCTACTGGAGGAGACGCGTCTAGAACATATGTTCTGCAGACAATGAATCGCCCGAGGAGGAAGACGACTTGGATTCAATGAATTAATGAGGGAGAAGGTCACCGGATTATGACAGTGGAAGTTTTCTGGCTTTCGGATAGGGATTTTTTTTCCCACTACTTTGACACATTTTACATTTCAGAGAAGAAGAATCTTATGAAAGGAAACAACAGAACAAAATAAACAATAACCGAGGTGGGGGGGATATACAGAAATAAACAGAAAGTTTTCGGATTTGAAGAATTGGAACAATGTGTATTGGAAGCTGGAAGAATAGGAAAGAGAATACACACAGTGATGTCACAGTACAGGGATAATACACACAGTGACATACAACACAGTGATGTCACAGTACCCGAGCTAATACACAACAGTGATTGTCACAGGACAGAGATACTACCACAAGTGAGTAACAGTTACAGGAAAATACACACAGTATGTACAGGACAGGGCTAATACACCGTGATGTCACGAGCGCACAAGAGATAAAACACCACAGGCTGCACAGTAGAGAGCTTAATACACACAGTGATGTCACAAGTACAGAGATTACTACCACACAATGAAGTGTCACAGTTACAGGGGAATACACCCAGTGATGGCACAAGTCAGGGATAATACAACAGTGATGTCCACAGTACGGAAATATCATTAAATAAAACACACATGATGTCACAGTACAGAGGATGAAACAAAGTGAGTCACAGACAGGGATAAACCACCAGTGATCCCACAGTACAGGGATAGCACACACCGTGACGTTCACAGACAGGGATTTAATACACACAGTGGATTTTGTTGTCACGCAAGTAGTACAGAGATAGTACACCACAGTGATGTCAAGTTAGTACAGGGATAAATACACACGGTGATGTCACATTACCGGAGGTACACACGTGCTGTCACGTACAGGGAAATACACCACAGTGATGTCACAGTAAAGGGATAATCCACACAGGAGGTCACAGTACAGAGATAATACACACCGTGATGTCAACCGTAAAGGAGCAATTACAAACCGTGATGTCACAGTACAGGGATAATCACACAGTGATGTACAGTACAGGGATAATACACCACAGTGATGTCACAGTACGAGATAATACACACAGTGGAGTCACAGTACAGGGATAATACACACAGTAAGGTCACCGTACAGAGATAAATACACACAGTGATGATCACAGTACAGGGGATAATACCAAGTGATTGTCCAGTTACACGAGTAGATATGACACACGACGCGATGTCACAGTTACAGAGTATAACTACACACGTGATAGTCCACATTACAGCGGAACTAATACACACAGATGATGTCCATTTCTTGTAGTACGGGATATACGTACATGTATGTCACAAGTCAGCGAGATATCACACAGTGATGTCACCAGTACAGGAGAGAAATACAACAGTTAATCAGCAGTAACAGGGATACTACAGACATAGTGATGTACAGTGACAGAGATAATACACAGCAGTGTTCACGACAGGTAAACCAGTGAGGTCAAAGATAAGATACACACTAGTGATGTCACAGATACAAGGGATTAAAATTCTCACAGTTGATGTCTCGAGACCCAGAGATACACCGATCACAGTACCAGAAACACCAGTGTAATGATTGATCACTAGTATCAGGAGATAATGGATAATACCAGTGAGTGTCACAGGTCTTGAAGGATTATACACAACGTGATGTCACAGTACAGAATAAGTGATACATACTTAGAGACCACAGTGATGTTCACTAGATACAGACGGATAGCACACAGTGCTTTTGTCACGTACAGGAAATAATACACAGCAGTGATTCACAGTACAGGCGAATCCTACACCGGAGTGATGTTGGTCACAGTCTACCGGGATAAAACACACAGTGCATGTCACCCGACAGAGGATATAACACGACAGTGATGATGTCACAGACAGGGATAATACAACAGTGAGGTCACCAGTACAGGGAGTTAATACACACCAGTTGAGTCACAGTACAGGGATAATAACAAGTGGGATGTCCCGTACAGAATAAATCCACACAGGGTGGGTCCCAGTAAAGAGGATAATCACACAGTGATATCCAGTAAGGGACTAATACACACAGTGATGTCACAGTACAGAGGTTAATACCACACAGTATGATGTACGTACAGTGATTTATACCACAGTGATGTCACAATTACAGGGATAATACACACAGCGATGTCCACCAGTACAGGAAGAATAAACACCCAACAGTGCGGTCACAAGTAAAGAGATCCTACACACAGTGATGTCACCGTACAGACGAAAATACAAACAGTGATGAATAGTTAAGGGCAAATGCACACAGTAGTCACGTGGGCCAGGGATTCAGCACCCCGTGATGTCCCAAGTAGCGGGCTAACGACACACACGTGATGTCACAATCCAGGGATCCACACCCACAGTGATGTCACCCGTTAAGGGATACAACCACAGTGATGTACAGTACAGAGATTCTGACACGGATGATGCGGCTGCACAGATCAGTGAATTTACCAGGAGTGGAGATGGATCCGTCGTATAAACGCCCGGATATGTGCAGACAATAACTTCCCGCTTTATGAGATGTCGTGGTCAACATTTAATTTATGTTTGAGATTGAAAAGCGAAGCGGCTTTATCCCGGAGACGTTTATTTGGCTCCTTCTCTGACGGCTGAAGATATGATCAGCACATGAGATAATTTACACCTGAGTAATAAATCTGGGGTTGGAACAGCTTCTTCCTATCATAGATGTAGCCGGCAACTACCTGTGGGGGTATTACAGAACTCTGGGGCAAAGGGCAGGACTGGGAACAGCTGCACATAGTCTTTCCCTAAATTACAAGACCAATACAATAAACAAAACATTGATGCGGTCAGTACAACTGATCCATCAGGTCCATCAGGTTCAAGCTACAAAGTGCCCCAGCATAATATCATATTACAGAAATAATGCACATGGTGATGTCACAGTACAGGGATAATACACACAGTGATGTCACAGTACAGAGATAATACACACAGTGATGTCACAGTACAGGGATAATAATCACCTGAAGAGGGATATAATGAGCCGTGCACCTGTGTGACATCACATGACCAGGGATATAATGAGCCATGCACCTGTGTGACAAGTTGTATGATTATGTTATTTTTACCCTAAGGGTGAAACTATAGGAAAATACAACCCTTCCCACACAAAACAAGCCAATTTAAAAAAAAAAAGTTTTCTTGTGAAACATTAGCTTTGAAAGAAAGATCATTTTACTAAAATCATAAAGAGACTTTGTCCTCAATGGGTTTATCTGCAATGGCTACAAAATGGTCTCCAATAAACTCAGCGCTGCTACATGGACAAACATGGTTCAGCCACATACAGCACATAAGGCTCATGCAGATACCCCCGACAGCTCCGGAGGCAGCTTCATAGTCCATCATCTAATGGTGCTCCGAAAATGTGAATATTCATCTGCGGATCCCATGTGGCCGCCCTGCAGAGGAGCTCGGCCCTATAAATCCCTTTCCCTGTATGTAGATCCTGGTCCACATCATATACCTGGGAGGGATTAGTAAGATTACGTCCAGTATGATATAAAGAAAACCCCCTTCCCTTCTATTTATTTATTTTACTGCTTCAATAAAAACGTTATTAAAAAATAATCCCTAAAACTAAACAATATCTAATAACAATCCTTAGGTTTACACTCTTCTGTTTATAGCCTTAGATATGGGCTATAACCCTCCACCCAACCCCTCCAAAAAAATATTAAAAAGCATAAAAGTTGACATTTTCTGGCATGTTTCTCCATAGCACATAAGTAAATCTCTCCGCCGACGTCTGGGGATTTCAACAAAATGTTGCAAACGCCAAAGCAGAAATCGAGCAACACTTTCTGGCTTAGGCCGATTCCAAACAAGAGGACAACATGTGTCCAAAAGCCGACACAAAGGCATTAATTCTAGATTAAAGTACCAGAGGCCGGGAGTCTAAGAGACAAGAATGTGTCAGCCGAGACACCAAATGGGGCAGAACATTGTAACCAGTTCTCAGAGTATCGGGAAAGGAAGAAAATAGCAATAATCGGACAAAGACATATGTCACCGGGTGGGATCAGCCTAATCCGTTGCACATGTGGAAAAAGCCCCGAAGAGTTTTCCTGAGTGTACGCTGAGTCCTGCTAATATCGGTGAACAAAACCACACACCAAAGCCATCTATTGATAGAAAACATGTTGAACTTGGCAAGACTGGACGTTCATGGTTCACGAAAGCGTAAAAATGAAAATCGGAGCAATATATGAGGAGATATGAGATGAGATGTGAGAGAAACTGAATGTGTTTGTGGTCTGCCAGGTGTAGCAGAGGTGATCTGTTGTTTTAGGGGGCTCCAATGTTTGGACAGTCTCGTAGGTTCTTCAATGACTCGCGAGGGAGCGCTCACATGCGGACCTGTTATGGGTTAAAGACCAAACTGTTCTTGGAATGGAGCTTTGTGTGGAAAGTATTGGTGCCGGTAATTTTAGAAGCCTGTAGGTTTAACATAACCAACGTGTTGATTACGACCATCCAAACGCTTTCGCCCCAGTGACCAGAGCTGGTACCAGTCCCCAGTTTCCTGAAAATGTATTTGTTCTATGTTCTGTCCTTTGTTTCTGCTTTGTTGAATGTCTCACATCAGTAGAGTTTCTTGGTGGTAACCTCAGCGAGACCCCAAATTGCCTTAACCTGGAATCTCTCCCAATATTCCTTGTTGCCCAGCACTCTCTGGACCCAGCGTGTCCTGAAGGTCACCTATAGCAGCACTAGTTTGGGTTGGGTAGTGATCTTGATTAAGTGAATTCCACATCATATACAGGGAATAAGGGGGAAAAAACTAAAGGGACACTTGGAAAATTGGTTTGAGATAAGCTCCAAATTATACTGGAGTTGTGGGTTGGTGGTTCCGCTATCCAGTTTTCGGTATGGTAGGCATGGATGGCATCTATACCTTAAAAGTGGTTTTCAGGAGTGATAAGTAGAAGTATTCATGTAATGGTTGAACATGGGGCCCCTAACATAAGATATTATAAGTTACCCACTACCCGATGTTACCCTGGTCCCTGCTATCTCCAGACCCATGTTTAGCTAAATTATGAATATTTCTATCCTCATTGGATCCAAAAACTGTCCATTTACATAATAAACACTAGTTTACTTCCAGTGTATAGAGTTCTGTCCATTGTATTGTGATGGACCCGCAGAACGGCTCGTGCACCTGCATGTCCATCACAAGACCATGGGCAGATTTCTATCCACTGGAGTAAACATAGAATCTTTCTATAGAATGACAGCAAGCAGAGATCTTGAAAACCATGATGAAGTGATACAGAAAGTATATGGGAAATTTGTATAACTTTTCCTTACACAAACCAGAGCAATTATTTTCAGAAAGTGGACAACCCCTTTAAATTTAAAGGGTCTGTTCAACTATATTTTAACTGCTTTTCAAAATGAGTTGCGCCAAAATCCGATTGCGTGCGACACAATCCATTTTAAAAGCAGCGCACATTGTCGGAGTATCCGACGTTTGCGCGGTCTCGAGACCATTAGTAAATGAGCCCCTATGTGTTTCCCCAAAACTCACAGCTTTATAAATTGAAAACAAAAAGTTGTGGCTCAAAAGCTCAGAGTGAAAAAAAAAAAAATCAGAGGCCAAGTCACGTCCTTAAGGGGTTAATACTATTATTGTTCGGATAATAAATTTTTGGCCAGATCCAGTCAGGCCCATAAAACAATGCGATGTGTAACAATTCCCAGTAATATTGTTTTCTTAAATAAAATCGGGCTCCTGCACCTTAAGCAGCTCACAAACCGGCGAAGAAACTTTGATTGTGTCCATAGATTTCTGCTCTTCCTTGATATATAAAATATAAAATAACTATGTAACTTTGTTACCAATTCCAAGGAGACTCGTCCTCCTGGTTTGATAGTCATTGAAACCGAGGGAGATGAAAGATACAATGTATTAGTCCTATTGAATGGGCGCAAGGTCCTGAAACCATTCAATTTGAAAGTCTCACTTCTTCCACAAAAGAGGCGCGTGGCGGCTGCGCGGCGTGGACCGGCAGCTGAACATAATGGGATGGATGGAACAATAACAGCTTTTTATTTTCTTTACTATAGTCCATAGAATCTCTTCAGGCCAGGAAACAAATCTTTCTAGAAATGTATCACAATGTTCACAGAATCTCAACATAGCAGAAAATGAAGAAACAAAATTAGATGCTCCACATCTTACGCTGCACTATGGATTTTTGGAGCAAAACTAACAATAGAGCCAAAAATATATCAGAGTTTTTTGTAGTTATTTTACAGTTTATATCCATGTAAATAACCAAATCATTACATTGCCCAAGTTATCCTGAGTGATACCTTGTATTATACTTCAGAGCTGTAATCCTAATTCTGCAGACTTCAGAGATAATGGGGCTCATTTACTTACCCGGTCCTGTCGCGATCCAGCGGTGCGTTCTCCGACGAGGATTCGGGTTATCCAGGGATTCACTAAGGTCGTGCACCCGATGTCCACCAGGTGTCGCTGCTGCGCCGAGGTCCGCCGGAGTTCACCAACCCATTTGCGTAAGTGCGTGTCAAGCAACATTTTTTTTTTTTAAATAGCCCAATTTTTCCGAATCTGCTGGGTTTTCCCATGCCCCTGACCCCGGTTTTTCGTCGCATGCAAGCCGGCGCCGATGCGACACAATCTGATCTTGTTTGGCAAAAACCCGGGGCAATTCGGCGCAAAATGGTAAAATTCGGAAAACCCAGCGGAAAAACGAGATTCGGACCCTTAGTACCCTTAGCTTGCCAAAATGTAAGTGCCCCATTAATGGCAGGTTTTTAAGAGCTAACACCCACCATCGGTCCTGGCACCAATGCTGGGTGTTATGGTTCGGTGAAGCTGAGTTGAATTTTGACTCAAACCCCAACTTCTCACAGTTGCAAAGTTTGCCATTCAACAATAGTCATGAATACTTCATCGATTTGGGTTCCAACTCTGACATCTACACCAACTCTGACATCTACACCTATCTTGAGAACAGGGGATCTGGATCTTTCCCCTCGGTCAGAATGAATGATGAGTTTGCCACTCATGCGCAGTCATTCTCCATTCAGATCTATGAGAGCGCCGAAAATGGCAAAGTCTACACACTCAAATATTTTCATTGGTCATATTGGGGGATATTTATAATAGCCCCTCCGATTCTTCGGTGCAGCCGGCTGTGCAGCATATTTTTTTGTATCAGAAAATTAGAAATTAAAATTAGAAATAATAGATTAATAATTATTTTATTAAAATAAGAACAGCCAGCAACTTTTCATGTTTGAGAAGTCGCTGGCAGGAGCGAATGCGCTGGCACAAGTACAGGGATTCCCCCGTGCCAGCCGATTGCCCCATTGGCCACTCCCCCTTCTCATCCCTCCATGCGTTGAAGTGGCGAAAAAATAAAAATAATCTCAAGCATTTGTGATCATTTCAGGGTTTCTTTAGGGGTGTAGAAGTCCTAATAAATACCCCCCATTGACTTGAAAGAAGAGCGTCGGCACAGTCAACGCATGAACAGCAAAGTCAGCTGTTACCTAGAAGTGCAAAAACGGAGACCCCTTCTATCTTATATTATTTACAGGATCTATCTCACCTGATAAGTGATTGGTCTTCTCAAAAAGTTGACCAGAATCTATAATAGATGGGTATTTTGCAAGAAATGTGACCTGGATAAAGGGGTGTTACTGAATTCATCCACCTCCCCTTTT
The DNA here is from genome assembly GCA_019512145.1 of Engystomops pustulosus. Lineage (NCBI taxonomy): Eukaryota > Metazoa > Chordata > Amphibia > Anura > Leptodactylidae > Engystomops > Engystomops pustulosus. The sequence continues at coordinate 3,709,279 of CM033651.1, forward strand.
TCCATGACTCCAGACATCAATGATCACTAAGCTGATATATAGAATATCTCTTATGGGCTAAGCAATAGGGGGAAGGTCCATTGCCCCCCTCCCCCAGAATGTTTTAATTTGGGGGTTCATCCCAATGGCGGTCTCCACTCTTGGTATTCACCGACCCCCAAATAGAGATCTTCAAAAGAATCACACGGCTGCTACTCTTCAGAATAGTCTAAGTACCGGTAGTAAGCAGCCCAGGTGGATCAGAGGACGCTAGGGTCAGGCAGAGAGTAGTCAAAGACAATCCAGGGTCAGGGCCAACAGCAATCAAGCAGAATCCATGATACAGATCCAAGATCAGGCTCAGGTCAAGTTGTAGTCATTAGCAGAAACAGAATCGTTAGAGTTAGTACATAGCCGGGGTCAGGAACAAAGGAATCAGACTTCTGCAGGAATTTATACCTATGCACAGGACTAGCAGGTTAGGAATGGTTAATGCACAGGGTCCTCACATTGGGTGGAATCTGCCAGGAGTTTCCATTGTCTATAGAGAACATGGAGTCTTTCCACTTAAAAGTAGAAAATAAGAACTAAAAGCAGAAGTGTAAATAAGTAGACGTTTAGTTTTCCGCATGCAGGCGACTTCGTCTAACGTTGTCTTTTATTAATAAATGGTGCAGATTTTCATGCCAGCACAGCAAAGGCAAATCACATCATCGCCTGAAAGAGACATACCTATTATTTTTCAGTGATATATTGCTTTGCAGCTGTAGCCAAAACAATCTAATAAGCGCTATTAGATAAAGAATTCTGAATATGAATGTATCGGATTTGTAGTGGGAGAAAATGAACATATTGCAGCATTTGTGTCAGATTGGGTTAAGCCGACGCAGCTCTCTCCTCGTAATAAATGCAGATCAAAAGAACTTCTCATGTACAAAATAATCAGACCCGTTTGGACGGCATGAAATAACACAACCACTTTGTAACGTTAGGAAACGATCAGTCAGGTATGTGACTTTCTGGATATAAATTATTGTAGGGGGGGGGAGCGATCGTGTATGCAGCGAATATTTATATTCATAAAAGGGTCAAACTGCCTGTAACAGAAGCGGCCGTATATCTGCAGCAGAGAATTCAGGCATTTGCAATGTCACTTATGACAAGCTATGAGAGACGGGTGGTGGACGCTAAAACCGGCCACGATCCACATAAATAAAGAAGATTTGACAGAGGAACAAAATAAATCGATGAAGGGAAAAAAATGTAAAGTTCCAAAAAAATGTCAATCTTCGTAGTTTTTTCCCAACCCGATTATTAGTTGGCAGACAAGTAGCGCCATATTGTAACCACCACGCGCTCCTTAGTCTTGGTACACACCGGACTGGCGCTGTACAGTCTCCAAAAGATCCATGAACCTCCTCCTGTTCTGTCATTCAAATTCCATTCTGAGGCCCAATGTACAAAAGGTTCCGTTATGTCACAAAATCCTCTCCTTGTAGGAGAAAAAAAAATCACTGAAAGCAAGGGAACTGGTTAATTAACAAAAAAAAACCTCTAATACCAGCAAAGTGTCCCCAGTGGTGACAGGACAATTTGTAGGCAGAGGTAGGTGACTGCCTAGGATACCACCTCCGCTCACACTTGGGGCAGCAATTACCGTAGATGTAGGAAGACCTGGAGGTTGGTATTCATCAAGAAGAGAGTCATAGAGGAGGAATAATTCATTGGTGGATGTCTTGGGGGAAAGATGAGCCATGGATCATGTATTGCTGTTGTGTGACTTGGGTGGAGGGTTGTATCAAGAAGCGAACCATGATATATATTGATGTCGGATGGTCAGTGTCAGGGGTCTTTAGGGTGAGTCAAAGGAGATATTCTTGTTGGATGATTGGAAGGTGGTATCCAAAAAGGAGATTTTGTTGTTGGATGACTGTGACAGCCAGAAAGGAGATACCGGGGGGATTTAGCAACATGTTGGTTTCTTGTACTCTTTTCTGGGGGGCACTTATCATACACTACATTGTGCACCAGTGTACGATGTGAATCCCACCGTATTCCTCAACATGCCCCCCAGATTTTTTAATAGGCACTGGTCTCCTGGATAGATTGCCAATGGATTGACTGGCGAAGAGTTGTACAAAAGCTTGCTTCAGTTCTTGGCACAGGTTAGAACTAGTGACCAGACATGGGGCAGGGACGGGCCCCACCCCTTCCTGCCCAAGGGTCATAGAGGTAGAATTAGTTGTGGCTTGTAGTATTTAGGCATACATCCCCTGATAAATTCCCCCAAAAGTCCCCAAAAGTAGTAATAACCCCCCCCCCCCATTACTATATGACTTAGAAAGAAGCTGGTAATATTTATAATAACCTAGAGGTGCGGGAGCATTGTCCTGCTTGAAATATGTCCTGCTTCAAATATATACATAAGACCATTAAAGCCTGTGGGGAGCATTTATAAAGCCTCATCCTTGACAAATTTTTAGGCTTTTCCACACACACACCACATTAGGTATGATAGGGGAGAGAGCAGGGGAGGAACAGGAGCGGCAAGAGGTGGGCATGGGGTGTGCATGCCCTGGCACGCCGTATTAAATATAGTCTCCAACAGAAAACTAGTTGAGGCTATAACTGAAGTGTCTGCCAGATCAGACCTGGTCTAAACAGGTTGACCTGGTGGAGATCCCACCCAGATCTACTAAGACAGGAACACCTAAGTAGATCTGGGACGCTATGCACCCCCTGGGGGACTGGCATGCAAAATTTCAGTCTTAATAAATTCCCCCCAAAGACTGGCTGCACTGGTTACCTACTGATGTCCGGTAGACCGTCACTGCAGAACTACTCAACAAATCTAATTGGAACCACCAGTGGGCGATGGCATTGAAATAATAGGAGATTTATTTTTATTTTCATTACCAAATTTCATGAATTTCATGAATTTTGGACACTCCTTTCCAAAAAAGAAGCCTAGTGTTTCAACAAAATATCATGAGACATCTTCAAAGAGAAAAGATGAAGTTGAGCTCAAGTAAAAAAAACATTTTCTTTCGAGGAAGTTGTTCCGACATCACCTGGCGGAGCCTCGACAGAAGCCGCAACACGGCAGAAAAATAAGACAATATAATCGAGGGCTCAGCGTTTGATTCCTGTCAGAAATTCCCCTCAAATGATAAATGATTGTATAATAGAGAGTCTACGGCTAGCTCGGAATTATATTAGCCATCAGTGCTCAAAACTCATTTGAAACTTAATTGGGCTGCTAAGGCAGTATCCCCCTGTTAGCAGAACAGCAGGTTTATAAAAATCATCTCCTATGATTGTTAAATGCTTTCCTAATGAAGCCGATGATCACAAAGGGTTTTTTTTCCCTGCAATAAAAGCTTTTGTCAAGATGTCACGGAAAAAAAAAAAAATTAAAAAAAATCTGATAATGTCGTCCGCAGCCGGCACCGACTCCTGTGATTCCAGTTTATCTATGTGGCACGGAATCCAACAGATGAGTCTGCATAGGGGAGATAATCTCCATTAAAAAAAAAAAAAGGAGGGGAGAAAACGCTATATATTAGACGGGGATTATCAACTAGAACATAATCATGTGGCCGTGTAATTGTATGGGGCGCCATACGTAGATCCGAACAATCATACAAGGAAATAATTGAGGACCATAAAACTTAATTCAGAAAAAATCAATAAAATATAAAAGCAATCAGATAAAACCTCTTAAGAAATCGATCAAGGCTTGTACAAAGTCATAATGTGTTTTCCTAAGAGAAAAGACTCGAAATGAAGCGGGAAAGTTCCATAATTCGCTACAAGTAGCTTCTCGAGGTGCTTGTGTACTGAAGAGCCCAGAGCCAGGGACGGCGCAATTACTCCGAGACTCCTCAAATCACACAGGGGGCGAGTATATGGGAACGTGTGTGCTTGGCCATGGCGTCGCTAGGAACGCAGACCAATTAGTTCTTTTTCATCATTTATCTATATTTGTGTCTCCACCAGCCTCTCTCGGAGGTAAGACAAAAGGAGCCACCCCACCGGTTCAAAGCAACTAGTAGAGTAAAAAAGATCAAAAATACGGATTCTGATGCATCCCGGGCACCAGAGAAGGCACCATTTCTAAGGCCAAGTGTAATTTTGTAATATTATTACGGGGTATGCTATATATAGTATTGTGCAAAACTTTTAGGCAGGTGTTGAAAGCTTTTTAAAGCATTGTTGGGAAGTGAGCAGAAAACAAAATTTGGTGCGACCACTCTTTGCCTTTTCCCACAGCTGTTTATAAAATTAAGGTTGAACTTACATTTTTTTGCCATAGGCAACTAGAACTGTTCTGATAAATCTCCCCCATAGTTTTTAAAGGAACTCGGCAGGAAGATAGCATGGGGAATGTTGAGATCAGTGTCTGTGGGGCCGTATCAACTATTGCAGGACATCAAAGGGACATTGGTTGGATGTATTGGATAATTTTTCTGCGGAAGAATACTTTTTTCCACTCTTCCATTGAGACTTCTATCTTTGAAAGCCGTCTTAAAGGGAAACTGTCATACTGTTTTTAGCTTAAAATATGCATACTTCCTATCCCCAGAAAATGATCTTTGTAAACCTACCCTGGCAGAAGGAGCAGCGAGTCATAAGAGGCATGTGTCACCCCCTCCATTCAGCTGATGTCATCATCTGTTCTGCTCTGCCACAGGGTGGTGAGGGAGATGCTGGAGATACAGACTCATGGATTCATGCATGAATAACACACACCATTTGTGACTCGCTGCTGCTTCTGGCAGGGTGGCAAGTAGGCTTACAAAGTTCCTTTTTTGGGGATAGGAAATATGAAATTTTTAGCTAAAAACAGTGCGGGCAATAGTTAGCACAAATGCTTTGGGGACCTTTCATAAGCTTTATTAGTGAAAATCTGATGACTGGTTTTCCACACCATTTTCCACACCTGCCTAAAAAGTTTGCACAGTACTGTATATGCACAGAGCGAATGTATATATACATATTCACAAATTATATGTGCATCAATATATATATATATATATATATATATATATATATATATATAGTACCAACATTTTGTACACCACTGAAGGACAATACTCATACTGTCTGTCTACTACTGTCTAATACTACTGTCTCATGGATCTGATTCAGCCCAGGAGAACCTTGGCTATGGGGAAAAATCCAGAGAGTTTCCGTTCACGTGCCACCCTCTACCAGATGACCGTGGTAACTTGCTGATCAGTGGGGATCTCAGTGCTGAGACCCCCACAGATCGCGAAAATGAGGGTTTGACGGACCCCTCGCCGCTCCTCATGGAGCAGACAGCCGAGCATGACCGTTCTGCTCCATTAATCTCCATGGAGCTGACAGAAATTGCTGAGTGCCGCGCCGTTGACCCCTCGTTTTCGCGATCTGCACTGAGACCCCCACTGATCAGCAAGTTAGGCCTTATCCAGTGGATAGGGCTTAACTTGTCTCTGTGGGAAAACCCCTTTAAATGGAAGCTTCTAGCCCTCAGGTCACCGTACATGTGGCCTTGTAGCTGTCCTCCATCAAAGGCATGTCTCTCTTTGGAATATATGTGGCCTTATGCAGAGATATTTGCATTATAGGTATGGGTGCAAGGTGTAGGGCACCAATTGCATAAGAGGGAAGGGCAATGCTAACAAATGTAGAAAACCTAGACAAATAATTGGGGTAAAGCCAACTCGTTCCACTTCCTGTATGTCTCCTAATACCCCGAGAATAGAAGATCGCTTGCCAACAACTCAACAGCTTCCCCTAGTGTTTCCTGTGGTGTCAGTAGACCCTGGCGAAACCGGGAACAGGTTCTAGCGGAGGGGTAGGGTGGTGGTAAGCCCCCTTTAATTCCGAACTCTACAGGAGGTTTAGCGATGTTGTAGATTATGGGCAAATAATGGGGAATCAAGTGAAGACGGAAAGAAACTTTTCAATCATAAAACTCTTGACAAAAGAGACAAAAGAAAACTCTGAGACTCGGAGGCTTCATCGTCAGGGAGATGTATCCTTAGGAGAGGTAATGTAATGATTAATGTATATGTCGCACCTTCACTGGATGTTCTCCCAGAAGAGGCGCCAACACTCATCTCTTTATGGATCCTGCGGTGTTTGCATTATAGGGAAGGGAAGGTGAAAACCACCTTGGGATCCACACAACTCGTCGTGTCCATAGAAATAATCCCAAGGCTGCCGGAATTAAATAAACTCTCACTTCACCATGAACCCTTGTATTGACGACGCAGCACGTCCTGAAATAGCTCGGAAACAATCCAATAACTTCCAACCCAAAAATGTTTTCAATTAACTTATTGAATTTTTGAACTTTATTGAGTGGAAATGAACATGGCGACCGATTGTTGGGAAATAGGGTTAAATGTTGTCGTGTAACTTCTTAGGTGCAGAGTATTGATCCTCACGTCATAGTTCAGTGGCACAAACTCTGCGCACATTAACCCCTTACTTTAATTGTGCTATTTGAGCATTTTATTAGTGTTTTTTTTATCTTTATGGCATCTGTGTACATACATGTATTACCGTTCATCCTGTTTATGTTTGTACATGTATGTATCTAAAAATCTGTGTATACAGTGACAATGTATCATTGTATGTTTATACCTCCTTATGTGCATCGATATGCATATATCTGTGTCAGTATCTTTGTGTAGTGTGAATATTTCTTTGTGTCTGTATTTTACACTGATGTATACATGTGTCTGTATGTATGTATCTATTTTTATGTGTCAGTATCTTTTTGTGTGTAAATACAGCGTATAATGTAAACCCCGTCCCTCATGCACATCGGATATATACAGTGGCTCAGACCTGCACACGATCAGCACCCAATGGGTGGCGGCTATAGCTAGTGCACAGGCATGAGGGCAAGAGTCCCCGAGCTGGCCAATCACCCGCAAGTCCCGCCCCCTTCTTTCCTGGCTTTGCGCCAGAAATTGTGATTATTTCATTGCTTCTACTGATAAATATCCCCCTATGTGTGTATTTGTGTGCATGTATCAGGGTATATACTGTATATATGTTTATTCTGCTTTATATTTGTATATACATCTGTATATAAAAAAGTATATATGTAGGTGCACTGTATTTGTGTCCATGGTGTATAAATGAATGTGTCTATGTATTGTACAGTATGATGCTGTATGTAAGTATTTGTATGTATGTATATACCTGCATGTGCATCTATATGTCTCCTTGTGTGTATAAATCTGTGTATGTTGCATGTTCACTTATTTGAGCATAAACTGTGCACTGTAATTATGTGTATTTTATATTATATTTGTATATTCAAGTGTAAAAATACAGCACGTATGTGTTTGTATGTGCATGTGTTTGTCTTCATACTGTATACATAGTGGGCATGTGTGTATTTGTTGGTAGTTTCAAGCTTTAGGGCAGCACAGTGGCTCAGTGGTTAGCACAACAGCCTTGCAGCTCTGGGACCTGGGTTCAAGGGTAAAACCCGGGATCAACATCTGCAAAAAGTGTTTGTATCTTCTCTCCGTGTATGCGTGGGTTTCCTCCAGGTCCTCCACTTTCCTCCCACACTCTAAAACATACTGGTAGGTTGATTAGACTGTGTGCACTATATAAATAAAGGAATTATTATTATTATTAACAAAAGAACTACTGTATTTTCCAGACTAAGAGGCGCACAAAAAATCCTTTTAATCCGGTGCGCCTTATATATGAACCGTACTGATAGACAACACACTGCCTTGAACTGTGCACAGGTCTGCCACCTGCTGGTCATTCATCCTTATAATCAAGTGTGCCTTATAATTAGGTGTGCTTTATAATCCGGCGCACCTTATATATGAACCTAGACGTTTTAGCAGGCATTCATTCATGGTGCGCCTTATAATTCGGTGAGCCTTATAGTCCGAAAAAGACGGTACTCTTTTCTTTTGGAAATCATCGAAAAGTGGTCCCTATAAAAATTGGATTGGGCCAAACTCATTAAAAAAATCCTGTTGTGGTTGCGTTACCATCAGCTGCGCAGATGTGCCCCCATTATGGGGGGGATTGACGCTCCCCTTGACCTCATAGGGGAGCACTGATCCTTCCCAAAATAGCAGGTAATGGCTGGTAAGCGCTGCACATGACCCACATGACTTATAGACAAAAGATAACACAATAGATAACAATAGATAACACCCACAATTAGTGTTATTAGTGGGGGTGTTAAGCCGGACACAAACTGACTGGACTCAGGGTTGGACCTGCTCAAAACTAATCATCATGGTTCTACCTTATTTTTTGCATGTCCTGTATGTTTCTACATTCATATACAATATTCATCCACTATATATATGTATACAGTATAAAACTGTAATGCCCCTAGTTATTTTATCTCACATTAGGTCATCACAGATCAGAGCTCGAAAAACTTAACTTGTAAGAAAAACACAATTTCTAAAATTTCTTAGTGTAAACTATAAAAAAAATCATCCTAGATGTAGAATATAACTTGCCTGGGGTTTACGTCTATACCTGATCAGACAAACCCCCTGACGCCCGCCCTGATCAGGAGAAGTTCTTTTATGAATAATATATGAACTATATTCATAATATATTTTGATGTATAAAAAAAGTTAGAAAATCAGAAGTTTACCTGATGACTGAATATTCAACAAACTTTGCATAAATCAATAGTGCGATGGAATGGAAGAAACTTTGTGATGTGACTTATTATTGTTACATTGTCTTTCTGTATTTATCATGGTTTTTCCACTTCCTACAGTTCATTAGACCACAGCACTTACAGAATACGGAGCAACATCAGTGGAGACCTGTTACTGTCTTTGATGACGGGTTCCCAGTTTTCCAAAATTTGACTCCTCAGAATAAATGTCTGCGCCAAGGGCAGTGATGGACTGGGATTCTTTGGGCTCAACACAAATAAATTATTCTGGGGGCCAACCTTTTATTAAACCCTAGTGAATAAACTTTAGTAGCCTTCATATTTGTATGAGCTAGAGCCTGGGCCTACTGGGGGATCCTCTGTTACTGTGGGGGCCCAGTCTAGTCCGACTGCTGGCACCATCTATGGTTTGCAGAACCGGGATGGTGATTTCATCGTAGCCGGCCTTCTTCCTCTTCCCGTAAGCCTTGTTGGAAGTCCCATCAGAGTCTAACTTGTCCTATGCTCCATTAACCTCTATGAGACTTCCTTCACAGAAGTTATTCGGCAGTTAGTTGATATATGTTGTTTTTAGGAAAACTCTTTAGTCCTTCTTAAATGTTGCCTTTAAAGGGGTAGCCCAGGTGTATAAAATACAGGGGACATGTATAACAATATTAAAAAATTACTTATGGCAACCCACTCGCTTGTCTGTCTGGGACTCTTGGTCCCTATGGCAGTGGACTATCTGGGCGTCTCCACAGAAATTTTTTTTCGGAAAGGCTGATCGACCACTTTCTAGTGGTTCTCTGCAAATACTGAGTAGCCTGGGGAGTTTGAGTAATGTAGCAGGAACCGGTAGAGTTAGTAATGAGTGGCAAAGAGTAAGTAGCCTCTTAACATGTATTATTTTATACTACTTATTATATATACTGGGGGGAATTTATGAAGCCACGTAGGACAGACGCTGGCATAATTTGCACCAAAAAAACACTTCTGACACATTAATGAAGGCTTTTAGACCTTTTTGTATTTCACCTTTCCAACTTTTCCGACAAAGGAGGCGTGACCCTGTGGAAGGGGCGTGACTTCAAGGAAGCGGGCCCGGTCAGACAGGAAATAGTCCATGCAAAGAAAAAAACATGAAGTGGCTGCTCCACATTGTGGTGTACAGTTTAGACCAGTTAAAAGCAGGTCTAAATGTTGAACTTGACAGCCTTAAAGGGAATCTGTAAGGGCGATTTGAGACAGTGAACTACCCCTAGGCCCTTATGGGCTGGTGGTTAAGTGTCCCAAATCGCCATGAGGAATTTATATGTGGGGGACATTAAGAAAAATAAAAAATGATGCTCACCTTGTCCCTTGCTCCCCCTGGTACCTGCACGGTCCGTTAAGCCAGGTAGTACACCCCGGCCTCACTACGCAAGTGCTGTAGGTACCCGGTGAAGCTGGGTTATTTTCCCAGCTTCACATGACGTACTGTGAGAGGTGGCATCCGGTGCAGGATCTGGAGACGTTAGTCCAATGTGCCTCATCGGACTCACATCTAGTTTATTATATTATTTTTTGCCCACCCACAGCCCCCATACAGGTCGATTTGGGACCCTAAACCACAGGGGCATACAGACCTGTAGTTGATTTAGGGTCCTGGATCGATCTATCAGCTGCGACAGATTCACAATCATCACAATTGAGGAATCTGTTGCAGCAAAAGACTAACGTTGTCGAGCTCTGCACTGTAGGAACTGGCAAGACAATAATGAACTACTAGAATAACCATCACAGGGACCCAAAAAGTTATGTAAAAACAAAGTATTTCAGACCGTAAATGACATAGTCATAGGGAGGTGGACAATGTAAATGCTTTAGTCTTGGCAGAAAGTCAACAACGTAAAGCTTGAGCTCCAGCGTTTGTTTCCACTTCTAAGATAACCCATTCTCTACGGAAGGAAATGACTTAGACAAGGAAGTGATATCCGCAGATGTCATGGTACAAGTCTGTAGGGAAGATTAGCTAATCTCCGAGGAGCTCCACATATAGTCCTATCTATACATGTGCTATCTCATATGGAACTCATTTCAGAAGAGAAGCAACAAGAGGTTTAGCTCCGAGTTCCATCTTCTATTACATTGTAACCCATCTAGAGAATTCAATATTTCACGCAGAAGGATTTGGTTAAATTTCGAGTCTTGCAACATGCAATAAATAACAACTTGTCATATCCATAATGTGGAGATGTGTAAGCCGTACGTCCATCCTTGTATTGTTTGGCAACATGAAATATTCCAATAATACGCAGATTTGTGGAGCTGGCATTGACTGTTGTGTGAGCGATGAGCGAAGCCCAGATTGTGAGGACAGACTGTACAGCACATAGGAGATATCACACACTTATAGCATCAATGAGAAATTGTAGGGGAACTCCCAAGTCATTTGCAACTGCTAAAACAAATGAGGCATGAGACACGTTGCACCTCACACCTCGCTAGTGTATGAGATTCTTTGTGGATTTATATGCTGACTATTTGTTTGGGCCTAGACTAATCTAGATCTTTATTACATGCAAGACACGGAGACAGGTTTCTACAAGATTTCTGGTCTGTTGTGACCTATAATACAGGTTATCAGAACTTCCATAAGAGGGAATGGGGAGAGCTGCACCTGTGTGGTCACCAGAGGGGGTCCCAGTCAGAACCAGGACTTGTTGTGGAGATCCTGATCTATATGTCATAAAGCTATGTGAATATTTATTTCCCGACTGTTGGCTGGAGTGCTAAATGTGGGCAGATGAAGACTGCCATGGACCCAGGGTTGTTTAACTGTGCCCCCACCCATAAGGAGTCACATTTTTAAAATGGATTTCCATTTACTACATACATAAGGTACCAGAATCAAGATTGTTGGTGACAAATGAGGAGTCCCTTCTGACAGCTATGAGCTTTATAGTTTTAGAACCTTTGAAGGACCTTAAAAGATTCTGGAAGGGCTTTTGTATACATGTGTATCAATAGCTGACGCACATGTATGAGGACATCAGGTTTGGAGGTTCTTCTATTTATCATCTCTACAAGGCAGTATTAAAGTTGGAGGGTGGTTTGAATAGCCATGGGCCTCCTCGAAGCCTTGGACCACCTAAACCACCCTATCATTACCCAATACTGCTTAGATAGGTTTTAGGTTGTCGATGGGTACCAGAAAATCACTTTTATTACATACACTTACATTATATACAGCCATAAGTGTACCCAACGAGCAGTGTTGGACTGGGTTTCCTTAGACCCACCAGACAAAATCCATTTGGGGGCCCACTCTTCATTACCCCCCAGGAAATATACTCTAGCAGCCTCCAAATTGTGTTATTTTCTGATGGACCTCTGGGGTTCAGTATTGGGTTGAGTCAGGGCCTACCGGAGGATCCTCTGGTACTCTGGTTGGCCAGTCCAACACTGCCTACGAGGTTGTATACTTGGTTACTTGGCTACACCGAGAGTATATTTATACTGGGGTATTAATAGTACTAGAATAGCATAATCCAAAATTAGCATCGACCCAGTTATTTTCCTATAAGCCCATTATAAAGCATATTGCGAGCACAAGGCACCACGGCCTTAGAGGTCTTACAATGTAATCTTGGAATATGGAGATAAAGTGACCTGCTTAAGACCATAAAGAGTGTCAGCAGAAGGACTTGAACTCATGACCTTGTGATTTGTGATGTGAATTGCTGTGCTCCGACCGCCTTAGTATAATCAATACATAATAACTCAATATCAAACCATCAAGGAACCGGCGCTCTCTTTTTTTTTTGGTTCCAATTAAAAATACTCTGACGGAAGTCAAAGTGGCGGGTTGATAGTAATGCGTCTATGAAATGTAATAACCGTTATTGCAAAATGAGAAAGCAGAGGAGGAAATTAGACGCCTCACAATGAAGACTGCGCCTTTCGATACATACAATTACTTAACAAGAGCCAAAGCGGAGAGAGAACGCCGGCAAATAATTGTCATTTATAAAGCGTGTTTTATGGCGGTTACCAGTTTTTTAATTTCTTTTTCAATCAATAGTGTATTGCACATAGAACAATAACGTAAGCCTCACAAATCTCTCCCACAAAAAAGTCTCTTAGTAAGTATATACACGACACAAATAGAAGGCGGGAGAAGAGCGGCCTGCATTGATTTTGCTCTTTTCTCTATATATATAGTGTTTTACAAGGAATACATGACCATCCGTCTTCTAGGCCACTAATTCTATTGAGTCCTTTACAAATAAGTCATGACGGAGGCCTCTACCCAAACCCAAGCTGGTCCCACACCTTCAATAGTCTTTACTCTTCTATACACATACACCCTTGGTTTGGCCATGCATGAGAGTGTGGTCAATGGGAAAGGGAGGAGACCTATCTCCCCTTTAAATACCCCTAGGGCAGTGGTGGCGAACCTATGACAATGGTGCCAGAGGCGGCACTCGGAGCCCTCTCTGTGGGCACCCAGGCCATCACCCCAGCATGAAGTTGACCAGACAGGACTCAAAGAATCTTCCTACAGAATCTTCCTACAATGATAGGCAAATTTGCCCTCCTCCTTTTAACTGCGATGGTGTCTTTAGGAGGCTGAAGGATTGAAAGTTGTCAAAGAACAAGGAGAAATAAATTACTACTTAAATTGCTGCGCTGGCACTTGGCAATAAATAAGTGGCTTTTGGTTGCAGTTTGGGCACTCAGGCTCTAAAAGGTCTGCCATCACTGCCCTAGGGTGTTGAAACTCAACATATTGGGGCAGATTTATCAAGTGTCTGAAAGTCAGAATATTTCCAATTGCCCATGGCAACCAGTCACAGCTCCCCTTTAAAATATTCATGAGCGCTGGTGAAATGAAAGCTGAGCTGTGATTGGTTGCCATGGGCAACTGGAAATATTCTGACTTTCAGACTGCTTGATAAATCTGCCCCATTGGATTCTTCATGCCTCCAATATCATCCGGAAAATGTTGGAAGGCCCTCAAGCTCTAAAAAAGGTAACTCCGCTCTTAAGCTCAGTAAACACACACCTCTGACTGTCTTAAAGGGGTTTTCCTCCCATGAAGACAAGTTTCTTATATGTACTCAGGATAACAAATAACACATTCTCTAATTATTAACAAAAATGCAGCATTTCCCAGATATAAGTCCAACCTGTCTCTATCAGTCCTGGTGTATACAATTTCAGTTGCCCCTAGACACAACCCTGTAACTTCTGACTGGTTTGAGGCCGTCATCTTGGATTTCTGTGTGATATTGTGCAGATGATATTTCTGTCTCTCTCTGCTCTGAGCCTCTAAACCCGCCCCCTGCACAGAGCTCACACTGATCACTTCCTGCAGGGAGATTGTGAGCAGAGAGAGACAAACTACAAACTCAGGGAGATAAATGATCCAGGGGAAGGGGGAGGCAGGCACATATCTGTGAAATGTAGCACAGCTCACAGTGTAAAAGTCTGTCAGCCTCTGTCTGTCCTGCCTGTCCTGTCATGCATCTCTCATCTGTCCCATCTCCTTCTATGTGTCAGATACTAGTACAATATCAGAAGCCAGATGAAAGTGTATATACACCTGTACCTGATAATGAAACATCATGGTCACCCCACAAAACTAGATGGTTAATTATGTGTCTGCTTAAAGAGGCCCCTGCCCATACCCTGGGTTTTTGCAGTGAGCAGCCTAGAGAGTGATAGGAGCTAAAACAGCGATAACACTGAGTAAAATTGTAAAGTAAGGGGTTAAAATGATCTTTAATGTGTTAACATCACTAGGGGATTGAAATGTGAGAATTTTCTTTAATGGGAAACCCACTTTAAGAGAAGAGTCAGCTGACACTGTTGATTTGGGTGGGAGTAATGTTGATGAGACTTGTCAACTAAGTCATCTAAAAGAGGTTGTCAAGGATTCTTTCCTACAGGCAGGCTCAAAACAACAAAAGAACCCATACTTACCTTTCATCTCCGCAGGGGTCTACAGATGTGACCCTCAATCACTGCCGTTCTCTGTTGTTGCAAAGAGAATGATTACTTCCCATCATCCTGTGGCAGAATTATACTGGGCTAAGCCAACTCAGCCCCTAGTAAAAGAAAATCAATGATCCAGGACAACCCTTTTAAGATAGCTGGATTGACACACCCAAGATCAGCTGGTTTGGCTGACTTCATTAAATTAGAAGAAGATGGCCGAACACTTTTTGCAGTTGAAGATGATCATGCCCCTTTCCCTTATAAACATGCACTGTACTTGTTAGAAATAGATTATGTGTCAACAACCAAACTCCTCATGGGAGTGGCTTATGTTCCTGAGAAAAAGGATTGGAAAGATTGAAACTCTGATGCTGAAGGACTCCAATGCAATATATGGTGGGCTGGACTCGTTTTGTCCAACATAAAACTAACATATAGGGGCTATATCATCTGGATGGGGCTTTATGGTACAAAAATAAAAAAATATAGAAAATATACACATGTATCTCCAAACAAAGATGTCTAATTGTAAGACACAACAATGAACGTTGGCTCACTCGTTGAGAACTTGACTTTTAACCAATAGGTCAATCAATATGGTTGAGCACAGTGGGTACATCTGTATCATTGAAGCTTGAGTCAAGTAGTCACGTTATAGGCAACCAATAAGTAAGGTCAAAAGATGACCCATGATCTTGACCGGTCAATAACATACTGAGAACAATAACTAAATCTACCCGAAATCATCATCTGTTCAATCAGGAAAATATACATCTCAATCCATCTTGACGTCAAGTCTAGTCCATGTCTCTTTGCCATGTGTCTACTGAAGGTCATGAGCGAACATTTTACGGTAGTTCATCATCATCTAAATTGTCCTTTCCCTCCAGTGATCTATTGATAAAAAATATGTTTTTGTGATTTCTAAATAGAACCTAAGAATCTGGTTTTTCACTAAGCTCTAAGACGACTTTATAGAATGCATCTAGGGAGAAGAGGACCATGTCCACGTTTTCCCAGTAGGCCTCTTCCCACAGCACTTACAGTGCATGATTACCTAGACTGGGCTAGCTTAATTTCAGGGTGGCCTAGTACCACCTATTGCCTATCACCTATTACATTTGCATGTTTTACAGTTTCTTAACCAAGTTCCTCATTTAGTGCATCCTTGTAGCTCAGTCGTGGCCCCAGGCATTTGCCAGTAACCTGCTCTCCAGTATACTGGGGGGTCCTCACACTGCTGTGCACTTGGCCCTTTGCACTGAGTTGCACTTTACTCTGTACAGGGTGAAGATATAGCAGGCTTCTGGTTGGATACAACAGCAGTCACTCATAGCAAAGGGGAGGGACTGTGGACAAACTGTAGGCAAATAGCTAAGGACAAAGCAGTGCGAGGACCAGCTACATTCCTGGAATTTAAATCCACTATTTCCAGTCCTACTAACACCACACACAAAGGTAGGATGCAAGTCTTTCCAGGATTTATACCTGCTATTTTACATAGCCAAAACTACTGACAACCTATGACCCTTTAACTCATTGTGTGCCAGGTTAAGCGTCACTGAATCTTTCTATATAACTTTGGTGTCCAGTCCAAAGTTGAACCTGCGTCTATTTTTCATCCAAACAATGACTGTAACTCAATATCCAGTGTGGATGAATCTTGTATTTTCAATAATCATGCAGATCGCAATTGTGAAGTATTTGGGGAATAGAGGTGTATTCCCAGCGCTGGGGGGGGGACTGCTGCTGCGCTCTGGGGGCTGTCATGGTCCTCATAATGTAAAACAAGCTGAAAAAAAGCAGAAGAGCAACAGGGAATAGAGCTTCAATCACCGGAAACATAAATTACTGTCACCACGTGCCCTTGTTGGCGGCGAGGAGCCTTGTGTTTCTCTATTTATTCATTATGGCAGTACAGATTTAATAGGCCGTATTGCTTCCCCTCTGACGGGATGTCTACGTGTCTTCTCCACTTATGGATTCATTTGTGGAGACGCAGTAGAAGCTGAACATTATGGAAACACATTTGTATCTATTTCCTATCATATTTGAGTTTATAGATTAAGCATCCGCTCCTGTAGATCTTCCAGGATTCTCGTTTCTGGGCTTAAAGTCATCATTTATTTTCCGGCTTGTAAACTGGAATTCATTCTAATGGAAGAAGAGGAGGTGGACAATTTTAATTTGTGTTATAAATCTGTAAAAATGTTGCTTCTTACTTCTTTGTAAAACATATGCAATCATTTCAAGAGTTTTCTATCTCGAGTCATGTGGACCGTAGCCCCCCATCTTATTATAGTATGAGGTGGGATAAAAGGTCCATCACGTCCCACCTATAAGATGACACAAATGCAGTAACATCCGTTCACTATCCGAGACAATCAGGGAAACCATCACTTAGCTCTTTGATATCCTAGACCAGTGATGGCGAACCTTTTAGAGACTGAGTGCCCAAACTTCAACAAAGTCCCACTTATTTATCACAAAGTGCCAACACAGAAATTTCATTTGTGATTTATACTCCCTTCTCTGTCACAGTTTTCATTGATACCAGCACCTGAGGCACCAATAAAGCAGAAAATAGTCCCAGGTAGCGCTGTCACTTTAAAATACCTCTTTGCACAGCAAGTCCTGGGCTGTCTGGGACTGCAGGAAGATACCTGGAGTCATCTCTGGTGATGGCCTGAGTGCCCACAGAAAGGGCTCCGAGTGCCACCTCTGGCACCAGTGCCATAGGTTAGCCATCACTGCCCTAGACCACCTGGGAACAAGACCAAAACTGATTTAGACCATCAGGGATGGAAGAATAAACACATCTTGAAACTTTGACCAACACCAGGACTTAGGCATTGACACGTCCACTACCCTCGACATCCAATAAGATAACGACTGGCCAATGCATTATTTAGGAGCATTGCCGAAACAGTTTGTAGACTATTCTATAGAGATACATAGAGGTGCATTGGCACCGGCTTTTACGCGACACAAATCGGGGCGCGGGCCGTCAGACGATCCGACAGATTCGGACAACGCGTGGGATTTAACATCCCAAATTGTTTCGAAGACATGCACTCACATACACCGGAAAGAAGAAGGTGAACTACGGAGGACCTCAGCGTGGAAGTGACACTTTCAGGATCTCTGGCGCACGATCTTGGTGAATCACGCCGGACTTCATCTTCGTCGGACCGTCCGGATTGGGGATCGCGACAGGACCGAGTAAGTAAATGTGCCCCTATGTCGCAAATTTTAGACAATTTGCATAATTCTGCACATCTGGAACAGACGATAAACTAATATCTGGCGGACTACAGTGCACATTTCACATTCAAAAAGTCCCCAAAAAGGCGTAAAAGTTGAAAAGCGCCAAAAAAGTAGCGAAAGAAACAAAAAGAAAAATAAAGATACACAACCACCATTGAAAGATAAGAATAGATAGATAGGAGAGAAATGATGGATGTAAAGAAAAACTACAATGTAAGCGATGAGGCGGGTGCACTGGGTGAAGTGTTTGGGTCAATAGATGTTGCATGCAGATGTTTCCGGCGAATGCGTTCTCCTAAATTGACCTCTATTTACTATGACATTACAATATGCAAGGAGGGACACAACCTTTCCATTCATTTTGCTTTCTTGAGCAAATATTTGATATGAGTGTTCATGTCTATGAATATAAATAGGCTGGAATTATGTATGCATCTGGTGACACTTAGAAATCCTAAGTCTTCATCTTTGGTCATCGCAAAGGGTGGGAAGTAAAGTAAAACCCAGCCCTGTATGCAAGGAGCCCGGTAAAACCATGGACTACTACTAGGCTCCCAGGACAGATGCCCAGCCAACCTTCCATCAAGGGTTATACCTAAATGTACAGATATAACAAAAGTTTAACCTTGGGAAGGGGGATACCAGGGGGGGGAGGGGGGACCCCAAGTGTTTCCTCAGATCAGCAGAAATGTAACAGGAGCAGACAGCGCCATTCTCTGTGTAGTGGCCAGATTAAGTTATTGCCAATCACCTACTATATATATAAATGGGAACTGAGTTGCAGTGCTTGATTTTAGCCACTACACAGAGAATGGAGCTGTCTACTCCTTGTTCCATTATGTATTTATAAACTGATTTACAATCTGATATAGAGAATCTATTCTTCGGAGAGGTCATCACATTTTTTTAGCCTGTAAAGCCCCTTTAACCTGTTAAGTGTCAAGTTATGCGTTGCTCTATCTGTACTTGAGGAGTTGAGTTTCATTTCCTCTGTATGGTGGGATACGGTAAGTAGTTGAAGTAGTGAAGTAGTATATATTAACCTTGTTTACGATCACATACTAGTCTACCCCCACAACAAAGAAAAAACTATTCTTATACTAATTTTTTTACAAATTTTTATTCCATGTGTTCAGTATATGTAGCAGTTACATCCAGAAGAAATATGCAGATGATTTCATTAATATAACGTTAAAGGGGTGTTCTGGGAATAGGAACTTCTAATACAATACCCCATACTGCTACAAATAACTGAATACAACAAAACTCATGTCATGAATCCCAAAATGGAGCTGAAATCGTTTGCTTTTAAGATTAACAACATTTTATGGGCTTTCTAAAGTAGGCCGAGTTATCTCCAGGATGGTTGCCATCGACAACTACAACTCCCATGATCCCTCAGTTCTCAGTAATTCCTCCTCCCTCTCATGCTCTGCTCCCAGTGATGATATAACAGACTGTCCTGCTCTGTTACCGTAGTAATGATATGAAACTGCCATCCCTGCACATTACCCCACTAAGGTTACGTCTCACCACACATCAGCCATACTGGGTGCACTGCACCCAATCAAACATAGTGGTGATCACATGACCTGTGCAGGCGTGTTAATGAACCAGAAGGACTTTGGGGGGAGGGCGTTAACAGAGCCCCTCAGTGCTTGTGGCTTCACAGGCTGTTACACTGTGCAGGGGAACTTCCCCCTCCCACTGTGTGAGATTACATCAGACAGTGGAAGGGGAAGTGCTAATGGAGAAGGGAGCAAGAGGGGGCTCTGGTAACTACCCCATAGCCCCAAAAAATATGATGCATTCCACAAAGAAAACAAGTCCACATACAGCTAAATAAAAAGGTTATTGGAATGTGGGAACATCATTTTCTTTTTATTTCTAGTTAATAATATTACAATCACAGGTTTTATTTACCCTTAAATAGTTCAAATTAAAAATGCAACCCATCCCACGAAAAACAAACCAAAGGTCAACACTTATTTCACAGAAAAAGTAAAAAAAAATAATCTTTATCTGATTATGTTTATACAATTACAAAAAAAAGTTATAAAATATTTGACTTTTATATTTATGTTTTATAAAATGGGTCAATATTGAATGGGCTAAAGGCAATTAGGAGAATAATACAAAGCATAGAGCCTGAAGGGAGGAGCAGGACTCATTTTCTTTGTATTCCTAGAACCTGGAGTCCTGCTCCTCCCTTCTGGTCCTGCACAAGGTTTAATCCAATGAATCAGCTGTGACTGGAGAGTTCCTTTAATGCTGAGTATATCTTACACTGAAGTTATCATGGGAACCGGCGACACCAAACCCAACAGATGAGAAATACCAGTGGTTTGACCTGATCAGGTAAAGTGGAATGGTCTGCACGTGGTAAAACTTTTAAACAACATGGTAAGTCCACAAGGTCATAGGGCACGAAGCGTAAGACTTGTCAGCTCCAGGAGGGGATATTCCGGAAATCCTCTCTAAGAAAGTCAACCCAAGTCTAAACGAAGATAAGTCCTTAGTGATTCCCGGAGTATCATCATTGCATCTTCCCTGCTGTCCATGGTGCTGAACTTTCAGGACCCTCTACTCTCTATTTCGAGCCATCACCTACGAGCCACATTTTTCACAATTTATCTCATAAAACAATGCAAAAGAATGAGCACAACACTACAGTCATACATAAAAGCAAAAGCGCAGAGTGAAATTCAGTTCAGCTCATGACCTCGGTCTCTAGGATACAGCAAAATCCGCGATTTTTATCTACCGCCGCATTAGACACCTCATGACATAAAGGCCCATATATTTCTCATGGATACAAGTGCAATGCCTTTCCTGTCAACATGAATCCAGATGCAAACAACCGGGTGAATTACTACAGTCAGCCCTGTGAAAGATGGAGGAGTTAATCAAAGGACTACCGGCCATTAAATAAACCGGGACATGATATGATGTAGATGTTGCACCGGTTCACGCGGAGGTGCCCCGTAGACATCTGGTTGAGGGCAATATACATATATGTATTAGGTGGCTGAGCCAAGATACCGGAATAGTCTCGGTCTACTATGCGGAACCTATAATCTGACACAGACTGAGCATAGTACAGTAGTCAATTAATGGCTCAGTGCTCATACAATAATGACCTACTAACCTGATAGTGTGTTTCTCTCACATTTTGGTGTCCCGGGGGAAGCTACTGTCATTGTGTTATCTATTGCCTGCTTCCCTATCAAAGGAAATAAGCAGAGCTGAAATGTATGTACACATCAAGCTCTGTAGTTCATTGCACCGGGCCGCGGCAAGTGGAGGAACAATAGATTTATAAGTTTATCCTGCATTAAAGCAAACAAGGCTGACTGCACTGTAAATTACTAAATAATAAAGCAGGAGGTGTGAGGAGATCCCGACTTGGACAGAATATAAAAATCTATCAACCTGTAAAACACAATAACCATAAATGTACGGGATGGTGCAGATAGGACAAGAGCAGGCAGCGGCATGATGGGATTATTTTCCGCGGTGCATTAAGGACATGTTATGACATTATTATGGTATCTTTAGTACACATGTTCTAATGGAGCATGAGGTAGGAAAACAAAGCGCTAATGGAATAGAGCAGGACACAAATCTCCCGCTAACACATGTAATATGCTCTGCCTTGCCTAAAGCTACAGACTTTTGGTTTGATTTCAAATAATCCTTTCGCTTTTCATCCCGCAGTCAAATTACACAAATGTTTATGTATTACAATAGCGGCGAGCGTTATTCCCGTCATGCTAAATTAAAGATGTGATACGGGGGGGGGGGGGAAATGCCGTTCCTTTCTTCTATGGGATTTGTGACATATGTACAAGAGGAAATTTCCCCTAGGCGCATGTTTAGCTTTAAGTTTTTGTGGAATTTTCAAGGATTATTGCGTCATATTTTGACCGTTTCTTCGTTTTGAGACATATGTCTGATCGATTAGAATCCAACCATTGGAGGCCATGGAAGAACGTAGGACGGAAAATTATCTAACCTGGACGAACCTTCCTGCTAGATGCCCTGAAAAAGCATCCGACTCCATTGACTTTCATGGGACTTTCTAGATTGAAGGACAACTATTTCTCAGAAGTGAAGAAATGCAAAAAGTTTTCAGCATCCAAATATTCTTTATTTCATATAAGCTTTTAAAACATGACCCACAGCAAAGCCTAGAAGGTCTCATCCTGCATGGGACAGGGCAGGAGTCTGTGGCTCTGCCAATCATTGGGGTTCCCATCAGTCTTTAATGAAATAGCCCCCATGCTCATCCCTGACGCAGAGGACATAGGAAAGGCCTTATAAGAACTGATCAGCAACTTTCTCAAGTCAGTAGAGTGGTGCCAGAAATAGCCATTCCAGTAGTCCATAGAAATGAATATAGTGAGCCCTTTTTGATGAGACCAATGAGGCTATCAGCCCCCCATCCTGTGACTAGGGGTCTTGGTGTCGCTATTGATAAAAGCTAATTGAAAGAAAGGAAATAAGTATAGGACTCCATGGCCCATAATCTCAGGGTCAATAGTAGATAATTGGTAAAGGGACCCAAAGAACCATTGAGGAAACAACATGGTAGCACAGAATTAAGCTTTATTATTACACAAGAGCAAAGGGGGGAATTTGTTCCATTTTCCAAGTTTGTTAAAATGAGTTAATCAGCAAGAAGGGATGTGGGGCCAGGAGGGTGGGGGCAGGGAGCAGGTTAGGGCATTAATGGCCCAACCAGCCGAATCTCAGCCAGAAAACTTCTTGTGTTTGTTGGATTCCAAGTGGTCGGACAACCACTGATGTTATCTCCTATTCTGTGGATATACATCTTACTGTATCAGAAACTATGTTACATTTCATACGACCATGTATTGTAGTGTACATTTTTTTATTCCAATACATAGGTCGCATTTTCTCCGAATTTTTCTAATTCTCATCTTCCTTCATAAATATTTCCAGATGTATCAAAAACACAAAGAACAAGATTCCGTCACATTTTGTTACATTGTACACAATGATTGTTATTTACCGGGATTTTTGAAGACCAAAAGATTCTTTTTTTTCCCAGAGGCATCTAAATTAAAGGCATCAGTGATGACCATCAATCACAGAGCAGCTCATTCCATTAGTATCCCTCCCATATACCTAGGACCATATGGTCATCGCATTGCAATGATTTGTATCACCGCCATAAAATCTTTCGTTATAAAACGCTCATACATGGTTCACAGGTTAAAGGAAAAATGGCCCAACTAATAATTTTTGTCCGGGCTCATATTAGAAGTCATTAAATATGTATTGGTTTTCCCAAGCTGCCCCTTTCACACATTTCAATCCATCAGCAGAATGGAGAGTGTACATAATGGACAAGCAACCATGACAAAGTGGCCAACATGACACCAAACACAGAATGGGGGGGGGGGCTGTAGTCCGTCAGTCAAGGCTCGAAGACTGAGATTTTCAACCGAGTAGGTCATTGGGGGAATAAATTATAGGTTCTGTATTATTCCTGGGAAGCTTTACTTATATGGAGCCAGAAGATGGGTGTGGGATATGTGAACCTCATGTTGGCAGCTAATAAAATGAAAGTAATTGCATGTTCTATCAGAGGTTTTTCCAAATTAGTAATATTGGTATTGGATATTGGTTATCAATATTAGACCTTCCATCCAACATGAAGAACAACTGAGCTTTCATTCAAGTGAACGGTGGATGGGTGGTCCACCAATGGTCTGATGATACTATGGATAGGTCATCAATATCACAAATTTTTGTAAGCCTTTAAAAACCAAATATTTGCTTAGATTCTTTTTGTCTTAATGTTCTAGATCAGATTCATATGTTAGAGTCCTACTATGACCTCCCTGACACTTCATGGCTTTGCCCTCAATGAGGTGTAATGTTCTAGGTGAATTCCTATGTAACGGGGTTCTTACACCGATGGCACTTATTCCAATGATCTCCACGGCACAATGCAGTTGTATGTGTAGTTATACGAGACAACTTAGAAGATTCAGGTTCTTCGAGAACAACAACATGCGTGATGCCAGCATCTTTCATTGAGGGATCGTAGGGCCGTGCACCAGTTTTCTGTCAGACTTTGCACGTTCTTTTTAGTGCAAACTGCTTGTATTTAAGAAGGTCTGCGCCACATTTGTGTCACATGAAACCCTTTGTGTCGTGGTTGCAGTATTCTTCATGCGACACAAATTTCTACACTGAAAGGGGCTCAGTTAGACCATGCTTCAGATTTAACATGCAAAGTTCAGCAGCAGTGTGTAGCACGCCCTATGGTGCACTCTGTCGGGACAGTGCAGGGGGTTGCCAGATACATGAAGAACGGGCATCTGAAATTTGGCGCCTCTGGGCACTACACAGCACACTGCACATAGTACACACTGCACATATTAAACATTGCACATAGCACACACTACACATAGTACACCCTGCACATAGTACACAGGACACTGCACATAGTACACCCTGCACATAGTATACACTGCACATAGTACACACTGCACATAGTACACACTACACGTAGTACACACTGCACATAGTACACACTGCACATAGTAAACATTGCACATAGCACACACTACACATAGTACACCCTGCACATAGTACACACTATACATAGTACACACTGCACATAGTTCACCCTGCACATAGTATACATTGCACATAGTACACACTGCACATAGTACACACATGCTATAGTACAACACTACAACAGTAAGAACAAATTTTGGCCATAGTAACACAACACATGCAATAGTACAACACCCCTGCACATATGTACACCAGAGAACCCTGCGCACATAGTACACACATGCACCCATATTAACAAACACAAAAAGAAGAAAAAAGAAAAAAATAACTAGAAGAATTAAAAAAAAAACATTAAGGACAAATCACCCTGTCACATGAGTACACACAACCTGTCACATAGTAACAAAATCACTGCAATAGTACACAACTGCCACACCAGTACACACACCCTGCACACGTAAACAACACACCCTGCCACATAGTACAAATACATAAAGTACAACCCTTAACACTACAACAGAGACCACTGCACTAGTACAAACAAACCCTGACACATCGATACAAAAAACACACTGCACATAAGTACAACCCTGCATCAAGTACCATAACCCTGCACATAGTATAACACTGCGACGGCACGTTACACAACAACACTGCAACATACGTACCACACTGCACATGTACACTCCTCACAGGCACACTGCCCATAGTCACAAACACTGCAATATAATTCCAACACTAACAACATAGTACATGTCAATGCCATCGTATCACAACACTAAGGCAAACCAATATTACACAACCACTGCGCAGTGCGTTACAATAACCGTGACACTGTACATCAGGACACTGCACATAGTACACACATAACACATTAGTATAAATCACTGACATTATGTCGCACAAAACAAGAACAAAACGAAACCCATAATTATACAAACACAACTAGCACTGCCTACTAAAATGATGCCCTCAGTACTGCCAACTTTGTCTAAAGTACTCCCCTAGTGGGAAGCTCCCATCTCCAAACGATTGGGTCTCCTAGAATTAGAACATTATTGTCCTTCTTTTGGTATTTTTAGCTGGACTTTATTTCCTTCAGTTTAGTGACACCTCTTGTATTTGCATGAAATCGTAGTCCTCAGAGTATGAACTGAAGTGTCGGGATTTGGAGGTCATGTACAAAACTGCTGTATGTTAGGGGGTTTGAAGCTTGGTTATATTCACTTGATCCAACGGAAACCGATGGATGAAGTCGCGTATATTTGAGTTTTATTTTTCATCTGTCAACCCCCAGTTCCCATTGGTTTTCCAGTGAACCCATAAAAACCCTTTAAAGACTTTAAATTCTCAAGAAACCAATTTAAATCTGTATCACGCAGTGAAAAAAGGCAACAAAATCTTTTGACAGGCTGCAATTCACAATACAACCACTGGGTGAGCCATCCATATATATACTGTAGGATAAACTTCTTGTGATACAAAAATGATACATTTCTAGAAAGAATGTCATCTCATGGATAAGGAAGGAAAGAAGGGACAACACCTGTATAATGAAAAATGATATCAACTAGAAGGCAGACGAGCAATTACACAGCATAGGGTTTGCACTTTCCATCTCCATATCTGACACTCTCCATTGACTCCAATGTCTTCTATAATCTCACCTAATCGCATTCCGCTCACGAGCTGCAAGTTGTAACATAACAGGAGCCTCCACAATGTAAATACCTTTACAGCGGCGCCGTAATACCGAATTAATTCAATGGAGGTGAAGGGCACCGCCGCTGTGCTGATATAGAAGAAATAAATTAGGGAAATAATAAGCAATAAAACCTTCCCGAAATCTTCTGCTGTAATTAATTATCTTTGGGGAGATTTTCAATAAGTGACCAGAACTAACATTCTGTGATTCACAAACACAGGATCTGCGAAGAGATGGGTAAATAATTGGGCCACATCTGACATAATTGCTGGGAAATGCTGGAGGAGGCAGACAGTTTAATTAGAAGAGGTTCCAGGTTCACGCGACGACTACGATATCAGAGAGAACCTCGCGTTACATAAAACCGCTGTACAGTCCTCTCATTGTATGGAAGGATCTATCAGAGAAGTCTCCGAAAAATTCCAGAATATTGTTTTATTACACAAGATACAACATTGTATATCTGTGTGATGTTATAAATAGTAGCCAATCACAACACAGTGGGGCTGATTTACTTACCCGTCCTGTTGCGTCCGCCGATCCGGAATGTTCGACGAGGATTCTGAGCTGTGATTCACTTACAGCGTGCACCCGATTTCTTGAATGTGTCGCTTCCCCGCTCAGGTCCGCCAGAGTTCACCTTCTTCTTCCCGGTGCATGTGAGTGCTGATCTTGCGTCACAATTTCATTTTTAAATTCCGCGGTTTGTCCAAATCATTCGGGTTGTCCGACGGCCATGCCCCCGATTTCTGTCACATGAAAGCCGACACCGATGCGCCACAATCCGATCGCGTGCACCAAAATCCCGGGGCAATTCGGCGCAAATCGGAAAAAATCGGGAAACCCGACAAAAATGAGCCTTAGTAAAATTTCCAAGATTACGACAAAGTTGACCAACAATTGGACCACAAACAGATTTGTGTCACCTGAAAGCCGGCGCTGATGCGCCAAAATCTGATCGCGTGTGCCAAAAACCCCTGTGCAATTCAGGGCAAAACGGTCCGTTGGACACATTTCCATCGGGTTTCCCGAATATTTTTCCCAGTGTGCCCCAGTGTGCCCAATGTGCCCCAGTGTGTTAGTTTGTTAAATAGATGCGGCCACGCGCATGCCAGAACTTTGGGTGAGGGGTTTTCCCTCCCCATGATCCCCATAAGTCCTCCCAAACACTGATGTGGCAGTGGTGAATACGGAGAAGGTGCAGATAATAACGACTGTGCCGCCTCCTCCATCCACCAGAAGGCAGCAGGACATGGGACGTCACAGGAAGTCCAGAGTCCTGCTGCTGCTGGCGGTGGGAAACCTCATCAGAGTATAATATGGGTCTCCCTAATCGGATCTTACATGTAACCTGTTAAAGTTTATTATAAGTAGTAAACCCCTTTTAGTCTCTATTATGATATCAGTTCCAAAGATCATAAATCTAGTTTTTATATTGTACAGTAAATAATAACTAAATTAACAAATGATAAGAGTAAAATTAGTTGCCAAATATCATTAACTGCAGCGAAATTAGAAACATTGCTTGAAATAAAATTATTTGTATTATTTTACTGTTATTATTACTGGTAATCTAATTATTTTTATGGCTGTTACTGTTATTTTTCGGATTGTTTTATTATTTTCTTTTTATTGTTGTCGCTGTTATTTTTATTCTTGTTATCATTATTATTATTATCGCCATTAATTACAATAATAACACAACAAGGACGATAATCTATTGATTTTTTCCAATCAAATACCTCGTTGCTATTCCCCATGATGAATATAACAGGTCATAACACGGTCAGGAGAAATCTTTAAGCCATCATGTCTGTATTTCCCGCTCCTTTCAGATAAAATCAAGACACTTTATTCGAGCAGCATCAATAAAACACCTAGGAGATAAATGACACAAATGAGCGGCGCAGTAATTGTCTGATATATGGCGCTAATTGGTTTGCAACAGGACGGACCTGATAAAAAATGTAATAGGAATCTTCAGACGTGAAATCTGCCAGGTTCATGATCTTCAAGATGGAGAGGCAGAACCTCTTCACGCCCTCCTTATCACAGACGCTAAGTAGCAGCCGCTCCGCGCTCCGGCTCCACCGCCGCCCGCCCTCCGCCAGGGACACAGAAATACAGAAAAGAAACTCATATTCACAATTCAGACTTTAAATAATTAACCAAAATTCAGGAGCAAATGTTTTCATTCGGTGACAAATTTGTGTTTTATAGAGAAAACAAGTTGTGGCGCTAATTAAAAGTGATAAAAAAAATACAATGGAATATCGTGTTCCGTGATTTATCTCAGAGATAATTAAGTTAAAGCGCAAAGCGTGAAATTATTCTTTACTGCAGCTAAAGTAACAAGTGAAATATAGAAAAATATCAGAATATCAGATTCACTGTAATATTATCATGTGATTGTTACCCAATTATCTCCTATCTATCTATCTATCTATCTATCTATCTATCTATCTATCTATCTATCTATCTATCTCCTATCTATCTATCTATCTCCTATCTATCTATCTATCTATCTATCTATCTATCTATCTATCTCCTATCTATCTATCTATCTATCTCCTATCTATCTATCTCCCGCTCTTTCAGATAAAATCAAGACACTTTATTCGAGCCAGCATCAATAAAAAACCTGCGAGATAAATGACACAATGAGCGGTCGCAGTATAATGTCTTCGAATGATATGGCGCATTAATGGTTTGCAAAGGACGGACCTGATAAAAATGTAATAGGAATCTCTCAGACGTGAAATCGCCAGGTTCATGATCTCAAGATGGAGAGGCAGAACCTCTTCCGCCTCCTTATCACAGAGCTACGTAGCAGCCGTGCGCGTCGAGGCTCCCACCGCCCGCCTACCGCACGTAGGGACACAGAACTATACAGAAAGAAAACGCAGATGGCACAATGGAGATCAGACTGGAATAGGAACCAAAATGGAAGAGCAAATGTTCGGCTTACGGTGACAACAGGTTTTTGAGGGACAAACCAGGGGTGTGGCGTTCCGCCCAAGTGAAACTGGCTTGTGTAAATCCAGTGGGAGAGCGGCTCGGGAGTAGGCAAGAGAATAGAAGGAAAGCGCAAAGCGTGAAATTATCGGACTGCAGCTGAAAGCAACAAGGGAAACTGATGAAAACGATCAGAAGAGGCAAGGCACGGTAATAGGATCAGGGAATGGGGCAACCCAGTAGCGCCGATGAGTCAGCGAGCAGCGCAAACTAGCAGGAGAGCGAGCGAGTAGCGGACGTCATCCGAGACGAGCTAGCGCGGCAGCGAGCGAGCGGCGAAGCGAGCGAGCAGGACGAGCGAGCGATGCGAGCGCAGTAACGAGCGAGCGAGCGAGTAGGCAAGCAGAGAAGATAGCGCAAGAGAGCAGAGGAGAGCGGACGTCGAGGACGAGCGACGCGAAGAGAGCAAAGAGCGAGCGGAGAGAGCGAGTCGAGGAGCGCAGAGACGAGCAGGAGCGAGGAGCGAGCGAGCGAGGCAGCGACGAGGAGCAGGCGAGCGATCAGTCCGAGCGGAGCGAGCGAGCGGAGGACAGAGCCGAGCGGAGCCGAGCGCCGAGAAGCGAGCGAGCGACGAGAGAGGCGAGAAGGAGTCAGGTGAGGATCGGAGCAAATGATTCGAGCAAGACTAGCAGCTGAGAGCGCCCGAGCGGAGCGAGCAGGCGACAAGCGATCGAGCGAGCGGCGCGAGCGCCGAGTACAGCGAGCGATCGAGCTATCAGCGTATCTGCAGCTATAGCGAGTCGATCGCGAGTAGTAGCAGTCGCATCTGATCTACAGCGATCTAGCCTCGATCTATATGATCTACGTAGCTATCGAGCATATTAGCTTAGCTATCATGATTATCCCTATCTAGTCTATCTAGCGCCTATCTATCATCTATGATGATCTCTATCTAATCTATTATCTATCTATCTATATCACTATCATCTCATCTCGACTATCTATCTCCGATCTCCTATCTATACTATTATCTATCTATCTATCTATCTATCTATCTATCTATCTATCTATCTATCTATCATCTATGAATCTATCTCATATCTATCTGGCTGCTGCAGAACCATGGGTTCTGAGCCTACAGGAAGTGTACCCGTCCAAGTCCAACCCTCTATACTCCTGGGTAGATATCTGGTTGATGTTCCTGATTTCAGCTTTTTGTTTTATGACTGTGATTTTGTTTTGATTTTTGGTTCGGACCCAGCCTGACCTGCTCCCGAACTGTGCCTGCCTGCTCTGACCTATGGCTTGTACCTTGGATTCCACCAGTGACCTACTCCTGCCCTGCCCTTACTTTGCCAAAGACCATTTCTTGCCTCAACCCCTGGTTCTTCACAGCAGTCTCTCCTCACCTGTCTCGGCCGGCTGTCACCTGTATCGGGGCTACCCTGAGGTGTAACGTCCTGGTGATAATGTTGAAATAAAGTCTAGATTCCTGTGTGGGGTTAAAGGGTGAAACCCAAAATATTACTTCAGAGACAACCTTGGCATTGGCCCTAAGCCTAACTGTTATGGGGACACAATGGGGCAGATTTACTTACCCAGTCCTGTTGCTATCCCGCTGTGCATTGAACGATGAGGATTTGGGTCTGCCGCGATTCACTAAGATTGTGCAACGGAGTTCCTGCTTCCGACGCTTCTGCGCCGAGGTCCATCGGAGTTCACCTGCTTTTTCCCATTGCTTAGTGCGTGTCTTGCGACACAATTCTAAATGTTAAATCCCGCGCTTTGTCCGATTCCATCGGGTTGTCCGACAGCCTGTCCCCCGATGCGCCAAAATCCAATCGGGTGCGCCAAAATCCCAAGGCAATTCAGCACAAAACGGAAATTGTCGGGAAATCCGCCGAAAATGTGGCCTACGGACCCTTGGTAAATGAGCCCCAATGGGTCCACAAGCCATTGTCTGTTATAACTCCTGGCAAATATCCTGTCAAAGGTGTCTTACTCCACATCAGGGACCTGTTCCTCTAGTGCAGCCACCGGTAAGTGGAGCATCTTTGTGGGACTCTTACTAAAGTATACGGCAATTATGGAGACAGAGCTGCCTGGAAGCCTCGTGTCAAGCGACCAATGTGCTCTCCTTAGTGGCATGAATGACAGCAAACAGCTGACTATGGTGGGAAGTAATGAGCAGAATTATAAATTCAGCTCTGAAGTACAATATAAGCTGTACCTCAGTATCGGTACAAGAATAAGTAATGATATGTAAGAAGTTTCTCAACTTTCTATGTAGATTAATCCTTTGGCAAAAATTGTTGAAGCTTTCACTGTAACACAAGATTTGCTCTCCACATTACGGGATGGAACGTCGGCAGATGCCGATAAGAGACGAGTAATGCTCCGACACTTCTTTTCCATAATCTGGACACATAAAACTTTTCTGTCAAGGACTCGCTACACAAAATTCAATCAGCAACCTTGAATCCTTAAATACTCAGAGCACCCACTTCAGGTGACTAATTCAGTTTGGCTCTTCCAAAGAACATTTTTTTCTCCATCTCAATCGATACGCACAATATATCTCACTATCAAGGACATGCGCCCTTTATTTACATAACACGGGCTACATGAGGGAATCCGCCCGCACATATTATTGAGTGCCACATTTTTCTTCCCCGCTCAAATGTGCAGAACTTGGCGAACCAATCACGATATCGATGTTGCTGTTTTATATTTTCCGTGTTTATCACAGCGACGTCTCACATACAAAGTAACACAAAACTTTAGGAAGTTGACAGATTCTCACCTTCCTGTTTGGTCAATGAGAGCAAGTGGACAGTTTAAAGGGGTTGTCCAGAGATAGAAAGAAATCTGCTGTGTATTCACTGCTAAATGCTTTCCCTGACTTAATCTATCAATCCTATAAATAACAAAGACCATGATGAGGATGTGGACATACAATGATATGCAATGATGGGCTGAGTATGGGTCACAGGGGCTACCCTAGGGTCAACGGCCCAAGAACAGTGCAGTGTGTACTATGTGCAGTGTCCTGTGTACTATGTGCAGTGTCCTGTGTACTATGTGCAGTGTGTACTATGTGCAGTGTCCTGTGTAGTGTGCAGGGGGCGCCAGATTAAGGATTTCTGGCTCCCGTGATGTGACGGAGCACCGGAACGCCCCTTTCAGTGCAGAATAGTGCAGCTGCAGCACAAATGTGTCTTAGACACTTCTTAAATACATGTGCGAGCAGTTTGCACTGAAAGGAATGTCCTACAGAAAAGCCCTGTCATACTTAGGCTACATGCACATGACTATATGGGGAGGGGCGTATTTATGGCCGTACATACGTCCCCCATAGGCCGGGGCGCAACGATAAATACGGTGCCGCACCATACACAGGGAAAAGATGGGACAGATTCTATTCCCAGCGTTTCGGCGCCAGTGTTCGTGTGAATGATGCCTTAATGTGCTAGCGTTGTGCATCCCTGTCCACTGCACACATCATGTAGCCTAAGAAAGTTCTACAATTTTCCAATATTCTTTATGTATCAATTTCTCAGTTTTCTTGATCTCTGCTCTCTGATATTCAACAGGAAATTATTCACTGTTCACAAACACAGGTGCACACCTCATTATATCCCTGATCATGTGATGTCACACAGGTGCGCGGCTCATTATATCCCTGGTCATGTGATGTCACACAGGTGCACAGCTATTATATCCCTGGTCATATGATGTCACACAGGTGCACAGCTCGTTATATCCCTGGTCATGTGATGTCACACAGGTGCGCGGCTCGTTATATCCCTGATCATGTGATGTCACACAGGTGCATGGCTCGTTATATCCCTGGTCATGTGATGTCAAACAGGTGCACGGCTCGTTATATCCCTGGTCATGTGATGACACACAGGTGCACGGCTCGTTATATCCCTGGTCAGGTGATGTCACACAGGTGCAGGGCTTGTTATATCCCTGATCATGTGATGTCACACAGGTGCGCGGCTCGTTATATCCCTGGTCATCTGATGTCACACAGGTACACAGCTCTATACATCCCTGGTCATGTGATGTCACACAGGTGCACGGCCCGTTATATCCCTGGTCATGTGATGTCACACAGGTGCACGGCTCGTTATACTGCACAGCTCTGATTACTCTCTGTGATATAATGAGCCGTGCACCTGTGTGACATCACATGACCAGAGATGTATAGAGCTGTGTACCTGTGTGACGTCACATGACCAGTGAATGGATTTTACTCACAGGCAAGTAAATGAATGACAACAAGCAGAGATCAAGAAAACTTTTAGGAATTGATACAGAAAGTATATTGGAACAATGTATAACTCTTTCTTCCGCAAACAATATCAATAATTTGCTGAAAGTGGACGACCCCTTTAAATATTTCTGTGCAGTGGATTGGGAGCAACATATTAGAAAAATGTAACTCTGACCACCATGCACTTTGAAAGGGATCTTCTGGCCTGTATACAAAGTAATGATCTACTTCAGAGCTTTCCCTGGAGTGTGGCATGGGGGTCAGTGCATGGATGGGGCTGTGTGATGTACAACGGGGGTCATGTCTCCCCCATTAGTTCCCTAATAATGGCCCATCCTATGGCCGGGTCATGGGGGGTGCATGAGGACACAAATCCAATGAATGAGAATTCTGGGCTGATACTTTGTTGTATAAGTTACATTTCTATTCTCACGCTTTTCCCGGATCTCTGGGTCGGTTCTCTGTTCTTTAGATTTTTGAACCCGATAAGTCGTGGAGCTACTGGGAGTCACAAATCAATTTCATTTGGCAAATTCATTAAAAATACTGTTTCAGTACAGAAAATACCAAGGAGTAATATCAGACGCTGTCCAATCTGAAATAACCACAAAAGCTCCGATAAACGCCTTCATTTTCTTGTTAACTTATGCAGCGGGGTCACCACAGAATTGCGCTGAAATTGCTCTGATTTTGTAATCTTGGCTCGTAATGACATTGTAATGGGCCCTGCATTCACTCGTATTAAAACCTTCTCCCACCATAATCTCACATTGTAATTGGAAGATCACAGGACCCCCGGAGACCGCTGAATAAATCATCACAAGTTAACGGGATACAGTATTTACTTTTCTGTGCATTTTAAGTGCGACCCGCAGCGACGGGGGATAAAAAAACCAACTTAAATCTTGTGTATTTTTTAAAGATTCCTTAAATTTAGAACCTTATGTTGTTTGGGGTTGTGGTCCGGATTGTGACGCCCTCAATATCATGAATTTCCTGGTTGCTTAGAAAGTTTAAGGCTCTGCTCACACTTTGTTATCTGCCTCCATCAGTGCTCCGAGGGGGCTTTGTCTTTAAAGGGAACCTGTCATCTGGAGCCCTTTTTCTGCCTCCCCCAACATCCCCATAGAGAATAGTGTGCACATTACCAAAGAGTTTTTATAGTAAAACTGTCTTTTTCCGAAAAAAAGATAAGTTAGATGAAAGTTTACCTTTCTCTATGCAGAGCTGTGTCCGTAGTCCTATGGGAGGGGTCAGTGAGAAGCGGGACAGACATGTATGACGTCCTGAGGGGGGAAGTGATAGGGGGGGTAGATATGGGGGACATGGGAGGTTTTTTTAATTTGAAATAGATGCATGACGGAGCGGTTTCCGGAGAGTGGGGTGGAAACCGCTTCTCACTGGCCCCTCCCATGGGACTAGGGACACTGCTCTGCTTATAGAAAGGTAAACTTTCATCTGACGTATATTTTAAAAGCTAAAAAGCCAATTTTACTATAAAAAAATTTGGCAATGTCTACACTATGAGGGAGCCAGAAAAAGGACTCCTGATGACGGGTTCCCTTTAACACATCTCACTGATCTTTATAGTGTTCATTCCTTTCATTTTTAATAATTTAAAAGGGTTAAATTTGCCTATTGGCATTTTTGTTACTCCGCCCTCCGGAGCTACCCCTATGTCATCAGCCGTCTGTCGATGGCTTCTGATTGTTAATTGTTCACGGCTCCTTCTTTCTACCTGCCCTCCTATAGGTGCCGAAAGCTGCCAGCCGGCTGTGCGAGAGTTAGTGTCTGCGTATGCGCGATAAGTGGTGAGAACTCGGTGACATCACGGGTAGAAAGACGGAGGCGTGAATAATTAACAATCGTAGCCATCGACAGGTGGCTCTAGACGTAGGGGTAGCACCGGAGGGCTAATTTACATATGTGAGTTACCATATATACTCGGTATAAGCCTAGTTTTTCAGCACAAAAAAATGTGCTGAAAGTCCAAACTCGCTTTATACTCGAGTAAAAAAATATAGGTTTTACCAGGTTTTTGTGGAAAAATTAGGGGCCTCAGCTTATACTCAAGTATATACGGTAATCGTTTTTTTAGCTAAACTAAAGATCACTGTGCCTAACCAAAGTATCTGCAGGCATCAGGATTAAATAGCCTACAGGGAGGTGCGCTTGTATGATTTCATCATGGGAGCAGTGGTAGGTTTCCTTTAAGACTTGTCTAGTCTGACTTTAAGAGGACAGAATTCTTTAATGTTCAGGTTACAGATGTTGCTTATAAGAAAAGGGGTGTCTTTAGAAAAACTCATAATCGATGCTGCTTCTAGTAAGTGTTCTTTCTTATCTGAAATAGTCACTCTTACTACACCTCACGTTTCTGCTATATAATGTGCTCCATGCTGCTCTGAGAATATGTTTGGAGAGTTAGGGAAATATGATATCCGTGTACAGTTAATGGGAAACATAATTGTAGGTAATCTCTGTCCCCCCTGGAGCTCAGTTGGGGAAAACTAGAAGAAAATTAGGAAAATTATATAAATAGACTCTATGGGGGCTGAAGAAAATGTATAAGATCCAGAGATACTGCTATTTCCCACATACAGGGGACACTTGTTCTAAAACAACAACGTATGGAAAGAGTACTGCGCACTTTAAATGGGGTTTCTTATTTTAAAAAGTGATATCAATAAAATTGGGGATATGTAAGTGCTGCAGTTTTCCGAGTTCTGGAACAATCTCATGATCAATATGGGATTTAGGGAGTTGGACACTCACCAATCAGAAAGCTATGACATCTCCTAGTGATATCCCATGAGAAACATGGGAAAAACCCTAAAGCACTTATTATTTCCCTATATCGTAAGTATGTGACCACGTAGGTCCACGTTGCCTCCATGTTCTAAGCTCCAAATATCTATGAATATTCACTAATTCAGATAAGAACTAGATAAATGACAAGTGTGTCAAACTGAACATTTCCTAACATGTCTACAGGCAAGAAGATCCCAATCCCTTGAAACATCCTTTTACGGCAACATTTGCTGTGACAACTACTATTACTTAATTAGCTGATCCGTTTCGGGGAGCGCGAGGCGTGAAGTGCCCCCATAGCAAGCCATTGTATTAAGGTAACCATTAGCCAGCTATGTAGGCACCTAATTACTTTTCAAAATACAGAACATTTAGCGGCAGACATTTACATTAACTGGGCTGAAGGAGAAACTATATATATCATGTTCCAGATGATTCCTTCAGAACATTGACAGCAGAAGGATGCTCTCCGGTGTAGTGTCTTATTATTAGATTTCCAGGCCCGAAATAACATAACAAGTTGGTTCCTTGAAACAAGTGTGTATTTTATAGGGCTTTATATCACTGTCGTCCTAATTATGACTTCCTCATCATCGAAATGAAAATATGTCTACTTAGAGCTCCTAAAAGAAGTTATAATGGAAAGAAATGGCATAAATAATAAGAGATGGGATGGCAGAAAGCCCAGTATGTCATCGCGGCGGTGCCAAAATGTACTAATTTATGCTAAAAGACTAATGTTGGTCAAGGAGTGAGTCACATTTCCACGTTTTATACACTGACTATCAGGACTTTTACATTTACGACGAAACGCAACTCATTTAAGTAAAATGTTCTCAAATGATTCGTACAATTTGGCTTTACGAGCGTGATTATTGGAGTTCACAGCGCGGAGACGTTTGGTCAAGAACGGCGTGGATGTGACAAAGAAAGACACAAAGTGATGATTTTTGTACGATTTTATTTCGCATATCATTTTATTGGAGGAGGAACAAGATAGATATAAGAGCGGCTTTAGCAGAGTAAATATTTTATTAGAAATTGCTGAATTTTTTGTGGTTTCTTTTTATACAGTGCCTACAAGTAGTATTCAACCCCCTGCAGATCTAGCAGGTTTGATAAGAAGCAAATAAGTTAGAGCCTTCAAACTTCAAACAAGAGCAGGATTTATTAACAGATGCATAAACCTTACAAACCAAAAAGTTATGGTGCTCAGATAAATTTTAATACATTTTAAACATAAAAGTATGGGTCAATTATTATTCAACCCCTCAAACCACCAGCATTCTGTTTGGTCCCCCTAAAGTATTAAGAAGAAGTTCAGGCACAAAGAACAATGAGCTTCACATGTTTGGATTAATTATCTGGTTTTCCAGCCTTTTCTGACTATTTAAGACCCTCCACAAACTTGTGAACAGCCTCATACATGGGCAACATGGGAAAGACAAAGGAGCATTCCAAGGCCATTAGAGACAAGATCGGGGAGGGTCACAAGGCTGGCAAGGGGTACAAAACCCTTTCCAAGGAGTTGGGCCTACCTGTCTCCACTGCTGGGAGCATCATCCGGAAGTGGAAGGCTTATGGAACTACTGTTAGCCTTCTACGACCTGGACAGCCTTTGAAAGTTTCCTCCCATGCCAAGGCCAGGCTTGTCCGAAGAGTCAAGGCTAACCCAAGGACAACAAGAAAGGAGCTCCGGGAGGATCTCATGGCAGTGGGGACATTGGTTTCAGTCAATACCATAAGTAACGTACTCCACCGCAATGGTCTCCGTTCCAGACGAGCACGTAAGGTACCTTTACTTTCAAAGCGTCATGTCAAGGCTCGTTTACAGTTTGCTCATGATCACTTGGAGGACTCTGAGACAGACAGGTTCAAGGTTCTCTGGTCTGATGAGACCAAGATCGAGATCTTTGGTGCCAACCACACACGTGACGTTTGGAGACTGGATGGCACTGCATACAACCCCAAGAATACCATTTCTACAGTCAAGCATGGTGGTGGCAGCATCATGCTGTGGGGCTGCTTCTCAGCCAAAACGATTATTAGCTGTAATTGCAAACAAGGGTTATTCCACAAAATATTAAACCTAGGGGTTGAATAATAAATGACCCACACTTTTATGTTTAAAATTTATTAAAATTTAACTTAACAACATAACTTTTTGGTTTGTAAGATTTATGCATCTGTCAATAAATCCTGCTCTTGTTTGAAGTTTGAAGGCTCTAACTTATTTGCTTCTTATCAAACTTGCTAAATCTGCAGGGGGTTGAATACTACTTCTAGGCACTGTGTATATATAATATTGCACATTCTGTATTTTCGGTGTTCAGTTGAAGTTATTCAATTATATTTTTTTGTAATGTAAAATTTCATTTAAAGTCCTGTATATATATGGTGTTGACTGATTTCTTTTTTGCTTTGTTTAGTTTGGGTCCTGCCTTTTTTAAGCTGCTTGTGCACCTCCAAGTTCAGAGCTTGGAGGGCATTTCCTTTCAAGCATTCTATTTCTCCTACCCCTACTTACAAGTGATCTTGTAGATCCCATGTGATTGTATCTCCTTTGCTTCTACCCATTTACAATGGTGGCTTTACCTGAAAGATATTTAGAACTAAATATTTCATGTTCCTCACTTGAGGGTTGGGTCTCTCTATTAATGCACGCGACACAAATCGGGGGGTGGGCCGTCGGACAACCCGACGGATTCGGACAACGCGCGGGATTTAACATTTCAAATTGTGACGCAAGATCAGCACTTACAAGCGCCAGGAAGAAGAAGGTGATCTCCAGTGGACCTCAGCCGGGAAGAGACGGATGCAGGAACTCAGGCGCACAAGCTTCGTGAATCGTGCCGGACTTCATCTTCGTCAGACCCTCTGAATCGGGGAACATGACAGGACCAGGTAAGTAAATTTGCCCCATTGTGCACCTTCTCTATTTACTTCTTACGTAGAACCTACCATTAACTAGTTTTAGGTCTTCAGGCTCTTCTTTGTAGCAGTTTTAGGAATACAGTAAGAAGCAGTTATTGGAAGAATGTGATGGAAACCCATATCATAGGTAAAAACTGACCTGAAAGAGTAAATATGGCGAGAAGATAGATGGACATTCTCCAAGAGCTTAACTTTATGAATGCTCCAAGCCAATCATACAAGTGTATTCATTCTCCAGTGAGGACCTTCTCCACACTTGTATGAATTTGTTGTGTTCTGGTCCACTTTACCTGCACTAGGCCTGTATATTCTACCATAAAACGTCTAGAGACACGCTTTGGCAAGGATGTAGCTATGGTGGGCCAGGAGTTGGCAGCTCAGGGTTTTGGAGCTTGAGGTGGCCCAAAGACCTTCTGGCAAATAAGAAGACACCATTGTTGTATACGGCTCAGGGAAGTCTGGGGAGACCAGATTTATTTCTGTCCTAACCTAACCCAATCATTAGGGAGTGTTCACACCTCATGGCAGACCTTCACATGAAGAGAAGTTATTCTCTGATGACTGGTTTTCTCCGTGGCTACGAGATCATGTAATTGTGAAAGATTTGGTCAGCCTTGACATTTCACTGTCGAGTCTTTTCCCCAACAAAGAGCCTATTTGCAGAACTGAGAAGGATTCATGTTTGACTAGCAAAGCAAGCAGGTCTTCAAAAGAGGTTCATATATTTTGCAAGAACGCTTGCAAAAGATTAATCAACTTCAAAAGCATTATGTGTTATCAAATGGGGGAGGACAAGGACCCTTATTAATTCTCTGATATGGCTTAAAATGTACATGATACAAGTATCTCCTCTACAACCCGTAGAGATGGAGGTAACATCTGCTGCAGGGACTGAGACTTGATCTGCGCAACTTTGATATCAATAAAATATGGAAACTCGTTTGTACGAACGGAAGAGTTTAGTTAAAATAAATAGATTTTCTGGGATTGTTGGGTTTCCAGGAGCCTTTTAAAATATAGTTAGTTAATTTTTTGAAGTTCTTGTTTTTTTGTTTTTTTTAATTTAAAAAGTTCTTGTGTTTTTGATTATATTTTTTTAAATTTTAGTTTGTATTTTGCTAAATGTATTGTATTTATTGAAAGACAAAGCATCAATTCCAAAAAACTTTATCTCTAAAGGGGTTAACCCTTTTTATTATAAAAGCAGGTAATCTACCATTTCTTTAGGAAAGACCAATAATTATCCTAGACCTTAATTTTGGCCAAAAGTTGGACTTTTCCATGAAAAAATATGGTATTTGCCATTATTATACATGACTATACTTTCTGTATGACTTCCTCTCGGTTTTATTGATTTCTCTTTGCTGCCTTTATTTGCTTTCAGTAGATGAAACCAGTGAATGCTCGTGTGAGGGGCACTCAGTGCACAGTTTTACAGTAATCGGTGCTGTGTCTTATAATGGGTCATGTATCTACTGTCCATCACGTGACCATGAGCTCATATTTTTCCACTGGAAAAATTCATTTTTGATTTCTAATAGCGGGTCCATTTTTGATTAGTGGATTGCTCTATGGGGGATTTGGGCAGCCACCCAGGGCTTATGGATACTGGGGCGTCCACGTCATCCCACCATAAATTGTAGATAAGATAAGGAGCAGGGCCCCCAGCCTTGTAATTTACTTCTCATACATGTATGTCAATGTCTGACATGTAAGTATACAGAAGGCATTTCAGGACTTCTGAAAGATCCTCCAAAGGTCCTTAAACTGCAACAGTGGATTGGACCCCCTTCCTTTTTTTTACATGAAATAATAACTTTATTTGATATAAGCTATTTATTGTGTGTGGGGGGAGGGGGAGTGTTGTGAACATTTCTCTAATATACTACATTAACAGCTTAGCGCTGTGCATAGTACTACAGTGCAGAGTCCTGCTATAAGCACTAGTACAGTGCAGAGTCCTGCTATAAGCACTAGTACGGAGCAGAGTCCCGGTATTAGCACTAGTACGGAGCAGAGTCTCGGTATTAGGACTAGTACGGAGCAGAGTCCCACTATTAGCACTAGTACGGAGCAGAGTCCTCTTATTAGCACTAGTACGGTGCAGAGTCCCACTATTAGCACTTGTACGGTGCAGAGTCCCGCTATTAGCACTAGTACGGTGCAGAGTCCTGCTATTAGCACTTGTACGGTGCAGAGTCCTGCTATTAGCACTTGTACGGTGCAGAGTCCCGCTATTAGCACTTGTACGGTGCAGATTCCCACTATTAGCACTAGTACAGTGCAGAGTCCCACTATTTCAGTAGTACGGTGCAGAGTCCCGCTATTAGCACTAGTACGGTGCAGAGTCCCACTATTAGCACTAGTACAGTGCAGAGTCCCACTATTAGTACTACTACGGCACAGAGTCCCCGGTATTAGCACTAGTACAGTGCAGAGTCCCGCTATTAGCAGTAGTACGGCGCAGAGTCCCACTATTAGCTTAGTAGGCGCAGAGTCCCACTATTAGTACTACTACGGCACAGAGTCCCGGTATTAGCACTAGTACGGCCGCAAGAGTCCGACTAATTAGAACTTAGTACGGTGCAGAGTCCCGGTATTAGCACTAGTACAGTGCAGAGTCCCGCTATTAGCAGTAGTACGGCGCAGAGTCCCACTATTAGCACTAGTACGGCGCAGAGTCCCGCTATTAGCACTAGTACGGCGCAGAGTCCCACTATTAGCACTAGTACGGCGCAGAGTCCCGCTATTAGCACTAGTACGGTGCAGAGTCCCGCTCTTAGCAGTGGCACAGCGTGGAGCCGATGTTGGTTTGGCTCTGCACCGGAGCTAAGTCGGCATTGGGAGTCACGGAGTGTCAGTG
The DNA here is from genome assembly GCA_019512145.1 of Engystomops pustulosus. Taxonomy (NCBI): domain Eukaryota; kingdom Metazoa; phylum Chordata; class Amphibia; order Anura; family Leptodactylidae; genus Engystomops; species Engystomops pustulosus. The sequence goes on from CM033651.1 coordinate 3,751,271, forward strand.
ATAATGTACGCTAAGATAATCCTTTATTAGTCCCATAGTGGGGAGTAAGTGGAGAAATTCACAGTGTAACAGCAGCAAAGAAAGCACAGAGCAAACAATGACAATAATTAATGGAGATCAATGAACAAAAAGAAAAAAATGCTAAAAAAGACAAAAAAAAAAAAAAATAAGACCCCTAATAACCAATTCCACCCGCGGTCATTACAGCAGTAATAAGTGATCGCTCCTCCTTGAAAAGAGATTTCAATGTTGCTGTAAGAAGCGACGTCCATTATAGACGGAGGTGAAACGGATACTTCTGATTTCCTACTTATTAGAGGGAGTCACTTTATGTCATTTAGATGGAAGGGGAAGGAGCGCGGTGTAAGCGCCTATCACCGGGATATGTATTACCCTGGAAAATACAGATAAGTAAACAGCGTAATATTTCAGCTAACCTCACACATAGATTACCCAGATAGATATGACGGGGAATATTCATTACCACTTCCCACCACAGACTGTCTGCCGAATGCACATTTCACTAACTCAATCAATGAACTTTGCGAAGATATATTTAAAAAAGGGTATTTAGGGATTAGGCTCAGGTTTTAGAAATGAAATGGGAGCCATTCTGACAAATCTATCAGGAATAAGATCAACAACTTAAGTTTAAACCAATCATCCTGAGTCTATATTTGAACTTGGATATGTAGATTTACATGCACAAGTCCCTACGGTTCAGCAATACACTCCAAGGATCAGCAGCCCTATAGACGGCTAAATTACTCCGAAAGCCGGGGAATTTATCAAACATGAATTTCAAAGTACATTCTAGCCTGCAGGAGAATGGAAGTGCCCATTAATGTACATACAAAATAAATGTTGTTTCCCGGATCCTTCCGCTATTTATTTCTAGCGCAATTTTTTTCTTCTTTTTTTTTTTTTTTTTGCACATTAACATAAAGTGGGAGAAAATAGTTTTCGCGGCTTTGATGGCAATCATAGAGATGCACAAACTGCTTAAGAAGATGATACCTGGACCCAGCGGGACTTCCTCCGCTCTCCGCTGTATCTTTTTATAAAGGACTGTTTATTCTCATCACTAAATTTGGGGACGAGTGTCATTACGTGCGGCAAACTGAGGATTCTGCAAAAGAAAAACAAAGGAGATAATCTGCATAATTAACAAACAGGCCGGCGCCGGTGTAGAAATATAGGGGCTTGTGCTCGTGTTTTAGAAGAGACGTAATCCAAGTTGCTCTTGGAGTCTCGAAATGAGCCACAAGATGTAAGCGTGAGGGTGTTTTTACCTACCGTATTTTTTGGACTGTAAGGCGCACCGGACTATAAGGCGCACCATCAATAAATGCCCGCTAAAATGTGTAGGTTCATATATAAGGCGCACCTGATTATAAGGATGAATAACCAGCAGGTGGCAGACCTGTGCACAGTTCATGGCAGCTGTTGTCTGTAAGTATGGTTCATATATAAGGCGCACTGGACTATAAGGCGCACCTGATTATAAGGATGAATGACCAGCAGGTGGCAGACCTGTGCACAGTTCATGGCAGCTGTTGTCTGTAAGTACGGTTCATATATAAGGCACACCGGACTATAAGGCGCACCTTTGATTTCTGAGAAAATCTAAGGATTTTTGTGCACCTTATAGTCCGAAAAATACGGTAGTCATGTAAATAAAAATTCTTCATACAACTACTACAAGGTGAAATACAGTGGAACATGCAGAAAAATACAACACTCACAAGTTGGGGTTTTGCAATTGTTCCCTTTCTTGTTTCTACACTTCGAGCACCAGTAATACACAGATAAGTGCCCAGCAAACAATGAAGGGCACATGGCACTTGCAAAATAGTGGGGGGGGTCACTTTAGTAGGGGGTCGGACAACCCTACAATCAGATAAGTAGTGCCCCGCTTGCAAATCAGCACCAATCAAGCACCTGGTGACAGGTTCCCACAAATACTATGATGTAGAGTACAGGCGCGGTTTTATAATAGCTATGTGCTAATGGGTTCATGAAATAAGTGCCCTTAATATCCTTGGTGTTCCTATTTCCCCTGACTAGTAACAAAGTGTAGGAAGGCGACACAAACGCAGCGAGCAGAGAGACGCGGTGAACCCCCTCGCTGCTAACTGTGCATGACAGAGCTCAGTAGGTTAACTGTGCAAGCGCAGGCTATACTTGTGCGATGAGTCGACGTCAGGAGGGGGAGGGATGAGAGGCCGGATGTGGGTGGAATAGTAATGAGCGGGGCGTTAGGGAATTACATGTGCTAACGAGGAGGCACCAGTCAGATTTTGAAAAGCAGCACCCACGGGGCTCCAAGGAAGATGCTGGCAGGGAGCCAGGTAAAGTTTAAGAGTTGCATAGTTATTATAAAACCTTGTCTGTACTCTACATTACAGTGTGTATAGGAACCTGATATCAGTGAAAAATAACCCTCTGGTGACAAGTTCCCTTTAAGTCTTGGAAACCCTGGTGTAAATAATTGCCATTTTACATCTGTCTTCTGCAGTTCCTATTGTCAGGCTTAGAAGTCGCTGAATTCTATCTGGTTCTCTTTAGTTTGACGTCTGAACAGTGCTCTATTGACTGGTCTGCTGGTTCTCTGCAATCTTTCCTCTGAAGCATCAAGGGTTAACGCTCTCACACTTTCAGAGCTCTGCTCCTCTCACTTGGTGTATATTTCACCATTGTGTGCTATCCTTCATTGCTGGCTAAAAGACCACATCTCCCAGAGGCTGAGGGCAATCATGATGCCCCTTTCTGCAGGAGACGCCAACATGAGGTGAGTTGCTCAACTTAGCTCGGGGCCGGTGCATGGCTGCCTACCCCATCATACATATGTAGAGGGTGGACCCAATATAAGAGGGCTACATACACTGAGTAGTGGTCATGTTAGAGCCAAATGGAAGCAGAGCTGAAGCTTCCTCGTATTCGGTCACCTTCTTTTGCTTCGTCTACTGTGTTGTTCCAGAGTCTGCTACAAATATAATATTGGCGACTTATCCTAAAGAAAGGTCCGAAATATTTTGGTCTCAAAAAAACCCAATTAAAGTCCAAAAAGGTCCATCTTACAAATTGTTTAACACCTTGATAATGAATGAACAAATCATAAGCTTAGGGCTCTGACCCACTGGACCATCTCCTGCCCCTTTTATGTTGCAGTCCAAACCCACTCACTATTTTACTTGTAATGAACATATTTAGAATGACTATTTTGCAGTTACTGCTCTCCTATTATTCCCTTATCTCATTATTGGTCCTTGTGCACTACTTTGCAGTCAGTTTTAAATGTGAGTGAAGAATGGGTTAAACCCATTGAGATGTGCGGTTCCGTCTTCCTTGTCACCGATTGCATTAACTATGACATTATTTTCCTATTTGGAGAATTATAGCATTAAGCTTTCCTTAATAAGCTAATTAATATGATTAAGGGGAAATCTATTCATGAGCTCATTGCCATTTGAAGCACAACAATTTATTTGCCTTAGAGTATAAGTAGTTACGTCTGGAGCCTGACTTTACTACTTCATGTAAATATGATCCATCTCTCCTCCATAATGTATCATCCTGTTATCAGAAACGGTGAGAGGAGAAGAGATTCATGTTCAAGAGATTTCTGTTTGTGGTCCAATTGTTTGTCAACTCTGTCGTAATCTTGGAAATTTTACTAAGGGTCCGAATCGGGCTTCCCGATTTTTTTTTCCAATTTGCGCCAAATTGCCCCAGGATTTTGGCTCACACGATCGGATTGTGGCGCATCGGCGCCGGCTTTCACGCGACAGAAATCGGGGGCGTGGCTGTCAGACAACCTGGCGGATTGGGAAAAACCGGGGAATTTAAAAAAGAATTTGTGTCGCAAGATCAGCACTTACATGCACCAGGAAGAAGAAGGTGAACTCCAGCGGACCTCGGCGCAGCAACGACACCTAGTGGACATCAGGCACACAACCTTAGTGAATCCCGGCAGAACCCGAATCCTCGTCGAAGAACGTGCCGCTGGATCGCGACTGGACCGGGTAAGTAAATGTGCCCCAATGAACCAAAGGGCAACACCCATCATGAAGAAGGTCTCCCGGTCCATCACCTATGCACTTCTGATCCTTGTTTTACATGGTCGGCCATTCATCTGCCTCCCAGACTTTGGGCTTCTTTGCAATCCTCACATAATTTTAGGAGGCCATATTGTAAAAGGGAGTGTGACAATTCTGACAGGTATCTGAACCCCCTTAGCTCCTCATGGGACTGTAATGCCTACGCCCCCGCCCCCACCAAATTTCTTCCATCCTCCCAAGAATTGTGGTTGACATTGACTGGCAATATAAAGAAACATGTCAATCCACTTAGGGTACAGCGGGTGCACAAGGAAGATACCAACCCATTTTCATATTATAACATCAGAGATGTGGCACTCCGGAGAGCTAGGATTTTGATGTTATGGCATTTACTGGTAACGCAAAAAACTTTTTCAAAAATACTACATTTTGCATTGTTCCTCCATGGATGCCCCATTTCATTAGCATTTACATTATACAATTTGCACCATGTATTATACATACAGATGATGGATAGAAGCCGGGTGTAACGGGTGTAAGTAGATGGTTCGTTAAAAGCTAAATCTTTAGTCGTGGAGAACGTTTTCCTTCTTTTGGGCACAGGATTAAAAGTCTCATTTTTTTTTTTGCAGAAGAAAAACCCAAACTGATAAGAAATCTCCATTATACTGCCAAAGGCCATGGAGTCTCTGAAGTATTTTAAGGCTCCTCCATCAGACTAAGTTCATGTCTGCGCTGGAGGCAGATTCCATCAAAATTTACAAACGGAAGGGACCGACAACCTAGGACTAGGCAGACCAGGAGAAACCCCTTGGGAAATGTGAACATAGCTTTACAGGTACAGGCGATCCCAGGTCATGTACAGGATAGGTTCTGTAAGTTTGTTCTTAAGTTGAATTTGTATGTAAGTTGGAACTGTATATTTTATAATTGTAACCCCAGACAATTGGTTTCTTTGACAATTGGATTTTAAACATGTTGTGTTGTCATAAGAACCAGGATTAACAATAAATCTTCATTACAGACGCCTGTGATAACTGTTACAGCTGATTATTGTAGCCTAGGACTAAAGTACAGGAAATTACCAACATCCAGAGATCAGTTTGTAACTAGGGGTCGTCTGTAAATTGGTTGTTCTTAAGAAGGGGACCGCCTATATATGTTATACAGATGCAGCATGCCCTTTGTTATGGGTTGTGGAACCTGTACAAGGCTCCGCCCATGAGGAGCTGCATCGATGGCAAAGAGCAGGTTCCGATATTGGTTTATGGTTATTAAATTCAAATTAAATAGGAAATAAATATTGGGTTCTTCTGTTTAAAGTGTCAAGTGCTGGCACCATAAGGAGATATTCAGTTTGATCTTTGCTTTGCTTTGCTCCTTTTTTTAAGGAGACCCTATAATAATACAATAACCCTAATGACCTTATATTTCCATAGTCAAAATATCATTAAAATCAATAATTTGTCTCTTCTTTTATCACGAGGAAGAAGCTCAAATACGTTAAACGATTCAATAAAGATTTCTATCCAAATACACGTTTTATTCTCGGCCAGATTAGAATATTCTCCTTACAAAGTCTTAAATAAAAGTCTCGCCGGCTGAGGTTAAACCATTAGTTAGACTTCAATGTTCAAACATTGTAAAGCTATTTTATAATTGGAACAATTTCAGCTCTCGGTTATTTCCTAATTAAATATTTGTCACCAGGATTGTTATTGGCTCAGCAGAAATGAGGGTTGTAAAATAAATAAGGTGGCGTTTCCTCGCCGCTCGGAATAATGAACTCGGCGACTCCGGGAGTCAGGATGTCCATCTTCAAGTGCTAATTCACACTGCCAATACATTCTCACCAGCACTTAGTGTCAAGAAATGCCTAACTTCAAATGCCAAAGGGTTAATAAAGCAACATATTGCCAAGATTTGTGTGAAATATTCCATTTTCTAATGCAATTCTTTGCAAATGGAAAGGTTCGCAGCTTGCATACAGGTACGGGAAGTTCAAGCCCGTCACAATGCGATGTCGAGCCTGGAAACCGTGACGTAAAAATATATAAAAGGCGGAAAAAAAAGGATATTCGAAAATATTTTAACATCCAACCTTATAATTCACGGTAAAATGTCATCTTTTTAAAAAGATGATTAAAATTCACATGTAACATTTCACATGTAACAAATGTAACTTTTGCTATCAGGTTGTCAGGATGTGTCACATTGTTTCTATCCTTAGTATAAATGTCTTATAATATTATTATCTGGTGGTTTGCTCATTTTTGGTTCTGCAGAATCTTTCCCTATAATGTTCCATCCCTCTGTTATTCCTCTTGGTAATGTGCGACTAAACTGATAAATGGGCAGAACCTTCTTTATATGTTCTGTCCCTTAAGACGCAAGTAGGATAGACAGATAGAAGATCAATATCTGGTCAGCGGGAATCCGACTGCTGGGACCCCACTGATCATGATCACAGGACCCCTTTATTCACTAATGGAAGGAGTCTTATGGGGGTTATTTATCATTAGGCGGCTCCTGGGACCGTTCTATTGGGGTTATTTATCATACGCTGGTGCTCATGCTCCGGTGTCTAAGCCTCCTGATGTATCCGTCAGAGTCTTGTGCAGCACTTGCATTATAAATGCAGTCGACAACTTTTCACACATGAGCATGCGCAAGCACCAGGACAGAAACGCTCTGTGCCAGTCGTGCCCCCCTACAATCCCTTCACGCCCCTCCATACTCTCCCTGAAGTGAAGGTGGCGGATTGGGGAAAATAATTGCAAATGACGTGGCGCAGAAGCCCGGCTAAATATTCCACGGTCTATATTTGTAGCTCCACTGCCCATTAGATTCATAAAAATGGTTTTGGCCCTTTAATAAATGTTCTTATGGCCTACTTTCGGTCTGGGATTTTTTTTCAAAACGTCCCCAAAAAGTCTCAAAGTGCCTAAAAAGTCCCAGCACAAACACCAGCAGGGACTGGAGTAACTATGACACTTTTTATGGGACTTTTTGCAAAAGTCTCAAGTCATTACATGGCGTTGCATGGTGATGTGCTATGTTTTCACCAGATTAATGAAAAGGTGGAAATAGTCCTGTGAGACTTTTTTGTAGTGAAAAGTCTAAAAAAAAATAAACCTCAGTGCAATTACTTGGAGACTTTTTTACGCCAAAAAGCCTTGGAGAACAAATCATAAATAACCCCCAAAAACGCTAGTGTCCTGGCACAGTCGCGTCAAGACATAAAATAGAAACACCAAACATTTCTAAAATTGTGCAACAGAAGAAAGACCTTGCGGCACATTAATAAATGTTGGGGGATGTGCAGCACTCCCATTCACTGGGGGCCAGGCGCTCTGCAACTTCCAACAAACTTGTAGTATAGAGTTTTATAAGAACTGGCCCCATGTTCTCTTGATCCCTGGGAGTTGCAGGGGTTGGACTTCCATAGAACAGTTACAACCACTTTAAAGTCTGTGTCTCATGGACCAAACAAAGTCTTACTCTAGTGACTCCAGAGCACATAGCTCTGGGGTGTAATATGCCACACACAGGGGTGCACCAGCCATGAGGGGATTTGAGCCTCTCACCTCAGGCAGCACCTCCTGCAGGAAGGTAGAGGGCTACATCAGGGGTCCTGTCACCTGCTATAAAGCAGGACCTGACACTAAAAAATAGTGTCCCTTCACACCCGATGTTATCATGGATGTAAGACACGGCATGGGGTGGAGTGGGCGCCATTCTATAGCTTGGCTCAGGCAGTGTATCCTTTAGGTTCGCCCCTGGTCACACAAAGGATGATTATAGGTCAGTTCTCTGCTTGGGGCATCGTGTTATGGGCCAGTATGATAGACATCCCAACACTGCCACGTTCCAGACATTATAACCAGAAGAAGATGTAGATATTACTCTTATATTCTGTATATACTGTAAATACTTTTTTCTCCGTTTCTTGCCCACTGGAACATCTAAGGGCGTTGTTGGTGGTCTACTTGGAGCCCCTTTAAAGGATCTCTTCTCTGAAGGGTTATCAAGATTTTATGAGCTATATTTTTGGCAGATGGAATTTGTGTGAACTGAAGTGAAATTGTTTACTAAGGGGAAAAAAATGGATTTTATGCAAAACCATCCGGCCGCTCGTTAAGTTTCGATCATTAAGGGTGTAACTATTTCAGGCCCGTTAACTCTTCCAAACAGATGATTTACAGCCGCGCCGCTCTCAAAGAATCATTTCACACTTCCCCCAAAAAAACCTGCAGAGTCAAAGTGTTAAATAAACATGAAGCAAAAACCGGTGTTTTCTTTCCAAAAGTGCAGGCACGGTGCGAGTTTAATGATTAAATATTGTTCAAATACACAAGCAGGCGAGTCATCCGGCAGCCGGGTCTATTCCTGGCCCCGCAGGTTTATTTATTAGACACTTTGTGTTCATACAAAGGCTTTAATTAGAGCCCATAAAGAGGGTTTTCGGCAATGAAGAGAGAAAGCTTTCATTTGCATCAAACTGATTATATACAGACTAATTTCAAGAAAGGGCAGCGGAAAAATAACAATAAGGACATCATAACTATGTTTATCAAGTCTCTGCTATTAGTGACGTTGTGGATCGGCTTGTGGAACATCCTGATGGATTCATTTTGTGATCAGCGCTAATTACCACCAGTCCCCGTTCTCCTTAGTTTCTATATTTCCACCTGAGGGCTGGGGGTTCACCAGTTCGACCCACTACAACAGTGGTGGCGAACCTATGGCACGGGTGCCAGAGGCGGCACTCAGAGCCCTTTCTGTGGGCACCCGGCCATCGCCCCAGCACACAAGATGGGACTCAAATAATCTTCCTGCAGTTCCAAGCAACTTAAAAGATGTGGCTTTCAGTCATATATTAAAGTGATACTTCACTATTTGGGACTGTAGGAAGAGGTAGAATGAGTAAACAGGGCTGAATTATCTTTGGAGGACCTCCTGATGGTCCCACGATTCTCTGTGTACAGAGGGACAATGGAAAGAAGCTAAAATGATGCAAATGTTCCAGCCATTTTTTCTACTGTGTTGCTGTCCTCAGGAGGCCAATATGATTGAAAGTTGTTGAAGAACAGGGAGCAAAAAATTACTGTTTTAATTTTTGGTTGGTAACTCACGATAAATAAGGGGGGTTTTGGGTTGCAGTTTGGGCACTCGGCCGCTAAAAGGTTCACCATCACTGCACTACAACCCCACATGTGGCAACAAACTGTCTGGCCTCCCTTTCTAGTTTACCATTGTGGTTTGCAGTGGCGAACACTCGATTATTCTGCCCCTTTGTGTCATTTGACCACCAACTTTTTACCTATAATGGCCATTCTCCCCAGCCCCATGCAGAAAGGGTTTGTAAAAAAAAGTGTAAAAAAAAGTAATTTAAGTAACAATGTTTTAAACAGTTTGACATTGTGTCCACTTTCACTTAGAACCCTAATGTTTTATGCGTGTCGAGAGCCGGCATCCATGTAATAGTATTTCAGGGCTTGAGGTCCTTGAGGGAAGGGAGAAGAGGAGAGACAGGCACCTGGATAGTGTAGTACGTCAGTATATGAGGTTATATATAAGAGTGTATCGTATTGGGGGATTCTCACCGTATAGGGGTTGTGTAGGAGTCACAGCCTCTATACCAGAGCATATGCCCTTATCCTCCGGGGGGCTGCCAGTGGGGATCCCCATGTCACAAGTGTCAGGTCTGTCTCGTCTGGTGAGTCAAAAAATCCAATTCCAGCTCAAGCAAATATATTTTGAAAATCAAAATTATTAAAAAGGTCTAGAAAAGAACTGGGTAATCCACCATAAAAATTATCTGGTAACAAGAATCAGACGAGTTTCGGGTGCAGAAAGGACCCTTCATGAGGCTGATGATGCTGAAATGCATCTTATTGTTGAGAGTGGATTGTTTGGCTGTGTCTCTGTACACATATTATCTTACTGGGGCAGTATCAAACCTGGTGGGTGGTCTGGGTGCCCATGGGCCCCTAGAAGCCTTAGTCCCTTGTTCTACCGCCCAAACCCCCCATATTATAATATACACAACTCCCTCCGCCATATAAGTGTACCAGTACTACATGCACTTATGTACAGATTACGGGAACAGCTGCATCCCACAACGTCAACAGCAGTGGTTCCGTAATATGGGACAGTTCAGAGAAGTTCTAGGTCCAAATTATGAGGCAAAAGTTAAAAAGTCTCCTAAAACCAGACAAATCCTATATTTGACTACTCACTGGGGCACATTTATTTACCTGTCAGAGTTGTGATCCACAAGGTGCGTTCCCCGACGATCCTGCACTGTGCCGCGATCCACGTAGATCCTGCGCCCGATATCCTGCATGTGCTCAGGTCGGCCGGAGTTCACCATCTTCTTCCCGGTGCATGTAAGTGCTTGGTTTGCGACACAAGTGCTTGCTGAGTCCGAATCCGCCGGATCGTCCGATGACCCGCACCCCGATTTCTGTTGCATGAAAGCCGGCGCCGATGCACCAAAATCCGATCGTGTGCGACAAAAAACCCTTCTAAATGCGGCGCACATCAGAAATCGTTGGATATTCTGACGATAGTGCGGTCCGCTGACCCTTAGTAAATGAGCCCCACCATCTCTAATGATGTTTTGTCACCATGTAAAATGTATGGGAGTAATTTATCATTGGTTTTTCTGGGCTTTTTTGGCATAAATAAGTATCTGCAAACAGTTTGTATGTTCTCTCCGTGTTTGTGTGGGTTTCCTCCGGGTCCTCTGGTTTTCCCCCCACACTCCAAAACATAACGGTAGTTTGTTTAGATTGTGAGCCCCATTGGGGACAGGGGACAATTTGGCAAACTCTGTGCAGCGCTGCGTAATCTGTGTGCGCTATATAAATAAAGGATTTATTATTACTATTATTATGATTTATTGAGGTTTTTTTAGGAATTTTCAGTAAAAGTCCCTGCTGGACTTTTTTGGGACTTTTTTGAAAAGACAGAATGTAGAGCATAAGAACATTTATTGCAGGATCAAAGCCACTTTAATGAATCTGATGGGCAGCGGAGCTCCAATAATAGACATAGAACTGTCCCAAGGAGCCGCCTAATGATAAATAACCCCCTACGAAGCCAAAGGCAACAAAGTGTCAGGTATATTGACCACTAAGGAAGAAATGGCACGTTACATGAAGAAGACTCCAGTAAATGAAGAGGTAGTAGGACATGCAATGATTATCTTAATGGTCCATCGCCGATCATTTGTATCAGATGTACAGGATATAAGCTGCACGGATACTTGTCACGTTATCACTTTGCATAGGAAGACAACACTGAACTACATTGTAATGAAAATCCATGTCATCAATTGTCTCTCCAGCATTTGTATAGGGCGCATATTTAATGTGGACAAAAAATATCACTATTTCCAGAGGAGAGTCAAGGGACCAATGATTTAACAACACGATTTCATCTTCCTCATCCAGGCCTGATATATAATTTATTTTCCTTTGAATATAATTAATTTCTTTCCCTTTGCCTTCATTACTTGTCTTTGCACAGAATTGTGACTGAATAGTAATCATGTTTATGAGCCGGGGCTCGCACAGGTTAATGCTGGAGTTGACTTGTATATTTAGATTTATTCAGTTGAATTAATAATTTATCTTTAGCGCAGAAACAAAGGTCCAAAATTGTATCACAGATAAAGCGAAGTAAATGCGGAAGAAATGTGTTTATTTCTGCCCTTTCCATCAGTTCTACCTACGTTGGCCACTATTGATGTCGCCTCCCTACTGTCATCTGATTGAACAGTGTAGGAGAATATAGGCAAATACTCTCAATGGTAACACCCATTTGTAAATGTATTCAAAAAGTAGGAATAACAGAGGAAGAGATATAGTACACAAATTACATACAAAATTTTGGAGTTATCTAATATGTATCAGAATCAAAAATTTGTGCAGGTCACAGATCCAAAGCTAAGTGGATGGGGCTGAAGAGACATAGGTGGGTCGGTTGTGGATGGGGCTGGTGTGACATAGGTGGGTCGGTTGTGGATAGGGCTGGTGGGACATAGGTGCATCGGTTGTGGATGGGGCTGGTGGGACATAGGTGGGTCGGTTGTGGATGGGGCTGGTGGGGCTGGAGGGACATAGGTGGGTTGGTTGTGGATGGGGCTGGTGGGACATAGGTCGGTCGGTTGTGGATGGGGCTGGTGAGACATACATGGGTTGGTTCCAGGTGAAAACAATGGAGATGTCATAGGACATTTTTATTTTCAAAAAGCATCAAGTTTTGTGTCTCAAATCTCCCCGACAGGCCCTCTTTAATGTACAGCCAAAACTAGAATCAGACAATAGTGTATCTAGATACTTTATGTACAGAGTGATCTTAGGCGTCCTCGGCCCTGGAGGCAGCTACCAGTCTATGGTCACAAACACTTTGGTGAAATTCTGAGACTAATGTTTCATGGGTCCTCACATTTAGCTTTTTTGGCCTGGGGTCTAGTCAGTATCCCCATAGCTTCATCTGGTCCTTCTGTTTGTAGTTGCTCATTGATTGCATTCACGTGACGGTAGCATTCCAGCAGGAGCCTGGGGACAGATAAGTACCACTGGGTCATCTTGTGGGCCTCATAGAACAAGGTGCAGTTCTCGATTTGGCCCACTTTTTGCCCCTCTCAAACACTTTTGACAAGTATTTGAGAGGGAATGTTTAGAAAGCATTGGCCACTATAATGTAGCAATACATGACCAGCAGGATGGTAGGTGCTCTTATAGGGTGGCTCTCAATGCTGACTCATAGAAGGGGCATGTATATATATATGCACAGGGGATGTCTTTCAGGGGTTCGTAGGAAACCTCTTCAATCATAGAACAGGGATCAGGGTTCCCCTGCATGAATGTGCTCGCAGGTAAGTACGTGCACTCCCACTCAATTCTACTTTATTGTACTCAGCTTCCCTTCACTGGTTCCATAAGGATAAAGGGTTGTTATTATTATTATCATAACCAGTGGAGCTACCCCTTCCCCTAAGACATTTATCCTCTACCCTACCAATAGGGTATTAGTTTTAAAAGGTGATGTCCCTTGTTTAATCTGGGGATAAGGGATAACAATCTTCTCGACGTGAACCCTTCATGGATGAAGAGAATGGGGCTCCGATCCCACTACCTAGTGGAGCTCAGTATTTGGGTAAGAGTTGACACTGCAGTCCATCGCCTTCCCAACGGAAAGTGATAACAAATATCAGTGGGATGACCCTTAAAATCTGCAGAAAAATCAATTGAAGTACTTTCATTTGACCCAAAAATTACATATTTTTTTTACATTTTTTTAAAGTATTATCTGTGCAGACTTTCTACATAAAACATAAAAACGTGCAATGGAATAATGGAAATTATTTGGCACGTTGCAGTCATACATGAAGCCTGTCGCGGCACATGTTCATGTTGTAAGCCTTTGTTTCTGGAGATTGGAGAGAGACGAGAATAACCCGGCATTCAGGGAATGTTGATCTCTTAACATAATAAAAGTAACAGGGTCCGGGGACTACGGGGAGAGGACACGGAACGCTCTTACTTTCAAGTCCTTTGACCAATGAGCAGGGAGAGGCTTCTCAATTAGCTCAAGGTTGTAGCAAATACTGAATATCTGTCCCAGATATTGTTACAGCTTTCTGTCATTGATTTATGAACATCGCATAAAGACGACTGCAGGAAGCAGCGCGATAGAAAAACCCAGCATATAAAAATGAAAAAAAAAAAAAAAAAAAACAGCCATTCCCCTCATCACAAAGGCAATTTACTAGACTCACGACACAAATATAAAGCCGAGATGTAAAAGAGAGAAAAGTAGTGTAATTTAATGTCTTCAGGTATAATATCTAATTGTAAAACAACTGAGATGTTTCAATTATTTTTACATCTCACATGCATTAGTATATTTTATTGTATGACCCTTTATTTTGTTTGTCGCCTTTTTTTATTCTCTCTGCTCGGATTTGGTGCATTAGAAGTAGAATTCACTTATGAGGTTTTTTTCTGCTTCCATACAGGAGAGATGCAAAGCAAAGTGGGTTTTTTTTTTTACTATTTAGAGTTTTTTTTTTATTATTATTATTGGATTATCAGCTGCTTTTAAATTAGGAAAATGTTTCTATATTATCACAATATTTATCATTTGTGGAAAAAAAAATTCTATTAAATTTGACCAATAAAAAAAAACACATCGATCCTCCACCGCTTCTACTCCAACCAACCCCATGAACCCAGTGGTCTCTGCTTTCTGGGTAGAAATGGAAAAATCTTTTCCTCGGAGTCACCGGCAGATCATGATTGTGCTGCAGAGTGAAGGGGGCTGTACGATCAATAAGAATACATTTAAATCCTTAAAGGGAACCTTTACCCCCACAATTTACATATGACCTTGCCAGTAAGGTGTCCTCCATCGTGAGAAAATCTTTTGTCTGAATGCAGAGAAATCTTTATTTGTACATGCAAATGACAACTTCTGTGCCCCATGGGCGTGGCCATAAGATCAAGTGCTCCCTCTCTTGCCAAATTGCATTGTTTTGCCATTTAACACGTTGGAAAACATATTTGCATACTTCTCAGAATTCCCTAGTGGAGAATCTATGGCTTTAAGTCTTTACACGCCCATAAGGTGGCCTTAACTAGCAATCTCTCCGTAAGGAGAATTCTTACTTCCTGACCCTGGTCACAAGCCTCTCACCCAGCGAAATAGGTTACTACACTGTACTGAGGAGACCCAATCAGGATGGAACAGCGCTGTCTACAGCCAGGAGTCTGTTCCTTCTGGAATAGATGGACTGGTTTGGCTTAATCTCACATCATGTCATAAAGCCTCTTGTAGGTCATACTTGGTGTTACAAGGTAGAAACAGGAGGCGTTGTTTTCGATTTGAAACCTTGGAAAACGTATTTGTTCTGTGATACCCTTGTAAAACTCCAGACAACATGGGGATGCCCACAATGCACCATACTGCTAACTTTCATATAAATACAAATAAAGATTTTCCTGATTTCATATAAAGCTCAAATAAACCTTGTTGTGTCGTAAGGATACACCGAAAGAATAATGAAAGTGTTATACTCCGCCCCTGTCTTCTCCTCCCTCCAAATTTGGGTGGAGCACCGAACACCGGTAGCAGTCAGTGATCTTGTGCTGCCAATGTTCCGGGTGTTTCCCCAGTGATGTCACTGTCCTTATATGGACATTATTGGGGTCCTCCCTGTACGTATGCTGACTGGAGGGGCAGACGGCGGTGCAGTACGGCTACATTCGCCCCCCCATAGACTTCACTAGTCTCCATTGAGTATATGCTTTGCTCAGCCGTAGGCAGCAGGATGGAAATCAGTGGCTCGCTGCATCGTTCCATCCAGTTTTGAGGCAAAAACTCTCCCTCCATCTGCCAGTATATGACAATGTATACCCTCAGCATAGACCACGGCAAAGGATGAGCCTATAGAAAGGCACGGTGTGAACTTGTAGTCTCAGGAAACCAATGCAGGAGGCATCTCCTAAAACCACACGTGACCTGGGAGCTGACAACGTTTCTTTAAAACGAAGGACACATCTAAGTTATGATTTGCATTGTTCCACTCCAGAAAGGCGATGCCGGAAGTGTCATAAGGCCAACAACTATGGCGCATGCTGGACTCCATTGTCTTTAATAAGTTCATCCAATATTTTCCATGGTGTCCATTCCTTTAGGCAAAATATTGAAGAACTCTGTGCACCATTTTTAAAGGGAACCTGTCATCAGGAGCCCTTTTTCTGGCTCCCCATAGAGAATTGTATGCACATTGCCATAGAGTTTTTATATTAAAGTTTGATGAAAGTTTACCTTTCTGTATGCAGTGTCCATAGTCACATGGGAGGGGCCAGTGAGGAGCGGGGCAGACATGTATGACATCCTGAGGAGGGAAGTGACAGGGGGAGACATGGGATGATTTTTTTTTTGCTTGAAAGTTTACTGAGGGTGGGGGGGAACACTCCTAACTGGCCCCTCCCATGGGACTACAGACACAGCTCTGCATACAGAAAGGCAAACATTTATCCCTGCAACTTTTCAGGAATCGCAGGGATTGTGTTGCACGCGATCGTATTTTGGCGCATAGGTGACAATGCACTTACATGCACCAGGAAGAAGATGGTGAACTCCGGGGACCTGATCGGGGAAGCGACACATGCAGGATATCGGGCGCACAATCTTCTTGAATCGCGGCTGATGTACATTCCGGTGGACATTCCAGATCGGGGATCGCGCAGGGACCTGGTAAGTAAATGTGCCCCATTATTCTCTATGGGGACATGAGGGAGCCAGTAAAACGGCTCCTGATGATTGGTTCCCTTTAATGGAATCTGTAACTGTCTGGATGGCTGTAAACAAAGCCTTAGGGGGTGAAATAAAGCGTAAGAGTTAACGCAAAAATAATTATATCCAATCATATACATATATATATATATATTTGTGTGTTTAAACATATAGATATATTAATATATTTTAAATATTTCTATAATATGTTTTAAATATATTTGTATATATATATAATTTAAAAATAAATCAACTAAATATTTATATATATTTTTTAATGAATTTTTTACATTTTTATTTTTTTTTACCCATAATATGATAATGAATATTATTTGGGATTTTTTGCTTTCTTCCCCCTGAAAAATAAAAACTTGCCAAAATAAATATATAAAAGGCGCAGGATGAACCACCGAGGGACTCGTCGCGCGCAGGCGAAGCTTTTGCTTCTTGTTTTCTTTCTTTTTAGAGAAGAAAACAAAGGAACAGATTATCCCTTGCTGAAAGTGAGCTGCTAGGCAAGGAAATATCATATAATGAAAAATTAAAGAGTGGTGAGGAGGGATCCGCCTGCTGTCACGATGCCTTATTAATTTCATGTAATGCCCTGCAATTGATCCATTTAACGACACCTCTACCTCTTGCAGGTAAGTACGCCCCTGGAGGAAAGGCACATCCTGACATTCTCCCGCTGCTGGGACTTCCCGGCTTGCACATGGATATGTTCTGCTGCTAATCTGCATTCAGGAGTTTGTGATATGTAAGCTGTTTGGGTTCAATGGTGTTTCACAAGAGCTGTTTATCGGGGACTCGATTTCCTCCAGGGTAAAGCACAAGCTCTACATCAAAGCCTGATTGAGCAGAAAATACGAGCTAATGCTCACAGCAGCGCGCTATTATAATATAAGCGCGCTTGTAAATATTCACCACGTGCTTGGATGCCATTTGAACCGAGAATATTGCAAGGTCAAAGGTCGGCCCTAATGCTCTCTCGAGAGACGGTGGTTTTGAATATAACCAAATGGGATAATAGCGAGTTATACCCAGAGGGGAGCAGAGCAGCACATTATCACCGAGCAACAAAGATGCCAAATAGATGAGTCCGGAGCGGCCATTATTAATGGAAAGACAGGTCTAATGATAAGGAGCAGGTCTATGTCATGAGAAATATCACCGCTGTGCCACGTTGTGCGCCCCGGAACGTGGCAGCTGCATATTCTCAATCATCAATGCTCATTAGAGTGCGGACACCTTGGCACCTCAGCGGACGGTTTGCAGACTTGAAGGGGTTGTCTCTTAAAGAAAATACATTTCCGATCATAATTAAAAATTAATAAAAGAAGGGAGTCCCATCATCGGGGACCTCCATTAATTAGACAAAGTGGATGTAATGCTTGATTGAACCTGCGGAGGCACTGTCGGAGAATCAAGCACTTGCTGCAGGATTCCACAACTGATTGATTGAGGTCACAGCAAAGAGGATTTCTACGATAACTTTCGCAGCTCATAGTAAAGTTGAGTATTTTTATACTCAAAGCTCTATCATTGTATCCAGTCAAAAAGTTTTTTGTGTGGGAAGTGGCTTTTTTCTGTAACTTTTTTGTAATATGCTAAATGCAGGTCAAAGGACAAGTGTCTGTGTAGGGGAATAAGAAATCCATGGTCTTCTGCCTTCTGAAATCAACAGTTAAAATATGCTAATAAACCAGAAGGGCTCTGGGGGGTGTTACAAGAGCCTATCCATGCTGCAGGTTCACAAGCTGTTACAATGTGCAAGGAGCACTTCCCCTCCCCACTCTGCTGCAGTGAGATAACCTCAGGCAGAGGGAGGACGTGCTGACGGGGCAGAGGGAGAGGAGGAGACAGTGTAAGAAAAAGACAGAGCACAGAGGGGCTCTGGTAATGCCCCTCAGAGCCCTTCTGGTTCATTAGCATCATTTTAAAAGTAGATTTTAGAAGGAAGGATGCCATGGATTTTTGGGGGTCCTGGCTGCCATAAACCTGCCATAGTTAAAGGAAATCTACCATCAGAATTATGGATTATAGTCTAAATACACGTACATGCTTGTGTTTGCCCCCCCAGGATCTGCTTTTCTTTAAGCTTTTTATGACTTTGTTTTTATGAAAAAAGGCTTCAAAATGAGCCTGTGGGGCTCCACGCTCCATAGCAGCTCATTTGCATAGATTTTAAAGCATATTTTCTTAAAAAACGACGGGCTAAGAAGTTAAAAGAAGAGCATATCCTGATAAAGGGGGCACACACCATCATGTGAGTGTATTTGGTTTATAATCCATGATCCTGATGGTAGATTTCCTATAAGACCTACGAATAGTATAGGTATATTCACATCTTAAGGTGTTGCTCCACTTTCTGGGATGCAACATTTTGGGGACTTTTTAATAAAAAAAAAGTTTCATTTGAAAAATGTGCCACATATCAGCTAAATGCCAGACCACATCCAATGACCAACTCACTTTTCAAAAATGCAAAATAAAGTAACAATTTTAGGCAATTGAGCTCAAAAAGTAGCAAAAACTTTATGACTTATTAATGATTGAATTCCACGTTAAAGCCTCCTCATTATCTTCTGTGCTACTTACACACTAAGGATACATTCACACGGCGGTGACCCCTCCTCCCTCCATAGGAAAGAGCGGCGCACGACCGCACACTCGCGAGAAGATAGAGCATGCACGGAACAGAACATGTTTGGCACCATACCGTCGCCGGGCTTCCATTGCCATCTATGGGGCCGCATATACGTCCCCATAGACTGGCGTTTGAATATACCCTAATAGTGATAGAGAAATCCTATCTGTCTGCGTAGTGTGCAGTGGGCGCCAGATTCAGGATTTCTGGCGCACGTTCTTCATAAATCTGGCGCCCCCTGCACTGCTCCTGCAGAGGACACCACTTTTTTTTTGGAGCACCTTTAACATGGGGTATACAACACAATTCTACATTAATAAATCTGGATGCACGGTACGACTGAGCACCAGACGTCCCCTTCAGTTTTTTGCGTCGGACATACCGGAGCCGCAATCTTTTTGTTCCTTGTGACAAGCAAAGAGTTAATCTCCATCGAACGCTAATCAGAGAGGAATACATTAGAGTGTTGTTTTTAAATAATTGGTGACACAATCGTAGGTTCTAGATTGGACATTATCATAAAGGTTATGTGTGTACATTTGCTTCATCAATCTTGAGAATAATGCAGGGGAGACAAGCAATTAATGCTGCATTGTTTATTTGCCAAAGGCCGTGTCTAATTAGTCCAAAGAATGTAATAAGATCCAATGTAATAAAACTTATGTTGAAGGTTTTATTTTGTTTCTTTCTTGTTAATGTGATGCAGTCTCGGGGAAGGCGTTATGGGTCACATACAGCGGAAATCAGAAATCATAGAGCTAATAATACTATTGATTTTGAGATAAATTAATGGCTTTTACTATCTCAATTGCCTAAATATTTAACACATAACCAGGGTTTTTTTTTTAATTAATTATATTAATAATTAATGTTTTATTTCCTTTATTACCAATATGTTGCCACCTCTGTGAAGTTTGGGTTCATGCTATTTTACCAGGGAGTTTAATGTATGAGCAGTATGCAGTGAGCACCCTAGCTCCCCCTAGTGGTGTCTGTAAACGAACAAAAAAATTTCTTGTTACAACAAAATGAATACTCAAAACTCCATCACTATAGCCATACATGACTAAGAAGATATTTCAATGTTTGTCATTTCTGTTGTCTGTAATAGCAGCAGTCCATTCCCGCTGCAATGTTACCTGACAAGATGGACATGGTTGCCGCTGTCCTTCTATCCCTAGCTTTACTTTTTCTTGTCCATGTCCCCTGTTTGGTCCACTTGCTTCCTAGTGCTGATGGCCTGCAGCTCCGGATCCTAAGGGCATGTCATGTCCAGAAATTTAAAGGGCTCATGAATCAGTCTTAATGTATCCCCTGCCAACCACGGCCAAGCCCCTTGTTAAAAGGCATCTTCCACCTGTGAGAAATACCTAAGCATTGTGGGGCTTTCCATTCTGTGACCCAGGTTCAGTCCTAAGATTAGGATTCAGATTCCAGAATTCGGTTGAAGACCTCAGCTTGACCTTACTCTGTTGCCCTAACCTCAGGCTTGTTTTACAGATTTTGTCAACCTGCTGCCTGCCCTGACCTCAGATTCTCTTACAACTATTTGCCTGACCCTGGTACATTGCATGATGTACTCTGACCCATCTGGGCCAGCTGTCACCTACACCAGGACTACTTAGAGAATTAGTGGTCTTGTTTCCTCGTTCCAGTAAAGTCCATATCCCGGCATAGGGCTGATCGGGTAAAAACCAACATGGACACTTGGATAAGTAGAAGTCCGTTAGGCCCACCGTCGTATTTCCATAGATAGAGCTCCAGGACGATACATTCTAATCTAAGCTATAAAATTCTATGAAGTCATCGAAGAACAATATATCCATTATGAAACGCTTAGGACCCGGTTCTTGAAAAATTCTACTTTCTATATTGAAAATCAATTATAAACATCACAATCAAGAGTTGAGAGCAGACACAAAGAGTTGACCGTAGGCTACTCCTCCATCGCATCTTTGCTTTAGCTGAGACTTTGGATATTTCATTCTGTTGACATAGAGCCTCATATGATTGATCTGTGATCTTGTCTGTAATAAGATGCTGTAGCTACATTGAATCTTATCTTTTTACAGTCTTGTATGCCCTTGGAGAACCATAGAAGAATCCATAGTTTGTTGGTAAGCTTAACCAATAAATATTCTTTGTTTAATAATAACTTCACTATACGGCCGTGCACAGGAGACCCTTATGAATGTGATCTCGTATGCAACGAGATGCAACAAAAACAACGGCGCAGAAATAAAGCCGTACAATACAATGCAAAAACCTTCAATCCTACCATAATAATTGGTCTACTATATAAAAGTGAAATGTGCTTTATAAACACTTCCGTTATCTACGGTTTATTAAAAGAATGTCACGAGAAAATGAAAAACAAACTACACTAAAAAAAGGTTTCAATAACAAAGTTTTTATAGAGTAGGTAGGAAATCGAGGCCTATAGTCATAATATAAGCTATTAATGTTAATAATCTGTGATCGTTGAGTTGTTTGATACTATCATTAAAATTGGAAGAAGACAGCTCCTTATGTAGAGTAGTGGCCATCATGGTTCACTGCGGGCACAGCTCAATGGACTACCCTCATCTGACCAGCACGAGTGTCGGGGGTCGCGCCTCCACTGATGACCTATTAACAGCCTATTATATTCAGTTTATTAAAAGATATTTCTGGGAAATACACTTGATAGATTTGTTAATTGGATATTCTCTTCTTAGGCTAAGATGACATAAATGTATAGAAGCAAGTCCTTCTCTTCCTATTGTATCATATGACTATATTCTTCCTCTGTGTTGTCTTATTTTATTTGTATATACACCCCATGATTTGTAAAGTGCTATAAACATGTTGACCCTATATAAATAAAGATAATTAGAGGCGGTCCCCTACTTAAGAACACCCAACTTTCAGATGACCCCTAGTTACAAACAGACCACTGGTAATTGGTAATTTAATGTACTTTAGCCTTAGGCTACAATGATCAACTTTAGCAGTTATAGGTGTCTGCAACCCAACATTTTTTAAATCCAATTGTCACAGAGACCAAAAAAAAATTGTCTGTGGTTACAATTATAAAGTATACAGTTCCGACTTACA
Source organism: Engystomops pustulosus (assembly GCA_019512145.1). Taxonomy (NCBI): domain Eukaryota; kingdom Metazoa; phylum Chordata; class Amphibia; order Anura; family Leptodactylidae; genus Engystomops; species Engystomops pustulosus. The sequence goes on from CM033651.1 coordinate 3,773,390, forward strand.
TACAAATTCAACTTAAGAACAAAGCTAAAGAACCTATCTTGTACATAACCCAGGGACTGCCTGTATCATTATCTTCAGCCCATGTCCTGTCTTGGGCCAACCGTACTGAGAGGTGGCCATCATGGGTTTCCATCTCAATTCATTTCAATGTAAATTTCAAATAATATTTGCAGAATATTCTTAGAAAACCTTGTATGTTTGGACACCGCTCCATTCACAGGACCGAATAAGCTCCAACTATTCATTTTAAGAGAACCTTTCAGCTTCTTCACTGGATCCAGCTCTTCGTAACAAATACCCCCCACAGCACACTTGGATTTCTCTCTCTAGCCCCTTCTCAAAGAATCAATGACTATATTTTTTGCATCCAATATGCTATATTGACTCTCTACCGTCAGGTGGGCAGTCCTGGACTATAGTGGACAACCGGCACCCAGCCGGCTGAAATAGGTGCCATAAAAGTGGAACAACTAGTAACAATACAATGGGAAAACTTGTCTTAAATGGGTTTTAGATCTTGTACAATGGGAGTGATGGCTTAAAGGTATTTTCTAGGAAATAAGAACAAAACACTAGGGGCTTAAGGGGTTAAGAAAATAGGTTAAAAACATTTACACTGCTTCTTAAAAACGGGAATTTCGTAAATTCATCTTCAGTCAAGTACAGGCAGTCCCCAGGTTACGTACAAAATAGGGTCCGGAGGTTTGTTCTTAAGTTGAATTTGTATGTAAGTCGAAACTGTATATTTTATAATTGTTTTTTGGCCCTAGTGACAATTGGAGTTTAAACATTTTTTGCTGTAATGGGACCAAGAATTATCAATAAAGCTTCAGTACAGACACCTTACAGCTGATTATTGCAGTCTGGGACTATAGTAACATCCAGAGAGGTCACAGGGGGCAGAGGGGTCCGTCTGTAACTATGGGTTGTCTGTAAGTCGGGTTTCCTTAAGTAGGGGACCGCCTGTACAGATACGTTTTAGAATAGAATTTGAAATTTCTGAGATAATGGTTACTGTAGGAGTGCCCAAACTTTAACCAAAAGCCGCTTATTTATTGCAAAGTGCCAGCGCAGCAATAAGCAGTAATTTATTTCTCCTTGTTCTTTGACAACTTTCAGTCGTTCAGCCTCCTAAAGACACCATCACAGTTGAAAGGAGGAGGGCAAATTCGCCCATCATTGTAGGAAGATTCTTTGAGTTCTGTCTGTTGAACTTCATGCTGGGGTGATGGCCTGGGTGCCCACAGAGAGGGCTCTGAGTGCCGCCTCTGGCACATGTGCCATAGGTTTGCCACCACTGCTTTAGGGTATCGTCAAACATTGTTCAACGATGTTGTTCCATGGTCAAGTACGTGGATTTCGGCAAAAATTGTGTATGATACAGGCAACAAATCTCCGCTATGAGTACAGATCCATATATGACTGTACATTATTATGGTAATTGGTTCATCCAAAGTGATAAAATGGAAACAAAATATTTCACATTGGAAAGAGTCACAAGTCCTATGAAGGCTGCTATTAAAAATTCTCAGTCCCATCTTTTAATTGAACAGCAGATATTGCCGCGTTATTATGGTGCGTACCGGTGCTGGGTGTCGGTAAAAAGAATATATATAAAGCCACCACTGTAAAGCCTGTAAAATCCTAATCATATTGAGGACATTTTAGAAAAAAAGGTGCAGATCCAGCAACATGATGTTTGTTTCATACTTCATCAGTTTTATTACTTTGTACATGGTTTTAAAGACTCTTATATTTCACAGCCTCTTAAATCCCCTCATATGATCAGCAAAGACAAGGAATCACTGTGACGGGGTTAGAACGGTTCTCTCTAAAGGTCAACCAGTGATTCTCCGAACAAAATGTAAACATTATTCCAAGAACATTACACACCATTTCTTAAAGTAATATTTCCGGAGATCCGAGGTGGCAAAAATAAAGAATACATCTATTTTTTAATAAAAAAAGAAGTCTTCAGCTCATGGTCAGAACAAATGGAAGTCTCCGGCCTCGGGGTTGAACAGGATTCCCTCTGTACAAGTATCTGTTTCAATGGACAATTTTTTGGAATTTTTGAGACTTTGAGCTTTAGATGGTTGATCTTTCATTGCGTTTTCATTTCTATAACAAATGTATTTCTACTGGGCCCCATAACCTAAATATATATATATATATATATAGAGAGAGAGAGAGAGAGAGAGAGAGAGAGAGAGGGAGAGGTGCCAAACTCCTGGTGCCACAAATTTACTACCTAAGGGGAGAATTCTAATCACATTAGGAGGAGACCAGTGATAGATATGGGTGTTCCCATCTCATAAAATAATGACATGGGGTGAGCGGTCCAATTCAGGGTCGGATTTGTCTAATTTGGCTGCTTTGCCAGTGGAATTAAAAGGGTTTATACCAGCACAAATTGTGGGTCTAACCATGAGGAGGGCTAAAGACAGAACCCAAATAAGGTCCATATATCCCTAATGATGACTCATCACTAGCATAATGCATCGGAATATGAATGAAAGTGTCCAACTGTTGGGACTCCGTCCAACCTAGGAATGAAGGAGCCACAATTTTATTGAACACATAGTCACTCCATGCATAGTAGTCTTCCTGGCCACCAAGCTGTCCAACTGGTTAGAGTCACATATTTTGAGGTCCTTTCCCACATCTTTAAGGCTACTAGTGTTTATCCCTCGACTGAACAGAAAATAATACCATAACGTCTTCCACAACGTTGTTAGAATTTTCTTTTTGTATTACATTAGATACATATGATTACATATGTTTTTCCATTGCAAAACTCTAAAATTCAAGAAATTGCCACAAACCAGAAGGTTGTAAATGTTGGCAATAATTAACCCATCCACTATGTGCTTGAATTAGGAGCTAGTGTATATTTGCGCCATAATTGATAGTTGATTAATAAATAAGGGCTACACTCCTGAAACTAAGGTTTCATTCATATAAACGTGACCAATCTCGGTCATGAAAAAATAACTTTTTCTTCCATTTTTCACTGCCAATCTGTCTTTCACGGATCCTGATATAAAATAGTCTGTAAGGGATCTATAAAAAACAGTTCTGACTAGGACATACCCTACAATTTAATGGATTATTCCCATGGTCTGTTTGGAAAACAGACTATTTTCCCCTTCATGTGTACCTACCCCAAGCCCAAGCTTCACCCACTTTTCTGCAAAATGCCATAGAAGAATGCCTGGTGTAAGAGGCAGGACTTCCACCTATCATGGCTACAGACTGTTGTATATTCATGTATGTATATCTAAAATTAGAAATGTCCTCTAAAACTAACCCATAGTAATGTATTAGTCATAAGTAATGTATCTGTAACATGTGTGACCACCTAGGCCCCGTGGTAGCTTTTTGTTAAGTTGCATTCTGTCCTTACTAGTCTGTACACTCCTTTATTTAATTCCTGGGTGAATTAATTGAATTCCACCACCTCTGTCTTTCTCCTATTGATTTTACTCTGGGTAACAGCTAAGTTAGCTAGGGTGGACAGATACTTCCTCCACTCATACCTCTCCCCTGCTAGTCTGCTTTATCTGGATGTCAAGGAACTGGTCCAATCAACTTCTGGACTGGCTCCACTAGATTTAAAGGGCCAGCTGGCCATTTTCAAAAGTGCATATGAGCATGTCTCTTCCTGCACACCCTGTGGGATCTTTGTGCTATTGCTGATGAGAAAGCTGTTTCCAGAGCCTTGTGGGTGTGTTTTGAATTCCTGTTGTGACCCTGGACCTGCTCTTGACTTTGTTCCTCCGCTGACAGCCCTGACCTCTTGCTCCGTCCCTGACCTTGCATCATTGCCGCCTGCCTTGACCACCGTTTCTGTACCTCGACCTTAACTGCCCCGCCGAGACAAGTTGCTCTTATAGAATGACCTGGTGGTACCATGCCACAGCAAGACCACCCTGCTTTGTGGCGGGCTCTGGTGAAGACCGGGTGCCACTTAGATTCTGGTCCTAGGTGTCGGCTTGTGTCATCGTCCGCGGTGGTCCAGGGAGTTCACTACCCTAGTAGCCTGACACCTGTTAGGGTAGGCTATGCAGTTATGTAGGGATTCAGCTATAGGGCTCACTGTCTTTGCCTGTCCTTCGAGTTCATCTCTGGCTGCGTTGGAGTATCAGTCACTAAAACTACATATTCATGGGAAAAATAAACTATACAGAGAGGGTTTGAAAGTCACTTTAAAAATGCATTTTAACTTATTGAAAAGTCATTACGACCAACAACAAAAATAAGCGGATGTCATAAAACGCCACGGGCGACATAATCTGCAAATAAAATGCATCTCTTACAAAGCTAATGACTTAAGGGGACTCAGACAATTGAATAAAGTCCTGACGGACGACCACTATTTGTCATTAGCGCCCGTCCTGAAGTGCTCACTAATATAATGTGACACAAAATTAGTCAAACACAATTCCTGCAATATTGTTTCATTTTACTCCTCATTTACCCGGGTTTTAAGCAAAATCGTGATGTCACCTGATCATATTCATGGAATGAGGGATATTTTATAATGGCCTCCCGCATTTAGGAATGAGTTATTACGCCAAACATGCTGAATACATCCTTAACTCCGAAAAAACGACTCGGCTAATGGCTTAATCATATTTTGACAGCCTCTACATGGCGTTTGCATTATTTACAAGAGAGACGCGAAATGAAGTCACTAAATACCTCGACCATACTTCACCGTCATAGTTTGCTGCTTTGAAATGTAAGACATTCATCACGCCGCAGATTTACATTTACATAAGAATATTAAGATTTCTCGTTGAGATGAGAAGTTAATGACTAATGATAGTCACTTGGACTCGGAATTTGCCAGTGGAAAAAAGTCTCCAAATGCAAAATAATTGGGGGGTGATGGAACGCAGCCGTTTGATGATACTGGCAGGGGGTGAAAGGAGGGATGTGCATCATACTTGTGATAAACTAGGAGAGGCTGTAAGAAATGTCACAACACTGGCAATTAAGGGGTTAGGACTTTGGGTAAGGGGTGTTTGTCAATGTACATATTGTCCTATCTGCAGGCAGCATGTTATAGAGCAGGAGGAGCTATGCAGATTGTACATATTGTCCTATCTGCAGGCAGCATGTTATAGAGCAGGAGGAGCTGAGTAGATTGTACATAGTGTCCTATCTGCAGGCAACATGTTATAGAGCAGGAGGAGCTGAGCAGATTGTACATAGTGTCCTAGTGGAAAGTACAGGTGGTCCCATACTTAAGAAAACAACAACCTGGACTTACATACGACCCTAGTTACAAAAGGAACCTCTGGATATGGTTTAAATTTATTGTACTTTAGTTCCTAGGCTACCGAATGATCAGCTATAACAGTTTATCAAAGGCGTCTGTAATCGAACGCTTTAGTGTTATTCCCTGGTTTCTTATGACAATCCAACATTTTTTAAAATCCAAGTGTTCACAGAGACCAAAAAAATGTTCACGGCTTACAATGATAAAGTATACGGTTTCCGAGTTACATACAAACTCAATCTAAGAACTAAACCTACAGGAACCTATTCTTGTTATGTAACCCGGGGACATGCCTGTATACAGTTCCGGACTCAACGTACTTAATTCAATTAAGAACAAAAGCTAAAGAAACTATCTGTTACATAAACCCAGGGACTGCCTGTCATCATTATCTTCAGCCCATGTCCGTCTTGGTAGAGCCGCCAACGTTACGAGATGGTGGCCATTCATGGGGTCCATCTCAATTCATTTCAATTGTTTAAATTTCAAATAAATATTGCAATACAGAATAGTTTATTTCTCTAGAAAACCTTGTATGTTGGCCATACGCTCATTTCACAGGGACCAAATAAGCTCCAACTATTCATTTTAATGAGAACTTTCTGCTTTCTTCACTGAATCCAGCTCTTCGTTAACAAATAACCCCCCCACAGAACACTGGTTCTCTCTATAGCCCCTTCTCAAAAGGAATCAATGGACTATAATTTTTTGCATCCAATATGCGTTATATCGACTCTACAGTTCAGGTGTGGAAGTCCTGGACTAAATAGTGGACAAACCGGCACCCAAGCCGGCTGAAATAGGTGCCAGAAAGTGGAACATACAAGTAACATTACAATGGGAAGGGGAAAACGTGTTGTCTTTAAAATGGGTTTTGATCTTGTACAATGGGAAAAAAGTGAGGGCTTAAAGGTTATTTTTTCTAGATAAATAAGAACAAAAAAACACCTAGGGGGCTTAGAGGACGTTAGAACTAGGTTTTAAAAACATGTACAACTGCTTCTTTAACAACTTGGGACTCGTTATTAAAATTCATCTTCAGTCAAGTAACAGGCAGGTCCCCAGGTACGTACCCAAAAATATGGGTCCGGAGGTTGTTCCTTAAGTTGAATGTGTATGTAAGTCGTAAACTGTTATATTTTATTAATTGTTTTGGCCATTTAACCTAGTGACAATTGGAGTTTAAACATTTTTGCTGTAATGGGACCAAGGGAATATCAATTAAGTCAGTACAGAACCAACGTACAGTGATTGTAATTGCCAGTTGGGACTTATAGTAACAATACAGAAGGTACAGGGGGCAGAACAAGGGGTCATCTGTTGTAACTATGGGTCTGTCGTAAGTTCGGGTTTCCTTAAGTAGGGAGGACCCGCCTGTACAGCACTACTTTATGAAATAGAATTGAAATTTCTGAGAATAATGGTTAGCTGGTGTTAGTGTTATCGTTCAAACATTGTTCAACGAGTGTTGTCCATGGTCAAGTAACGTGAGATTTTCGGCCAAAAAAAATTGGAGATACAGGCAACAAATCTCCGCTATGGAGTACAAGCTCCTTATATGGAACTGATACATTATTATGGTAAATTGGTCTCATCCAAAGTATGATAATGAAACAAAATATTTTCACATTTGGAAAAAGAGTCACAAGTCTATGAAGGCTGCTATTAAAGAAAATTTTCTCAGTTCCATCTTTTAAATTGACAGAGCAGATATTGCCGCGTATTTATGCCGTGCGTTACGTGCGGGGGGTGTCGGTAATTTAATTTTTTAAAAAATTATTTTAAAAAAAAGAGAAAAAAAGAATAAATAAAGCCACCACTGTAAAGGCCTGCTTAAAATCCTAATCCATATTATATTTGGAGGCATTTAGAAAAAAAAAAAGTGTGCAGATCCAGCAAACATGATGTTTGTTTTTGCATACTTTCATCAGTTTATTACTTTGTACATGGTTTGGTTTTTTAAGACTGTGTTCTTATATTTCACAGCCTCTTAATACCCTCATATCGATCAGCAAAGACAAGGAATCACGCTTGTGACGGGTTCTATAGGAACGGTCTCTCTAAAAGGTCAACCAGTGATTTCTCCGAACCAAAAATCGTAAAACATTTATTCCAAAGCACATTACCACCCCCATTTCTTAAAGTAATATTTTCCGGAGATCAGATCGGGTGGCAAAAAAAATAAAGAAATACATCTATTTTTTAATAAAAAAGAAGTCTTCAGCTCATGGTCAGAACAACAAATGGAAGTCTCCGGGCCTCAGGGTTTGAACACGGATTCCCTCGGACAAGTATCCTCTGTTTCAATGGACGATTTTTTTTTTGAAATTTTTAGATGGTTGATTCTTTTCAATTGCCGTTTTCATTTCTACAACAAATGATTTCTACTCGGGCCCATAACCACCCAAAATAATTATATATTAATATATATATTCAGATGATGAGAGAGAAGAGAGAGAGGGTTGCAAACTCCTGGTGCCACAAAAATTTAAATACCTAAGGGACCAGTGATAGACATATGGGGTGTTCCATCTGCATTAAAATAATGACATGGGGTTGAGGCGGTTCCAATTCAGGGGTTCGGAGGTTTGTGCTTAGATTGGCTAGCTTTGCCAGTGGAATAAAAAGGGTTGATACCACTAGCAACAATTGGATCTATAAACTGAGGTAGGGGCTGAAACCCAAAATTAAGGTCCCACCCATATTCCCCCAATGATTGACTCATAACTAGAATAATGCATAGGATATATGATAATCGCGTGTCCAAATGGTTGGGGACTCCAGGATGCCGAGCTGTATTGGGACTTTGTAAAAATATCTTGTGGCTTCTTGTCTTATTTATGAGCTTAGCTGGCTTTATCCTGACCATTTCTATATTTGTGGGTTCATCACCATTTTGTCGATTTTAACCATTCATTTTGCACGTTTCTGTTTCATTGTGATGTTCCGGTTTTTTTTCTGTGATTCTGTACAGCCATTGTTCACTTAGTTCTCACCAGTATCGTCAACACTCCTCTATTCTATGTGCTGTATGTCCAGTCTTTGTTTTTTGGTTTCTACTAAGCAACAGGGGGGAAGAGGCATGTCGACCAGTTGCACCTTTACCGCTTAGGGGGTAGGCTATGCCAGTTATGTAGGGGATTCAAGCTGTTAGGGCCATTGTCTGTTGCCTGTCCCTTCAAGTTCACTCTGGCTTGCGTTTGAGTATTCAGTCACTCTAAAAAAAAACGGACATATTCAGGGAAAAACTACAAAAAACTCACCGTATATATCGTGTATAGCCAAGTTTCCAGCACAAAAAAAATGTGCTGAAAAATGAAAAAACGTTCCCCTCAAGTTTAACACGAGGTTTCTATTATTTATAAAAAAAAAAATTGCCCACTTTAAAAAAAACATAAACTTACCATACTCACCTTCCGAGTGTCAGTGCGGGGCTCCCCGTGTGTTTGGCGCGGGTATACCAATGTCCCCGATGTCAGCGCAACCCGGGTCCTTTCGTCTCGTGGCCTCCTTATTCTTTCTTTCTTGGCTTCTTTCCATGGACGGGCCATGTTCTAGCTGACAGAAACATCAGAGTGAGGCAAGGGAAGCATCGCGGTCCCGCGCATACTATGACGTCAGCAGGCCAGGCCGTGTGCATGTATGCACCTTCTGCTCGAAAGGGAAATACATCTGTTGGTCCCGCGTCCACGGCCGGAAGAGACGTCAGAAAGAAGAAAGGAAGGAAAGAAGTAAGCGGAGCCTGCGAGGGAGAGGGAAAGAAGACGGGACGGGAGGCTGCCCCATCGGGGGACATCGGGGAGCCGCACTGACAACTGACATTCGGAGGGTGAAGTAATGTAAGTTATTTTTTAAGGGCTGGGGGGCAGGGGCGGGCTTGGGGGGGATGTATATACTACTAGGGGGTGCGTGTCTTACTTGCCTCGAGGAAGCTTGCTTTATCTACTAGGGGCTTGCTGTATATACTAAGGGGGGGATGCGTGATACTACGTAGGGCTTGCTGTATACTTACTTAGGGGCTGGCAGGCTGGATTAATACTGAAGTGGTGCTGTATACTAACATGGAGGGGCGCGCTGGGCAGAGCTGATACTAATGGAGAGGTGGCTGGTATACTACAGTGCGTGCTGGCTGTTATATATAGGGGCTTTGCCTGTTGCTTGTCTACTACTAGGGGCCTTGCTGTATACTACTAGCGGGGGGCTGGAAGGCTGTAGGCTGTATACTACTAAGGGCTGGATGTTATACTACATGGGCAGGGGAAGGGCTGGGCAGGCTGTCATACTACATGGACGGCTGGCTGTATACTACAGGAGGCTGGCTGTTAATACACTACAGGGGGCTTGCTGTGATTATCATACCGGGGCTTGCTGTATACTACTAGGGGATTGCGCAGGGCGGTATACTACTCGAGTGGCTGCTGTTGTATACTACATGGGGGCTAGCGCCAGGATGGTGTATTACTAACATGGGAGAGAGCTGGCTGTATGTAATACTAACCAAGGGGGGCGTTGGGCTATCCGCGCACTATAAACTACCAAGGGGGCTTGTGTATACTACTGAGGGGCTCTGACGAGTTTCCTTGAAATGCTTGGCCCTTCTCCCGGCTTGTATATAGGGGGCTGGGGCCAGGTGTTACTAATAGTGGCTCTGTATAACTACACTTGGGGGCTGGCAGGGGCTGCTATGACTACATGGAGGCTGGCTGTATAATACAAGGAGGATGTGCTGTATACTACTAGGGGCTTGCTGTATACTACTAGGGGCTGATGTATACTACTAGGGGGCTGGGCAGGCTGTTACTACTAAGTGGCTGCTGTATTACTTGACATGGAGTGCTGGCTGTATATACTAACAGGGGGGGGCTGGCTGTATACTCTAGGGGCGCTTGCTGTATATACTAGGGGCTGGAGCGCTGTATACTACTAAAAGTGGCTGCTGTTATTAATACATTGGGGGCGCTAGCCAGGAGATACTACATGGGAGGTGGCTGTATGACTACAGGAGGCTGGGCTGGTATACTAATACCGGGGCTTGCTGTATACTACTAGGGGCTCTTTGCTGACTATACTACTAGGGGCTGGCTAGGCTGTTTATACTAACTAGGTGGCTGCTGTATTACTACAATGGGGTGCTGGCAGGATGTATACTACATGGAGGCTGGCTGTATACTACAGGGGGCTGCTTTAACACATGGGTCTGGCTGTATACTACAGGGGGATGGCTGTATACTACAGTAGGCTGGCTGTTATTACTAATGGGGGTGGATGCTTTTTGTAAATACTAAGGGGCTGCTGTTTATACTACTAAGGGGGCCTGCTGTATACTACTTAGGGTGCTTGGCCAGGCTGTTATAAATACTAAGTGGCTGGCCTGTATTACGATGGGGGCTGGCCAAAGGCTGATCTTATAGGGGCTTCTGTTATACTACAGGGGGCTTGCTGTCATTACTACAGGGGGCAGCTGTATGACTAACAGAGGCCTTGGCTGTATTACTACATTGGGGCTGGCTGTTATACTAATAGGGGGCTGGTGCTAAGACCTACTATGGGGTTGTGCTTTTGTATAATAACTAGAGGCTGCGCAGAGTTGTTATACTACTATGTGGGCTGCTGTATACTACATGGGGCTGGCTTCACCTGTATACAAACAGTGGGGCTGGCTGTATACTACAGGAGGGGGCTTGGGCTGGAACTAACATGGGGGCTGACTGTATACTATTAAGGGGCGGCTGTATACTAACTAGGGGCTTGATGTAAATACCTACTAGGGGGCTTGCTTGTTATACTATAGGGGCGGCTGTTATAACTTACTAGGGCCTTGCTGTATACTACTAGGGGCTGCTGTAATACTACATGGGGTGCGCTGGGCAGGCTTTGTATACTACCTAGTAGGCTGCGTATTACTTCCATGGGGGCTATGGCAGGGTGTATAACTAACAGCGGGATGCTGTTTATACTTACGATGGGAGGGCTGGCTGGATACTACTAGGGGGATTCGGCTGTATACTACTTGGGGGGCTGCAGGCTGTATACTACTGGCCGGGGCCCTGTATGTCAGATTGATATACTACTAAGGGGGCCTGCTTGTATACTACATGGGGCCTTGGACAGGGCTGTATTACTACTGGGGGGGGGGGGGGGGTTTGGGTTGACTCAAATTTGCATTTTCCGTCCCTCGGATTTATACTCGAGGACAGTTTAGTTTTTTCCCAGTTTTTTTGTTGGTTGTAAAAAAATTATGGGGTCTCGTGATTGCTTGTGAATCAGGGCCGGCTTATACTTCGCAGTATATTAACGTGTTTTTAACATTCGAGAGGGTTTTGAAAGTCACTTTTAAAAATGCTTTCTTAAAACTTAATTGAAAAAGTCAATTACACGGACCAACAACAATAAAAACCCCGCGGATGTCATTTAAAAACGCCTTTTCCCTTACCTATGACGGGGCGACATTATAATCTGCAAAAATAAAATTAAATGCATTTCTCTTACAAAAAGGGCTAATGACTAAGGGACTCAGATAATTGAAATTAATTATAAAAGTTGGAAAGAGGGCATGACGGCGCAGGGTGGGGGGGAGAACCGACGCACGCATAAGCGTATGTTGTTAGACATTACGCGGCCCGTTCCTGGAAGTGACACTAATATAAATGTGACAAAAAAAATTAGTCAAAACAACAATTTCCTGCAAATATTGCTTTCATTTTACTTAACTAATTTACCACGGGGTGTTTTTTGGTTTTTTCGGTTTTTTTTTAAGGCAAAAATCGTTTGATCCTCCAGAATGAAATCGTTGTCACCTGGATACATATTCATGGAAAAGCTGAGGGTAATTTTATAAACTGTCCCTCCGCATTTAGGGGAATGATGTTATAGATCCGCCTAAAACATGCCTGAATGACAGTTCCCCGTGAACTGCACACGAAAAAAACAAAAAAAAATAAAAACAAAAAAAAAAAAAAAAAAAAATAAAAAAAAAAAAAAAAAAAAAAAAAAAAAAAAAAAAAAACGGACTCGGCTAATGGCCTCAATCATATTTTGCAAGCCTCTACATTTGCCTGCACGGGTCGGTCTTGAATTATTTACAAAGTAAAGGCGGGAGAAGCAGAAATAATGAAGTCAACTAAATACCTCGAACATACTTCACAGTCATAGTTTGCTGCTTTGCAAGGAAGACATTCATTCCGCGCAGATTTACATTTTACAGAAAGCAATATTAAGATGTTCTAGTCTCCTTGTCCTGAGGATTTGAGAAAGGAATGACTACTGGATAGTCACTTGGACCTCGGACGTTGCAGTGGAAAAAAAAAAAAATAAAAAAAGTGCGTCCAAATGCCAACAAATAATGGGGGCGGCCCGGGTAGGATGGTGATGGATTGGACGCAGCCCTCATCATCCGTTTTGATTGATACTGGCAGGTGGGTGTGTGAAAAGGAGGGATGGGACATAACTTGTTGATGAAACTAGGAGATCCGGGCTTCTGTGTAAGAAATGTCCACAACACTGGCAATTTAAAAGGCGGTTTTAGGGGACTTTGGGTAAGGGGGGATGTGTCATTTTACTTGTACATAATTGGTCCTATCTGCAGGCAACGAGGCATGGATTAGTAGCAGGGGGAGCTATCGCAGATGTACATACTTTGCCTATCTGCAGCGAAGCATGTTATTACTAGAGGCAGGGAGGAGCTGAGTAGATTGCGTAGATTGTACATAGTGTCCCACTGCATGGCAACAATGTTTTTATAGAGCAGGAGGAGCTGAGGCAGATTGTACATAGTGTCCCTATCTGCAGGCTAGCATGTTATTAGAGCAGGCGAGGAGCTGAGCCAGAATGGTAAAAGTTGTTGCTGTCCTATTGCAGGGCCAGCATGTCTATAGAGGCAGGAGGAGGAGAAGATAAGCAGATTGTACATAGCTGTCCTATCTGCAGGCACATGTTATAGCAGCAGCGAGGGCTGAGCAGGAATTTTGTACAAAAGTGCCATATGCAAGGGCACAGGCCATGTTACTAGAGGCAGGAGGAGCTGAGTAAGCATTATACATAGCCTTGGTTCACTATTTCTGCATGGAGGCATGTTGGAGAGCACGAAGGAAGGAGCTGAAGCTGATTGTACCCATAGTGTCTATCTTGGCAGCCCAGGCATTGCTAATATGAGCAGTAGGGCTTGAACAAAGATTGCACATAGTTGTCCTATCTGCAGGCAGCATGTTATAGAGCAGGAGGAGCTGAAAACAGGATTGTACATAGTGTCATATGCTGCAGGCAGCATTGTTATTCAGAGCAGAAGAGCTGAGCTGATTTGTACATAGTGTCCTATCCTGCAGGCCCAAGCATGTTATAGAGCAGGATTGAGCTGGAAAAAGAATAAAAGAAAAAACATTGCACATTAGTTGTCATTATTCTGCAGGGAAGATTTGTGGACTTTACTTAGAGAATTAGGAGGAGCTAAACGATTGTACTTAGTGTCCATCTGCAGGCAGGATATGTTATAGAGCAGGAGGGAGGTGATGCAGATTGTAACGTAGTGGTCATATCTGAGGCAGCATCGCTATCTTAAGAGCCAAAGAGGGAGAGGAACAAGATTGTTACAATAGTTGTTCTCCTATCTGCAGGGCAGCCATGTTATTATAGAGGCAGGGAGGGAGCTGAGCAGATTGGACTTAAATGGTTCCTATCTGCAGCAGGCATAGTTATAGGAGCAGGAGGGAGCTGACGCAGATTGTACATCCTAGTGCCCTATCTCGCAGCAGCATGTATAGGAGGCGAGGGAGGAGCAGGAGGAGCTGAGCAGATTGTAACATAGTGCCATATCTGGCAGGGCAGGAATGTTGTTTATAGAGCCACAAACATTGCTAACTATATCATAACAAATATAAAATGCCTCTGTTAAGGCATTGCTTCTGTATTCTTCTCTATAAAGTTTGGGGCCTGGACTATCCATTATATTTCCAGAAAGGGGATTATAAAACAAACTAATTTGAAAACATTGAAAGTTGGCGTATTTTCACCGCCATTATTGTTAATTATCATTTTTAATAGTCGAACATTTCAGGGAAATATACAAACGATCTAATATTAAACCACGTTCTCTCTTCCCTCCCGTTCCTTTTCCTCCCCCTTCGCCCTCTCCCTTCTCTTTATTGCCCCTCTTCCCTCCGCCTCCTCCCCCCCCTTATCTCATTCTTTAGTGACCATAGATTCAAAGGCGGTTATGGTGACTGACAGCCACACATTAAAAATAGTAAAAAGGGTTACAATCTACATATGGTATCGTCCTAGGGGGTCATAGGTTTTCTGTTCTTAATTTAAAAAATATATACATTATATTATTTTCAGCCAGTTCTACATCGCATAGGGCTATAAAAGTCTGTAGAGCCAGAAGGAACACAAATGGCTCCGTACACAAGCTCTGGTGGTCCCCTTGGACCCGCGTCTTATTAATATTATCCCTTCTACAAGGGGCGAACCAGGAGTTTTTGTGAACAAAAAAAAATAATAAAAAAGATAATACATATATGTAAGGAAATTATCATTGAGACTGGAACTTACCACGGGGAAAAGTCAACCACCGCTGGGGCCGGCAGGGCGGACCTGCCTCCTGTTTACATTCCAGCAGGATGGAACATATAACATTAACTTCCTATTTATATTTCATCTTATCCAAATTGAATGATTATTTTTCTAAGTAATTATAATTAGTATGCCCTAGAGCGCGAGGCACCCAATATTCTGAATATATTTATAATAATACAAATTATTGTCCAGAATTTAACAAAATACTTACATTAAAGGAAAAATCTACCACCTAGGATGAAGGATTGTAAACACAAGGGAACAACACTGGACATACTGGAAGTGCGCCCCTCTGGCAGGATTCCGACCTCTCTTGTAAGCGTCTCTAATTGCCTTGGTGTCTCTCTTAAGGATGGAAAAAAGACAGCGAGGTTTTAAAAACATTAGCAGATGAGGCCTTCGGGGCTCCAGTCCATTGACATCTGATTAGAGTGACGGAGGGGGCCCCGCCAGGGCTCATTTGCATTAATTTGTTGGAAACTTTTATTGTATAAAAAAAGGTCTTACAGAAAGGCCTAAAAACGGAAAAAAGCAGAAATACCAGAGGGTGCCCATCATCACCAGTTGGAGCGTTCAGTGCTTTGCTTGGTTTCCAAATCTTTATCTCCACGCGTGGTAGATTTCCTTTAAGGAGAATAATTGGGAAAACAACCAAACCAACACCTGACGGTAATGCAGACCCAACTGCATTAAATAAGTTTAAAAGAAGAAACTAAAACCTACGAGTTTTTGTTTTCCGCACCAGAGGTAACCAAAAGAAGCCTAGGGTCACCAGAGGTCACCACTTCAGGCTGGTTTATCAGGTGAATTTGCTCCTCAGGGGCAGGTCAAACAGATAGGCTCAATCACATGGTGGCCATTGATTACCTAAGGCGTGGTCCTTGGTATCGGGGGGAGTGTGTTTAGTGATTGGCTGGCAGCAGGTGGACATGGAAAATTCGAGCAGAACAGTAGCAAGGCGCTGGAAATACTGGGTGGCACACTACACGGTCCTTCTCATTGTCCGCTGGAAATGCGAGGGCAGGTTCCTAGTCAAATATTTATGGGGCCCCACAATTATATTTAACAAATCCAATCATTTGCTTTTGTTCTCATATTTATTATATGGGCAAATAAATCTTTGTTGGTTTACGGATGGTTGAAAAAAGGGCTGCTTTCTTCCAAAAACAGCTCCTCTCCTGACTGTGGGCAGTGCCTGGTATTAACAACTAAAGCTGCATTCATTTCTATACAAGCAGAGCTGCAATACCAACCACCCCAACGGGACCAATGGTCCAGGCGTGCTGGGCGCTGTTTTTGGGGAAGAAAACAACCATGTTTTTAACCTATGGACAACCCTCTCAGAATAAACACTTTAGGACTTGATTTCCACTCCATTCTGTTAGGGTCTTACCCACTTGGTGTTTCCAGTCATCTATATTATGACCCCCACTTTTGCCTCCACTCCCCTACATTATGCACCCAGGCTGGGAGCAAAACTAACAAGTTGGTAAGCAGTGTGCTATAGGGGCCGCCAGGTCAGGGGCTCCCCGGCATCTGACCTGCCACACAAAGCAATGAAGGAT
>CM033651.1:3789852-3902072 GCA_019512145.1 Engystomops pustulosus
GAAGGATGTGCTCCGTTATACACATATTATACTGCATATTGTACAGTGTACATGTGTATATAACAGAGCACATCCTCCACAGGACACAGCAGGAACCTACAGCTCGGATAAGAAATGGCACGGGAGATGGAGGGGACAGCAGGATGACAGGACCAGGGACCTCATCTCTAATTCCTGCCGTCTACTTATATTTTCTAAGAGATAGGGGCCCCATTGAGAAGTCAGCTATGGAGCCCCGCATCTCCTCGTTACGCCCCTGATGACACCCCTATGCCCTCCCATAGATCATTAACCTCTCTGTCCACACTATAGACTCCTATGTTCCTATATATAATAACTTCCCTTTGCTCCCACTCCTGAAGACTTTTTGGGCCACATCTCTTTAGTTTATGATACCTTCAGTCATTGGCAGTAATCAGGCCAAGTATAAATTAAAAGGAAATATATGAGAAATGATGCTCCTGAGACACTATCCTTAAAGGGATTCTGTCACCAGGGACCTCATTTTCACTAGAGACAGGTTGCAGCTTTTCTAAGCATTTGCATTACATATAATTGCGTTTAATAACTACCGCACCCTGACAACCTCCTAGGGTCGTCACAGGGTTGGGCTTTTGGTTGGATGCATTTCGAAATAAACAATGACTTGTCTGTGCTGCAGACTCCTCAGCTCTCAGCCCCCATCTTTGCGCTCCTGTACAGCTCCTCCCTCCCCCACTGATGTCAGCTCACCAGGCAGTGAGCTCTGCGCAGGAGCAGGAGGAAGGAGCTGTACAGGAGCACAAAGGTGGGGGCCAGGATGTGAGGAGTGAGGAGCACAGACAAGTCACATGTTGTTTTTGAAATGCATCCAAACCAAAGCCCAACCCCTGTGACTACCCTAGGATTTTGTCAGGGTGCAAGGTAAGTTATAAACCGCAATTATATTGTAATGCCAATGCTTAGAAAAGGCAGAAAGACAAATGTGCAATGCAGCTGCGCCGGCTTTCATGCGACACAAATCGGGGGCGGGCCGTCGGACGCGCAGGATTTAACAAAGCAATTTGTGTCGCAAGACATGCACCTACATGCACCGAGAGAAAGATGGTGAACTCCGGCGGACCTCAGCGGGAGAAGCGACGGATCGGGGATCGCGACAGGACCGGGTAAGTAAATTTGCCCCATTCTCTTTCCAATCCATTGTATAATCCCATAATCCTTCATCTCCATAATAATTCATGATATGGAATCTCATCCTGAGCAGACAGACATCCCCTATGCCCCATCTGCCCGCGGACCCCGTCTCACCTCTACACGCCCCGCATCCTGTTTAAAAATACACGTAACGTTCTTTGCAATGTGATCCAAAGCCAATTTACACAACACAGACGACAATCCACACACAGGATAGAAGAGAAGTGAGTGGGAGCTGCAGACAGGACAGAGAAGTGTCCCCTGTGTAGAGGGATAGAAGATAAGTGAATGGGAGCTGCAGACAGGACAGAGAAGTGTCCGGTATAGAGGATACATTTGTAGGATTTTGCAGATAGTAAAACAATGCGCCAGACTTAAAGCGCAACAACAAGACTTTAGCACAGAACTGTGATCCGTCCGGCCTCCTGTTTTCCGCCATATTGGAGTGCTGCTATTTTCCTAGATTGACTATTGGATACCCGGTACAAGAATTTACAGATTTGCACCCTACTTCAGCTGCGGTGCTCCTCTGGTTTTTCCCTCTTAGACAGACAGACATGTTTTAACTTAAAAAAAAGCAAAATATTAACAATAGAGGCATTGCAAAATGTTCTCAACTTTCTGCACTTGCGCCAGAAACCAGTGACGATCCAGATGGCAGATTTGTGTAGGACACAGCAGATGTACAATAAAGTCTTATTCAAAATAGGTTTTCTGCTCAGGTCAGCGCTGTAGTTATAGGGGTGTAAGAACAATACTCAGTATCAGGTCCAGAAGCCCGAAACGCCCATCTAGGAGGAGAATAGTAGTAAATGGCCCCATTAGAGGGGTTGTATTGAGTATTCTTCTTATAATATATTATATAGAGTTTAAGGGATTACAAATTGATCGTGGGGTCGGTCTGCTGAGCCGCCAATGGCTGATCTTCATACCCGGGCCCTATATGAACAAAAATAACATTATATCATCATGTGGCCTGACACCGCCGCGTCATAGTGTATGCGCCCGAGCTGGAAGACAAGATTGATCTGCGGGGCCGGGGAGGAGAAGCCGGAAGGTGAGTATAGATTTTTTTTATTTTGTTTTGAAGAGGGCGCTACTGTGGAAAATACAGTAATGATACGGGGTGGGGGTTATGTAAAGGTGGGCATCTGGGGTGGACATTTCAGGGGCATCTGGGGTGGACTTTTCATTAATATGGGGCACCTTCTGTGGACATCTTCTGCGGCTCCTGCTGTACATGTTATTAGAGTAGCGGCTGCATTTCCTACCCCAGGGCTTGTACTCCAGTCAATAACTTTTCTCAGTTTTTATTTGGGGTGGGGGTAAAATTAGGAGTCTCGGCTTATATGCAGGTATTTACAGTGTGAGGGGAGTTCAGCTGCAGAGCACAGAGGTCGGGGGGCAGCATTCACATCTCCTGCACTGTCTGGGAGACCTGGTCTGGACAGTAGTCGGGGGGGTGGAGGGTTCCATGCAGTCCGGGAATGTGATCGGCTTTCCTATATAGATGGGATATAAGAGCACGATTGTAGTTCATCATTAAATCACTTTTATGAACAGTACAAGATTATGGATATAGAGTAGCACTTAAGTGTTACCATTCTGGCACATGTTGGTTTGGACCCTGGGGGGGCCCTAGTTGTGTGAACACCCCTGGGCCCGTGGGACACTTAATCCGCCACTGTGAGCCCCCACCGTTCATGAGTTCTGGGGTCACTTCTTACTAATTGAATGAAGCAGCAGGTTGAGCTAAGGGAGTGTTGGAAATTGCTGATCAGAGCGCTCAGGTATCTCTGGTTCTCATTTTCTGTGAGAATGCTGGAGATACCTGAGCCCGGCAATTTCTAAACGCTCTTATGGTATTGAATGGAGCAGCAGGACACCTGCTTGACCTGATGCTTGATTCAAGTAATTGAGATCAGGACCCCCGTCCTTATCATCGATCGGTGCATGTCCATTCATGTTATTGATGGGGGTCCCATCAGTTGTACAGACCACTTCAGATTTTATCCACATGGTAATAACATGAATTAGAAGGAGAATAACAATGTTCTGAGCCTTGAAACTTTTCAATAATTATAACTTGAATTTACGCTGATTTGTGGAATGTGCGCATCGGAATTACGTCTGGAATGCGAGATTAACCTTTTCTGCCCCACTTGTGTATAGAAGAATAGACGACATGTCCTGGGAGCAGGAGATGCAGATGAATTGGATGCACCTTTGTTCCTGTAACGCTTATTAAGTGAAATAATTAGTAATGCAAATAATGCAACTGAATAACAATGCAACATACGGCAGGAGAAGTAATGCATATTAATCAGCCAAGGTGCATTCATCCCCAATCATTAGGTGAATATTTTGTATATTATTTGTATTTTTTTAAAAATGATAATGTGACAAGAGAATGATCATCAGGAAGGTTTCCGCTGGGGGCTCCAACGTGATCCCGTCACCTTCCCCCACAGATGTCACATGGTCCATCACAGTCACTGCCGCAGGATGAAAAGCTGGGGTTACTTTTACTTTTTATGATTTTATATACACATTTTTTAATTTTTGTGCTTATGCTGAAAAATTTTACTTTAAGATTGATTTTGAAATTTTTTTAGATTTGTTATTGCATTATTTTGTTCACTTTTTTGTGACGTTAATTTCAGTTTTATGTATTTTAACATTTTTAATTTTGGTTGATATTAATACTTAGAAATAACTTTTATACGTTGCCTATTATTTCTACAGCACAAATATGAACAGATTGGAATTTCCAAAGGTGTTGGTCAACATTGTCATGTTTTTTTTTTTAATTAATTAAATTAATTTATTGTCACAATAGACCTTCAATATGTGATCACATGAGATAATAGCCTGGAAAATATCTGATTCCTACAGGTAAACCATCAATATGTGATCATGGGAGAACAATGGTCCAGGAAATATCTGATTCCTGCAGGTAGATCATCAATATTAATTTCTGGATAACATAAATACTGGTATAAAGTTTACCCTTTGTGCGTGCTGTATTGGCTACTGCTCTACGCCCATACAGTTCCAATAATGGGGCACATTTACTTACCGGGTCCGGAGGATTTCCTGAAAGTGCATTGTCTGAGGATAATACACTGTGCCGCTACTGTTTCCTGAATGTGTCACTTCCCAGATCAGGTCCACCAGAGTTCACCATCTTCTTCCCGGTGCATGTAAGTGCATTGTATGTGACACAATTTTAACGTTAAATCACGTGGTTTGTCCAAATCCATCGGATCATCCGACGGCCCGCCCCCTGATTTGTATAGCATGAAAGTCGTAGCAAATGCGATCGCGTGCGACACAATCCCCATTTAAATGCAGCGCAAGTTGGAAAACGTCGGAATATCCGATGTTTGTGTGTTCCACGGACCCTTAGTAAATGAGCCCCAATGTGTTGGCTTCCTTGAAGAAGCAAATCTGTGGTTCCTTTTCTTGCATTTATATATTTGAACTGGACAATGCAACATACAACATACAATAAACCAATCAGTGGTCTATCCACCATTAGCATAGACGCCCAACATGGTGTGAACTTAGCCTTACATATTTCTGTTTACATACAATTTCCTTGGATTACCTTTCCTTCTTTAGCACATCCTCCCATACAGAACACTAAAAAGAGCTTGTCCTTAGAGCACCCGGCGATCATTTCCTTCAGAGAGGACTTAACTTTTGCCAGTTACTGTTTAACAAGTGTCGGAATGTAACTGTTTGCGGCTCATTTGTCTGCATTGTTTTTTCCTGTCCGCCAATCTTCCATGATGGAGCTTTCTTCATGTCGGTGGCCTTGGCCATTATGCAAATTAAATAAAGTTCTACAACATATAATGAAATTAAGGAGTTTTCTGCTATTAGACATTACATGTGACTATTAACTATTCCAAAATATAATGGAAACATTGGAACAAACAAAACAAGTATGTGTCACATGGATATACATTCAATACA
The DNA here is from genome assembly GCA_019512145.1 of Engystomops pustulosus. NCBI lineage: Eukaryota > Metazoa > Chordata > Amphibia > Anura > Leptodactylidae > Engystomops > Engystomops pustulosus. The sequence continues at coordinate 3,795,007 of CM033651.1, forward strand.
TTGTGACCTCTCAATATCTTATAAAATATCCTACACTATAGTTCCCACTTATTAATTCATATGTAGCACATCCTCATTAATTTAATAGCATTGCCCTTTAGTAAAGTACCCCCTTAGTAATGTAGCATTTGCACACCCTTAGTGATGTAGAACAGCCCCCCCCCTTATTAATATAGCAATGCCACCCCTTAGTGATGCAGCAATGTAGCACAGTACCACCCAGTTATATAGGACCCTCTTAGTAATGTAGCACCAGACCCCCCCCCCCTATATAGCACAGTCCCTTTTAATTAAATAGCACAGGGCCCCCTGGTATACAGTATGTATATCACAGCCCCCCTCAAGTCAAATTGCACACAGGCTCCCTTCTAAGTAATGTAGCCTTGCTCCCCCCCCCCCTCTTCCCCAAAGTAATATAGCACAGGTCCCTCCAGCATTATGGCCATTAAAATGTAAAAATATGAATACTTACCTACCAGCACTCCCTGCCGCCTCCTCCTTGGCCCTGGACATCTTACATAGGACACAAGCATCAGCAGGATGACACTGCTGCCGGCGTCCTCTCTATGACACTGGCAGCACCGACAAAGGTATCGCTCAGATGACAGCGCCACCCGGACCTCACGTAGGGAGCAGGCAGCGGTAACATTGGCAGGCAAGGTGAGCCCTATGTGATCCCATCGAGGTTACGGCTCTGTGAGATACAGAACTGGACATACAGGCAGTTAAAATATAGGCAGGAACTGGATCATATCTACAGCTGGCTCTATCTCTGGTTCTGTAGCTCATTAGCCATAAGCCTGATGTTATCTGAAAGATGAGATCCTTATCTTCAAGATGACACAAAAAACATGTTTCTAGCTGCTTCATGCTTGTAGAACATAAGACAGGAAGTGGCAGTACAACTGCAACCACTAAACTTGACTCATCTCATGTGAAAATGGGATGAGAAGAGTCATATTTGTTTGACTTTTGCTGGAAATGGGGGGGGGGGGGATTTCCCATAAAAGAGGGAACCGGGTGCCAGGTTCTCTATAATTTTGGACCCCATTTATACATCAATCTAACTTGGAGGCTACTAGGGTAAATTTCCTGTGGATTGAAGAAGAGTGGACCCCAGAATAATTTTATCTGCAGGGCAAAAAGAACCCCAAAATGACACTGGCCATAGTTATAAGAGCCTTCCATAAAATTGAGCCATGGTTGACCCTAAGGACCAGGTCCCCTATTACCTCCTATAATTCCGGCGCCCCCCATGAGGCACCCCCCATGAGACGGCTAGTGTGGATAGTCCACGGTGGGAGTAGGGGGCCTAGAGCTCCAAACCTAGTGCAGAACTTTAACCCCTTCCATATCAGTTCAATTTGAAGACAGTTATTATGTAAAATTGTATTATTAGGGCATTTTATTTAAGTTTAAGGAGAAGTTATTAGGATTTAATAATTCAAGGGGAACAATATTACAGAAAACGTAGCGGATGATATAAGCTCTTTACAGATGCATCCCGGGAGATTATCAGCAGAGAAGAACTTTTGTCTAACTTTCAGTTGAAAGGACAGAAAGTAAAGTTTCTAATTTCTTATTTCGGTTTCTTTCCACATAACATTATGTTTTTTAATATACAGGCAGTCCCCTACTTAAGAACACCCGACTTACAGACGACCCCTAGTTACAAACGGACCTCTGGATGTTGGTAATTTATTGTACTTTATCCTTAGGCTACAATAATCAGCTGTAACAGTTATAAAATGTGTCTGTAATGAAGCTTTATTGCTTATCCTGGTTCTTATGACAACCAAACATTTTTAAAAATCCAATTGTCACAGAGACCAAAAAAATTTTGCTGAGGTTACAATTATAAAATATACAGTTCTGACTTACATACAAATTCAACTTAAGAACAAACCAACAGAACCCAACCTGTACATAACCCGGGGACTGCCTGTATGTGCGTCCTGTCACACAAAACCTACAAATAACATGGAAACCGCTTCAGCCGCAAAGCCTTAATCTTACACCTTGTTAATATTCTCTAAAATAAATTAACCATTGTTTCCATATTCTGAATTTATTTGAATTTATTTATAACAGAATACCATGAGCTAGACTTCTACATGTCCATTACAGGTGATGCTGTAGGAGATAGCAGTAGAAGCCGTTCATAGGGCAGGTATGGGGACCCTCTCTGCTAAATATGCATTTAAAATTATAGATGAGGGACAGATTTTGCATTCCCTTATCCCATCTACAACCAGCCAAAAGTAGGGCAGCACGGTGGCTCAGTGGTTAGCACTACAGCCTTGCAGCACAGTGGTTCAGTGGTTAGCACTACAACCTTGCAGAACGTTGGCTCAGTGGTTATCACTACAGCCTTGTAGAGCCGTGGCTCAGTGGTTAGCATTAAAGCCTTCCAGCACCGTGGCTCAGTGGTTAGCACTAAAGCCTTGCAGCACCATGGCTCAGCGGTTAGCACTGAAGCCTTGCAGCATGGTGGCTCAGTGGTTAGCACTACAGCCTTGCAGGGGTCCTGGGTTCAAGTCCCATCCAGGTCAACATCTGCAAAGAGTTTGTATGTTCTCTCCATGTTTGCGTGGGTTTCCTCCGGGTCCTCCAGTTTCCTCCCACACACCAAAACACACTGGTAGGTAGATTAGATTGTGAGCCCCATTGGGGACAGGGACTGATTTGGCAAACTCTGTGCAGCACTGCAGAATATGTGTGCGCTATATGAATAAAGGAATTATTATTATTATTATTATTATTAGCCTCTATGTTCTTGATGAGTCTTGATAAAACTCTAATAATGGCCGACCATATCCCAGACTTCCATAGTGACACATTTATTACAATAAAAAGTTATATAAAAAATATCCTCCTGGCCCTATAGTATATACTACTAGAGGGGGGTTGTCTCTAAATAGCCCCCCCCCCCCCTTAGTATAAAGTAAATTCCCATTGCGCCACCAGAAAAATACACAAAATTATTTCCACTTTTCTTTTTTTTGCTGCACATTTGGCGTCGTTCTCCGAACCCAGAGATTATTCCCGTCTTCCATATTTTTTTTTTCTTAGCATGTTACTTTTAGTTCGCTCACTTTTAATATCCAGTCAGATGTCCTCTTATAATTGCGGTATCAAATCTGTGCCTCGGTTTTCAACTGCAGGTGATTGGAAATGATTAAAGATGCACAACGGGGAATAAACAAAAATGCTTACATGCAATTATTTTTAATTAGTATTTGGCTATAAAGTATCTGCCTTCATAAAAAAGTCTGTTATTCCCATAAACATCTGTTACCGTACACACAAGGAAACGCACACGGAGTCTGTCATCGCCACAACAGAAAATAACTAAGGAAAGATATAAGTGTCACTGCCAAAAACAGACACCGCGCCACACCTCACATTAACGTAATTTACAATCAAAGGAAGAGACGTAACTCGTGGAATTGCGCTCCGAAAAATTCTAAAATAGCTGGAATTATTCTCCAACACAATGGGCCGCGCCGCCACCAGAAAAGATTCTCGGAGCAAGTCAGAATTAGGGAACTTAATCAAAGCGCTTCCTGTTTGTACATGTGTTACTGTTGTTCGTATTTTTGGGCAATGTTTTCCTTATTTTCCTGTATTATGCTTCGGAATGAAAAAAGGAAAAGGGCAGGTTAACTAGTTGGGTGCTGGAAAAGACTGTGGGGCGTGCGGAGAGGCATTTGTGGTCTGGAGTGTAGAAAGTTGTGGAAAGTTCGGAGGCCAGAAATGTCCTTCTATTAGAGATGGATGAAGGGGATTTACATGGAAGGATCAGAAGTTACCCCCAATCAATGGCAGAGACATGGAATTGTTAGGGATCTGTTCCCACTTATGTACATTTTTTTACATTATAAAGATAGAGAAGGAAGATATGAGATAAATAGGAGAGAAGGATTGATACGTAGGTAGATAGAAAGTGATGAGAAATATACTGCAGATAGAAACAGATGAATGTGACACAGATAATAGATAGATGATAGGAGATAGAAAGATGAGAGGATGTAGACGGATGGATAGATAGATAGATATAGGGGGTAATTTATCTTAGGCCACATTCACACAACCGTATGATTTCTCCAGTCCCGTATTTACAGGCCCTATGAGCCCGTATAGACGTTTTTCCTCTGTATGCAGCACGTATGTAACCCGTATTTTATACGTCCCCATAGACTTCTAGGGCATACGGAACTGAAATACGGGAGAAATAGGACATGCTCTAAATTTTTATACGGCTAGTATCCGGAACGCTACGGTGTCAAAAACAGCAATATAAATGGTTAGACGTATTGTCCATTGAAATTAATGTGGCCGTATGTAACCCATAAAAAAACAAAGGGTACGGTACAGATACGGCTGTTTTCATACGTCCGTGTGAATGTAGCATTAGTCTGATGCACCTTTTTGGTTGTATTTTAGTGACTTTTTGAGGCATCTGAGAATTTAAAAAATTTTTTGCGCCTTTATCCAGCAGTTCACCAGAGTTCATCATATAGCGGTTTCCTGGTTTGTGCCTTATTTGTCTTTATATTTTCCTCCTTCTAGATCTTTGCGCCTAATTTAACATTGATTTGCGCCTATATGGGCACTAATAATTGCACAATAACACGCAACAAAATAGCAGCCTTTAAATGACCCCCATAAAGTTATACATTAGATAGGTCATAAGATAGATAAATAGATAATTCAGATAACAGATTAAGGGCTCAGTCACATTGGCGCTGTTTTTCACGTCTGTGGTTCAGTGATTTCCACGGACGCCTCACATGGCGGGGGTTTTCCCATTGGCTTGTATTATGAAATTATGAAACACATATTTTTTTCAGGGATGCGGATCACGAAAGGCAATAGAAGTCTATGGGCCAGATGCATCAGATTTTGTGCCTTTTCATAGTGTCGCACTGTTTTTGAACCAGTTTGGCAGCTAAAGATCAAACTAGCTGCGCAGCAAAAATAACCCTGTTTCCCCCATTTATCCGACCAATCCTGATGTTTAACTGTGCCAAATAATGTTCATCACTAGCAACTTGTTCATATAGGCGTAAATTATGCGCAAAACCACGAAGGTGGCGTAAACTGAGAAGCAACACTGAGCTTGTGTGCAGAGCAATGTGTCCCCTGTATAGTACAGCAGCAGAGCAGTGTATCCCCTGTATAGTACAGCAGCAGAGCAGTGTATCCCCTGTATAGTACAGCAGCAAAAGCGTGTATCCCCTGTATAGTCACAGGGCACAAGAGCTGGTGTATCCCCTGTATAGTACATCAGCAGAGCGTGTATCCCCTGTTAGAGTACAGCACAGAGAAGTTACCCAGTAATGCGCAGCAGTTACCCTGTATAGTACAGCAGCAGAGCAGTGTATCCCCTTAATCGGCGTGCCCCGAGTAGCAGCAGACATGTATCCCCTGTATAGTACAGGCAGCAGCAGCAGTCTATCCCCTGTATAGTACAGCAGCAGGCAGTGTATCCCCTGTATTACAGCAGCAGAGAAGTGTATCCCTGTATAGTACAGCAGCAGAGCAGTGTATCATCTGTATAGTACACAGCAGAGCAGTGTATTCCCTGTATAGTACAGCAGCAGAGCAGTGATATCCCCTGTATATACAGCAGCAGAGCAGTGTATCCCCTGTATGTACAGCAGCAGAGCAGTGTATCCCCTGTATATTACAGCAGCAGAGCAGTGTATCTCCTTGTATAGTCCAGCAGCAGAGCAGTGTATCCCTGTATAGGACGCAATAGAGCAGTGTATTCCTGTTGTACAAAGCATCAGCTATCCCTGTATAGTACAGCAGCAGAGCAGTGTATCCCCTGTATAGTCAAGCAGAGAGTCGGTGTATCCCCTGTATATACAAGCATAGAGCATTGTATCCCCTGTATATAACAGAGCAGTAGAGCAGTGTATCCCTGTATAGTACAGCAGCAGCAGAGCTTGTAAAATCCCCTGTTATAGTACAGGCAGCAAGCAGTGTATCCCCTGTATAGTACAGCAGTAGAGCAGTGTATCCCCTGTATTCAGCAGCTAGAGCAGTGTATTCCCTGTAAGTACAAGCGTAGAGCAGTGTATTCCCTGTATAGTACAGCAGTAAGCAGTTTATTCCCTGTATTAGTACAAGCAGTAGAGCAGTGTGTTATCCCCGTATAGTACATCATAGAGCAGTGTATCCCTGGAAGTACCAGCATTAAGCGTGTATCCCCTGTATAGTACAGCCAGCAGAGCAGTGTATCCCCTGTATATACAGCAGTCGAGCATGATCCCTGTTAGTACGCAGCATAGCAGTGTATTCCCCTGTATAGTAACAAGCCAGTTAGGCAGTGTATTCCCATGTATAGTACAGCAGTAGGCAGTGTATCCCCTGTATAGTACAGCATCAGAGCAGTGTACCCTTATATAGTACAAGCAGTGAGCAGTGTATTCCCTGTATAGTACAGCAGCAGAGCAGTGTATCCCTTTATAGTACAGTAAGCAGAGCATTTTACCCCTGTATAGTACAGCAGCAGAGCAGGTATCCCCTGTATACAGCAGCCAGAGCAGTGTATTCCCTGTATAGTACAGCAGCAGAGCAGTGTATCCCCTGTATAGTACAGCAGTAGAGCAGTGTATCCCCTGTATAGTACAGCAGTAGGGCAGTGTATCCCCTGTATAGTACAGCAGCAGAGCTCAGCCAGTGTTTACTAGTGATGTGTCATTCACGAACGAGCCAGCACAAAGAGCTGTCACTTATATGTGAATGACGGGAGCTGGCTCCCCTCAGTGAGCCGAGGGCTCTCTTAACCCCACCCTAACCGACTCACCATGCTCCCTTAACCCAATTGGGTTAAAAGTGGAGTGGTGAGGGGTGATTGACTGGCCTGGTTCAGGAGCCAGAAGAGCCGGCTCTTCTTAGTGAGTGGAACCTAATTAGCCAGCTCGCTAAGAAGATCAAGATTTCCCGTCACTAGTGTTTACACTACATGCAGCCTCTGTTTATAGTTCATGACCTTCTATTTACAAACAATCTGCAAAAGCAGCAGCTCAGAGCCGGAGAGAAGAAAAGTGAGTAGTTGCTGTAGACAGGACAGAGAAGTGTCCCGTGTGGAGGGATAGTAGAGAAGTTTGTAGGATTTTGCAGATAGTACACAGAAGTGACCCCGTGTAGCAGGATAGAAGAGAAGTGAGCAGGAGCTGTAGACAGGACAGAGAAGTGTCCCTGTGTAGCAGGATAGAAGAGAAGTAACAAGGAGCTCCAGACAATACAGAGAAGTGTCCCCCGTGTAGCAGGATAGAAGAGAAGTGAGTGGGAGAGAGACAGTACAGAGAAGCGTCGCCGTGTAGCAGGATAGAAGAGAAGTGAGTGGGAGCTGCAGACAGGACAGAGAAGTGTCCCCTGTGTAGAAGGATAGAAGAGAAGTGAGTGGAAGCTGCAGACAGGACAGAGAACTGCCCCCTGTGTAGCAGGAAAGAAGAGAAGTGAGTTGGATTTTGCAGACAGGACAGAGAAGTGTCCCCGTGTAGCAGGATCACAACACTGGTGTCTGAGGAGGATACTGGGCAGAATTACAGGGGTGCAGCAGGAGATCAGCACTGGGGGATCTCCTCCAGGAGAAGCCACTGCTGAGGAGGTCACTGGGTGCTGGGTGTCACACACCTGGGTGCTGCTGTGGGGGTCATTCTCATGTTGGGGTGCGGGAGAGAAGCAGAGGGGAGCTTGTAGGAGGATCACATGTAAGAGCCCAAATCTAACATTGCGCCTAAACTGCACCTAAAGTAAAGTGATTAATAAGGCAGGAAATCATCTCTTGTGATACTTCTGGCGCAACAATGTGTCAGAATTAAGGCGCAACAACGAGACTTGAGCGCAGAACATTGATACATCTGGTCCTATGGGTTCGCAAAAAAAAGACTAATGAAACATCCGTTTCTTTTTCACCAGGTGTGATGTTTTCAAAGCAATGATACACCTTCAGTCTTTGAACTCGTGTGCCCGGCCGTACGTACGGGGAAAGATAGAGCATGCTCAATACGTGCACAGTGCGGTATAGTGTTACACGTGTGCGTCACTGTACCGCCGCTGGGCGCCAGAGCCGTCTATGTGTGGCCGGATACATACAGCGTCAGTCTCAAAGGGGCCACAGGTAAATAATAGATGAAATATAGTAAAGCGCCTGAACCATTATATATATGTATTTAATAACAGATGGAGTATAAGGATTTGGTATAATCAAGTGTTTTGAAATAACGAACATTTCGTTCCATTTCCTCTTTTCCCCCCAATCTTTGTGGTTGTGGATTTTGCTTTTCATCACTTGCGCTTGATATTTTTAATGCACGGCACGGCCCTGGAAGTCGAGGATAATTAACTAGTGTTTCTTGCCGCAGTGTTTTATGGCATTGGAGGTGATTGATGTGCGATATAACACTACCCTATCAATTTTCATATAAGTAATAATGTAGTCAGGCTATAAGTAATGCTCGCAACAAAAGGACAATAAATTAAGAGCAAAGTTAACATTTGTAGTGGAAATTTGCAATGCATCATATGTACACACGTACACAGCGCGCGGCCATCTTGCCAATGTTAGTTTAATACAAATTAATTGAGTTGGTAATTACAGCCGTTCCTTATACACATCGATCTGCAGAGTCATTAACAGCAATGCAACAAGCCGCAGCCATGACTGTTACCGGCCGCAGGATTGTGACTGACACCTTCTGCTCCAAAATACAAACATAGAAGGGTCATTTATCCATAGGGGACATTAGGATATCCCGGATCTATGGAAGATCCCAGACAACATCATTATTACATAATGTGACTATGAGAGAGTAACCTGGAAGCCCATTCTTATGGCCAGTGGTGGTCGGAGTGGTTAGTCAGGACCCCCCTGCAGAGGGGAATCGCAACACTTTCCAATGTTCTTCCCCAAACACAATGGAGGCGCTATATCACTCTGTCATCAGCTTTTACCCCATTACGCTACCAGATCCCTCAGGTAGGGTATGATATGTCCTTTCTAGAATTTCCTCTGTCTCACTGCCAAATCTCATCACTAAAGTCATATGCAAATAAGCTGAGAAAAGTCACTTTTTGCGGGGAGATGAGTCACTATTAAAGTCTGGAGCTGGGATTTGGTTCTAGGTACTGATGAGACCAAGATATCAGTCTCCTTCCCAGCCTCTCCGTATTACTTGTCTCGGGGAAATAGTGACACTTCTCAACTTATTTACATATGACTTCTAAGTTTATTTGGAGCAAAAAATGTTATGACTTTTTAAAATATCAACTACTAGATTCCAAAGAAAATCAGGAGTAATACTGGAAAATCCAGTCGTCACAACCTGAACAGTCAGAAATTGCATCTATTTTTTCCCTTACGTCACTTCCACGCCAAGTGGGTAGGGGGTGCAGCCAAGCAGCCCAGTGGGCCTGTCCAGTTTCTGGTGCAGGATGAGGAGCAATTCGCAGGTTGGACCTGGTGTAGAACATCCCGTTCTACATTAATATATATATGAATTCCTCCTTCATTTTATTATAAATATGCATATGAGCAATCGGGTGTGCAGTGGGTGTGGTTAGCAGCACCCTTGTCCGTTTTACCAGTTGGAGCAGGGTAGATCCAATCAAGCTTGAAAGGAAAGCAATTGGAAAAGAGGGTGCCCTGAACCTCATAGCCACACCCACACTGCACTGAAATACTCAGGGGAAGCCTGTTTATGACGCAGGACACTTCACCTGTCAGGCTATATTTCAAATATATATGATCCGAGAGCTAGAAGGTACTCTTTAACAGGGGTATCATTAAAGCAAATCTACTACCAGGATCAAGGAATGTAAACCAAGCACACTTACCTGCTGGCAGGATACGCCCGTATTCTAGCTTCCTATGCCCTTGTTTTTAAAAATGAAGGCTTTAAAAATTATGCAAATTAACAGCTATAGAGCCTGGAGCCCAGAGCTAAAGGTAGGGCAGATCCTGCCAGAGGGGGCGCACACCTGCATGTAAGTGTACTTGGTTTACAATTTTTCATCCTGGTGGTAGATGTCCTTTATTACTAGTAAGGTGCAAGTTTCCACCTGCGCTCCAAAGTAAGACAAAAATGTAACAGTAAGTGACAAGTGAAATGACAGGAATTAGCCTGGAAGCCGGATCTGCATGCGGATAGTCTCTGTGTGCCGGAGCGGGTTTAAAATTACATTGCATTTATTACTATTTTTTTATAACCTTTCTGTTATCCTATGTTGTTGTATGTAGTTTGTTGCGTCGTGGAGCTCATACGACAAGCAGCACACGCAGCACACGCAGCGCGCAGCACACGCAGCACACGCAGCACACGCAGCGCGCAGCACACGCAGCATGCCGAAGGTAACTACAACATTTCACCCTGAGATTTTGTTTGCTTCAGTCGTTCCCGATGCCATTACAATTGAGTGGCGTCCTCAGAAGATGGCGCGCATTGCGGCTGCGATTTGTCTGGGATATGCAGAATGCCAGGAGCCGTCTCTCTTATCCCCAGGATGCTGTTGGCAGAGAGGCTGGAATGAGTTTTTCAATACATTTTCAGTCTCCCGAATTCCTGGAGCAAAATAAGTGAGAATAAATGAAGCTGAAGACGTACAATATATTCCTATGGAAAATGGGATCGCTGTGTACGTTGGGTAGAGAGACAGCTGTGTCATTGTGATGAGTCCAATTAACCCCCTCACCCCCTGGAATAATTTACATTCCAAGATTTATGGTAGAGGTTAAAGTTACCAGATCAGTCATGTAAATCCAGACATATAGTGAATACATTACAAGGGACCTTGGCAATTATTTTGCGCTGCCTCTTTGCAGAATCAAAGTCAATTGACTGATTGTTGGAGTGGGTCAGTTTTTTTTCTAATATTGTAAAACTATGAGATACGTAGATATAAAATGAGAGGGAATGATTTTACAATAATAAGGGAGGGGGGAGTCAAGCATTTTAGGCAAGTCAAGGTAAGGTTTTCACATATAATGTAGAGTTTATGGTGTTCAGGGGCGGAGTTTAGGTTGCTCAGGGGTGGAGTTTATGTTGTTCAGGGGTAAGTTTAGGTTTCTCAGGGGTGGAGTTTATGATGCTCAGAGATGGGGTTTAGGTTGCTCAGAGGTGGGGTTTAGGTTGCTCAGGGGTGGAGTTTATGCTGCTCAGGGGTGGAGTTAAGCTTCCTCAGGGGTGTGTATTTTGAATCTTTGGAACTGTCATTAAAGATAATAACTTTTCACTACCATTATTTAACTTACAGATATGAGAATGGAGTCTAAGTGATCCCATTTTACTTCACTAGCAGTTTTGGGATTTGTTTCAGGATGATCCCCAAATTATGGTCCATAATTATGGTACAAAAGCAATGATAGCATCAAAACAAGACCAGATGTGGAGAATGGAACAGGACCAGGAAACATGAAGCAAAGGGCAGATCTCAAACCAGAGGAATAGACATAGGATATGGACACCAGAAATGGACCAAGAGTTAAAAGCAGAACATAAGTACGGGGAATGGACAAGAGGCTGGTACCAGGGACATAGAGGACAGGAGTAGGAGCAGGAGATAGATTGTGGGTGCAGGATTGGAAACAAAAATGCAGCAGTAGACACCAGAGTATTATCACAACACAAAAGGAATAGAATCATGGATCGTCACCAGATCAGGTACCACAACTGGTGACCGAGGGTCAAGGAAGGAACATTGTCAAGAATAGTGAGGATGCAGGTACCGGAAGCAATAATTAGGAACAGGCTTAAGAACAAGGCAATAATCCCAAGTACAGTGCATGGAACCATATCAGGAAGTGTTCTGCAAAATGGAAGACATGAAGAAGGACAGGACTGGAGCGGGGAGCCGCAAGCTACTGATAACCATCGGGCTTTCCCATGTAAGTGATGACTAGTGAGTTGTAGGTGCAACTTGTGGCTCTCCAAAGAACTTCAACTAGGTCTTTATCATGTAAATGTCATAGCTTGTCCAATATGTCTACATGAGGTTCTCTTCATGGAGGAAAGTAAACCACGCTGTGACCCTCACATTATAACAGACCAGGGTTGTCAGAATGAGGCACCCTATTAAACAAGCAGCAGAGTTATTATACCTGGTGGAGAAGGCATAAAAAAGCCGATCTCCAACACTTTTTCTGTTTTTACCCCTCAGTCTTCTTCAATTTCCATAGTTACTGTAGCTGAAATCTCAGCCAGGTCTGATCTGATCTTAGCAGGAGGAGATTGTGTCCGCATCTGTTACGAGTCTGGATCCTCTTAATAGATCAGGATGCTGGAGCACCAGCTGTGGGAATATAAGACCGGGGTTTAAACCCCCCATAGTGTTTTTACAAAGTCTTTGGTGCATTTTCAAGCCAAATCCTAGTGGAAGAAGCTTGCAAAAAGTCTTCACTTGACTTTGATTGGGATAATGTTTTGAAGGGACCTGTCACCTCATTTTCAAGTGCAACTAGTGTCAGGTTCCCATAGAGTACTAGTAACTAAATGCCACCATTCTTTTAGCAAAAAATTGTTTCCCTTACAACCCCCTTAAATCAACTTTATCTTATATTATCTGGCATCAGAGGGGGCGTGTCCTTCACAGCTAGCCCCTCCCATCTACTCCTCTCTATGTCCCATGCCTCATCTCAGCATGTCATGTGACATCAGGTGATGTCATCCAAGGTCATTTACCCAATTACATTTTATACATCTACCCCATGTATGTATCTGATCACATGAAATTAAAGCAGACTCTGTGGACTTCTATTCCTCCCCATGCCTCCATAATAATAATAATAATACTTTACATAAAGCACACAGATTACACAGCGCTGCACAGAGTTTGCCAAATCGGTCCCTGTCCCCAATGGGGCTCACAATCTAATCAACCTACCAGTATGTTTTGGAGTGTGGGAGGAAACCAGAGGAAACCCAAGCAAACATGGAGAGAACATACAAACTTTTTGCATGGCAATTTATATGATCAGATACATACATGGGGTAGATATTTAAAATATAACAGGACCTTAGATGACATCACTCTAGTCACATGACATGAAGTGCTCAATGATGTAACAGGGCTCTCTCGCAATGTTTCATACAGCAGAATATCATAGAACTGTCAATCAGGTTCAAGGAGGCGGAGCAATACCAGTAACATTTAATATGCAGGACTCCATTGATATCAGGTGAGTTGCATATAAGTTTACAAACTGATTTTTGTAACATTGCAGCCATGAGACATATAGGGATAAGGGCGGTGCTTTGTGATCATAGTTTTTCATGATGTATTTATTTTGGGTGGGTTCATTTGCATGACAAGTTCTCTTTAGACACATAATATTTTAAATACAGTAGCAGGTAAATTGGTAATAATTGCCATTGTTTTCGCGGCAGGATCTGCATGCGGCCTACTCCATTGAATAGGACAGATTTGTGCTACAAGCGGTGGCTGCAAAACCCGGCAGGAACCCAAAGGCTCGGCCCCAGATTTCACTGGTTAAACAGCAGAACACAAATATTGCCTTAGTGTTTCACGATGAAAATATTGTAACATTAACATTAAGATTCCGTAGTCAGATTCATGGTAAATCCTAGAACAGGCCCGGACCCCCTGCTCAGGAGACATAAAGCAATCATTTTATTGGGCTAGGAATAGTATTGGCTGTGTAGGTCGGAGGGAAGCTTTAAAATATTAGAAAGCATAAGTTGTTTAATGCTGCGGTCGTCTCTGCGCCCAGCGGGCAGCTAATGGGGCGCAGACTCTGATCTTTACACTCTTAATGGCATACAGCAGTGCCGAGACCCAAACACAGCTTTAAACAATCCTCCTCCTAAACACCAGGCAGCATTTGCTTCCCTTTAAGCACAGATTTGACATAGAATAAAGAACTGGCAGGCCTCCGATCACATCTGGGCAGCGCAGGTATCTATCACCGGCTGCTGGGGCTTTTCTTCTACAGAACACACTTTCACCTGCAAGAGATAATAAACAAAAGGAAAACGTTCCGGGGAATGTGCAGATGTCGGATAATTCCACGTCTGACAATTCCACTTTCCTTGAAAAAGTTAACGGAATAGATTGTTCTTCAGCAAAGTTTTTACTATGCATTTATTTTCTGCCTCTGACCGGCACTGACGGTGGTAAAATGCAGCAACATTGGGCTGGAACGTCTCAGTGGACACAGTTTCTGAATGGGTGTAGAGATGCAGTTCTCCAGTATTACCACTAAAAAGTGAATGCTACCGGCTAGGGGCATTACTAAAGACCGACTGGCCTGGGCAAAAGTTTGGGGCTGCCACAAAACTTTTCCTTATACCGAGAAGTTCCTATCAGCACCTCCCATGACCACTGAAGCAGTCGGGCTCATTGCCAGGGTCTTATGACATAAAATGGGCTGTCCAGTCAGACGTTAGCCCCTATCCTGTTGCCGCTCCATCCACTGACTATGAAACTGATGGAGGTAGTCAAGTATGGCGCCTAGCCATCTTCATCAGTGCCATATTGATGAATAGATATGAATAAGTATAATGGACCCCCTTTTTCCTGATTCGTGGGGTCCCATTGTCTTAGGCCCTCACTGATCAGCATGTTAGCCCCCATTGGATGGAGCTAATCTGTTGTGACTGGACAAGCCCTTTAAGACTACATGTCTAAAGATATGTTTCCTCTTCTATTTGTATTTTGTAAACTGCATATTAATGATACATTTTTCCAACAAGGCGGCTTAGATGCATTTTTCTCTAAGCATTTTTCCTTATAGATAATTGACTATATTCTTACACACTGCTGTAGCTGACGTTAAAAGGTTAATAATCTTCTAAGGGAAGTGGGGACAAATATCTGGCAATATCATAAATCTCACTGCACAGAGTAAGAATGAAGGGTTTATGATGCTTAAATTGCTAGATACTAAAGGTGTTGTACAATGGCTCATGGGCGATCACTGTGACCTCTTTTGTTCTGTCAGTGTCTTCTGTAGAAGTTTAAGGCCTGGAACAGTTGATTGAAGCACGGGTCCAGTGTTTGTCATCTGTAGCTATCCAACACCAAACAATAATAGTGATCATCCCTTCAATAGCCATGACCGTCCTTTCATATTTTTGACCTGGCTACTTCATCCTCCTGATTTTGACCGAAACAGCTTATGGCTAGATCTACTCTTCTGCTTTAGAACATCGGAAACGTTTCGAAATGTGAACTTTGCCTGTACTGTATATTTTCATACCAAATCTAAACCATATTTTTCAGCAAAAAATAAGACCTCAAGGACAACTGAGGAATAGATGGAAATTAAAAACATCTCCCCAAATTCCTTCCCGAAAAAATATTATTTTTCAGTCCTATTTTTGGTAAAAAAAAACAAAACAAAAAAAAAACAAGAAATTCAAAGAAAAGTACCTTATGTACTGTATATAAAAAAAATAAAACCAAAAACATACATTTAAAGTCTGGACAGAATATCTTCTATTTAATCTCCGGTGCCCAGTGAACGGGAATATAACCTTCCATTGTACTTGGTGCTCGGAAAAAGTTCAAGACTCAAAATTGTCACCAAAGAAAATAAAGAAGGGAATGTGATTAATGATGAGACAAACGGGGCAAGGTGTGGGTGGGACCCCCATTTATTTAGCTTCTAAAAAAAATTGTTTGAGGTCAACATATAACTTTCCCATAACACATTTTTTTAATGAATTTATTCATTTAAATGCATCCACACCAAGCGCAATCTGCCCCAGGCAAGAAATATTTAAATGATATTCACGGGGTCTATTCAGACAGACGCAACATATTTTGCCTAAGAATATTTTAACCTCTTAGGAGGCTATGCAAACGTGCCTAGCCTTAACTAACCAAACATGCAAACTCCACAATATTTTAACAGGCTGCATGAAAGCAGAGGAAGTTTTTATAGAACATGAAAAGCGGCCGAGGTTTTCCATGTATTCAGTGTGGAGCGGATATTGTGCGTCTGTGGGGGAAGATCATATATATTATACTTACTGCAATGTTACTAAATCCCATTCATGCATCAAATGTTGCAAATTTTGTGATTTTAAAGGATCGTTGGATCTATCGAAGCTTTATCAGAGATGAAAGCTCCTCAGCTAAGGGGTTTGTACACTTTGCTAAAGCATCGAAAATCATAAATGAAGTAACTTTGTAACAGTTCATAATAGTTCTAACATGTTGGGGCACATTTACTAAGGGCCCGAATCGCTTTTTTCCGCCGGGTTTCCCGAATTTTTCCGATTTGCCCCCCCGAATTGCCCTGGGATTTTGGCACACGCGATCTGATTGTGGCGCAATCACGGCGGTTTCACGCGTCAGAAATCGGAGGGCGTGGCTGTCGGAAAAAACGCGGAATTTAAAAAACGAGTTGTGTCGCAAAATCAATCACTCACATGCACCGGGAATAGGTTGGTGAACTCCAGCGGACCTCGGCGCATCAGCGACACCTGGTGGATATCGGGGGCACGACCTTAGTGAATCGCCGGAAGACCCAAATCCTCTTTGCAGAACGCGCCACTGGATCGCGACAGGACTGGGTAAGTAAATGAGCCACGTTGTGTCTACAAATCCTTTATAGAACTGTGCGTCTCCATGGTTACAGACTACACACAAACCTCATACAGTTTGATTGCAGTAATATTTCTTAGTACATAGAGGGAGAGTCGGCTCACCTGAAAGCCATGGAGAGATGTCTGGCCGTGTTGGAGCACGGATAACTCAGTTCCAAGTCCTCAATACAAAAAACAACTGCTAGGTCCGGCTTCACACAACAGTCCAGAACACAATATTAAAACGTAGTGCTTTATTTCATCTTCTTATAAAAATAGATCGGACACAAGTGAATATATGGAGATCACAGATCTACACAGCAGTAATGCCTACGCGTTTCGGGAAAACTCCTTCATCTTGGCATGATTGTCATATTTCTTCTCTCTGGATAATTTTCCTAAATCTATTTTAGAGTGTTTTCATGTGAATGATTATAGCAAAACCTCTCGGCGAAGGGCAAGTTAAAAAAAAATAACGTATACTTACCTTGCTCCTATTTTGCATTCCCACAGTGTTCTATCACTTCTCTATGTATCCACTTCCATTAGAAGTGGGAGTTCAGGAAAACCTGTGACCACAGCGGCCAATTAGTGATCTCAGTGGTCACAGGAGCGAATTGGTGACATCGTGGGCACCTTAAATTTTTTGTGATCGATTTTGATATTTGGAAAATTTGCTGCTGCAGTGTTTTTAGATTTTAGATTGTAGTCCCAGGGTCGTCTGAGTTGTGTCGGATTTTCTCTCAGTCACTGATTGCACTCGGATGGGATCCTGGTCCGGTAGTTTCTTCTTCTTCATTGACACCAATGCCCTCGATTCACGCAGGACTCAGATCAGAGTAGCGCATCCTGTGTTTTTCTCTGATCAGATCAAATCGATGGTCGGTGAAAACATGTGACACGCGCAAGAGCACAAAAGACTCTCAAGAAGTCAGAGATCAGTCCAAGAAGACCTATTTCTAGATAGTTGTGCTTCCTAGTGAGTGGCGAGGGTCCGAGGAACCCCTAAAATACTAGGTGATAAATTGTGGGAGCATTTCTGGCCGGTTTTCTGTTTTTGACTATAACTGACAAGATGCCTGGACACGCAGACTGCTGCACAGGACTGTAGTCCATTTGTCCCTTATCTGATTCATCTGCAAAACTGTGATCAAATTAGTTTAGAATAATATTTCATCTTATAGGTCTGGACCAGTGCCACCCTTTATGATGCCTAAACAAGATATAATGGGATACGTACACATCAGAGCTACAACCCATCGCCCCACCAAAAAACACCCCATATTTTGCCTCCATGACTGCTGCATGGGGGATCCTGGTGTTTATAACATCTCCTGGAATCTCATGAGGTCTGACAAAGAAGACGTAGACATATAATGGGTAACATGTTATTATGACATTGTTTATGGACCTGGAAGTCGCAGGAGGGATCCGTGTTATTGGATTTACACTAATGGAAAGGCCAAAGCATGACACCAACTGATAAGATGTCCTGATCAATAACTGCATAACACACAATCTCTCCACACTGCACACAATTATAATGGGCATCCACATGTAATCTGTACAGAGCCCTAATAATATAGATGTACAAATATGCAGAAAAGACTATGCATATGTTATGTGTAAGGTAAGTACATCCTCTGGAGCTCATGAATCCTGATACCTATTATTAACCAATGTTAGGTACCTGATATAAGACACATTAGGGTGGGGTCCAACAACAGAGCAGATGTTCTCAGGAGCTGGTAAACAGTGATTGGGACAGGAAACAGCGCCATTCTCTGTGTAGTGGCTGCTCTGAGTCTGGAAGCTCATGTGCAGTAACCTGTTCTGACCACTCCCCTAAGAATGGCGCTGTCTGTTTCCTATTCCAGTCTCTGTTCACCAGCTGCTGAGAACATCTGATCTTTGGGGGTGTTGGACCCCACCATTCTGGTATTGAGGAGAAAACGTTCACTAAGTATCTGCTTTCTGTTCCTGACCTACAGTAGACAAATGAGTCAGGTATATGATTTCTTCGCAAACAAAATGTATAATTTTGACCTGAAAACCCCTTAAAGAAAATCTACTATCAAACTCCAGCACAATAAACCAGGGACACTTGCTCATGTTGCTTCCGGTTTCTGAAGGGTTTCTTGGGAAAGTGCTGTAACTTCACGGGCTGTTACACTGTCTACCCACTCCCTTTTCTCCCTTAGCACTTGCATTGCCTGATGTAATCTTACGGCAGCAGAGGAAGTTCCAGCAAACAGTGGGATGGGGGATGTGCTCATGCTCAGTATAGCAGCCAGTGAAGCCACAACACAGCATAATTATAACAGTTGATTTTAGGAGGAAGGAGGCCATGGATAACAAACAAAAAGAAAATTTCAACGAGAAGAGCCACGGGTATAGATGAAGGGGTGGGGCATTTAAAAGTGGTGCTTATGGGGCAAAGCTCTCCCCTGACTGTACCACCTACCTCATTTACATGTTATTTTAATGAAACATGGAACATATATTTCTCCTACTAAGGCTAAATTCACACTGCCGTGCGCCCGCCGTGCCGTGGCACGGCGGGCACACGGCAGCGCGGGGAGAGGAGGAGGAGGTGAGCGCACCTCTCAATAGGAATTAATGGCGCACGGCGCTGTATCACGGGAAAAGATAGGACATGTCCTATCTTTCCCCGGGCTACGGAGCGGTACGGTGCCGCACGTGTGCAGCACCGTACCGCTCCCCTACAGGGCCGTGAGCCCATAGAAGTGTACGGCCATATATACGTCGGCTGTATATACGTCCCCCATACTGTAGTGTGAATGTAGCCTAATACTATGTAATGATTCTCAGTGGGGTCTCCATGTGGCGGTGTCATTGGTTAGGAAGTGGTTTGGGGGGGGTAATATTAAATGCCCTTTTAGGGCTTAGCAGCACTTCCACGGTATTGGGTGATGGACTATAACTACCTTCTATAAAACATGAGGTGTTACTTCCATAATTATCGCTCTCTCTATCAGATTTATTCACAACGGACATTTTATTTCCATTTGAAAAACTACATTTTCCCTTTAACTGTTTACTTATATATTTTTGTATCCAAGCAGAAACAGCCGGTGTTATAACAGAAAGGACGGGAGATGATTATTTATGCTCTGGGATATGAGTGGAATAGTATTATAAAAAGCAGTATGTTCTCCATTAAGTGCCTTTAGGGTTACTTTCAAATCAACTATTATTATGCAACATCACTGCCAATTCTTTGAAGCTCCGCTAATCACAAAACAAATACCAAGTGTAGGCAGATATTCGGGGATATTCCGAACTCTCGGAAAACGTATTGATGGGAACTGAATGAAATGCAGAATGACAAAAGCCGAATGAAGTTTCACGATTACCTGATCGCAAAGTGTTACATTGTTTACATTTGGAAGTCATTTAAAAGAGCGGCACGGGAAATTATCGGGGAGAAGAAGAAAAAATTCCCCAGGAAATTACCATGCGATTTAATAAAAGAGTTTCACTTGTTTGGTTACAAAATTGCTCCCTTTGGAATCAGGATACGCTTGGTTCGCCCTTCCAATGTCAGTTATCATTTCTAAAACAGCTTGACCTGGAAGCGAGCCGCTAAAATTGTGGTGACTGTTAATGACAGTTTTATTGGACGCTATGCTTATAGTTCACATTTTGAGGTCTGTATGTAATTGATCTTTCTCCCCTACATGAGAAACACTGCAATAAGTTGGATGCGTCTCCACATTATAGATATAGAGAAATAATAATGATGTCACCTTGAGACTCAAAGATCGAGGAATAGTAATACTCTTCTACCTCCATTCTCCCAACTGCAATGACCTCTACTCTCCAGTACTAAATCTTAACAGTCTCAGCATTATTTCTGAATTATTCATGATAGCCCTTTCCTTCAGTACAAAATCCAGGAAAATGAAATGCATCATGTCCCTGTCACCTCTATAGATATTTTTGGTAAAATATACAATGTTATTTGGCATTTCAAAAATTGGACGCCACTGAAGGTGAAACTCATATACATTGTAAAGTAAAGCAAGGATGCAAATGCCGGGGAGGGATGGAGAAATATTCAATGTTATGTGCATTGCTTACAGCGGATAATTGTATATTTGCTATGCATTATTCCGGAGCATGGGCTGAAGATTCACAGCGTCTACCTGTTGTGCTTACAGAGTTATCGCTCCTTTACTAGGTCTAGATGTCAATGTATCTGTAACATTTCCACATTATAAAGTTTATTCCACCCCTATATCTATTTGGGTTCCCCTATGGGGGTATCTGACGAAAAAGAGCCTCAGTCACAGCCAAATAAAAATTTTGGGTTAAGCAGATGGTGAGGAACCAAGCACTGAATGGAGATGCGTTACACCTGCGCCGGTGTCATCTTCTGCTCACAAGCTATGGCTAAGGATACGGCCATCTGTCAGTTTGTTTCATGCTGATTTTTGTTTGTGTGAACACTGGTGTATTCCTTCCCCTGACAGCATGACACCCGTGCGTCTCCTGCAGCTCTGCCCCAATTTATCAGTAGTTAACATGGCGGAAAGTCAAGTTCAAGTCCAACCTCCTGGAGGTGACCGGGCATTTGGACTGGGTCACCACATAAGAGGTTTGCATTTCCTAGGTTCTTTGTCTGCTATAGTATTAGTAATTAGTAAGCTTGTTGTGTTGTGTCTACTATTCTAGCGGCCCTTTGCTTATATTCAGACTATTCTTTCGCCTTGTGACTTTGTATTGCCTGGTTTTGACCAGGTTCTGGTGACTATTCCTCTCTGGTTGTATTGTCTTGTCTCTATCTCCATGTTTTGCACATTGGCACAGACGAAAGGCCCTAACATGTTGTCCCCTAATGCTTTGGGTAAGCGAGGCAATCAGGCAGGGACAGTTGCCACGAGACAAAGCAGAGAATGAGGCCTCTACTTGGGATGGGTCAGCAATGTCAAAATCCTGGAAAACCCCTTTAAGTCTTCCCTATAGTTGGGCTCCTGCGACTGTCATAACTATTTACACAAAGTTATAATTTAACATAATCAATGGTGGAGAAAATTCCTGTTTGTGAACTTCAGAAGTCTATCCTGCAACAATGTTCTCAGTGTCTCGGTTTGTCTGAATCGATTTTGAGTTCAGCTGAATCGATGAGAATTTAGCCTCAAACTGAAAGAACAGTGAGTCTTTATTAAGCCAATTACAGGTTACACAGCACTTAGCAGCCAGGAATATGCGCTAAAGAAATGCTCCATGTCCTACTTTTAGCTTCAGTTTTAGGAAATACTTAGGATAAACCATCAGAGGATTAATTTTGGGTACATTTATATAAAAATTGTATAATTTAGAGTATTAGAAATCCTCTATTTATGATGTTCATATGTGAAGTTTGTGTGAACCTGGAACAGAATTTGAATAGCAGTTCTAGTTATTGCACCAAGTTGCAGCTGTGACACATAGCACTTATGTAAGTAGCAAATATGAAATAGGAGTCATTCAGGGGGCAACTAGGAAATAGTAGCCATCCAAGAAGCAAATAGGAAGTAATGGGCATGCAAGTAACAACTAGGGAGTAGTAGTCATCTAGGTAACAACTAAGAAATAGTAGTCATACAGGGAGAAAGAAGGTAGTAGTAGTTATACAGAGGGCAAGTTGGAAGTAGTAGTGATGCAGGGGGGGGGAGTAGCTAGTAGTTAGTTATGCAGAAGAAATCACCCAGGAATGTATTAGTCTTGCAGAGAGCTACTGAGGAGAGTAGTCTGCAGGAAGAACTGGAGTAGTAGTTCGCAGAGACGAACGAGAGAGTAGATGAAGGTAGTAGTCATGCAGAGAAGCAACTAGAGAGTAGTAGTCATGCAGAGATCAGAGCAGAGAGTAGTAGAGAGTAGTAGTCATGCACGGAAGCAACTAGAGAGATAGTAGTCATGCAGAAGATAAGCGAGAAGATAGAAGTCATGCAGGAAGTAGAACCAGAGCAGTAGCAGTAGCCGTGCGAAGAGACAATAGAGGAGCTGAGAAGTTCATGCAGGAAGCAACTAGAGAGTAGTATAGTCATGCAGGAAAGCAATAAGAGAGTAAGTAGTCATGCAGGAAGCAACTAGAGAGTGTAGTCACTGCAGAGATACAACTAGAAGTGTAGTTGTTCATGCGAAGCAACTAGAGAGTACTAGCATTTGAGGATCAACGCAAGTGAGTAAGTTCACAGAGAAGCAACTAGAGCAGTATGGGAACCGAGCCGGCCCAGAGTGCCCGAAAGGCAAGCCAAAAACCCCCCTTATTATCACGAGAGTGCCAACCAAAATTTAAAGCAGTAACTTCATTGCTCTTGTTCCCAAACAGTTGATCACTATTGGCATCACTGAGGCAACAAGAGTGGAAAGATTGTGCATAATTCTGGACTTTCTTTCCAGGTCCCTTCTGTACACAGAGAAACGTGGGCCGAGCAGGAGGTCACTCCAAGATTAATTGTGTACCTCTAACATCCCAATTAGCAAATAGTAAGTATCCTAATTAAATATAGAACTGAAAGCAAAGACTTTTAGTTGCTTGGAAACTGCAGGGAGATTTTGCAGGAAGATTCTTTGAGTCGGTTTGTTGTGTGAGGGGGGTGATGGCCGGGTGCCCACAAAAGGGCTTGAGTGCACGACTGCAACGCCGTGCCTAGGTTCGCCACCACTGAAACTAGAGTGTAGAAGTTCATGCAGGAAGCAAACTAGGAGGAGTAGAGTCATGCAGAAGCAACTAGAGAGTAGTAGTCATGCAGGAAGCAACTAGAGAGTAGTAGTCATGCAGGAAGCCAACTAGAGAGCAGTAGCCATGCAGGAAGCAACTAGAGAGTAGAAGTCATTCAGGAAGCAACTAGAGAGTAGGTAGTCATGCAGGGAAGCAAACGAGAGATAGTAGAGTCATGCAGGAAGCAATAGAGCAGTGCCATGCAGGGAAGCAACTAGAGAGTAGAAGTCATTCAGGAAGCAACTAGAGAGTAGTAGTCATGCAGGAAGCAACTAGAGAGTAGTAGTCAGGCAGGAAGCAACTAGAGAGTAGTGTCATGCAGAGATCAACTAGAGAGTGATAGTCATGCAGGAAGCAAACTAGAGAGCAGTAGTCTGCAGAGAGCCTAGTAGAGAGTAGTCATGAAGGGAAGCAA
This sequence comes from Engystomops pustulosus, assembly GCA_019512145.1. Taxonomy (NCBI): domain Eukaryota; kingdom Metazoa; phylum Chordata; class Amphibia; order Anura; family Leptodactylidae; genus Engystomops; species Engystomops pustulosus. The sequence continues at coordinate 3,818,714 of CM033651.1, forward strand.
CTAGAGAGTAGTAGTCATGCAGAGAATCAACGTAGAGAGTAGTTAGTATGCAGGAAGCAACTAAGAGTAGTAGTCAGCAGGAAAACTAGAAGTAGTAGTCATGCAGGAAGACAAAACTAGAGGTAGAAGTCATGCACATAAGCAACTAGAGAGTAGAAGTCATGCAGGAAGACAACTAGAGAGAGTAGTCATGCAGAGATCAACTAGAAAAGTAGTAGTCATGCAGGAAGCAACTAGAGAGTAGTAGTCATGCAGAGATTCAACTAGAAAGTACGTAGTATGCAGAAGCAATAGAGGTAGTAGTCATGCAGGAAGCAAACTAGAGAGTAATAGTCATGCAGGAAGCACACTAGACGTAGTAGTCATGGCAGAAGCAATAGAGAGTAGTAGTCATGCAGAGATCACGAGTGAGAGTAGAAGTCATATGGGAGCAACATAGAAGTATAGTCAGTGCAGAGATCACTAGAGAGTAGTAGCAAGAAGAGAGAACTAGAAGTAGGAGTCATGCGAGGATGCAAAATGGTAAAAGTAGTTTATGCAGGAGCAGGTAGAAGTGCAGCCATGCCTGCTCTGTAAGCCATAGCCGCTCCATCCATTGTGCCAGTTAAAGGCAGTGGCCAGGACTGTATATTGGACCTTTACCTTCAGCAGAGTGTGAACACCTGCAGATACAAGTCTATCATGTCCATAATGTATGATCAAGTTTGTTTATGGTGGAGGGTCATTTCAGGGTTTAGGTGGCAGGATACCCCCCAAACTTGAGCGACTATGTATTTTTATAATGGAGAACATAGGACTTACAGTAGTTAGAGGCTGTGCCACAAGATACAAATGAATCAAAGAGACCATTGGCTGCGCCTGCGCGGTAATCTTCATGTCATTTGGAACACCAATAGAATTAAATGAGAATGGGTATATAAAAACGTTCTAAGACGTCTGCATTATTTCTGCCTCTAAATGATTTCCTACCTTGGAAGAGTTTTAGTCGTTGGGTGGCAGAGGACAATCCTGAAAGTCACTTGAACCAAGAAATCTTTCCGTAGGATGGAAGAAAAAAAGCCTTAGAACGTTTTATTGTCAGCAACATTGTTATTCATTCATCAGTGAAATATACATTTTTTAGAGAAAAATGAGAATTAAAAGCCCATCGCTGTGGGTAATGCATTTCGGGTGTTGTCAGCAAAATCTAATGATTTGGTTTGTACCTTGGTAATCGCCTCGCCTATAGTGCGATAACCTCCTTCTATATAAATACACGTCGAGCTTTACTGATTACTGAATGATTTTTTCTGCTGAATTAAGCGAATATTTTCGCATATTTTATATCACGCCGAGCATTTCACGTTACCTACCACTTGACTCCTTGTTTTCCCCTCTTTTGTTATGTGCGTGACACACCCTTCCACCGCGCAGTAGATTTTCTTCTTGTCCGTATATCTTTTATGGTCCCCGATAAGGTTTTCCTACCTATCTTTTTGGCTTTTACTTCTAATAAGTTTGTCAGTGCAAAAAAAGTTTGATAAGAAAAAAAGAATGACCTTTCATACTAAATCAAAATAGTTTAACAAGGACTACACTGTAATAAAACTGGAATACAAGGAACCATACTGGTGCCGGCATTGCGGCTCCCAGAACACGGCCTCAGGGGTGCAGGAACACACACAGACAAGGACATAAAACGAAATATTATGAAAATGACGGATGCAAATGATGCCGTAGATCAGACGGTACCGACCTATGGTGCCAATGGACACTATATGACCGCACCAAGGATGTGTTTGAGTAGAAATAGAAATTAAAGTTTCCCATCTAGTTTGGAAGTATGTACACCGGTACAATCCAAGGACGCCTCCTAGGAAATAAAGACTTTCTGTGCTACCGGGGAAAGTTTTCATGTTGGTGAGATGAATAAGTTAGGTCATTGTGAGGCCCAAATTAGACCAGGACAAATTCTTGTAGGAATTCTTCTTGATCTGTTTCATGTCGCCATCCACACAAACTGTTGATGCCCATGTAATCTGAAGACATTGCACAGGTTGGCGAAGTCCTTTGCATCATACAGAAATGTGCGTTCAAACAGCAGTGGCAAACACTGTAACAGTTCTTACAGCATTGGTTCTGCCGTCCAGGAGTCATGCATCATATTTCTGAATGATGAGAAGGGACTCCCAATCCTTGTTAAATGTGTGCAGACCTGTAGAATCTGAAAAACACACAAGGTCTGATTCAAAGAACACGTTCCCGTGTAGGTAGCTTACAGAGAATGACCCAGATCCTATGGTGAGAGTACATCACCTGCAAGGTATCTCAGGTGTGCCCCAATAACCCCGGTCATCCAAGCCCACCCATGGTGATACAAGGCACTACACCCATAGGAACGGTGTCCCTGAGCATAATAGTCACTGACACTGCCAGAGTGTTATACCTCTGGATTCTCCAACCCTTTGTTGTTCTGTGTGCTCCCGACCCGTGATCTCTGAGTTCCGGTTGTTACCCGCCTGGATCCTCTGCTAATCCCCTGGTGCTTCCATCAGTGTGTCATGAGCCACAAATCCCCCCCCTTGGCTGTGCCGGGCTCCTCCAGGTAATCAGCTCATTGGTCCCTTCACTTTAACAGGTGAGTGGGTAGGGGAGAGAAGACAAGAAAGGACAAGAAGGCGGGAGGCGAAACCCCAGAAGGCCGCATCAAAGGGAGTATTGAAAAAAGGGGTGAGTTTTTATCATTGGGACATAACTTGCAAGGGGCTTCCACAAAAACTCTGATGGGGGTATTCGACTATACTGAATGGGATCCTATTTAACAGTAAGGTATGAACATGGTGTGTTTGTAAATTATATATGACAGGTTTTTTTTATTTCCAAAAATTTATAATAGTGTCAATCCAGCAAGGTCGATTTATAGTCCCAGAATCACAACAATAGACCAATTTCTATTTTAAATGTACAACGTAACAGCAACAGATGCAGCATACTGAGCAAGACAATCTCTATCTATCCATGACTAAAAAAGCTGCCTGCAGATGGAGTACATCTGTCAGCTCCTCCTTGATCTAAATATCAATGACCTGCAGGATTAGGGACACAGTCGTAACAATTGTTCGTCTAGCTCCGATCTGTAGCTATACTATTAACCATAGACACGTGTCTGTCGCAGATTGGAGTGAGTACGATTGTACAATACTGCTCTCAGCTCGCATGCCTTACTCTTAATAACAGTTGCTGACCAGATAGGACACTATATGTACATCTGTCACTCCCAGCGCTTACATTCCAGCATGATCAATGAGACTAGATAACATGCAGTCTGTCACAACTGTGCAGATAGGACCACTATGTACATCTGCTCACTCTTCTGCTCTAAACATGCTGCCTGCAGATAGGACAATGTTACAATATGCTCAGCTCCGCATGCTCTATAACATGCTGCCTGCAGAAAGGACACGATGACAATCTGGCTCATGCTCCTCGCTCTATAACATGTATGCACTGCAGATAGGACACTATGTTACAACTCTGCAGACTGTCTCCCGCTTCGAGAACCGGCTGCAGCAGATAGGACATATGACAAGTCTGCTCATGCACTCTCTCTGACTCTTCTAAACATGCTGCCTGCAATTTTTGTTTTATAGGACAATTGGTTGGGTTGCTACAATCTGATTCGATGCCTGTATTCCTCTGTCTATAACAGCTTTCTGGCTGAGATGGACAGATCATACGGAATCTGTCAGTCCATCTTTTCTGTAATGCATGCTGTCTGCAGATAGCCAACTATGTATAATCTGCCCGTGTCTCCTGCCCTCTAAACATGACTGCTGCAATGTAGGACCACTCTGTATAATCTGCCCACTTCTCCATGACTCTATAACACGCTGCTGCAGATAGGACACTATGTACAATCTGCTCAGCTCCTCTGGCTCTATGACATGTGCTGCAGATAGGGACAATGTGGTTTTACAAATCGATCAGTTTCCTCCTGTCTGAGTAACATTCTTTCGCTGATAATAGGGACACTCATGTACCATCTGCCTTCAGCTTCCTCTTGTCTTGAATGAACATGTGTTACTGCAAGATAGGACACTAGTATAATACCTGGCCCACCTCTTCTGACTCTATAACTTAGTGCCTGCAGATAGGAACACAGTGTGGCAATCTGTCAGGTCACCCTGCATCATAGCGATGTTACCTGCAGATAGGACACTATTGATAGCATAATCTGCCTTCAACTCCTCCTGCTCCATAATCTGCTGACTCAACAGATCAGATATATGCTTGCTTCCGTCATCTCCACTCTGTCATTAACTACTAACAGTTGAGGATACTATGTTACATGCTGCCAAGCTCCTCCCTGCTCTAGAACATTGCTACAAGATGCAGAAGGGGACACTAGTTGGAGACATTTGTCACTCCTCCTGCTATATAAATGCTGCCTGCAGATAGGACGCCATGTATAACCTGCTTAGTTCTTTGCTCTATAACACTGCTGCCCGGCAGATATATGGTATTCTGTTACACAATCTGATCTCTGTGTATAACATTCTTAAGTGCCAGTATGTGCAGATATATTCAGCTTGCAAGGGTCATGTTTTGCAATTCTGTAAATTTACAATTACGTTTGGTAGAGTGAGGATGATGAGACTTTACTTATTGTGAACAATCGTATTCTAATTGGTAGTTCATGTCTGGGAATTTTAGGACAATAATTTAACTGTAGACTATGCCACGCGTTGATTGTCAGGCTGTCACATTCCCCCCCCCCCAAATAGAGATAGTTGAAAGTTCCCGCGTGGCCAACGGATCCTGCTTGTGGCGCGCAAAATTTCGCTTCTTTTCCTCTTTGGTATCCCATCGGGCAACATATAAAGGAGACACCTTCCTCTAGACTAGTTGAAGCTGCAGCATAGTTAACAAACAGCACTTGTGCTTCTCTGTAGTAGATGTAGTTAAAATAGGAGCTTGCATCAGTGTCTACGGGAGCCGAATACGACAGCGTTTGTAACAAATCGTTCAGGACTTAGAAAGACATTTTACTGCCTGGGGACTAGAGAACCTTTAAGAATAGTTAGTCTATGTTACGGGGGGAGAAAGAAAATATTCTTATAATGTGAGTTATTAGTCAGCAACCAAGCCACTTGTGCATTCAGGAATGGAGATTAGACTTTCACATATTGAGTCCATAATTATTCACATTTACCGACTGGTAGGGGTAGTGGTAGTTCCGTCTCTTGGCGGCCATTTTCTTTATGTTTAATATTCGTCACTCGGCAAAGATCTTTAGATTTGACTAGACCGCCCTGCCGTAAGCGGACCAGGAAGCAGAGAGACAAGAAACAGAGAACCAGCAGAAGAGAATGGCCATAGTTCACTATAGAGCCGGGAAACTGATTAAGGCTTTAAAAATATGGCCTGATATGTAAGGAATTAGGATTAAGGTGTTTTTCCGGGAAACCGGCTCTTTATGCAAAATCGTGGGGGTAACACAGCCCCTGATGTGCAAATCATAAAGGGGATATGCTGCGCTACTTCCACTGTCTCTACGTTTTGTTGCTTCATATGGGTGTTGTGGTTTCCACCAATTCTGTCGCAGTTGGAACATTTTTCATCCAACCTCCTTTATTCCCAATTCATCAGAAGCTGATATGATGGCTCTATACTGTCAGTTAGGCGCTCCTAGGATGGGCAAAACTGTTTGGAATTCCTCCCACTGCACAACATAATTAAAAAAAAAAAAAAACCCTGCTGAGCCCCTAGTAATAGGATTTTCAAAATTCTGCAGGAAAGACACGTAATGGGGGAAAAAAAGCATTATTTGTTCCACTCCCAGTTCCAAACGTTGCTCAGGGGTACTTACAATTTTTGGGCCTCCAGTACGGAATTTAGTCGGTCGTTCAAGGACTTGAGGGGAATGAGTGGCTCCTCACATGACATTGGATGTCACTTCTTTTGTCGTCCTCAGCTCATTGAGTGAAGTCCGTAAGAAGTTGTCAGAAATTATGCAAGCAACTTTCTATCAGACACAGCGAACTCTTTGCACCGGTGTGTCTGGTATTGCAGCTCAACCAACTTTAATATTTGGAATATACGTTTCGATTATTTGTATTTAAAACATTGAGAACAATAATTTGTATACGTTGCCTAAGTGATGCTCCATGGTAATGTTCAGTTACATCACAGTCACCTAATGTAATTCACTAAATAACCACAATACGTCGTATTACTATAGACATAATGACCTCTGAGCATTCTGGCTTGCTGACGCATAGTCGGATGTACCATGTTCTGTTCGTTCCAACGCCTGTGCTTACAACAAATACCCCTCGCCCACATCGCCGCTCGGTTCACCTTGGGACCCGCTTGTTACCCCGGTGTGCGGCCATGTGCTCTCTGATGTGTCTAGTCCTACCTATTATACATCAAAGTAATCACAGTCACGAAAGTAATTCTATCCACTACGGTTCTAAAAAGAGATGCCACAAAGGGGTAACTAGAGATCTATTTTATGACAAATGGAAAAATTGTTACAATCTTTCGATTTAGAGATTATTTACAAATGGGTAATTATAATATTTTGAAAATAGATCTGAAGACAAAAAAAATCTTGTACATAGCGCCACTTTCAGGAAATAATAAAGGAAAAGTTTGTAGGGATAAGGAAATGACCGCTCTACAACAAATGAGGCAGAGATTTTACTAGAAATCTGAAGTGTTATTTTCCCGTAAAGTGTCTACTGGTCCAGTGTTGGCCGTGATGGGACCTGCAGCAGCCAATCACAGGGATCTTCAACCAGTAGCAGGCAAGTGACATCCCCCGGGCCCCCTGACGCATGGATTGTCCACCCATGAGTATTGGTTGCCCATAGGCTGCGGTCAAAAAGGATCGCTGTACTCTTAGAAACATGAAACAAAGGCATGGTCCAATCAAAACAATGCAATTCTGGTGTTACGATCAACACATTTCAGAAAAACATATGGTGATGGGCCGTGAGCTTTGAGTGCGTTTGCAGAATGAGTCAAAATGGTAAGTGTGACGTGCCTAGATAGGAACAACGCTGGAACCATCACCTCGAGGCAGGATAAGTACCTCTGCAGGCAGCATGTTATAGAACAGGAGGAGATGAGCGATTGATATAGTGTACTACTTGCAGGCGGCATGTTTAGAGAAGGGGAGTGAGAGGAGTGTACATAGTGTCCCATCGAGGCAGTTGTTAGAACAGGAGAGTGAGCAAGGTTAGATGTCTATAGTGTCCTATCGCAGGCAGCATGTTATAGAGAAGGAGGAGCTGAGCAGATTGTACATAGTGTCCTCTCTGTCAGGCGCGCATGTTATAAAGAAGGAGGAGCTATGCAGTTGTACTAATGTCCTATCATGCAGGCAGCATGTTATAGAACAGGAGGAGTGAAGCGATTGTATATAGTGTCCTATCCGCAGGCAGTAGGCATATTTTTGAGCAGTAGGAGCTGAGCAGATTCTACATAGTGTCCTAACTGCAGGCAGCATGTTATAGAGCAGGAGGAGCTGAGCAGATTGTACATAGTGTCCTATCTGCAGCAGCATGTTATAAAGCGGAGCTGAGCAGATGTATATAGTGTCCTATCTGGCAGGGCGACAGGTATAGAGAAGGAGGAGCTGAGAAGATTGGATATAAGGGTCCTATCTGCAGACCAGCAGTTATAGAGCAGGAGGAGCTGAGCAATTGCATATATGTTCCTATCTGCAGGAAGCAATGTTTATAGCGGAGGTGAGCAGATTGTTATAGTGTCCTACTGCGGCGACATGTTATAGAGAGGAGAGCTTAGAAGATTGATATAGTGTCCTATGCAGCAGCATGTTATTAGAGTAGGAGGAGCTGAGCACATTGCATATAGTGTCCTATCTGCAGGCGCATGTTATGAGAGGTGGAGCTGAGCAGATTGCAATTAGTGTCCTATCGAAGCCAGCATGTTATAGAACTGCACCTCGAGCAGGATAGTACCTCTGCACCTAATTTAAATAAGGGTCTTCCTGGTGATGTCTACAGATCTATGCAGAGGAAACAGATTGATGATTCGAGCTGGGGAGGTGGGTTAGACACAGTGATTTTCAACCTGTGTGCCCCGCGGGGAAAGTGTCCGAACTATGGTGCCCTGTGCAGCATGTGCCGCGCGCCAGAGGCGGACTGGGGCAGGGGTGCCGGTTTGGGCCACCGACGCATGTTGTTGGCTCCGCCCCCATGATTAGACTGCGATATGCCAGTGCCTGGCTGCAGGCATCTGCACAATCCAATGTGCCTGCTACCTAGATCGCTTGAAGATAGTACAGCGAGCAGGCACATTTATGAGCTAATAGGAGGGGAGGTGATTCGTCGGGGGGAGCGAGAGCCTTCACTGAGCCGGAACCAGGTCTTGCTCTCCCCGCAGCAGCGCTCGAGCAGTGAGGGTAACCACTCACATGTACTCCTCACTGCACGAGCAGCCACCTCAGCCCCTGCTGTGTGACTGTGCTGCTGCCACATGAACTCCAGCCACATGTCTCCCTGAATACAGGGTATGGGCCCACTGAATGTCACTGTGGGCCCTCCCCCTGTTCCTGACAGCCAGCAGCGGCCACCAATGGAAAAGCAGCTGCTGATAGTGTCAGTCTGCTTTCATAAAGTGGCCCGCCCGCTGAAGTACGCAGCGGCGGGACCTCAGAGAAGACTGGAGGGCTGCTGCTGCTCTGCTGCCCTTTAGGAAAAATGGTAAATGTGCATTACATTCACACACATATCTACAGTCTGTACACCCTGATAGTAAATCTACATTCATACAAATGTGCCAGTTAGTGAAGGACTACAATCCAAGAGTTGAATGAGCTGCTGGATGTGTGGGTTTCAAAGGACTGCATTTTGTATGATGAGATTACTTTACCAACAAACCATCCTGTCAGGCACCCACGTGCAGATTTCAACACACACACAATGATTTCAAAAAGCTGATTGAACATTTTACAAACTGGATAGCAAGAAAGTCCAGCCTACATCACTCAAGTATAAAAGGTGTGTTAGGGTTACATGGGTAAATATGGGAAAGGGGGCCTGTAATAAACTGAGCCTTTTAAGGTTTTCATTTTTAACTCCAACTCTTTTATATTATGTGCATGAGGATTGTTTTCTGGCAATCAACAAAAGTCGTACTTCTAGTGGCGTATTAATATTCCATACGTGTGTCGGAGAAGCAGAAAAATTCCAATGCAGTAAAATGACGGTTAAAACATTTGCACCACTCTGCGGTGAGATTCACTGTGCGCTCCAAATTACACTCCCTTATTTTTTGTGTGCTACGTTCCCAAAGATATCAAACTATATTAAGGTTCATTGGGCTTTGAAAGATCTAAAAATGTTAAAACCTTTGGTACAAAAAGATTTTTCTTTGTTTGCCACCTTTGACGCTAATAACTTTCTACTAATTCATTGTAGTAGCTGGTTACTTTTTGCAGCACGTGATAGCGGTATCAATGTACATTTGGGTGCAATACACTACACATGAATCTGGCACCCCCTGCACTTGCCTAACAGAGGACACACACTTTTTTTGTAAACACTATAATTTTGTGGTACACCAGAACGCCCCCTAATTTGTGTCACATGATGAATAGTTCAGCTGCGCGCCAAAAGGGTCGCATGTGGACACATGTAGCGAGGACGTTCTTATATCTCATGTACAAAGCAGGTGACACTAGAAAGCATGTGCAAAGCAGACAAAAAAAAATTGCGCACAAGCCCTTAGTCATGTGTGCCCCATTGAAAACATTGGGGGTCATTACTAAGGGCCCGATTGGTTTTCCCGACGTGTTTACCCGAATATTTCGATTTGCGCGATTGTACCTGAATGCCGGGTTTTGGCGCACGCGATGGATTGTGGCGCATCGGCGCCACATGCCGATTACCAACAACCTTGAGACAATGGTCCCGGTTACCAATGTTGGGCCTGCTGAACTACATGTGTAGTACAGGAAGCTAAATGTGTCTAAACCCACGCCACAAAAGGGAAAGGGGGGAAAAAAAAGCAGAATTCCAATTTTACAATCAAGGTTGACCATGACCCCCCAGCGCGGGCCCATGTCACGTGACTGACGCGACCTGACGACAGTCGCGTAAGTCACGTGACAGAGGCGTGCGGAGGAGAGCTACCGAAGATGGGCAGATCGCCTTAGGAGTGAAGGTACACGGAAGTGACAATGACTCAAGGTAAGTATATAGGTTATTATTGTATAGGGAAGGCAGCAGCTAGGGTCTTTTTTTATTATTAGTAAAGGAGGCTGGGGCTTCTATTAGTTAAGGGGGCTCTAGGGCCTTTTAATTAGTAAAGGGCGCCTCTAGGGCCTTTAATAGTAAAGGGAGGCCGCAAGGGGCTCTTAATTAGTAAAGGGAGCGCGAGGGCTCTTATTAGTAAAGGGAGGCCGCGAGGGGTCTTAATTAGTAAAGGAGGCGCTGGGGCTCTTACTTAGTAAGGGAGGCCGCTAGGGCTCTATTAGTACGGGAGGACCGCGCATAGGGGCTCTTAATTAGTAAAGGGGGCCGCTAGGGTCGTTTAATTGTAAAGGGGAGGCCGCGCTAAAAGTTTTTTTTTAGTAAAGGGGGCCGCCGCTAGAGTTTTTATTAGTAAAGGGAGGCCGCTAGGGTTTTTCATTAGTAAAAAGGGCCTTTTTTTATTGCTTAGTGTCATTTTGTGCTTTTTGATTGGGTGGTGATGCCCCAGGATTCTAAGTGTTAAAAAGTGTGCCGCGGCTCAAAAAGGTTGAAATCACTGGGTTAGACGAACCACTATAAAGCACTATATCCTGCTCCTATAGCCAGTGCACGGCAGGGTATACCGGCCTATGCCGCCCACTCAACAACTCGGCACACCCCCTCCCGCCCTAAGCGGTGCAGAGGGCGGGGTTTTAAATGCAATTGACCTCTGAACAGTCATGGTTGTAGTAGTATCATAATACTGCGCTTAAGTCCCCTTAAATCCAGAACTCTAAATTAACATTTACATTTCTTAACCCATTAATGTACATTTGCCTGCAGGTTGGTATCAGGAACTGTTATCTCCACTTTTGCCAGTGTAAATCCATGCGGATAACCCGCAGAGATTTCACCATGTTTGTCCCGGCCCTGATACTTTGTCTCATAATAAATCTTTAAGTGTAAAGTTTGCAAACTTCTCTCCCCCGATACGACATTCCCTCGAATAAGCTTTTCTGCACTAGTGCATCAAAGCACATTTAGGGTAATGACATGACTGCCGCTTTCTTTTCAGTAATCAAAGTACTAATGTGAAACTATTGTGGTTTATTAAATGACTTTTCTTAATCCATGTTCATTCTGCAGGGCTCGAAAAAAATACAAAATTGTTAAAAAAAAAAAAAGGGAGACAAAGAACAGAAAGAAACTTCTATACAGAAGCCAAAAGATCACAAAAAGAGTAATAAAAGCCGTACAAGAGGAGAAAAACAAGACAACACACACTGAAACAAGGACGTATTAAAGGGAAGATTGTGTTGGAGAAAAGCTCAGAACAAAGACAAATGAGACAATTAGATGTAAATGTGAAGGACGAAGCGACTCATGAGAAAGGGTCACCTTGTGTAAAAGCTTTGCACATATTTCTTTCTAATGTTCTCTCTTTTCTTCAAAGGCATAAGAATAGTGTGGCGCGGGCTTATTCATGTATTAAAGGGTAGGTTCACCTTTAACTATGATGTACAGTCCATATGTTGTGTGCACTCACGAGTATGATTTACCTGCTAAACAGTATCAACTTCTGATCCTGAGCTAGAGCCCGTATAATGTGCTGATGCAGCGTCAGACTCCTCTGCGTGTTGTTATAGAATCGCCGCCCGGGCTTGATGGGTTAAAGGGGTTATGAATACTGGCAATTAGCGCAATAAAAGAGACCAATACTGACAATGATGCAGTGTCCTATCTGCAGGGTATTATAGAGGAGGGGAGCTGAGCCGATTGTACATAGATGTCCTATTGCAGGCAGTATGTTTAGAGCAGAGGAGCTGCAGATTCTACATAGTGTCCATCTGCAGGCATCATATAGAGCAGGAGGAGTGAGCAGATTCTACATAGTGTCCTATCTGCAGACAGCATGTTATAAAGCAGGAGGAACTGAGCAGATTCTACATAGTGTCCTATCTGCAGGCCGAATGTTATAAAGCAGGAGGAGTGAGCAGATTTGTTATAGTGTCCTATCTGCAGGCAGCAGTTATAGAGAGGATGAGCTAAGAAGATTGCACATATGTTCCTATCTGCAGGCGATGTTATAGAGAGGCAGGAGATGAACCAATGGCATAAGTGTCCTATCTGAGGCAGCATGTTACGAGCAGTGGGCTGAGCAGATTGCTACGTTGTCCTATCTGAAGCCAGCATGTATGTATAGAAAGAGGAGATGAGCAGATTGTATATAGTGTCCTATCTGAGACAGCATGTTATAGAGCGGAGGAGCTAGGCAGATTGACATAGTGCCTACCTGCAGGTGACATGTTATAGAGCAGGAGGAGTGAGTATATTGTACCTAGGGTCCATCCACCAGGCGAGCCATGTATAGAGAAGGAGAGCTGAGCAGATTGTATAATAGTGTCCATCTGGGCAGCCTGTTATAGAGCAGGAGAGCTGAGCAGATTGTACATAGTGTCATATCTGCAGGCAGCATGTTATAGAGCAGACGAAGCAAAGCAGATTGTACATAGTGTCATTAGGCAGGCAGCATGGTAGTGAGCAGAAGAAGAAAGCAGATTGTAATTGTGTCTTATATAAATACAGTGTGTCAACTGAGGAGATTATACATACGTATTGTCCGCTGGAGGCAGTGTGCTATAGAGCAGGAGGGCTGACTATATTGTATACTAAATAAATCCTTTATTTAAGGCAAATTATTTTAACCCCCGACTGCCATAGTCATCACCTATAATAAGGCCTAAACCATCTCCACCAATAATCACACACAGAAACAAGAACATGTAGACAATCCCTCGGTGTCAGTTTCTCATAAACCCCGATGCTACCACGGCCTGACCCTGGATTATTAGCTCCAATTTGCCCATACATTACCTGTAATCTCTATATATGGCTCTTCTCCATGCTTAGTAATAGGGTGCTCTACGTGTGATGATTGCATTATGCGTTATTTATCTCCAGCGCGCCAATGACGAACTTAATTTTCTCCAAAAAAAAAGAGCCTCTGGATATGATTAACCTTAGGGGTCATTTGGTATATATTAGTAAAGAAGGATTCGTTACATCTGTGAAATCGATAGCAGAAGGAAAATGCTATAGCATTTTTAGTTATTATGTGCAGAGCCGTTATAGCGCGGCAGCTGACGCGATTGCATCGGTGGTTACGGATGGATTCGGGGTAGGGCGATTAGATTGGGATAATATTGTGGCCTGTAGCTGCGGACTGGATAAACATGTTAATGTAGAACAAGCAATAATACCTCCTGTCATAACGGCCAGGTGGAGAGGCACGGGTATGCGATCGCATTGGAAATGAGGGCATCGCGAAGATAATTTGGGTTTTTTCGAGATATTTTATAATTCAGGCCGGGCCGGGCCGGAGGGACTTATATGAAAACAAAGACCCGTCAATTATGTGGTTACATAACAACATAAGAAGAAGAATGTTGGGAAGATTGTTTGTTTCAAACTTGTGTCTAAGAAGCATATTTAAACCTTTATGGACTGTATTTAATGGTATTTTGAATGTGCTTTTTGTAACATTTTTTTTTGTTCATACATATGTGTGTTTGTATCTATGAATATATGTACTATGAATATGGTGTTTGATCTAATATATGTCTCTATACGATGTGTGGTTTGTATTATGAAAAGTATCTATACAATGTGTGTTGTATCTATGACCGGGTAAAGGAATCTACCTGTCGCATTACAATCACCAAACAGTCAGGGAATGTCATAGACTCTACTTAGAATCGAACGTTTCACCCCACACTTTCCAATTTTTTTGCCAAAAAATAATCATTGAGAGATATGTTGACTGCGTGACTCGCTGAAGAGAATCCCTGAGGGAGGGGAAATGAGGGAGTTGTGATAAATGTTGGCTGGGTGTAATAGCTGAGGAGAATTACTGAGAGAGGGTTGAGGAAGTTCGTAGAGATGTTGGCTGTGTGGTGTCTTTTGATGAAATATCCTGAAGAAGAGGGGGTTGAGAGAGATATTGACTGTGAAGGAATTCGAGGGAGGGGAATGAGGAAGTTGAGAGAGATGTGGGTATGTGCTTTACTGAGAAGAATTCCTGGGATGAGGGATTAGAGAGATCTTGTGTGTGTGCTTCACTGAAGAAGAGAATTTCTGAGGAGGGGGATGAGGAGTGAGAGAGATCTTGGAATGTGCTTTGTGAGAATTCTGGAGAAGAGGGCATGAGGGAGTTGAGAGAGATGTTGACTGTGTGGTATCTTTGCTGAGGAGGAATTCCTGAAGGAGAGGGGGTTGGTAGAAGATGTGGCTGTGTGTGAACTTGCTGAAAAATCCTGAAGAAGAGGGGGTTGAGAGAGATATGGCTGTGAGAGAATTCCTGGGAGGGGAAGAGGAAGTGAGAGAGATCTTGCTTATGTGCTTTACTGAGAAGAATCCTGGGGGAGGGAGTTTAGAGAGATCTTTGCTGTGTGTGCTTACTGAAGAGAATTGAGGGAGGGGGAAAAGAGGAATTGAGAGGACGTTGGGCTCTGTGTGATCGCTCTGAAGAGAATTAATGACAAACGTGGGAATCGGAGTTGAGAGATGTTGGCTGTGTGACTTGCTGAAGAGATATCAGCTCCCTCACTCCCCCTCACTCATACTGTATGTGTAGCTGAGCCTGAGTTTATAGGCAAGAGGAGGAACAATTTCGGGATAGTTGCACTGCTTCCTAAAAAATTTTAAGTATTTGTTGATTCTGAGGGTTTTATATACTTTCACTTACAGATATTACTGCCCCATTCTATTCCGCTATAGTTTAGAGAAATTATTTACTATCCCGGGTGATGCCGAGTACTACAGAGTAGGATAAAAAGGATAAACGGGCTGTCCTCTACTGGAAAACACTTTTTTTATTGTTTTTATAATGAAAATACAATATATTTGTATCACTCCTCAAGTTTACCAAGGATCACGTGATTGTGCATCACATGCGGAGATAACGAGCCGTGCACTGTGTGACATCATGAAGAGGGTATAAGAGCGTGGCACCCTGTTGTGACATCACATGACCTGGAATAAGGAGCCGTGGCACCGTGTGACATCACATGACCATGGATATAAGGAGCGTGCACCTGGGTGTGGACATTTACATGACCATGGATATAAGGAGCTGTGCACCTGTGTGACATCACATGACCTGGGATATATCGAGCCGTGCACCTGTGTGACATCACATGAGCAGTAAACAATGAAGCGTCCTATAGAATGAGAGCAACAGAGATATATAAAAGAGCAAAGAACCGATATAGAAAGCATATTGGAAAACTGTATAACTTTTCAGTGGAAAATCCCTTTAAATGAGTTTTCCAGGGTCCAAACACAGCAACCCAAAGGATCATGTATTCCCTTTAAGCTGCAGTGACAATGGAGCTTTGTAACACAGTGACGTCACAGTACAGGGGATAATACACACAGCGATGTCACAGTAAGGATAAGTACACAGGATGTCACAGACAGGGATAATACACACAGAGATGTCACAGAAGGACAGGATAATACCACAGCGATGTCACGGACAGGGGTAATACATACAGCGATGTCACAGTACAGAGTAATACACACACGTGAGTGGTCACAGTACAGGGGATAAGACACAAGTGATGTCACAGTACAGGGGCTCATACAACAGTGATGTCACAGTACAGGGGCTAATACACACAGTGATGTCACAGTACAGGGGCAATATACACACAGTGATTGTCACAGTACAGGAGTAATACATCCACAGCGATGTCACAGTACAGGGATAAATATACACAGTGATGTCACAGTACAGGGGATAATACACACAGTGAGTGTCACAGGAACAGGATAATTATACACACAAGTGATGTCACAGTACAGGATAATACACACAGTGATGTCACAGTCCAGGGATAATACACACAGCGATGTCACAGTAAAGGGATAATACACACAGTGATGTCACAGAACAGCACACAGGCAGAACAGGAACAAAGTGATGTCACAGCACAGGGAAATATACACAAGTGAGTCACAGCACAGGGATAATACACACATGATGTCACCAGTACCGGGGATAATACACACAGCGAGGTCACAGAACAGAGTGAGAATACACACGGTGAGTCACAGTACAGGGAATACACACATGATGTCACAGAGTACAGGGGATAATACACACAGTGAGGTCACAGTAGGGGCATGGCAATACACAGCGATGTCACAGTTACAGGGGATAATACACACAGCGATGTCACAGTACAGAAGATAATACACACAGCGATGTCACAGTACAGGGGATCATACACACGCGAGTGTAACACCGTACAGGTATACACACCCAGCGATGTCACATGTCAGGGAGTAATACCACAGCGATTGTCACATACATGGATAATTACACACCCGATGACAGTACAGGATAATACACACAGGATGTCCATACGAGGGATAAAACATAGCCAGTCAGGATTTCACGTGACACAGCACAGGGAAATACCACAGTGACGTCACAGTACAGAGATAATCACATACAGTGATGCCACAGAACAGGATAATTCCACAGCAGTGTCACTAGTACAGGGATAATACAACCATGATGTACACATACAGGATACACCAGTGATGTATACAGTACACACATGTGCAAGTAGTATACCCATTTCACGTACAGGGGATAAACACAGTGATGTCCGTCAGATACACACAGTGATGCATCTACGAGAAATAACAGGAGTCACATACATCATCAGTCAAGTGATGTCACAGTACAGGGGATACTACACACAGTGATGTCACAGTACAGGGATAATACACACAGTGATGCCACAGTACAGGGATAATACACACAGCGATGTCACAGTACAGGGATAATACACACAGTGATGTCACAGTACAGGGGATAATACACACAGTGATGTCACAGTACAGGGATAATACACACAGTGATGTCACAGTACAGGGATAATACACACAGTGATGTCACAGTACAGGGATGATACACACAGTGATGCCACAGTACAGAGATAATACACACAGTGATGTCACAGTACAGGGATGATACACACAGTGATGTCACAGTACAATACATTTAGTATACATAATGTCATACTATAACACATACGGAAAAGATTTATAAAAAATGAAAGAATGGAGATTATGCTGCGGTGGCCCATAAAACGACACAATAACTTCTGAGAGTCCACTGTATTTCCATGTATTCCTCCTGTGACATGTAATTTCCTCTACCCCTCTACCTCTGCCCCCGCTATCACCCCGGGGCCGGGAGCAGGAAGTGTCCTGTAATAGCGCGGGTTATAATCGCCAGCGGCGCGCGGTGCATTGTGGGGCTTGTAGTCGCGGCACCTCGTGCTGCCTCCTGGTGAGACGTGACCGCAGTGTGGAGACTGGTACATATATATATATATATGAGGGGGGAAATGGCGGGAACACCGCGGGGGTCTCCTCATGACAAGTGTGTGAGGAGAAGCGTCTCCTATGTGATATATACATCCCGGGCAGCCACATTCCTGTCACAGGGAGACACGTGACACCTCTATACTGCAATACACACAGAATAACGCATCCAGCTGGGCTGCTCCTTGCGGTAATATAATGAGAATGACGCATCCTGATGCCGTCTGAGGCATAATATACGCAGCACCGCGATTTTATGTTACCCATTCTTATGTCTTTTCATTTATTTTATTTGTTCTGTATTTATTTTGTGCATTTCTTTAGTGTCTGCCTATTTATGTAATGCAGCTTCCCGCATGCACCTGTATGGAAGGTTTTTAAGGTGTTTGCACACAGCGAGGCCCAAAACATGTAGCTGGATGCTACGTCTGTGTTCACAGGTTCTGGTTCGGTTGCGTTTAGAAACAGAATCCAACCGGGAAGCGGAACTGAAACTGAGGGCGCGTTCACACGTTGCGTTTTGGTTGCGTTTTCATTGCGTTTGAAACGCATATACAGCAGCTGATGTGAGGTAATTTGCCTTATTACATTACCGTTTACGTTTGTAAACGCAATGTTAACGCATGTGTTTACGATGCGTTTTGTAAACGGAAACGTTAACAGTGATGTAGTTAGGCAAATCACCTCTCCTCAGCTGTTGTATACGCGTTTCAAACGCAATGAAAACGCAGGTCAAAACGCTACGTGTGAACGCGCCCTGAGGCGTACAGCGGCCATGCCCCTCCCTGCTCCGGAACGCAGCCTGCCCCTCCCACTTATATCAATGCGATACGGGTCAGGGCGCATTCACACATTCAGGTTTTCAGATGCAGTTTTAGAAACCAAAAGCAGCTGCAGATCATTAGGCCGCGGTCACCCGTTACGCTAGCGACACGTTCACAATACACCACTAGCGCACAGGGGGCGGGCCTCGATAACCCGATTGCATGCTTTTCTCTGGAAACGTATATGCGATCAGCCCAAGGCCTGCCCCCTGTGCACTAGCGGAACGTGTGACCGCGGCCTTATGGGTGGGAACATATAATTCAGGCTGCGTTCACACGTGGCATTTCAGATGTGTCGAAACGCATGCTTTTTAAATTACAATGCATTTTCTTCATTCCTGCAACTGTAAACATTACACGGCTGCTTACACTTTCAGCAATGAAGAAAAACTCTTCCACAGTAGCAATGTAACATATAAAAATGCATCCGTCTAAGCGCCACGTGTGAATGCGCCCTCAGAGTTGGATCAGTAAAGTAGTACCGCTTCGGGTGCGGTCACGCATTTATAAGCGCAATGCTAGCGCAATGGGGGTCCGAGGCGCACCCCCATCGCGCTAGCATTGTGCTTGTAAACGTGGGACCCTTCTGCATTTGCAGTGGAAATACTAGTGAGATTGGGCTGAGGCACACCCTCGTTGCACTTGTTATGCAGCGCTAGGGTGCGGTCACACGGTGCGTTCTTGTTGCGTTTGGCTGGTTTAAATCCGTTCTTCTTAATTTCTGGCAGGTAATGTTTTCACAGCTGCTTAAACCTCCCGAAAAAAAAATTATTAAAACGACCATAGACAAGGTAAACATGCGAGAACACATGCGGTGCGCTCACACGTGGCGTTAATGCATGCGTTTTGAAACTCAATACGAGAGCTGTAAAGATGAGACTTGCTATATTACATTGCTATTAACAATTACTAAACACAACCCATAATGCAATATTAACACGTGTTAAGATTTGCATTTACAAAACAAATGTTAACAGCAATGTCATTGGGCAAGTCTCCTTTTTACAGTGGTTGTGTTTCAAAACACATTCATTAATGCTACGTGTGAGCGCACCCATAGGGCTCATTCAGAAGGCTGTTATGGGGGGCCGTTATCTGGTGGCATGATTTGTGACCAGATCCTGGCCCCCCTAGATCTCTGTGGCTTCCAGTGACTGCGTGGTGAGCACGCGGTCACTGCACCGTCACTGAGTTGCAGCTGCTCGTCTGCCTATGGAGGGATGGAGAGTGCTCACACCTCCTCGTCATGGCCATCTGAATGTACCCTTCGGGTGTGGCCACGCGTGGCGTTTTTTACGCACTAACTAAAAGCGTCCCAAAATCGGCCTAAAAACTCCATGTGTGACATCACCCTCAGGGTGTGGTCACACGTGGCATTTGCAATGCGTTTATAAATGTTCACTATCCAGGTCCAACTCAGATCGAAACGCATAGAAACGCCGATGCGATCGGGCTAAGGCCCGCCCCGGTGGGCGCGACTTTGTCTGCGTTTGCAAGCGCAGACAAAGCGCTACGTGTGGCGCCAGCCTTGGGGTGAGTAAAAGTAGGAGGAGGAGCAGCACCTTTCAATTATTTGTCTCACCCATTATGATCCACACCTGCTTTTGGCTTCAAAAACTTCATCTGAAAATCTGAACGTGTGCTATCACCCTAACACCTAACCCTCAGTCATCTATCTTTTGCCTCCATGCATCGTCCTAGCCTCTCGCTCCTACGTGTTTAACTCGCGAGGTATTGATGCCTCAGGCATAGGGTTAGGTTACCATATGGATAGCAGTGGCCATAGAAGGGCAAAAAAAAGGACCCGCACACTATCCGCGCTCTCGTTCCTCCAATGCCCCATAACTTCTGGTCTTCAGGACTTAGGCCGTGACAAGGGAATTCAGGGGACCTCCGACCAATGCAGTAGCCTCTCTTGACCCCTGTCCAATGCAATAGCCTCTATGTCACAAAAAGTGACATGCTGTATTCCAAGTAGGCCTCACAATGGCTGAAGCCGGTCCAGTGATTCCTGGAACTTCTGTCTCTGGCATGGAAGATCGGAAGTAACGAAGGGACACGGGAGCAGGTTGTGCCTTTCTTTGCTGTCCCATCCCCATTTCAGAGTTCATGGAAATCCCCTTATCCAAATGATCATGAGGGCAGAGATTCCGGTTCTCCCAGGTGATGGTGCATCATGTTGAGCTTACTGCTCCATTCAGTGCCTAAGGGAGTGCGGAGGTCGGTAGTCAGACCCTAACTGATCCGAAAGCTTATGCAGGATAGGGAATAATGCTTTAAGGGGTCTCAGACCCCCCTATATACCTTGGTACTGACTCCTCATGGGCTCCAATCTATTCCATAATTTATGGCAACTGTGTAAATGTAAGTTTTTTGTTGGGTTACAAGACTTTTTGCATTTTGTAAGGTCTGAGAAACCCATTGAATATTAAATATTTGTTGATGTGTTTAGGCAAATGTCCCATCAATCACGTTGACTAAGATGCATTAGTGGTAATGTACACACGAGACGTAATAATGATGGATTAAGTTGCGTTTTTTTTTTCTGCAGAGAAACAAAAGACACGTCTGAGGTTTTATTTTTTTCCTTTTTCTCGTGAAATGGTTAAGCAAAGTTGCTGCGTCCTGCAAAATTTCATGCTAAACAGCGGCGTTCTGCCTTTATTCCGGTTTTATAGATACTTTCCCTCGATCACTCTTACGAGGCCAGTTTGTTTGTCAGATAAAGTAATACAAACGGCCGTATATTTGGCAGGAAACATTGCTGTTCAGGGCGCTGCCTAATGCACTGTACATGCGATACCCATTCTGGTTTATTCCTACAGTGCTGAATCAGCAGTTTTCTGTATCAGACCACCCGCCGGCCTGTACAGCGATGCCAGTGATAGACGGAACCCACTTAACTCTTGGGTTCCATTCACACTATTATTTTCCTTTGGATTCCTTAGGATTTAGGGGTCCATCAAATTTTTGAGTCTAACCTTCAGGAGGCAATGAAAACCCAAAGTTCTATACATGACCAGTACTGTGATACCAGGATGGATCATTGGTGGTTGATTGGTGGCAGATGACTCCCTCTGTAGTGGATCGGCCTGATGGCAAAACTGCAGACGCAGTTCCTCTAGATGTGGTTGCCTGCTTGGTTCCTAGTGCAGCCACAATTTGGGGGTTTCAAGCAAATATACTCTTTACTATATTTGACCCTTTGGTTGGCTTGGTGTAGACCGCCGCTGCTTTCTTCCTTCTTCACCTTTCAGTCTCCAGTTGTCCTCATCCTTCCAGTAGAGGGTTCTGAGTTTTCAGAACAAGTGAGAGGGTACAAAAATAAGACCAAAATGAGGAGAGGGAGTCATGGTAAGCGGCAGACCAGGAGGTTTACCCTCCTCCTTGGTTCCCCGAATTCTCTGATACCGATGTGGGTGAACCGGCATCCTATCACTGTGTTTGTCCCCCATGGTCTCCAGGGCTCCATACGGTTGGGTTGAAAGCGTTATGAGGCAGAGGATATTGACAGGGGGGCAGCTGTCACACCCTGAAAGATTAACTATAAAATGACTTATTCTTGGAAAACCTCTGCAGATTGACCACTGGACCCATCATAACACAGGATTGATAAGTGTCCGTCTAATGGTGGTCCATGTCCCTTCTCGAATGGAGAAGGCTGTAAAGATGTATTTATGTTGTAAGATTTAGAGTACACTGGGGGCATATCCTCACACTGCTGTGCATTGAGCTCTCTGCATTGCACTAGTTCCCCTCTGCTGTACATGACCGCTGTAGTATGTAACCAGAAGAATGCTACAGCTTTTGCAGAGTGGGAGGGCCTACGGAGCACAGCAGTGTGAGGACATGCCCCCAGTGCACTTCATAAATCAACAATCCTGGAATATGAATTAATTCTACTCAATCCTAATAATAATTTCCGTTTTGGAGTAGGTGATCTTAAGGTCAACGGAATTGACAATATAAAGCTACACAGTGTTTGGTATCAGACCTGGAGATCTTTTGTATTTTGTTCTGGTAAGGCTTGGACCAGCCTTCTGAGGACAGGCACCCACCATTGCTATATTTTCCATGTTCTGCTCCTTACCTACTTTATGTTTGTGGATACTTTTGGGTATGTCAGTCGCAACAGGACTGCATTTATATTCCATGTTTGTAGCTGGACTTGGAGCTCAGGGGTATGAGATGTTACCTGAAGACAGCATTGCCCCTTTGCTTCGGAGTATGAACAATATCAGCCAGTGATGGGACTGTGGAGCAGTTTGAATGCAGAGATTAGAGAATACAGCAGTGTGACGAGACTGCCCCAGTGCTCAAAGTCCAGCTACAATCCTTGTATATAAATGCATTTCAAAGTCCTGTTGTTACTGGCAACTCAAACAAAGGTATAATTACACAGATCTCCAGGGCCATTACCCAACACTGTCTGCAGCTTTGTATGGTCAGAATTGTTGTTGCAGTTGTTTTCTGTTGTAGATTGGTGCTGAATATTGTAAAAAAAAAATGTAAAAAATAGACGCACACAAATCTAGCACATTGCCGTGCACAGCTCCGCCCCTGAGCAGCTCATTTGCATAAAGATAAAAACTTAATTTTTTTCTAAAATAACTGATCATTGGGAAACAGGAAAGGTATAACTTGCCCTACAGAATGCCGGTTTTGCTTGCGGTGGGATTTCGGAGACAGAAGACCCCCTTTACACTCTGCCTCGGAGTCAAGTCTGTTTTTATTTCTTTAATTTTATAAAAAAAAACTGCTTTGTAGTTGTCAACAACCCCCTCCCTATCCAGGGTATAAATACATGAGGTTATGTAGATAATAAGCTTCCCTCCTGGGCCCCGTATCCCCCAGGGATGTGCCGGTATCTTAGCATCAACAACAAACACGCTCCATCCAGTCTCAACCAAAGTTTCCAATTTGAGTCGTCGCTCGCCATTAATAAGCCGTCTCCGTATCTTTCTATTGTTTTCTCTCTTCGTCTGTTACATGTAATTACTTTTCTGATCACTTGGGCCTCTTTGTAGTTGAGGAGCAGCTGCTGTTAGCTCCCACCCATCGCCATTGATCATCGCAACCCGGGGATGTTGTGTCCTGGTGCTCGGCGTAATACATTATGTTACAGTGACAGAAATCAGGCTTAAGCATCGACTGTATGACAGATCCGTGCATCCTTCACTGCTCCTTTTTCCATGCAGCGGAGTCTCGGAAAGGGTTATTTTGTCACTTAGACTTGCATATCAGGTCAGCGCGAATATGAAAGCACCGACTCGCCGCCGCTGCCCTGTAGTTGATGCGGAAATGTTGATAAACTAATGGGGTATGAAATGTGGGCACTTTGTATTATTTGCATACAGTCTCTGAGGAGGTATGAAGCAAGCATAACGTGAAGAAAACCTCAAGCCGTTCAGAGGTTTATACCTGCTCGTCTTCCTACACGGTAATGGCGCACGTGGCTCGTTGCAGTCTTGCGTACCGATTACAAATTCGTGCTTTATCCATTGCTATGACTTGGGACTAAAAATGGAACTTTATCCACAGTTATTATGGCCGAAGTTCACACCAGGGCTAATATTTCCACTGTTATGTTCTATCATTTTAGGGTTTGTTTTATGGCGGCCACTATCATGGGGTCCATTGGGTTTGGGTCACTCCATGACTCTACTTTGGCTTTCATTGTTACTGGAATATCAGAGTCCGCTGCCTGATGGCTTCTCTGTCTCAGGTGTTGATGGAAATGCTCTATATGCTAAGCGCCGTCTTCCCACCCCGATATAGAGCAGGTTTTTCTTTTGTCCCCAAGCAGAATTTATTTTAATGGGTAACAAGTCGTTTTATGTGGATTTGCCTCGTCTGGTGGAAAATCGGTTGCAAAAATCTTTGTGTGAACAAGGCTTTGAAGGGAACTTTTCAGGACGATTTGAGGCATTATACCAGAGTCAGGTCCTTCTGTTTAGAGTCTCAAATCCTCCTCTGTCATCTCGGTTCCCCAAAAAACTAAAATAAGAATTATTCTTACCTTGACCGGCAGCTCCTGGCACCTTTACAGTCATCCGGCGAAGCGGCTTCATGGAGCATGTGCTATAGGTCCGGTGTATGCACATGCTGTGCTCTGCAATATCCGACACTCTTGTTCTACTGAAAGGAACAGCAGGACACATCCTTGACCTGCCGATACATCATTTATTGACAAGGGAACCTCCATTCTCTAGATTGCTGGGGGTTACGTTCTCCTTATTGGGGGTCCCATCAATCAGACTCACAAATCAGCTTGTTATCCCCTATTCTTTACCTACTTGGTACAACCCCTTTAATTGCCCATGACAGAGATATTTCAGGGCGATTAAGCCACTAAACCTCATCTCCATTCAGACCTGCACTTGGTTTCATGCCTGCTGAGGGTTCATGGTGGCAGGGTCGGCTCCAGCTTTTAGTCACCCCTGGGGTCCACTCACAGCCTGAGTGGACCCCTTTGCTGTGAACTTACATAGGTGGCATTAAAAATTCACCTGTTCCCAAAAATATTCCCTGGTTAATTATACCAAACAGCCCCCTCATGGTTATTTTATATAAAGCCCCCATCACCCCTTATGGATTGATAAGATATAGTCTCCTCACCCCCATGGATTCCTTACATACAGCCTTATGTGGGCCCCTCTGCAGCTCTGGGCCCTGGCACTTGCCCGCGTATGCCCAGTGCTGGCGCCGGCCCTGCACGGTGGAGTGTTTTTATTTTTTGCTTGTTTTTTTTTTTTATCCCCACTAAAAATATTTATCACTTGACTATGGGTTCTAGTAACCAGTGAAGGTCTCAGCAAATGGACACCCAAAAATCGTATGACTAGGTCTCAATTGTCAAATTTACTTTAGTACCTACCTATAAGCACAGATGACACATTGTAGCATCTCGGAAATCCAATTCTGACAATATGTGCTCAGCGACATCTGCTTCACCCATATGTACCCTCAATAACCGAACAATTCACCCGTAAACAATGGACCCCACTACAAAAGTTTTAACCTCGTCCAAGGTTTTTGTTTCCTACTTCACCAATTGCCAATTCCAAAAGCACGATAATAGTCTTGCCATATATAACCAGCACTAATGGATGATATCCAGGGAATAGAGGATAAAGGTGGCATATCTTGACCTGATCTTCCCCTTTAAGTAAATGTGAGTTCTCCTCGGAAGGGCTGGTGCTGTGATCATCTCCCCCATTACGGCGCTGTTTATTTATCTGCCGTGTTGTTCCCGGCTCCGTTATGTCTTACAGTAGATGATTATCCCGCAGATCAAAGTTCTGCCGCCTCGGTGATGAGAGGGGACTTCAGCGATGCTTCATCTGTTGATTATGACTCATTACAGATGATAGATGACCCGCTGAACTCTCCAATTCCTGTTTTTGCTTGAGGAAAAAATAGATTTGGAGAGAAATCTCCTCTTCTGTGTTAGATATTGGCTGCACTGAAGCCCCAAGCCCATTTTTCTAATGCATGACATTAGGTATATGTGGGGCGATAACATTGACGAGTTCCGGGGATGATGTTTGGGCTGCGGTCGGCTTATCATACACTGACAGTTCTTATAATTTACACTTTCTTTTCCATCTGTTTGCAGGCAGAGCTTCATCATCGACTACGATCGCGGCTTTCGGACCCCTATTGAAAGTAAGTTGCAGTGAGGAGGTCGCCCCCTTCAGGTGCTGTGTATATTCTCCGCATAACGCGATGGGGTATTCCCGGGTGACCGGCTGCTGCTGTTTAAGTCGCATCTTGACATGATTGATGCTGCTGTATAAATTGTACTATCTCTGACACGGCCGGTAATAGGCGTCACCGGACTTATTTTTTCCACTGCACATCTGTCTTTTGCAGGAAAGATATTCTGTATATTAAAAAAACTCTTCTTAAAGGCACCTATAGGTGCAGCCACTGATGCTGCATTATCTAATGATGTATTATCCATTATCATTCGTGGAGGTGCATGGACGCAGTGGAGGGATATGGTGACGCAGTGGAGGTGCATGGACGCAGTGGAGGTGCATGGACGCAGTGGGGCTCATTTACTAAGGGTCCGAATCGCGCACTTTCGTCAGGTTTCCCGTCGATTTTGATTTGCACCGAATTGCCCGGGATTTGGCGCACGCAACGGCGCCGGCTTGCATGTGATAGAAACCGGGTGGCGTCGGGAAAACTCGACGGATTCAGAAAAACCGTGGTATTTTTAAAAAAAAATTGTCGCATAGCCACGCACTTACAAGCAACAGGAAGAAGATGGTGAACTCCGGCGGATTGCGAACGGGCCGGGTAAGTAAATGTGCCCCATTGGAGGTATAGGGACAGGACCTACAGATTGGTCCTTCCTTCTCTTCCTCTTGGCTCAACAAATCTGGAGATGTCTACACTTCTAGTGCAGGGAGGATTTTATATATAATAATCCTAATGTGTGTTGTCCCTAGTGGTTGGGTCTGTCCTAAATAGTTTTGAATGCAAATCATAATAAAATCTAGGTGGATAAAATTGAATTAATTGGGGTGAAACCCCTGTGACCCCCTCTGATCGAGTTCTCTCTGATAGATGTAGCTGTAGGTTGTGTCTCTGTCTTGACACTCCGTTTAATGCCTATTAGGGCTAAACCAGAGGACTGGGGCAAGTATGTGACTCGCGGATTGTGCATGACCGGTTCATGATTAGTTTGTTGCTGCTATTCCACGTAGAAGGCGGCACTCCTTGGGGCATTTTTTTAGAGCTTGTGCGCCAGTTTTCTGATCTAGAAGCCCTGAAATAGGCTCAACTCCTGGCATGTGGCATCTCCATGCAAAATGGGGGTGTGAGGGGTCATAGACAGCAGCTGGGTGGGTCGGTGTTTGACCTGATCATGGGGATACTGGGTGTCAGACCCACCAATCTGAAATCAATGACCCATCGATGGGATAGGTCATCAGTATTTTTAGCCTTTTTCTTTTTGATGTGGCATAGAAAAGATGTGGTGCATCTTACCACGTGGACTGTAGCAACACCCCTATTGTATTTCTTTTATTTTGAAGAAAAAAAATTGAATAAAAAATTATTTATTGTTGCCTTTGTGATAAGTTTTTAAAAAATTTTTTAGATACTTTTTATATATTTTTTTTTTTTCCTTTTTAACAACATTCTTACATTTTTGCAGCCTCCAAGCACAATGGCAAATAACAGAATATTTATTTTCCAACCAATTAGTTTTCTGCTCTTTTTGCAGCCAGCGATCAGTAAGTGGGTGATTAATATCATCATATTTATATTCAATTTAACTTTGTGTAATTTTTATTTCTTGTCGGACAGTGTGTAAAGTTCAGCGAGGAGACAAATATTTATGTGGCCCTGTGAGAACGCCGCCTCGAGAGACCATATCTATAACTTCTTTAAAATGAGATAAAATATTCTTCAAATCCACGGTTACTTATCACGGATGACAGGAAGTGGGAAACATAATTTTGTTGCTTGGTTATTAATACCACAGCTCCTGGGACATAGCATTTTAGTAAACATAAATTTGAACAGGTAACCACATCACAGCGGATAACCTCTGGAGTCTTCCTATATTAAATTGTTCTAATATATGTTCGAGTTTACGTAAAATAACTCCCATTAGGGAAGCTTGACGGAGAACTTTAAATGTGTCATTTTTTTTTTCCCTTCGGTTCTTTGGGGATAACTTGAGGATCTTCACTCGAAAAGAATAGATTTAGTTTTAAGTATATAGCAATTATGTCAAATCTATGTCTGACCTTTGGTCATTTAACATTTGAGTCCATTATGATATGTTTGCGGCATGAAAATAATATTGATCAAAAAAAAAATTTCCACTCTTATGATGTCTTTATGTTATGCTGTAGGTACATTCTGGATATGTAAAAAGCAAAATGTGCCCCAAATTTAAGTGCAAAAAAAAAATAAAAAAAATGGTGTAGCCAAGTCCATCACCAACAGTGGCGAGATACTGCACAGATAATTACTTATATACAGGTGTTCCCCTACTTAAGGACACCCGACTTACAGACTACCCCTAGTTAAAGACGGACCCCTCTGCCCCCTATGACCTCTGGTGACCTCTCTGGATGTTACTATAGTCCCAGGCTGCAATGATCAGGTGTAAGGTGTCTGTAATGAAGCTTTATTGATAATCCTTGGTCCCATTACAGCAAAAATTTTGAAAATCCAATTGTCACTGGGACAAAAAAAAATGTCTAGAACTACAATTATAAAATATACAGTTTCCACTTGCATACAAATTCAACTTCACAAACATTTGGATCTTGTACGTAACCCGGGGGACTATCTGTAATATTGTAATAACTGCCCGCACTGGTGGGGTTTGGGCTATACAAGAGACTGGAATGTGGAGTCTCACACTAAAGTCCTTTGCCCACAAGTGGTGTTCCTTTGAGCCAGCTCGTGGCCCCATAGAGGTCAATTGTGTATGGTCTCAGTATGGTGACAGCTCCATGTCTCACTGCATCGTGACCTACCCGTGCAGCAACGCCGAAAAATATAGAGGAGGTCCCATTCCAGCCCGTCTTGTGCCGCCCAGCTCCTATGAAGATGAGAGAGCAGCCCTCGCCCTTCCCATCTCCACCTGACTAAAACAGACCAGAAGTGCTCCCCTGTTTGTGGCCCATTACGGTTGTGGGGTTAGACTATTGTGCGTTATGCACATGAAAAACCGCTTGGCGTCTGGTACGTTATTCACACTCGTGTTTCAAGGAAGTAGCTCAGAGCAGAGAAAATCTTTTCACTAACCAAGATCGGATTAATTGACACTCTGCCCAGCCTAAAATGTTTCTAAGGTGGACACGCTTTCTATACTTTAGTTCATGTAGTGCCTGAGACATCCGAGGCATCAGATCCTCTTGTTTAGCCAGAGTCTCGCAGGACAGTTACTAATAATAATTGGACAGGTTCACAATTCAACATCCCTTTCTGTATACGGGCGGTCCCCGACTTAAAGAAGACCTGTCCCCTCTAAAAACTGCACTAGGAGCTTCTTACTAAAGTAAGCGGCTCCTAGTGCTACAACAGACGCCGCAGTGTTACACTGCTGGTGCTATAGGAAACCTCTGATAACGCTAGCAAACACTGTAGCGCTGTACAATAGAAAATGCCGGACCGCGCTGTAAGCGGTCGTGCGTATTTATGAGGGGGCAGTCCGGGGCGCTGCTCCTACTCCATAAGCCGGTGGTGACTGCCGAGCTTCACGTCCCTAATCCCGCCCCCTCTTGAATGCGCCCGACCACTTACAGCGCGGTTCTGCGTGTTGTATTGTGCAGCGCTGCAGTGTTTGCTAGCGTTATCGGAGGTTTCCAATATCACAAGCGGTGTAACACTGCGGCATCTGTTGTAGCTTAAGTAAGCAGCTCCTAGTGCAGTTTTTAGAGCTGACAGGTCCTCTTTAAGAACACCCAATTTACAGACAACTCCTAGTTACAGACGTACCTTTGGATGCTGGTAATATACTGAATTTTTAGACGTATAGACATAAGATCCTCTTAATTTTCTCATCTTCTAATTGTATTGTGGGAGGAGGTCACAACACGTATTCTGTATCAGCATTTGCCGATGTCGTCCTTTGCCGGAGATGTCTCATGTTTTGTAATTAGCTGCAGTTTGTTGCTTTGTATTAGTATAACTACAGTACTCTGTGTCATGTCTAATTGTCTATACATCTATAGTGTAACAACACACCGTGCGTATTGATTTATGTCTCCATTCTGGAAATGTAACCCTCTATCGGATGGTTTGTACATGTTGGGTTACCTGAGCTTAATGTCACCATCACCTTGAATGCATTTTCTTTTAAAATGCAGGAAAGTTTTAGAAAAGCTTTTTAGAGGGTCCGGATTTATATACGAAAACTCTTGGAGGGGATGTAAAAAACTACAATAACGTGGGTGCTTTCTGCTGTGTGTGGCCCCATTTATTTTAGTGTATCGGAATTGCAATACCAACAAGTCGTCTTGGGAAAAAAAATTTAAGGAATTAAAAATACATGCTTTTGCTTTTCATGTCGGACAAAAGAATTTAAAGGGATGTTCTTGTTTCTTGTGGTTACGGTATAGTTAAACAAATTTGTTTCCTCCAAGTCACCATTCCTGTGGCGTAGCTCCCCATCTCCTTGTTTACACCTATTGACTATGAGATGAGTGAGGTTTAGTTGCATCCTGGATGAACCGGACATATTGCCGGATTGGACGCCGTGCAGCCAATCTGGCAAATTGTCCCCCCTGCCTACTAACTGTAGGTGTGCCGTGCCACGAAAGGGTTCATTAGCCATAGCCCCCATTCTACATCAAGAAGAGCCTAGCTTCCAATTGATCGGGGTACCTCTTGGTGCAAGGCGGAGGTTGGGGCGGGGGGCATCAATGGTCGGCACACGATGTGCCACATCCTGATAAATCCCATCCGTTATTCTCTTTGCTGTCACCCTTCAAAAAAGAAACTAGAAAACCCCTTTAAGCAGCCATTGCCATCAATATACCATTCACAGCCACCTGTTGAAATTGTAAAAACCCGAGTTCACCCAATAGTTCTGTTATTTACCCCTCCCGCCATCACATCTCTAATAATCCCCCATTTTTGCTTGGCAGACATGACACGGAAATTCTTGGCAACGAAGGTGTTAAACCGTACGGATTTAATAGTTTTCATCTATTGTCTATTTTTATATATATATAACATATTTTTTCTCCTTTTTTTTATATATTTTCAATCTCCTCCTGTTTAGGTATAGCTGCTGTAGCATTATGAAGAATGATTGATGATCCGGGAAAGTTTCTTTTTGAAGCACTTGTTATATTGTGCAATGCACAGGGGGGTCAGCTACACTTGAGTGATGCATGATTTATCCGATATCCCTGCCACTTTCTCAGATAAAGCTGCTATTTTATCGAAAATGCCAGAGACGGTGATTTAGAATTTATAAGCTACCGTCCCCCCCCCCCTTCTCCTCCTCCTATCCAAATAATTGTCCCGATTACTTTCAGGTTTTGCAATAAAACGTTAAAGGTAATTGCACACAAATGTGATAGACGCCAAAACACAATAAAATTAACCTGAATTAGCCGGCTTGTCAATGAGAAGTATTTATGAAATGCAGGACTGTAATAAGGAAGACAGATATTATAGCTCGGAGGTGAGGTATTGCTTTAATGTAATACTCTCTGAAATTTTAAAAAGAAGCCATTATAATGGAGAGCGGTGGCTGAAATTAAGTTCTTCTAATAGGAAGCAATAACGTATCGGAAAAGGTAATGTTTTCTTGTATGGTGCTTATGTGAATTACCTACATTGTCATTTCCTGGCCTACCGGGAATTGCTAAGCAGACGAGAACCCGAACCGGTTTTGATGAACCAAATTTCTAATTATTTATGAATGAATATAGCAACATATTTTATTTTAGTTTTTAATGGTTTCTTTTTCTAATTTTAGTTCGGGGTTTCTAAGAAAATGTAATTTACATCGATATCCTAAACGTAGCCATAAAGCGGAAGAATGCCTTAATAACGGTTCGCAGGTAAATTATGATTTTTCCTGCCTGATGAGTCTGCTTCGAGGCCGCCGTCTCCAGTATTTTTAGTATTGGGTTGAAGACGCGCACCGATTTTGCTTTTTTTTATTTTTTTTTTTTTTTTAACCAAAGCCAAGTGCAGGTGGTTCAGCAGGAAGAAGAAGTAAAAGTTCTTTGATGAGATGTCCTTTTTATCTCTGAATACACTTAAAAATGGAGCTAAATCTTCATCAAAAAAGCAACAAAAACACAAGGGATAAATGTAATTTTTAGCTGGTGATAGGTTCCATGCCGATTTTAACAATGTTAGCATTCTGAATGATTTAAGTACATTATAAAAGTTTATTTCACATTAACTGCCTCCCTGGCCCCTCCCTTGGGGGGGTCTCGGTCTACTCCCCAATCCCCCCTCCTCCCATCCAGCTCCCTGCCCTCTTCCCGGGGAGAAGGGTGGTGTTGTAGAGGAAGAATTCATAAGAAGACACAGGCTGCAGCTGCCCACTCCCTGGAACTCTCCACACACTGCTGGAAGGGAAGCAGGTAATGTGAAATAAAGTTCTATAAAGTAGTAACTATAGTAAGCATAGGCTTTCGGAACTTAAAATTGACATTCCTGGGGAAAGGTTCACTTTGATTGAAACCCATTTTTACTTAGCAGCTCTACTTTTGAAGACCTGTGATTGCCACCTTATAAAGGTGCTGCTCAAACTAGTCACCACTCAATACTGTACTAAAAATATTTTGTAACCTGGTTTCTGTGATTTCCTGTGATGTTTTCTTGGACACTGGATGCGCCATCATGTCTGTATCATATTTCTGTATCGAAAGGCTCAACCTCTCGTAAACTAGAGCTACTAGAGAAAAATGCAAGGTATTTTCGGACATCCAATACCCAGAATCAGTTAAAAAACTCCAGGAACCATGAATTTTATTTTTTTTACTTGTTCCCCAGTGATCAGCTTGTAGCAGTTGCAGCTCACGTTACAGTGTTGTCATTGAATTGATTTGGACAGAGCTGCAATACCAAGTCCAACCATTATACTCTGTATGGTGCTGCGCTTCATAGACTGTGAAGAACTTGGCTGAACCCTGCAGTCTATGCTAATGGCCAGGACGGAGATTCACAAGATTTCTCAGCTATAATTGGAAACCTCTTCTACATAATAAAGGCAAGTTTTGGCTTTAAGAACGTGGCAACAGAATCCATCCAGTGTATCCATATCAACTTAATTTAAGAGGTTAAATTAAGGCTGGGTTCCCCACGTGTCCTTACAATATGTGGCACAGGCGTATCCCTCTGTACGTTTATCCAGTGGGATCGGTTGACTCCTGAATACGGAGGGAGGAGTCAATGAGAGCAGCTGCTGATTGGCTGCTGCAGATGTATGGGTGTTTCCCCAGTGATGTCACTGTCCTTATATGGACCTGACCTCACCAATGTCCTCTGTCCTGCTGAGCGACGCTGCATCCACTTCCCATAGGCTTATATTGCCTCTACTGATTATATTATGTCGCTCTGCAGGATGGAAAGACGTAGCTTGCAACAACTCTGCCAGTATATGGCGATAGCTACGCTTAGAGGGTATGTCGGGAGCGTGAACCAACCCGACTCTTACGCTTGGCCATTTATTATTATAATATGAACAATAAATGTATATTTCTGCTCAACAACGATTTAAGAACTTTATTTACTTTTACAGGCGGTCCCCTACTTAAGAACACCTGACTTACATACGACCCCTAGTTACAAACGGACCTCTGGATGTTGGTAATTTGGGGTTACAATAATAAAGTATACAGTTCCGACTTGCATACAAACTCAACTTAAGAACAAACCTACAGAACCGATCTTGTACGTAACCCAGGGACTGCCTGTACTTTGCTTTTTAATATAGTAATTGCCGGTATAGATCCACTAGAGACAATCTTTTGGTGCAGCGAGTGTGATTCATGGCGTGGAGCACTACAAAAGGCACCCTCACAATTTGTTTCATAGTTACATGTGATTAAGCTTTGGGCCATGTAACTGATAATATAAAAATAGATATCAGTGAGAGGGGAGCGTAGACCAGGGGAATGAACGCTACATGACTACAAATCTGTCTATTACCAGACCACCTTTCATTGCCGCATCTAACACAGATAGTGTAGTGTTGTGCAAGTGTGAAATCCTATCATTAATCACAGCGGCGAGGAGAATGATCAGCGTCTGCTGGGAAAGGTCTATGAAATCCACAGGGAGACTGTAATGGTCAGATTGCATGTGATGGGGGGGGGGGGGAGCAGCTTTAAGGAAATTTAGTATTGTTTGTGACTAGAGGATATTTTGTAATGCAGTTTTCTGAAAGTAAAATATTTCCATTGTCAGAAGTTTCTAACCAACATTGAGAGTAAAAAGTAAGATATTCACACGGGGCAGATGTACTGCAAAACAAAAATTCTGTGCTGCAAGATTAGTCACATTGATTCATTCATAGAGATATTTTGACACTTAAAATTCTGTCTTCCAATTTGCCCAGAATCCCAATTCCCATCATTTTCAATGCAATTGGACGAATCGTCTGTTTTGAAGCATAAAATAACATTTTAAAAAAGTTTTTTTTCCCTGACACAGATTTAACTATGTTTGAAAATACTTAAAATTATGTGCAGTACCGTATTTTTCTTCTATAAGGTGCACCGGATTATAAGGCGCACATGATAAGGATGAATGACCAGCAGGTGGCAGGCCTGTGTCTGTAAGTACGGTTTATATATAAGGCGCACTGGACTATAAGGCGCACCTTTGATTTCTGAGAACCAAAGGATTTTTTTTTGTGCACCTTATAATCCCGAAAAATACGGCATTATGTGAAGATATGATTCCCACTTGCAAGGTAGTTAGCGGGCATCATGCCACTTGCATAAAACCTATCTATGCCATCATCGTTATATAACTTTCTGATGGCTACGCCCTAAGCTAAATTACGAGATCAAAGTGGCAGTGATGTGTCTGTACGCTAGTATATACCCTAAGGCCACCTCATCTTATGTGACCCACAAAACTGGGTTCGGCTGTTAGTTGCAGCGCTAAACAGTAATGGCTGGATACTTATTGGAGCTTCTACTCTATCCCTGCAGTGATGTTCTGTTCATACACGTCAGATACGCCTCTCCCCTTGCTCCAAATATTACAGTAAATGGTAGGTTGGGTGTAAGGCATTGGTCAACAGGAGAAATTCAAGTTTGCCGCTGCCTGACCCAGACATTCTGCCAGATTGATGGTAAAAAAATCCAATCCGGCAAATAAACGCCCCTAGCAACTAGCCATGGCATTCATGTGCTGGAGTGGCTGTTCAGCCACCAGTCCGGCAAGATGTCCAGGTCAGACGGCCGAACCCAAAGTTGAACGTCGGCTCCGCTCATCTCTAATTAGAAGTAGTTGACATTTATAGAGTCTTATATTTTCTGTCAGCTCTTTAAACACAACCATATGGGCCTTGGTGTACATGAGTGTGACAGCCATGTTATAGGACACTAGATGCCACTCTATTGTTGGATGAAAATAATTCCTTTATTTATATGGCGCATACAGATGATGCAGTGCTGCACAGAGCTTACCAAATTATATAATGGGCAGAACATGCAGGCTCAGGTTGGAACCAAGCAAAGCCAACAGTAGACGATGTAACACAGAATTCAGAAGACTAACAACCAGATATTTGTGGCCATATTTGTCACATTGGAAAGGTTCTGTTTGCTGTAGCCCAGCAGATTCTATAAAAAAAAAACATGTCGCCTAGTAAGGGTCCATTCACACAAACATTGCTCACACCTCCCCTCTCCATAGAACAGCGCAGGGCAGCTGTGGTAACATGGGCAGATATAGGACATGTCCTATATTTCTCCATGCACGGTCACTGTATGGCTAGACAACGGGTGCTCACCACACGGTGACCAGGACCACCACAGACGTCATATCGGTCCCCATTACATTGGTGTGAATGAGGCCTACTTAGGGTCTTCTTGACTTGTGGATGATGACTGCATTATTAGAAGGCAAACCGAACAGGCACAGAGATGGAGCACCACAGATGAAGTATTTGTGGCACACCACGAAGGCCTCCATGATTACGGGAGGGAGCTCTTTTTCGTACGTGTACCAGGGAATCTCATCTGATGCCACTTATATATGTAAAACCGTCTCCCAATTACATTCTTATCTCACGTTGCATCTCTGCCGAAACCACCAGCAATCGACTGCAATCTGTCAATAACAGCTGCAGCAAGTTCATATTACTGCAGCGCCCCCACAGGACAAATGTGGTATTACATGGCACCTATTGAACGTAATATATTGGGGGTCATTTACTAAGGGCCCGATTCGCGGTTTCCCGACGTGTTACCCGAATATTTCCGATTTGCGCCGATTGTACCTGAATTGCCCCGGAATTTTGGCGCACGCAATCGGATGGTGGCGCATCGGCGCTGGCATGCACGCGGCGGAAATCGGGGGGCGTGGCCGAATGAAAACCCGATGGATTCGGAAAAACCGCCGCATTTAAGAAAAAAAATGTGTTACGAAAATTACACTTACCTTCACCAGGTATAGGCCGGTGAATTTCAGGGCATTCCAGCGCGCCTCCGGGGAACTTCAGCGCAGCAGCGTCACCTGGTGGATGGCGGAGGAACTACCTTAGTGAATCCCGGCCGGACCCCAATCCACCGCATTGTCTTAGTAATTTCTAGGTGTTTTATGTTTTCCATGGAAAGATCTGAATCCTGAATCTGCTTTCCATTCGTGAAATCCGATTTCCCCATAAGGGAAACCCAGTCCACACAATTTCTAGATGATGCACAAATTTGTATCTATATTTAGAAAACAAATGAAATGAATACGGTAGAATCCCCTTCCACGAATATATGTCTATTACTCCTAATAGCTGAGTATTTCTGTCATCTCATTTCCCACAGATCTCTCCCACATCCCACTCTTTGTATTTTATACATTTTAACCAATATTCAAAATTTTTATTTAATTTTCTTTTTTTTTTTCTGTTAGTTACCAGTTTGTGCTAACATTTTTACTTTGATAACCTCTCCATAAAACCCGATGAGAAGGAGCAGATGGGAGTTTGCACTGGGGGGGGGTGAATTTCACAGGATGCATAAATCATCATTTTAGTCTGATTTTTCTTTTCTGCTGTGTCTTCTCCGTCGACTTGAAATACATTTTCTTATGGATTGCCTTGAGAAGATGGAAATATCAGTTGTCAGATTTTTGAGATGGTAATTTGTAAAACAAATTGATGCAAAAGTCTGAAGAGTGGAATAGCTGGTGGTGGGGAATGCGAAGTTACTGGGAACATGGAAGGGGCATTATTACTTTAAATTGTTATTATTGGTCAGGGACCTGGAAACTCGCTTGTATCTCTCTTCTAGATTTGTAAAATATCCATAAATAAACCATGAGGAAATACAGTAAGCATCCCTGACAAAATTAATAGACGTGATCTGGACTTGAGTAGATTTGATACTTGGGCTGTTTGTACAGTAAATAATAGACATTTCAATCTGATCCGGTATGTCGCATATTTAAGCGAATTTGCCGCATATGTTTAATGCTGGGACTCGGGAGTCTGGAGCCTCAGCCATGTAAACATTGGCCTTCTATTACGCGGCTAGATTGCTGTCATCAATGTATGTGTGTACATGTAATAAAAAGACAATTTATGCAAGAATTAGACGTGCAGCAAACATGAAATAGGAGTCCGCGGACGAGTGTGGTTCCAATTGACTCTTTATTAATGTTGGGTAAATGGAAGGGGAGGAGGAGCGGCCGATCCTGGATAGAGAATGTCATTTAGTGTAAATGTTGGCATTTATTACTCGCACTCAACAGTTTGCGATCCCAGCTCTCTTCTTGTTAAATAAGTCTGTGTGTTATGAGATGCGGGTATGGGAAACACATGTTGGGCAGGAAATATAACCCATGTTAGGATGCATTATGCATCGGTGATCTTAATTTATAATAATTTTAGATTTAATTTTATCATTTTAATATTGTTTTTTTTTTTGTTTTTTTTTTTAGATGACATTTTTAGACTCTGTGAATATGTATGTTTTTGTTTTCATAGTTTATATGGTTGAAAAAAGACACTTGTCCATCAAGTTCAACCAAGGAAGGGAAGGGATTGGATGAGGAAGGGATTTAGGGGAAACAATTCTATATGACATAACCATCAATGTTATTTAGGTGTAAAAAGGCATCTAGACCATTGAAGCTCTCTGCTGTCCCTGCTGTGACCAGCGCCTGAGGCAGGCTATTCCACATATTGACTGTTCTCATAGTAAAAAAGCCCTGTCGCCTCCGGTGATTAAACCTTGATTTCTCTAAACGGAGACAGTGCCCCCTCGTTTTATATTTTAAATATCTTTCGGAGTATGTATACAGGCAGTCCCCAGGTTTACGTACAAGATAGGTTCTGTAGGTTTGTTCTTAAGTTGAATTTGTATGTAAGAACTTCATCATTGTAACCCTGGCTAAATATTTTTTGGTCTCTGTGACAACTGTATTTTAAAAATGAAATTAGAAAATCTTGTTTTTGTTATGGTAATTACTTTCGGTTTCTTACAGATCACAGTATAAGAACAGTACAAAGTATAGACTCCTGGTCTCCCCACTATCAACACAACCTATCCAAGATGAGCACGATCTTAGGCCAGGTGTTCAGTCATCAAATGATATGAGACAATAAACCATCTACAGGTCTTTATGTGATTTAGTGTCTCACATTGTTGTTACATCTATGTCCATAGCCAGTATAGGAAAAAAAAAAATTAAAAAAAGTTGTGGTTTAAGTTGGACAAATTTGCATTTCCAATGTCGGTCCTGGTGTTTTGACCATTTTTTTTACCATTCTGAACCGCAAACACCTGAAGTTAACTCACAATGTGAATTAATTTCAACTTACTGGGCAATTTAGTCCATATCACACTGAGCTTATCCCTGAGATGCTCAAAAAGTTTTTGAGTTGTGCTGACACTTTTCGACTCCTCGACCCCAACTTTTTTTTTTTTTAGCAACTTTTACACCATACCTGACCAGAAGCAGACCACTGGCCTCAGCAGTCACATGCTGCCCCCCACTAGGGTCAGTAATAGACTTCCACAGCTATATGAGGTTATACGACATGCCACTTCTAAATTAACAAAGCCTGACGGGAGAGACTAGAGCCCTGGTACTAGAATTAGTAGATGAAAGTAAATCTACCATCAAAATCCATCATGATAAACCAGGGACACTTACTCATATATCCAGGTAATGTAACTGTGGTAATCTTATATTTCTTATCCATGGCCTCTTTCCTTCTAAAATCAACTTTTACATTATGTTAATGAGCCTGAAGGGCTACCGGGGCATTTCCTCTGTGCTGTAGCTTCACATGCTGTCGCACTGTCTCCCTCCGTTGCTTCTTCTCGGCACTTGCCCTTCCCTCTTCCTGATGTAATCTCACAACCGCAGAGGAAGTGAGAGGAAATGCTCCTGCACTGTGTGACAGCCTTTGAATCTGCAGCATGGAAGGGCTTTGGGAACCAACCCCCCCAGAGCCTGTCTACCTAATTAGCATAATCTTAAAAATAAATTTTGGAAGGAAGGGGGCAATGGATAACAGATATAAGAAGATAACACAGTCATGATAAATGATGCCCTTTGATGGTAGATTTCCTTTAATTGTATAACTTATTTCCGGACTTCATAACAAATCGTGGCCATGGGCAACTTTTTGAATGTCTCCGAAATCCATTTCAATGGCTGCACTGTAGTAACACTCTAATTTCTCTAGGGATAGAAGACTCCTGATTTTGTGCAATGCTCAGGGTTTAGCAGAGAGTTTCTGCTGGATACTGTATAGCGATAGAATAATTCCATAATATGAGACCTTTACCCATTATTTATATTGATGTAGATTTTTACAAATGTCCCCAAACCGCAAACTTTCTATAATGGATAAACCTACTTAGTTATGTCACAGGGTAGATTTCCGGGGGACACATTGTAATAAAGCAGTTGTGTGATTTTCATTTTAATAACAATGCTTTGTGAGATATTCCGGAGAAGAAGACATGACCTGTTGAGCTTTTCTTCAAATGCATTGAACTCATGAATATGTATGGGAGTTTACAATAACTATATATTACACAACTCCGGCTCTCTCCTAGTTTTTGTGTGTCTGTGAGCGGTGCTCATGGCGCCTCAATCTGCCCTGAGACGCCGCATTCTCATAATGTGTCCCGGTAAAATACCTTGAGATTCCTTTTTCACAGTTATTTTGATAAGTGGCAAAAAAGGCCTCCTACAGATTCTGTGATAATATGATTTATTTTTCAAAGGACACCTCTAGGATATGAAGTGCTATGAACGAAAAAAAAAAAAAAATCTGCCAAAGTGCTTGGTCCTGGATAAAGATGAATTCTTCTAATATATTAAAGCCATAAACACAGACAAAAACTGTGGAAACCGAAGGGGACGAGTTCAGTGTAATTGTTTGTCTCCTCCGCTGCAAAGTCAAATTGAAATGAGTTTGCTGTAAAGCATTCACGTTTAGGCTATGTACACACTGCCGTATGGGGGACGTATATACGGCCTATATACATCCCCCATAGACGGCGATGGCCGCATGGTGCCCTACCGGAGCAGTACGGGGCAGCACCCGTGCGGCACAGTTCCGCTTCCTACCCTCTATGGAGAGGGGCTGGAGTGAGCAGCACTCGCCCCCTCTCCCCATCTCCGTCGTGTGCCCGCCATTCTACGGTACAGCGGGCAACTGCAGTGTGAATGTAGCCTTACAGTTATGACGCTGTGAGATGACCACCAAAAAATTGCAAGTGGTCACCCGAGGTTGTGCGTCAACGCGCATCAGTTATGTCCGCCCAGCAGTTTCCATAGAAAGATTTCTGCTGCATCAAAGAGATTTCATGCCCTATGGTGCAACGACTGATGCTGGGTTTGCCCGAGCAGACCTCATAGTAAATCAGAAGTGGTGAGCAAACTCTAAGGGGCTGGTATTCTCAGGGGAAAAAAAGTGCATAGGAGATATGTTCCGGCTATGGGGACGGTCTTTTGCAGAGATGTGGCCATAATACATGATGATCATTCTCTTGATCCAGACTTTGTCTACGAACTAAACAACTTACTGGCCTCTGCTTTTCTTCTGTAGGTGCAGTAGCATCCGGTGAGGTTTTTGATTTTCATTCTAATATGGACACTAAAATTCACCAATATTATGGGAGACTGTATAGACCAGTGATGGGCAACCTTTTGAGCTAGGTGTGTCAAAATTCGCTAAAAAAACGAGCATAACTCGGGTGCTGTGTCACCTTTAGGAAAAACCTAATTTTGTAATAACATGTCCAGCAGCGGCCTCCCCTTATTAATAACATGTCCAGTAGCGGCCTCCCTTTACTACTAAAATACCCCTAGCGGCCTCCCTTTAAATATAATAATAAACTTACATACTTACCCAGTGATGTCTTCCTGTAGCTTTACTGCAGGCGGCTCGGCTCCTCCAGGTTGCACCGCGCGACTCGGGTCACGTGACTGACGTGACCTGACGTCAGGTCGCCTCAGTCACGTGACGAGCAGCGTGCATTGCAGCCTGGAGGAGCCGGAGGAGTTGCAGAAGGTGGGCGGACCAACGCGGCGCCGGACAGGTAAGCAGGGGGCAGAAACACAGGGACGGGGGCGGGACATTACCACAGGGGCAGCACATTACACAGGGACATTAACACAGGGGAGCACATTGCACAGGGACAGAAACACAAGGACGGGGGCGGGACATTAACATAGGAGTAGCACATTACACTGGGGCAGCACATTACACAGGGAGGGGGGCGGACAGCGGGCGCTGGGCGGCCGCGTGTCAGCAAAAATGACTACGCGTGTCATAGGTTCGCCATCACTGGTATAGACTATTCACTGGATTGTTATGGTTTCAGCATTCGGGTCCCCAGTGGTCAAATACATTTTCCAAGACTTTGGATTATAAAAAAAACTTCCAAACTTGTGTTATGGTCCTGAGATCATTTAAATCCGGAGAATGTTTTTAGGTCTAAGACTATTATTGTATTTTCCCTTGTTGTGTTCCGCTCTTCTTACTTTGTCTGTACCTCAGATACCTGAACTCTGACCAAGTCTTGCCTTCTGTATTTTAGGTGTTTTCTGTAATGGCCCAGATCTTTAGTTCACCGAGCCGATATAACCCGACGCCCTATCTGGGCAAATCTTATGAGTGCAAATGTTTTTTCAGTTCACTGGTGGCTTAAGTTAGCAATTTGTCATAGTTCTGCTTGAACGGGATGGTGGACTATGCTATTCGTTGTTCCATCCATCAGGCTGTCATTTCATATTAACCTTTTTAGTGTCCTGTTTCTTGATAACTGTCTAATAAAACGATTACCAAGTTCCACATTCATGCCGGAACAGTGATCTTGATTTTGGTCCTTTTTGACTTTCTTATTAGCTGAAATGTGTTTTTACGTTTGGTTTTCCTTATTTTATCCAGTTAGTAATACAAACAAAATTTTACTTAGTACAAGATAAAAC
This sequence comes from Engystomops pustulosus, assembly GCA_019512145.1. NCBI lineage: Eukaryota > Metazoa > Chordata > Amphibia > Anura > Leptodactylidae > Engystomops > Engystomops pustulosus. The sequence continues at coordinate 3,861,252 of CM033651.1, forward strand.
GTTTTAGTTTCTGAGGATTTTGTTTTGTCGATGGAACGCTGGGCAACGCAGATAGATTTTCACCTTCCAGCTTCGTGGTTTTAGGTCTTGGTTTGACGTTGAGAAATATCTGCATATTATTGTTGTATGTTTGATTTAATTCATGCAAAGGTTATTCTGTAGCAATTCTCAACCTTACAATGGGGGATTATGGTGATCATTATGATTTGGGTCATCATTTGGGTTTTCCAGGGTCAAGCCTGAACAAAGTATAGGTTATCATTATCAAATTGGGGGAGGTTCAACGCTTGGCAGTATAATAATAACTGAGAATGGAGCTAGAAGTCCCGCTTCGTTCTGTGTAATGGACGACCCGATAATTACACCTGAGATTTTGTTCCTAGGACCTCAGCTTAAGTCCTATAGGGTGCCAAAATTATCTAGTCAGTGGGAGTCCTAAGCTATAGGCCACCACTGATCAGATCGGTCCTCAATATCAGCACCCTGAGAAAAGCTTAGCTATGAAATAGGAGCTATAATTACTACGAGGTTCCACCAAGTCGACACATCTTCTTCATGTTATCGCTGTGGAAAACTTTTTGTTGGGCTTCACATTTTCCTGGCATCAGACACTTCTATAATCTGCTGGATATGTACAAGGCGCAGTCTGCCAGAGTATGGCCACTCATATGACCATCCCTCTAACTTTTAAAGGGACCGGCTCGGTCAAGTCATATGGACTGGGACTATCCTCTATAATTGGTATGTAGTTGAAAATGGTCTAAAATATACATTATTTTAACACTGCTTGACCCACTACTCCCACACTGCTATGTAGATGCCCTCTGCCAGTTTTACACCCATAATATAATGATCGTCATTCATGGGACCCTGCTGCCAGTCACTGGCCTCAGTGGTGACGCTTGCATATAGCGCATGTAACCATTGAACCTTTTAATAATTAAAGATGATGACACCCAAACTTTAAAGGGAACTTACCACCATGGGTCAACCTATAAAGGTAGATCGGGTGGTAGGTGCATCTGTAGGACGTGAGGATAGACCTTTTAAGGGCTGATCCTCATGTCCCCGCAATCTTTCGATAACTTTTATTTTGCTAATATGTAAATTTTCTAAGGAGGCTACTGGGGCGTAGAGCAGCCGGAGCTACTTTTATCCTCCTACCAGATAACTTCGGCGCGTTGCTCCTCATAGCTGCACACCCTCATCCGCGAAGCATGCGCAGAACAGCAGGCCCACGGCTGCGTGGTCACTGCTCTGAAGCCGGAACCACTGCGCATGCGCAGATGGTAGGCTTGGCGGATGAGGGCACGCAGCTACTCATAGCTACTCATAGCTGCGTGCCCTCATCCGCCAAGCCTATGGCGCCAAGCCTATGAGTAACTGCGTGCCCTCATCCGCCAAGCCTATGAGTAGCTGCGTGCCGATGTTATCTGATAGGAGGATGAAAGAGGAAGATCCATTGTGGTAGGTCCCCTTTAAGTTAAAGTGTGTCCTGCACAACTCTGGCATATTAATGGATTACAGGCCTTGTAGCCAATCTAGCAAATTATCTCCCCTACCTACACGGCATGGCTGTGATTGGCCAGAGGTGACAAGGTTGGCATGGCATGGCATGGGATGTCCCCGATGGACCCGGAGTCCCGCTCATCTCTAATCATAATGTAACATTGGGGTCTACTGGTTTCCCAAGGCATTTAATTGAAGTAATAATTATTATTTATACCATTTCCTTCCTATAACCCATTTTACAATTCCTGGCAACTCAGCCATTTCTATTAATAAATATTTTTTTCACAAGTCCAGAAATAAACCCTCACGTTTGTATATGTTGCTTAATTCTTCATGCTATCACACAGCAGGCTTTATAGTGTTACATCTTGTCTAATTATTTTAGCCTAGAATCCGAATCTCCATAATGATGCGGCTATAGGTTGTGTGCATAATTGAGAGAACCTTCGTCCTTTATTGGAGCAGCTTGGCACCAGCGAGGCACATTGCATCCCGAAAGTCACAAGAGCAATGCCTAGAAAACGAGGCTCCTCTCTATAAAACCTTGTGCCATAAATCATTTTGAAATTCCCACCCCAATAAATCTTCCGCAATGAAAACCTTTTGATACTCATTCGTTATTAATGACAGGGAGGACTTAATTCTGTTGGCAAACAGTGGTGTTCCAATTTTATACATAGCATTTAACAGTCTAATGAGAGATGAATTTATATGTGCCGGCTCCGCTTTACTCTCGCCGGAAAGTTAAAGCTGTGGGTTCCTTCCGCTGCACTCATACCTCATGTTTTCCTGATGAATATTAATGCATATGAACAGTTTGACATCTTAAGTTTGTCATTGTTAAAAGGAAAAGACCAACTTGCAAAGGTGGAGTTTACCGTTTTTTCATCCCGAGCGCCTCTAATGAAGATATTTGCATAAAGATAATGCGCTATGTAAGCGCGGATAGTCCGCATATTAACATCTTTTTATTTACAAATTAGCTTCAGTTTTTTAAAAAATAATTGTGTTATTATGATTACCGTATTTTCCGGATTATAAGGTGCACAAAAAAATCCTTTGATTTTCTCAGAAATCAATGGTGCGCCTTATAGTCCAGTGCGCCTTATATATGAACCAAACTTACAGACAACAGCTGCCTTGTACTGTGCACAGGTCTGCCACCTGCTGGTCATTCATCCTTATAATCCGGTGCGCCTTATATATGAACTGTACTTACAGACAACAGCTGCCTTGTACTGTGCACAGGTCTGCCACCTGCTGGTCATTCATCCTTATAATCCGGTGCACTTTATAGTCCAGTGCACCTTATATATGAACCTAGACGTTTTAGCATTCATTTATTGATGGTGCGCTATATAATCCAGTGCGCCTTATAATCCAAAAAAATATGGTATTGTATTGTTTTAGACTTGTACATTTCCTTCATACTTTCCTTTTTTTCTCCTTTACGCCTTTAAAAAGCAAAGCTCAGGGAAAAGAAGCCCAGGTGCCGTCACAAACCTCGCTTTAGCTTAAAAATAAAAAAAGCATACACAGTAAATTTACTGTAAGATGAATATAAAAGTTAAGTTGCTGAGCACAGAAGCAAAAATGCTCAATATTACGAATTCTCTGCCTTTGCGAAAATCTTCTTTTTAATGCACAATAAGTGACCAATAAAACTGGAGGAAAGGAGACTAAGCTATTTTTTTTTTCCATTTTTGAAAGAAGGAATGAAAGGAATTTTTGTTAATGTTTACTGTGGTTTGAGTGGAGTGAACCAGTTTTGTTGTAGGTCCTTTTGCTCTCTCAACTATATATTTTTTTTTTTTTAGAAGTGTCTGGGAATGGGTTAAAAAAAGAGTCGGTATTCAAGTCGGCAATCCTTCTGCAGCTTCTATACAATGTTTCCCAAAGTCGCCCGCTTGTCTGTACTTCCTGGTCTCCATCAGCACAGTGGAAGACAGGAAGTACCACTGAGCCAATCACTGGCTGCAACAGTGACCCCTCCCCCCTCATTCAGAGTCCCAGTTGCATTTTAAGAGGGCGCAGGATTTTAGTGACAAACGGGACCCAATTTTAATTGCTCTTTTAAACTGTTCTGACATTTTTTTTCCAAGTTTCTTATTTATAAGAATTAAATTAACCCCATTAACAATGTTACACATTAACATTAATTTTGTACATAACCGTAAATGATCTATAGATATATAGATATTTTTTTGGGGGGGAGTATTTTGCGAATTTTTAATGGAATTAATAATTCTTAATTCACTTTGACAGTATATCTCGTAGACTAGGGCTCCACCCCAATGCAATGTTATCTATGAGTTCCTGTGAATTGTGTTATTATTATGCGTCCTATGTTAATCTATATATATATAAACTATGGGTAAACACAATATTTTCTACATTTCTACCACTGAGAAAAACTAGTTGTTACCTATTCCATATATTTCTTTCTTTCTCCCCTCTTTATAGTGGTCAGCACTTATTTTAGCTCTGAATCCCTTGTGTAGACATCCGGTTTAGTTATCATTCCCACCTTGGAGAGTAATGCCATGTTTCTGCAACATACCAACTTTGTTTTTAGAACTTCCATAAAAATGAAAAAAAAGTCATGCATACCCTGGCCCGTGATATGAGCATCAGGAGACCCCCTATTCTGAAAATAGGGGCAGGTTCCAGATTTTGTACCTAACATTATCTAATATAGTAAAGGTCTTTCCCCCACCTGACCATGGTTTGTGGTGGCATTGCAGGTAAGTAACTTCCCATGGTCAGGAAGAAAGCAGCCATGTTTTCCGACTTCTAGACAACGGCTGTAATAGAAAGCATCCCTACAGCCGTCATTTGAGACCATTTTAAGTTTTCTGATGGTAGGAGATTTTTCCTTCAACAAGGGTTTCGGACACACTGGTTAATGATCTAATTGGATCAGATTGAGACCATATAACATCATCTACATATTTTGTGCTCATAGTTCCCTATCATAGTATCATAGTATATAAGGCTGGAAGGAGACGCAAGTCCATCAAGTCCAACCTTTAAGAATTAAATAAATGTTTTATCCCCGTAACCCGTGATATTTTTTCTCTCCAGAAAGTCATCCAGGCCTCTCTTGAACATGTACATAGAGTCCGCCATAACAACCTCCTGCGGCAGAGAGTTCCATAGTCTCACTGCTCTTACAGTAAAGAACCTTTGTCTATGTTGATGGTAAAATCGCCTCTCCTCTAGGCGTAGAGGATGCCCCCTGTCTATGGTGATGGGAGAACCTCCTCTCCTCTAGGTGTAGAGGATGCCCCCTGTCTATGGTGATGGGAGAACCTCCTCTCCTCTAGGTGTAGAGGATGCCCCCTGTCTATGGTGCGCTTTTTCGGACATTCCAAACCCAGAATCATTAAAAAACTCCAGACCATGAGTTACTTTTTTTAACTTGTTCCCCCCCAGGTATCACGTTGTAGCATATTGCCTCACGTCCATTTTGTCTTTTAATAATTTGGACGAGCTTCAATATATACCCCGGTCCCCCCCCAAACCATTAGACCTGTATTGTGGCGTGGGCTTCAGAACTGTGCAATCCATTGGCTGAACCTGCAGTCCTATGCTAATGCAGACGTAGATTCTCTAGATTTCTCACTTAATTGGAACCCCTTTCTACAATCAAGGCAATTTTGGCCTTAAGAAACGTGGCACAGACTCCATCCACATGTACCCTATCAATTACATCTCGTGAAGGCCTTTCATGTTTAAAATGAACTTGTGACCTTAAGCTGGGTTCTCCCACGGTCCTTACAATATGTGGCACAGGCGTTATACCTCTGTATCGTTATCAGTGGGAGTCGGTTATCTCCTGAATACAGCGGGAGGAAAGGTGGTCCACTGAAGCAGCTGCTGATTGGCTGCTGCAAATGTATGGGTGTCCCAGTGATTTCCACTGACATTAAAATGGACAACTGACCTCACCAATTGTCCTCTGTCCTGCTGAGTCACCGCTGCATCCTCCCTATCTAGGCTTATAATTGCCTCTACTGATTAATTAATGTCGCTCTGCAGGGATTGGAAAGAAGTCGCTTGTCAACAACTCTGCCAGTATAGAGCTGCTACGCTTAGAGGGTATGTCGGGAGCGTGAACCAACCCGACTCTTACGCTTGGCCATTTATTATATAATCATGAACAACTAAATGGTATTTTGCTCAACAACGATTATAACTTATTAACTTTACAGAGCGGTCCCTACTTAAGAAACACTCTGACTTACCATAACCCCTAGTACAAGCGGACCTCTGGATGTTGGTAACTTTGGGGTACATAATGAAAGTATAACAGTTCCGACTTTGCATACAACTCAACTTAAGAAACAGACCTACAAACCCGATCTGTACGTAACCCAGGGACTGCCTGATACTTTGCTTTTTAATATAGTAATTGATGCCGGTATATGTCACTAGGACAATCTTTTGGTGTGCAGCGAGTGGGATTCATGGCGTGGGAGCACTACAAAAGGCACACCTCACCAATTTGTTTCAAATAGTTACAGGGATTAAGCTTTGGCCATGTAACTGATAATGTAAAAAATAGATATCATGAGAGGGGATGGAGCGTTAGACAGGGGAATAACGCTACAGACATGACAAAATGTCTATTACCAACCACCTTTCAATTGCCGCGATGCTAACACATGATAGTTAGTGTTTGTGCAGTGTCACTCCCTCACGTAGCGGCGAGAGATGATCAGCGTGGATTCTTGAAATCGCAGAGACCGTATGTCCAAGCGGTATGTGGAGGCGTGAGTAGGTGCTGCGTGGTGTTGAGGTCTAGTTTGTGAAAGTTAACGTGTTTTGTAGAGTTCTTTTCAGTTTATTTATGTAGAATATGCTCTGTTTATGATTGGTGGGGGTTTGATGCAGCTTGTAAGGAAATTGGTTTAGTATTGTTTGTACTAGATTGATTTTTTTTTTCGCTTACGCCTGTCTATTTTTTTCGACGCTCTTGTATTAGCGTTTTCTGAAATGGAACATATTTTACTTTCGAAGTTTCTCTACCAACGTTGAGATCTTCCAGTCCTGAGACGAGTACAAAAGTAAGATGTTACACCGAAAGAGGCAGATTGTACGCAAACACAACGAATCTGTGCTGCAAGATTAGTCACATTGATTCATCATAGAGCTATTTTGCACTTAAATTTGTCTTCCATTTGCCAAATCACTTCCATCATTTCAATGCAATTGGCCGAATCGTATATTTTGAAGCATTAAATAACATTTAAAAAAAAGTTTTTTTTTTTCCCCTGCGCGATGTTAACTATGTTTGAAAATACTTAAACATTATGTGCAGTAACGCAGTATTTTTCGGCTATTAAAGAAGCGCACCAGAGGAATAAGGTGCACCATCAATAAATGCCTGCTAAAACGTCTAGGTTAATAATAAGGCACCAACAATCTTATCATAAGGATGAATGACCAGCAGGGGAAGACGTGACACAGTACAAGGCAGCGTTGTCTGACGTACGTTCATATATAAGTGACACTGGCTATAAGGCGCCTTTGATTTCTGATATAATCCGAATACGTTATTAGTGAAGATTGTTCCCCACTTGTCAGGGAGTTAGCGGCATCAATCCCCTTGCATAAAACCTATCTTGCATCAATCGTTAATAACTTTTGATGGCTAAGCTCTAAGCTAAAATTACAGATCAAAGTTGGCAGTGACGAGGGTTATACAAAGCTGTTAGTTGGATGGCTGATCCTTATTGGGCTTTGCTCCAATCCCTGCAGTGATGTTCTGTTCATTAACGTCAGACTCAGCCTCTCCCTTGCTCCAAATTTACAGTAAATGGAGTAGTTGGGTGGTAAGTCATTGGTCCAACAGTGAGAAATTAGGAACAAAGATGAGGTTTAACTGGTGTTACATGTTTCTGTTGCCGCTTGCTGAACAAGACCAGTAAAAATTTAATCCGCCAAAATTAAACGTCCCGTAGCAAAAGCACATTCTGGATTCAGTGTGCTGGAGTGGCTGTTCAGCACCATCTCGGTCAAGTGTACAGGTCAGACGGCCGACCCAAAGTTGAAGAACGTCGCGGCTCCGCTCCATCTTAATTAGAAGTAGTTCATTTATAGAGTCTTATATTTTCTGTCAGCTCTTTTAAAAACAAACCTATGGCCTTGGGTACATAGTGTGGACAGCCATGTTATAGGACCTAATGCCACTCGATTGTGGATGAAAATAATTCCTTTATATGGCGATAACAGATGAAGCAGTGTGCACATAGCTTACCAAATTATATCAGATTGAGAACATGCAGCTCAGGTTGGAACCAAGCAAGCCAACAGTAGAAGAATGTTAACACAGGAATTCAGAAGACTACAACCCCAGATATTTGTGGCCATATTTGTCACATTGGAAGGTTTCGGTGTTTGCTGTAGCCCCGCAGATTCTATAAAAAAAAAACGCTCGCCTAGTAGGGCCATTCACACAAACTTGCTGCCACCACAACCTCCCCTCTCCAATAAGGAACACGCGCAGGGCAAGCCGTGTAACGGGACCTATCTAGGACATGTCCTATATTCCCATGCACGGTCAACGTTAATGGCCAGACAACGGCGTTGCTCACCACACGGTGGGACCAGACACCACAGATACGTCATATCGTCACCCATAAATTGGTGGATGAATGAGCCTACTTAGGGTCTTCTGACACATGTGGATGATGATTGCAATTTTAAGAAGGCAAACCGAACAGCACAGAGATGGAGCACCACAGATGAAGTATTTGTGCACACCCACGAAGGCCTCCATGATTACGGGAGGGAGCTCTTTTTCCGTACGTGTACCGGGAATTCTCATCTATGCCAACTTATAATGTAAAACCGTCTCCCCAATTACAGTCATTATCATCACGTTGCATCTCTGCCGAACCACCAGCAATAGCTACTGCAATTGTCCAATAACAGCCTGCAGCAAGTCATATTACTGCAGCGCCCCCACAGGACAAATGTGGTATTACATTGGCACCTATTGAACGTAATAGTTGGGGGTCATTACTAAGGTCCCGATTCGGCGGTTTCCCGACGTGTTAACCCCAAACCCTACCCGAATATTTCCGATTTGCGCCGATTGTACCTAATTGCCCCGGAATTTTTGGCGCCAAACGCAATCGATGGGGGACGCATCTGCGGACTGGAATGAACGCGTGCGGAAATCGTGGGGGCGTGGCCGAATGAAAACCGATGGATTCGGAAAAACCGCCGCATTAAGAAAAAAATGTGTACGAAAATTTAACTTACCTTTCACCAGGTACTAGGGCGGTGAAATTCAGGGCATTCCAGCGTCGCCTCCGGGTACTTCAGCCGCAAGCGCCACCTGGGGATGGCGGAGGGAACTACCTTCGTGAATCCGGCCGGACCCAATCCACGCATTGTTTAGTAATTTCTTCTAGTGGTTTGTAGTTTTTCCATGAGACATCGAATCCTGAATCTGCTTTCCATTCCGAAATCCGATTTCCTCCCCATAATGGAAACCCAGTCCACCATTTGCGATGTATGCACAAAAAAATATGATCTATATTTAGAAAAAACCAATGAAAGAAAACGGTTTAAATCCCCTTCCCACGGAAATATGTCTATTACTTCCTAATAGCTTGAGTATTTCGTCATCTCATTGTCCCACGATTGCTCCTCCCACCCCCACTCTTGGATTTTATACATTTTAACCATATTTCAAAATGTTATTTAATTTTCTTTTTTTTTTTCTGTTATACCAGTTTGTTACAGATTTTTACTTTATAACCTTCTCCATAAAACCGAGAGAGACGCCGATGGAAGGAGCAGATTGTGAGGTTTGCACTGGGTGGGGGTGAAATTTCACAGGATGTCATAAATCACTACATTTTTCTTATTTTCTTTTCTGCTGTGCTTCTCCGTCTACTTTGAAATGACATTTTCTTATGGATTGCCTGAGAAGATGGAAATATCAGTTGTCAGATTTTGAGATGGTAATTTGTAAAAACAAATGATGCAAAAGTACTGAAGAGTGGAATATCTGTGGTGGGGACTGCGCGAAGTTACTGGGAACATGGAAGGGGCATTTCTTACCTTTTAACATTGTTATTATTGGCAGGGAACCTGGAAACTCGCTTGTATTCTCTCTCTAGATTTGTAAAATACCTAATAAACCATGAGGAAATACAGTGGTACATCCCTGAACAAATTAATAGACGTTGATCCTGGGATTGAGTAGATTGATACTTGGGCTTTTTGTACAGTAAATAAAGACCTTTCAATCTGACGGTTAATGTGCATATTTAAGCGATTTGCCGCATATGTTTAATGCGGGACTCTTGGAGTCCTGGAGCCTCAGATCCATGGAAAACATTGGCCTTCACTATTACGCGTCCTAGATATCGCGTTCCATCAATGTATTTGTGTACATGTATAAAAAGACAAGTTTTGCAAGGGATTAGACGTGTCAGCAAAATGAAATAGGAGTCCCGCGGACGAGTGGGGGTCCTTGAACTCTTATTAATGATTGGGGTAAGGTGGAAAAGGGGGGAGGAGGAGCGGACCGATCCTGGGATAGAGCATGTCATTAGTGTAAATGTTGGCATTTATTACGCCACATCACAGTTTGCGATCGCCAGCTCTCTTTGTTAAATAAGTCCTGTGTCGGTATGAGATGCGGGGTATGGAAACCCATGTTTGGTCAGGAAATCATAACCCGTTTGAGGATGCATTATGATCCGTTGATCTAATTTAATAATATTTAGATTTTAATTTATCATTTTAATTGTTGTTTTTTTTTTTTTTTTTAGATTTTTTTTAGATGGACATTTTTAGACTCTTGAATATGTTAGTGTTTTTTGTTTCTCATGTTTTATATGGTGAAAAAAGACAATTGGTCCTCAAGTTAACCAAGAGGGAAGGGATTGGATGAAATCGGAAATTCTAGGGGAAACAATCATACTATATGACATAACCATCAACTGTTATTTAGGTGTAAAAAAGGCATCTAGACCATTGAAGCTCTCTGCTGTCCAGGCTGTACCAGCGCTGATGCAGGCTATTCCACATATTGAACTGTTCTCATAGTAAAAAAGACCCTGTCGCTCCGGTGATCGTGATAAACCTGATTTCTCAGAACGAGACGTGCCCCCTCGTTTTTCTTTTAAATTATCTTTCGGAGTTGTATACAGCAGTCCCCCAGGTTGACGTACAAAGATTAGGTTCTGTTAGGGTTTGTTCTAAGTTGAATTTGTATGTAAGAACTTCATCATTGTAGTACCCTGGCTAAATATTTTTGGGTCTCTGTGACAACTGTATTTTAAAAAATGCAATTAGAAAATCGTTTTGTGTATGGTAATTATTTCGGTTCTTACAGATCACAGTATAAGAACAGTACAAGTATAGAACCCTGGTCTCCCATATCACACAACCTATCCAAGGATGAGCACGATATTAGGCCAGGTGTTCAGTACATCAAATGATATGAGACAATAAACCATCTCAGGTCTTTATGTGAATTTAGTGCTCACATGTGTTTACATCTATGTCCATAGCCAGTATAGGAAAAAAAAAAATTAAAAAAAGTTGTGGTTAAGTGGACAAATTTCATTTCCCATGTCGGTATCCTGGTGTTTTGACCATTTTTTTTTACCATTCTGAACCGCAAACAACACTGAAGGTAACTCACATGTTGAATTAATTTCAACTACTGTGCAATTTAAGAGTTAGGACATATCACACTGACTTATCCTTGAGATTTCAAAAAGTTTTGAGTTTGTGCTGACACTTTTCGACCCATCGAACCCTCGAGCCCCAACTGTTTTTTTGTTTTTAGAAATTTTACACCCATACCTGACCAGAAGCTCATACCACTGGCCTCTAGAGTCACCATGCTGCCCCCACCTAAGGGTCAGTATAGGACTCCACAGTCTATATGAGGTTTATAACGACATGCCCTTCAAATAACAAGCCTGAGCGAGAGAGACTAGAGCCCTGCCCGGTAGACTCGAATTAGTAGATTAAGCTAGAATCTACCATCAAATCATCATGATAAACCAGGACACTTACTCATAATATCCCGGTCATGTTAACTGTGTAATCTTATATGTTTCTTATCCATGGCCTCTTTCCTTCTAAAATCAACTATTTACATTATGTTAATGAGCCTGAAGGACCGGGCTTCTCATGTGCTGTAGGTCACATGCGTGCACGTCTCCCTCCGTTGCTTTCTTCTCTTCTGGCACTTGCCCTTCCGATCTTCCTGATGTAATCTCACAACCGACAGAGGAAAGGGAGAGGAAATCTCTGCAACTGTGTGGACAGCCTTTGCATCTGGCAGCATGGAGGGCTTGGGGGAACCAACCCCACCAGAGCCGGTCCTACCCTAATTGCATAATCTTAAAAAGAAAATTTTGGAAGGAAGGGGGCAATGGATAACAGATAGAAGAGATAAACACAGTCATGATAAAATGATTGCCTTGAGGTAGATTTCCTTAATTTGTATAACTTATTTCCGGACTCATAACAAATCGTGGCACATGGGCCAACTTTTTGTAATGTCCCTGAAATCCATTTCAAGCTGCCTGCACTGTATAACACTCAATTTCTTTAGGGATAGAAGCTCTGATTTGTGCATCTGCTCAGGTGTTTAGCAGAGAGTTCTGTTCTGGATACTGTACTGCGATAGAATAATTCCATAATATGAGACCGTTACCCAGTATTTATATTTATTGATAGATTGTTTACACAATGTCCCCAAACCGCAAACTTCTATAGGAATAAACCTACAGTTATGTCAAGGGTAGATTTCTCGGGGGACACATGGTATAAAGCGTTGTGTGATTTTCATTTTATAAACAATGCTTTGAGATATTCCGGGAGACGAAGACATGACCTTGTTGGCTTTTCTTCAATGACATTGAACTCATGAATATGTAGGAGGTTTACAATACTATTATACAAAACTCCGGCTCTCCTCCCCTCCAGTTTTTGTGTTGTATTGTGAGCGGTGCTCATGGCGCCTCAATCTGCCTGAACGCCCGACATTCCTCATTAATGTGTCCGGTAACATACTCTGAGATCCTTTTCACTTTATTTGAAGTGGCAAAAAAAAAGGCGCCTCCTACAGATTCTGTGATATGATTTATTTTTCAAGGCCACTCTAGGATTGAAGTGCTATGAACGAAAAAAAAAAAAAAAAATCTGCCAAAAGGCGTTGGTCCTGGATAAAGATGAATTCTTCTAATATATTAAAGCCAAAAACACAGACCAAAAAAGGTGGAAACCGAAGGGGACGAGTTCATGTATTGTTTTTCCACCGTGCCAGTCAAATTGAAATGAGTTTGCTGTAAAGCATATACGTTTTTAGGCTATGTCACACACTGCCGTATGGGGGACGATATAGGCCCTATATAATCCCCCCATAGACGGATGGCCGCATGGTTGCCCAGTAACGGAGAGTGTACGGGGGCAACCCGTGCGCACAGTTTCCGTTCCTACCCTTTGGAAGGGATGGAAGTGAGCAGCATCGCCCCTCTCCCCATCTCCTCGTTGGCCCGCACATTCACGGTACAGACGGGCAACTTGCAGTGTGAATGTAGCCTTACGTTAGACGCTGTGAGGATAGCCACCAAAAACTTGCAAGTGGTCACCCGGAGTTGTGCTTCACACGCGCATAGTTAGTCCGCCAGCATTTCCCATAGAAGATTCTGCTGCATCAAAGAGATTTCAGCCATCATGGTTGCACACGACTGATGCTGTGGTTTCCCCGGCAGACCTCTAGTAAATCAGAAGTGGTGAGCAAACTCTACGAGGGCTGGTATTCTCAGGGAAAAAAGTGCATGGAGATATGTATTCCGGCTATGGGGGACGGTCTTGTTGCACGAGATGTGCGTTCCATTACATGATGATCATTTCTGACCAGACTTTGGTCTACGAACTCTTAACAACTTACTGGCCTCTGGCTTTTCTTTGTAGGTGCAGATGCATCCGGTGAAGGGTTTTTGATTTTCATTCTAATTGGACAGCTAAATTCACCTCATTATGGAGAGAGGTATAGACCAGTGATGGCAACCTTTGAGCTAGTGTGTCAAAATTCGCTTCAAAGTTGAAAAAACGAGCATAACTCGGTCTGTAGTCACCTTTAGGAAAAACCAATTTTTTTAATACTGTCCACAGCGGCCTCCCTTATTAATAACATGTCCAGCAGCGGCATCCCCTTATAACATGTCCAGCAGCGGCCTCCCTCTTATGTAATAACATTCCGCAGCGGCCTCCCCTTATTAATAACATGTCCACAGCGGGCCTCTCTTTACTACTAAAATAACCCTAGCAGGCCTCACTTATACTACTAAATACCCTAGCGCCTTCCCTTTATACTACTAAAACTACGCCTAGCGCCCTCCCTTTACTACTAAAAAATACCCCTAGCGCCACTCCCTTTACTACTCTTAAAATAACCCCTAGCGCCCTCCCTTTACTCTAAAAACCTGACGCCTCCCTTTACTACTAAAAAATACCCCTAGTGGCTCCCTTTACTAAACAAATTACCCCTAGCGGCCTCCCTTTACTACTAAAATACCCCTAGCGCCTCCCTTACTACTAAAAATACCCACAGCGGCCTCCCTTTACTACTAAAATACCCCTAAGCGGTCTGCTGTACTACTAAATCCCTAGGCTCTTATAAAGACTCAGCCCTCCTACATACTACAATACCCCTAGCGGCCTCCCTACTACTAAAATACCCCTAGCGGCCTCCCTTTAAATATATAATAAAAATCTTACATACTTACCCAGTGTATGTTCCTTGTAGCTTTACTGCGGCGGCTGCGCTCCTCCTGTTGCAAAACCGCTGGCGAACTCGGAGGTACACGTGCTGACGGTAGCTGACTCAGGTCGCCTCAGTTCGTACGAGTCAGGGTTGCATTGCAGCCGAGGAGCCGGAGGAGGTTGCAGAAGGTGGGCGGACCCGCTCGCGGGGACAGGTAGCAGGGGGCAGAGAAACACAGGACCGGGGGCGGACATTACCAAGCGGGCAGCACTTACACAGGGACCATTAACACAGGGGAGCACACTTGCACAGGGACAGAAACACAAGGACGGGGCGGGACATTAACATAGAGTAGCACACTTACCAAGGCGGGCAGCACATTACACAGGGAGGGGGGCGACGCGGCGCGGGCGGCGCGTGTCAGAAAATGACTACGCGTGTCTAGGTTCTGCATCACTGTATAGACCATTCACTGGAATGTTATGTTCAGCATTCGGGTCCCCAGTGGGCAAATACATTTTCCAAGACTTTTGGATTATACAACACAAACTCTTTTCCAAAATTGTGTTATGGTCCTGAGATCATTTAAATCGGAGAATGTTTTAGGTCTAAGACTATTATTTGTATTTTTCCCGTGTTGTGTTCCGTCTTCTTACTTTGTCTGTACCCTCAGATACCTGAACTCTGACCAGTCTTGCCTTCTATTTATGTGTTTTCTGTAATGGCCCAGACTTAGTTCACCTAGCCGTAGTAAACCCGACGCCTATCTGGGCAAATAGTATGACGTGCAAATGTTTTTTCAGTTCCATGGTGGCTTAAGTTAGCAATTTGTCATAGTTCGCTTAAGCGGAGGTGGACTATGCTTTCTTTGTTCCATCCATCAGGCTGTTCATTTCATAATTAACCTTTTAAGTTCCTGTTTCTTGTAACTGTATAATAAAACGCTTACCAAGTCCCTTCATCCGGAACAGGATCTGAATTTGTGGTCTTTCTTTTGACTTTCTGTATTAGCTGAAATGTGTTTACGTTTGGTTTTTTCCTATTTTATCAGTTAGTAATACAAACAAAATTTTACTTAGTACAAGATAAAACGTTTTTAGTTCTTGAGGATTTTGTTTTGTCGAGTTGAACGCTGGGCAACCAGATAGATTTTCACCTTCCAGCTTCGGGTTTAGGTCTTGGTTTGACTTGAAAAATATCTGCATATTATTGTTGTATGTTTGATTTAGTTCATGCAAAGGTTATTCTGTAGCAATTCTCAACCTTACAATGGGGGATTATGGTGATCATATGATTTGGGTCATCATTTGGTTTTCCAGGGTCAAGCCTGAACAAAGTCTAGGTATCATTATCAAATTGGGGGAGATTCAACGCTTGGCAGTATAATAATAACTGAGAATGGAGCTAGAAGTCCCGCTTCGTTCTGTGTAATGACGACCCGATAATTACACCTGATATTTGTTCCTAGGCCCTCAGCTTAATCCTATAGGGTGCCAAAATTATCTAGTCAGGGGGAGTCCTAAGCTATAGAGCCACCACTGATCAGATCGGTCCTCAATATCAGCACCCTGAGAAAAGCTTAGCTATGAAATAGGAGCTATAATTACTAACGAGGTTCCACCAATCGACACTCTTCTCATGTTATCGCTGTGGAAAACTTTTGTTGGGCTTCACATTTCCTGGCATCAGACACTTCTATAATCTGCTGGATATGTACAAGGCGCAGTCTGCCAGAGTATGGCCACTCATATGACCTCCCTCTAACTTTAAAGGGACCGGCCTCGGTCAAGTTCATATGACTGGGACTACCTCTATTTGGTATGTAGTGAAAATGGTCTAAAAATATACATTATTTTAACATGCTTTGACCCACTACTCCCACACTGCTATGTAGATGCCCTCTGCAGTTTTACACCCATAATATAATGATCGTCATTCATGGGACTCCTGCTGCCAGTTACTGGCCTCAGTGGTGACGCTTGCATATAGCGCATGTAACCATTGAACCTTTTAATAATTAAAGATGATGAGACCCAAACTTTAACGGGGAACTTAACCACAATGGGTCAACCTATAAAGGTAGATCGGGTGGTAGTGCATCTGTAGACGTGAGGGATAGACCTTTTAAGGCTGATCCTCATGTCCCCGCAATCTTTCGATAACTTTTATTTTGCTAATATGTAAATTTCTAAGGAGGCTACTGGGGCGTAGCAGCTCGGAGCTACTTTTATCCCCTACCAGATAACTTCGGCGCGTTGCTCCTCATAGCTGCACACCCCCATCGCGAGCATGCGCAGAACACAGGCCCACGGCTGCGTGTGTCACATGCTCTGAAGCCGGAACCACTCGCATGCGCAGATGGTAGGCTGGCGGATGAGGGCACGCAGCTATGAGTAGCTGCGTGCCGATGTTATCTGATAGGAGATGAAAGAGGAAGATCCATTGTGGTAGTCCCCTTTAAGTTAAAGTGTGTCCTCACAACTCTGGCAATATAATGATTACAGGCCTTGTAGCCAATCTAGCAAATTATCTCACCCTACCTGCGCGACATGTGCTGTGATTGGCAGAGGGTGACAAGGTTTGGCATGGCATGGCTGGGATGTCCCCGATGGACCACAGAGTTCCCGCTCATCTCTAATCATAATGTAACATTGGGGTCTACTGGTTTCCCAAGGCATTAATTGAAGTAATAATTATTATTTATACCATTTCCTTCTATGAACCCATTTTTACAATTCCTGGCAACTCAAGCCATTTCTATAATAAATATTCTTTCACAAGTCCGAAATAAACCCTCACGTTTGTATATGTTGACTTAATTCTTCATGCTATCACACAGCGCTTTTAGTGTTACATCTTGTCTAAATTATTTTAGCCTAGAATCCGAATCTCCATAATGATGCGGCTATAGGTTGGTGCATAATTGAGAGAACCTTCGTCCTTTATTGGAGCAGCTTGGCACCAGCGAGGCACATTGCATCCCGAAAGTCACAAGAGCATTGCCTAGAAAAACGAGGCTCCTCTCTATAAAACCGTGCCATAAATCATTTTGAAATTCCCACCCCAATAAATCTTCCGCAATGAAAACCTTTTGCATACTCATCGTTATTAATGACAGGGAGGACTTAATTCTGTTGGCAAACAGTGGGTGTTCCAATTTTATACATAGCATTTAACAGTCTAATGAGAGATGAATTTATATGTGCCGGCTCCGCTTACTCTCGCCGGAAAGTTAAAGCTGTGGGTTCTTTCCGCTGCACTCATACCTCATGTTTCCTTATTAATATTAATGCATATGAAAGCATTTGACATCTTAAGTTTGTCATTGTTAAAAGGAAAGACCAACTTGCAACGGTGGATTTACCGTTTTTTTCTCCCGAGCACCTCTAATGAAGATATTTGCATAAAGATAATGCGCTATGTAAGCGGGATAGTCCCATATTAACATCTTTTTATTTACAAAATTACTTCAGTTTTTTTTAAAAAATAATCGTGTTATTATGATTACCGTATTTTCCGGATATAAGGTGCACAAAACAAATCCTTTGATTTTCTCAAATCACATGGTGCGCCTTATCGTCCAATGCGCCTTATATATGAACCGTACTTACAGACAACAGCTGCCTTGTATTATGCAACAGATCTGCCACCTGCTGTCATTCATCTGTTATAATCAGGTGCGCCTTATATTGAACCGTACTTACAGATAATAGCTGCCTGAACGTGTGCACAGGTCTGCACCCTGCTGGTCATTCATGCCTTATAATCCGTGCGCCTTATATATGAACCGTACTTACAGACAACAGCTGCCTGTGTACTGTGCACAGTCTGCTTGCCACCTGCTGGTCATTCATCGTAGAAAGTCAGTGCGCGCTTATAATCCGGGGTGCCTTATTATGAACCGTTGCTTAAGACAACAGTGCCTTGTACGTGCACAGTGTCTGCCAACCTGCTGGTCATTCATCCTTATAGTCCAGTTGCGCCTTATATATGAACCTAGACGTTTTAGCATTCATTATTTGATGGTGCCGATATAGATCCAGTGCGCCTTATAATCCAAAAAAAATGGTATTGTATTGTTTAGACTGTACATTTCCTTCAAACTTTCCTTTTTTTTCTCCTTTACGCCTTTAAAAAGCAAAGCTCAGGGAAAAGAAGCCCAGGTGCCTCCACAACCTCGCTTTTATCTTCAAAATAAAAAAAGCATACACTAATTTACTGTAAGATGAATATAAAAGTAAGTTGCTAGCAAGAGCAAAAATGCTCAATATTACGAATTCTCTGCCTTTGCGAAAATCTTCTTTTAATGCACAATAAGTGACCAATAAAACTGGAGGAAAGGAGACTAAGCTATTTTTTTTTCTCCATTTTGAAAGAAGGAATGAAAGGAATTTTTGTTAATGTTTACGTGGTTTGAGTGGGTGAACCAGTTTGTTGTAGGTCCTTTTGCTCTCTCAACTATATTTTTATTTTTTAGAAGGTCGGAGAACGGGGTTAAAAACAAGAGTCATCCTTCTGCAGCTTCTAACATGTTTCCCAAAGTCGCCCGCTTGTCTGTATTCCTGGTCCCATCAGCAACAGTGGAAGACAGGAGTACCACTGAGCCAATCACTGGCCTGCAACATGACCCCTCCCCCCTCATTCAGAGTCCCAGTTGCATTTTAAGAGGCGCAGGATTTTTGTGAAACAAACAGGACCCATTTTAATTGCTCTTTTAAACTGTTCTGACATTTTTTTTTTTTTCTCAAGTTTCTTCTTTTGTAAGAATATAATAAACCCCTTTAACATGTTACACTTAACATTAATTATATATATAGATATATAGATATTTTTTGGGGGGGAGTTTTTGCGAATTTTTAATGTAAAAATAATAATTCTTAATTCATTTGACAGTATATCTCGTAGATGGCTCCACCCCAATGCATGTTATTCTAGAGTTCCTGTGAATTGTTATTATTATGTTCGTCATATGTAATCGTATATACAGGCGGTCCCCTACTTAAGGACACCCGACTGTATACAGACAACCATGTTACACACGGACTCCTCTGCCCACTGTGACCTCTGGTGAGACTCTCTGGATGTTACTATAGTCCCAGACTCATGATCAGCTGTAAGGTTCTGTAATGAAGCTTTATTTATAATTCTGGTCCAATTACACCAAAATTTTGAAATTTGAACTCCAATTGCCATGGGGCAAAAAAAAAAAAATTGTCAAATAGAACTTCCATTATAAAATATACAGTTTCGACGTTGCATACAAATTCAACTTAAGAACAAACCTCCAGACCTATCTTGTATGTACCCGGGGACTGCCTGTTATAAACTATGGGTAAACACACTATTTTCTACATTTCTACCACTGAGAAACCTGTTGTTACCTATTCCATATACCGTATTTGCGGCTTATAAGCCCGCACCGGACTATCAGGCGCATTAGTCCGATGCGCCTATATATGTATAATTACATATATAAGGCGCATCGGACTATAAGGTCGGGGTCCGGAGGGCGGAGCGGAGGTCGGGGCGTGGCGAGACCGACGGGACGCGATGCGAGACGCACGGGAACGCGGGAAAAGCGTAGCGGGGAAGGTGAGGGGGAGGTGGAGGGGCAGTGGACCTACTTAAATAGGTCCCCGCTACCACGAGACAGCAGATCTCCAGCGGGAACTGCAGACCACGCGGCAGAAGTTGTCTGACCGCGTGGTCTACATTCCCGCTGGAGATTCGCTCGTCTCCGGTAGCGGGACCTATGTAAGTATGTGTCCGCTGCCCTGTGCCCTGTGCATAGATAGGGCGCACCGGACTTATAGTCCGGAAAATACGGTATTTCTTTCTTCTCCTCCTCGTTATAGTGGTCAGCACTTATTTTAGCTCTGAATCCCTTTTGTAGATATCCAAGAGAGGAGGGGAAGAAAGGAGAAAGAAGAGAGCGGGGGCGCTCGATGTGTAGAGCCTTCTCAGAAATAGTGGTATAGTGCCCAGGCAAAGTGTGCACTCACCTTCTTATGTTGTGCTAGATGGCACAACGCATATCATCGCATATTGGGTGGAATGAGAGCAGCCTTCAGGGTATAGATTCAGCGGAGGTTCCGATGAGGAAGTAGACAGTAAATGGTTTCCGTTGCTAGAAACTTAGTAGACTATCCCTTAGATCTTTTTAAACAAAGACCCGGCGCAATACGTTCCAAAGACGGTTTATTAGATAAATAAATAAATAAAAGAAATTAAGATCAAGACGCGTTTCGGATCCAGAACGGATCCTTCTTCAGTTGGTTTTACCTTTTGTAGATATCCAGCTTAGTTATCATTCCCACCTTGGAGAGTAATGCCATGTTTCTGCAACATACCAACTTTGTTTTTAGAACTTTCATAAAAATGAAAAAAAAAAGTCATGCATACCCTGGCCCGTGATATGAGCATCAGGAGACCCCCTATTCTGAAAATAGGGGCAGGTTCCAGATTTTGTACCTAACATTATCTAATATAGTAAAGGTCTTCTCCCCACCTGAGCATGGTTTGTGGTGGCATTGCAGGTAAGTAACTTCCCATGGTCAGGAAGAAAGCAGCCATGTTTTCTGACTTCTAGACAACGGCTGTAATAGAAAGCATCCCTACAGCCGTCATTTGAGACCATTTTAAGTTTTCTGATGGTAGGAGATTTTTCCTTCAACAAGGGTTTCGGCCACAGTGGTTAATGATCTAATTGGATCAGATAGACATATAACATCATCTACATATTTTGTGTTCAGAGTTCCCTATGGTAATGTTCTTATATACTCATCTGGCAATGCCATGCTGAGGGTGGAAGTAAATGGTAATAAAGGACACCTTCACCGGTGCCTTTGCTAATATTGAATTATTGCTGAGAATTATGGATTCATTTGATATCTGGTTTTTGTAAAACTCCTAAAGGAACACTACCATGAGGAATCTACTACCAGAAGTAGATCTGATGGTAGATTCCTCCTTCCTCTGCCCTGATCTGTGATTTAATAATCCTAGAACCTAACCTACAAACTTTATTTTAGTAATATGTAAATTACCTGCAGAGGCTCCTGGGGCGGGGAGTAGCCTTAGCTCCCAGTGCCCGGCCAGGCTAGGACACGCCCCAGTAGCCTCTCCAGGTAATTTACATATTACTAATATAAAGATTGTAACAAGTTATGTTCCAGGATTATTACATTATAGATCATCAGGACAGAGGCAGCAGGAGGAATCTACCATTAGGTCTACTTCTCACTGTAGTGTTTCTCCATTTTGGGGGTGCACACACTACTACAATCACCCCTTTGATTTGGCCTCCGTTGTGGATCCCAGTACCGGAATTTGTAACCATGTTTTATCGCATTTTGATTTGTCAGAACATGAAAAAACTCTTCAAATTGTCCAAATGTAACTTTTTGTATATTGCAAGGGCCAAACTGGAAGAGGAAAATAGATGCAACCAAGGGAGGGCAAGCTAGAATGTTAAAAGGCTTAATTTGAGAAAAAAAAAAATTATATAAATAAATCAGAAAGATGAATTTATCGATTTTTGTCAATGTTCCATTGCCTAAACAGTTCCATTCCGGTTACACCTGTCTGTGTAGACTCTTGTTAATGGCACCTCAGTTTACAGTGTATCATTTCCAGGCGCGGTGGCAGCGCAATCATGAATATATTGAGCAATGACCATCGAGCCTCTAGCATTGGAGGAAGAATCCTCTGGTGAGGAAATCTGGAGCCTGAGCAGAAAGATATAAGGCTGTACTTTATTTCGCAGAAGTTTGGGGAAATCAAAAGTGGCGAGTATTCATTGCATTGAATTTATTTATGTACTACATGTCTATATCTTTTTAGTGAAATTTCAGATTCATCTCTGAGTGATGGTAATGTTATTCCTCACAAAGCTGCGGCTGCTTGTTGTGGAGGGATTTGAAGATGGAAAAAGTTTTTTTTTTTTTTTCCCTTGTTTTTTTTTTATTTCTCCTCTATTATTTTTTTTTTATATATTTTTTTTTTTTTTTTTACACACAAGTGTCTCGGTACATCAATACAATTCCACTTGAAGCCTTCCACTTAAAAAAGTTCAAACATTGACAATACTTTTCACGTTTGTTGCACTTGACACTCGGCTTCTGGGTAACTCTCAGAAAAGAGAAATTTGTAAAGTTTATTTAAGTTATGTAAATGACATGCAGCAAAGAAAGGAATTATTGTAATATAGACTAAGATTGAAAGGCTTCATCTAAATGCAGCCTGGACATGTCTAGGGTATAACTGGTTATGAGAGTAGCCATTATCAATTTTTGACACATTGCAGCATTTTTGTCATTCTGTTTAGGGCACAATTTTTGAAATTTTTAATTGTTATAGACTGTTTTAAATACTTTTCTAATTTTGACTGAAGGGACGTGGCCTAAGATGTGCCAAAAACTTTAGAATTTTGTCAACATTTCGCAAACCAACAAATAGAAGACACACTCCCACAAGTGAGTTGGTCCTGACTCTGTTCACATGCAGGACTTAGAACTGCTGAACTAAACTCAGCAACTCAGTTCAATAGATCTAGGTGTGTTCCAGTGAATGTCAGACGTGCAGGAGGCTAGTTTGTTGGAAAGCAAATTCACTTGTGGGTTTCCATTTGTAGACCAATTAATCACTTCGCATTGGACACTTAAAATCTGGTATAGTTTATATCTTGGTGGACTTATATCCATATAACCTGCTATATCTTGCCTTCTACTGGGATCTTCCATGGCTTTTTGTTAAGTTCCAGGAACTTGAATTTCTGTAAAGTCTATAGCCACTCTTTCCCATTCCCAAATAAAACTGTGGACATGTTTGTTTTAGGGGATTGGGTACGGCCAATGGAAGTTTTATGGACTCTGAAATCTGCAATTCACCTACAGGTTCCATCTCTGTCTCTGATAGCCCCGCCTTCCTTGCACAGGAAGTGTGTGGCTTATTGCCACCTACTTCCTGCCTTGGTTTGGAAATTGATGGCATAAGTTTATTTTTTTTTTATTCCATCAAAGCTCAAACAGGTAGAGCCCTGAATGCATTGTCCATTTGGGGATCTAATAACTTTTCCTATCCTCTGTTCTGTTTCCGACCAGTTTCGTCAAAGTGGAGAAGTTGGGCCAAAAAAAGGTAAGGGACGTTGTCACATAAATTAAGGAAAATTCTACCATGTCCAAAAAAACTGAAACATGCAAAAACATGTTTGAAAATAGCTCCCAGTTCTGTTCATACTATAGTTCTTGAGTCAATGTTTTTACATCAGTTTCGGGTTGCATTACTGTTTAATATTAATATTAAACACTGTGCACCAAAGCCAAGTACAACCTAATCTGCAATGTCATTTAGAGCTGCACATTGCCAAACACACTAAAATACATGAGCCATTCTAGTAAGTGGAAGACCAGATGTACAGTTTATATATTTTGTCAGCTGCATGTAAAGGGGAAGTTTTTAGACTTGGTGGTAAAATATAGTATTAGCGAAATGCTAACCCTTCCATGTTACTTATGGGAAGACCTCACACGTCCTTTGTGCTCCACGGATTATCGAATGGAAAATCAATCTCAAATCTATAGGAAAAATCTAGATGTTTAGGAAATACTTATTTTAATACTAAATACGCTTACTTTTAAGCGATCCCGTAAAGGTAGTATCCACATCGGATCTTTCTGAAGTCTGGGATCAACCAAATCCTTTCCGATGGGAAAATTTTAGTTTTGAAAGTTGCCAATCACATGAACATGGAGTCTGATTTACAAGCAGCAGCAGCAGAGAATATCTATAAAGAAGCTTTACTATAACCTACCAATTAAAGAGGTTGTCTCATGAAAGTACCGTATATACTCGAGTATAAGCCGACCCAAGTATAAGCCGTGGCCTCTAAGTTTACCACAAAAACCTGGATATTTTTTACTCGAGTATAAGCCGAGTTTGGGGGTTTTCCTCATTTTTTTGTGCGGAAAAACTAGGCTTATACTCGAGTATATATGGTAACTTATTCCTTGCCTTCAATGAACAGCAAAAAAGGGACCCAAAGGTCCTTGTGTGAATGAAGCGCTGTTGTACATACATGACTGGTGCCCTGAACCCCCCCCCACCCCCACCCCGAGAAGCTAAAGTCTCCTAACACTGAGTAACATTACCCACTGCACTCTAATAGAAGGGATTTCAACAAATTCATTAATATTTCTTAAAAACATATATATATATTTGCTGAACTGATTCTGCTCTATAACTTGTAAGTCATGACTGAACGTGTGACCTGACATGTTCCCTTTTAAGAACTACTCTTATTTTTTAACTTAACATAAGTATCAGAGTTTAAAACCAGCGGTGCCCTTCTTCATCTATGACAGTGATGGTGAACCTTTTAGGGACGGAGTGCCGAAACAACAAGCAAAAGCCACATATTTTTAACAAAGTGGCAAATGACAATTTAAAGTTACTAAGTAACTCACAGGTTTCAAACTTATTGGCTTCCTGAGAACACCAATACAGCAGAAAGAAGGAGAGATTCAAATTATTTTTGTAGTTTCCCTATAAGGTCCCTTAACAGGATGAATCACAGGTCCGGAGAAGAGAAGATAATCCAGCTGTGTCAGCACCTCCTTACTCCTTCTGCACTTCTAGTCACTTTAAAATAGCGCTGAACGTGGCACATAATGGGCTGCCTGTGACTGCAGAAGAAGGTATTGAATCCTAAATGATAACAATTGTGCTGGGTGATGGCCTGGTGCCCACAGAGAGGGCTCCAAGTGCCGCCATAGGTCCGCCACCACTGATCTAAGGCCTCATGTATATGAACATGCATGTAAAACGCGCCACAAACAGGCCCCATTTGCGGCCGGTTGTTATCGGTGGGGTGGGCAATGCCAATGTCCATAGGAAATGAGTGCCCGGCACAGTCATTGGGCATGCACCACACTGTGCACCGTAAAAGTCTATGGGTGCCATGAGCTGGCTACATGAACCGTGTCGCGTTTACCGCCCCCATAGACTTGCATTGTGCACGTCTCGGTGAAGCACGGTGTTCTGAGTGATCGCTCCGCACGGTCGTGTGTTTGAGCCCTAACATGGATGTCCATATCTCTCATTCTGTGAAGTTTGAATTGTACAAAGGCCACATTCAGTCATACATGATGCAACCCTAGTGGCCAGAGTGAAAGTGGATGCAGAACCTTTTATTAAATCTAGACCACAATAGGGAAACATTTTATTGCAAATTTTTATAAATGTAACATTGGTGATTGGTCCCTTCTATCACTGCCTTGATATTATGTTTCATGTAGATACAAGTCCTTGCTTTGTGCCTTTAGAACGAGTCCAGGAAAGGACAGTGTCGGCTATATCTCCCGATCCATTTAATTTCATCCTGTAAGTGTTATTGTCTTGAACAGACTATATATTTACATCACGTGCGGCCATAGAGTGGGGACAGTAATACTATTATTTCCCGGGGTGGAACTCTCCTGAATTGTTTAAAGAGTTCATTAAATCAAATTCCACAATGCAGATCTAGTCAATTAGAGGACAATTCTGGTCGGCGGATTCATTCTCCATTCTCTTATTTAGGATTAAGGCTCCGGAAGACGTGAAAGTCCCTTATACTTAATTGAGTGCAGTGTTTCTTGATTTGCATATATAGTACATCTGATTTGCATTGTACAAAACTAAGCGCACAAGTCTCAGCCCCTGCTGGTTACCCTACTAGAAACTTGAGAGTTGTAATACATATTTTTTTTTACCTTCTCTGTCTGAATTGAGGAAAGCTCCTACTTATAATTCAGCTACAAGATAACCTCTGTCTTTTTTTTTTTCCCCGTCTCCTTCTTTTAAGGGGATTTAATTGTTGTAACCGGGTTTCTTTAGCTTCTCCATACTTGAAATTCTTTATTGAGGGCAATTCTGAAGCCGCCATTAAAACGGTGTCGAAAGATTAATTCTCTAATCCCAATTCCTGTGAAAACGAGGGATGAAAGAGACGCAACAAAAATGCATTTTATTTTGCGAATGATCCTTAATTTGCCATGAAAATCAATTCGTCTACTGTAGTCAATTAATATGAATGGCTTTTAGCTTAAGGTAAAATTGGTACAGATTAAACCGCTATGATCTAAGCAAAGACATTGGCTCTTCATCTGGCTCCGCTATCCTGCCTGCTCCGGCTACGTCTGTGACATTGGCTGGTGGGCACGTAACGTGGCTGCATAATTGTATGAGAGGAGAATCCTGTGAAAAACCCTTAAGGGCACGTCCCTCTTCTAGGGCTTCATGGAAATGTTCCTTGTATTGTGTTTGCAGCAATTGCTGTGAAATCTTGTTAGGACTGCTTATGATATGGGGGCATAATGGGGCCAGGTATCACAGTGGCACATGCATTAGACAGGAATTACCGTATTTTTCGGATTATAAAGCGCACCGGATTATGAGGCGCACCATCAATAAATGCCTGCTAAATTGTCTAGGTTAATATATAAGGCGCACCGGATTATAAGGAGTACCTGATTATAAGGATGAATGACCAGCAGGTGGCAGACCTGTGCACAGTACAAGGCAGCTGTTGTCTGTAAGTACGGTTCATATATAAGGTGCACTGGACTATAAGGTGCACCTGATTATAAGGATGAATTACCAGCAGGTGGCAGACCTGTGCACAGTACAAGGCAGCTGTTGTCTGTAAGTAGGGTTCATATATAAGGCGCACCGGATTATAAGGAGCACCTGATTATAAGGATGAATGACCAGCAGGTGGCAGACATGTGCACAGTAGTTCAAGGCAGCTGTTGTCTGTAAGTACGGTTCACATACAAGGCGCACCTTTGATTTCTGAGAAAATAAAAGGATTTTTTGGGCGCCTTATAGTCCGAAAAATACGGTAATTTGCAATTTTTAATGTTGGGTAATTTAGCACTTTCTGAACTATTCTCAATTATTATTGTATATTTCTGTCTTACAAGCTATGAGCATGTGATATTATGCTATTTTTAACCTCTTATCCACATGGTTGTACTATTTTTGTTCTAGGAAACTGCAGTTTTTGGGTGTACTTGCCAAATGGGTATCTTATGTGCCAGTTGTTGGGCCTTCGGAGAGAGTGGTCAAAGCTCTGGTTGTATTTTTTTTTGCTTTTGGGTGGCCAAACTTGAGTTGATCTCTTCAGAGGAATACATTATTATCAGTGGAGTCAGGAGTAACAAAGCTGAAATCATAGCCCATATGTAGAAGAGGAAGCTCTGGCTGCTTGTGGTTCCTTCCATGTACAGACCTGAACCAGCCATGAGTTGTAGCTTCTACGTAAGTGTTCTTCCTGAAAAAGATACTTTTGGTTTAATTGTCTTGTTATTTTACAGTATTTTATATATACATTTTCATTCTAGATGGCGCCAGGAAGTGGAAACTGCACATTGAAAGATGTACTGATTAAGAGCCCTATAGGAGAAATCCAGATATCGGGATGTGAACTTGGAATCCATGACATAAAACTGCTGAATTGTGACATCCCTGAATCAGGGTAAGCTATATTTTAAGACTTTTCTTGGTATTTCAAAGGCTTTCTCAAAAATGTTTCTCTGGATATGGGCTTGTTACCTTACTTACTGTTTTGGCCACAAGACTATACTTAAAGGTTTATTCCCATCTGGGCATTCAAACTTAATTGAATACATCTGCCATATAGATACATTTCATCAATTGCATGTTATGAAAAAAAAATCTACCTGTGTAATTCTTTTACCATAACTGTAGCAGTGGTTTCCCTTAAAGCGAGATAGCTGTCCTTGGATACAACCACCCCCACACCCTGGCAAAGGTGTCTACACATGCAGTATTGGGCATTGTCCATCAAGCAGCTTTCATTACCACAGGGCGGCTGTAGGACATGCAGTAACTCTCAGACATTTAAAATGCAGAAACTTTCTTTGCACCATTACTCCAGCAGTGGAGGTTGTATCCAAGGACCTCGTCCTCATTTACAAATTATCTTCACATGGGTTAATTTTTTTTAAAAATAACATCCAATTGCATAAATGTATATGTATGATGAATTAAATTAAATATCAATGCCTAGACAAGGATACCACTTTAATTTAGAAAAATGGAGGGGACCCTCCGCGTTTAGAAAAAAAAAAAACTCTCGCAGGCGAATGTCCTTTTGCATGACCACTAAATGTCCAATCACTGCTGCCTGGAAAAGAAAATGTTGTACACTTTTTAACACATTGAAAGGTTTGTGTTTTAGACTTTTTAAATTTTTATTTAAATTGTAAATTTTTAAACATTTCTTTCAACTTCAGTCAATAAATAATAATGATTTGCAAGTATTCTATGTAAGGGGGGAAAAAAAACAATAAAAAAAGTGATGGAGATCTCATGTGTATTTCTTTGAGTATATCAAAAGTTTCCGAGACAATATTGCTATAGTGAAGGGAAAAAAAAAAAAAATTCTCTGCTGGCTGGTGCCAGGGAGCAGTCTTAGTTTTTCTCATTGGCTACAGCAGGTGAAGCGTTGAGAGTGTTCTCTCACAGCGTATCTTTTGTTTGGGACACAGGGGAGCCCCTCTTCAGCGCTCACAAATGAAAAGCTGCTAAGCCCTCCAGCCAGTGAAGCAGGCATTCAGCTTGTTCCTGTACAGCCCATGCCAGAGTAACATTGCCTTTTATTGTTTTGAAAGACACATTTTTTTTTTTCCTTCCCTTTTTTTGGTTTTCCTTTTGCACCCTTGGGGTTCTATAAGGTTATTTTGCTATGCATGTAAAATTAGTTGTTTTCTATGTTCTTCGATAACCTTATGGGTAGAATTGTTTTGGGGTTTTTTTGGTTTTGTTTTTTTACGTAACTGGAGCCAAAATTTTACGAGAAGCATTGTCAAAGTCCGAACAGTTAGATGTATTATTTTTTAAAATTGTTTTAATGTAAATTATATATATTATTATTATTATTTATTTATTTTTTATAAATTACTGTATATATTCTGCTTTGAAAATTTTAAAACCTTAAAATAAAAAAATAGAAATAGTATTCAGCAAATATGAACCTTCACTTTTGCGGAAGGTTTACAGTGTTCGTTGATGATGTAGATCCAATTCTTTGTTCTTATCTGACACAGGGCTGTCGAGTTGCTAACCTAAACTTGTGAGTTTCCACTTTTTAGAGACTCTGGGGAAGATTTATCAAAAGTGTTTTAAAGTAAGACGGGTCACAGTTAGACGAGACAGACCTAAACTATGCCAGACACCTCGATAAATCTGGAGCAGCAGAAAACTGTCAAGTAGAGTTGAGCGGACCCAAACTTTGAGGGTTGGGTGCGTCCCATGCAACCCCCGACGTATTGTGCGACAAATCGTTGCCTCTAGATTCTAGCCATGGCTGTGATTGGAGCTATGGGTCGTAGTTAGGAGTGTTAATTTGATGAATTGGCTGCAAGGCTGGTAATATATAAAGGTCGCGTGGGAGACATCCGAACCCTGGACACACATCTCTTCTGTCTAGAACCTCTTGTTTCTTGACTTTGGCCTCATTCAGACGTCCCTTACAGGGGGCCATGATCTGGTCGCATGATTTGCGACCAGATCACGGCCCCCATAAACTTCAGTGGCTCCTGGTCACGACGTGGGGAGCACACACAGCTCTACTGCACTGTTACCGAGTCGGGAGGCTGCACCGCCTCTATTCTGCCAATGGATGGAAGAGGGGTGAAGGGTGCTCCCCCTTCTTCTCCCAGCCCTGTACCCACCCAGGAGCCAGCCCGAGCGAGCACCTGTCCGTGTGAATGCCCCCCTCGTTTACACCAGTAAACTTTGCCCGAATCTAGATGAATTGGCATAATACATGGAGTGTTGTTTCTGTCCAAGTCACATCCTTTTTATGAGAGCAAGTGCTTTTCATACTAGTACTAAAAAGTCTAAAACAGTCTTGCACCTTGGGTAATTGTGACAGAAGACATTTGGGGCTATTTTTTGGGCAGACTATGACATACCATGTATATGCTGAAATATGCTGAAAACCCAAACTCTGCTTATACTCGAGTAAAAAAAAATATAGGTTTTCCCAGGTTTTTGTGTTAAAATTGGGGGCCTCGGCTTATACTTGGGTCGGCTTCTACTCGAGTATATACGGTAATTATTTCCATGTTGGCCTTTGCATCACAAATGTCTTGAGTAATAACTACTATACATCAATAATAATGAAATCCAGTGTATCAATATCCTTCTCAGATTTTCTAAAATTCTTTGAAAGTAAATGTGCTGGAAGCTTTGTGTTATATATAAAGTTTTGCCAACAAGTTACTCGCTCATCGGCTGAGATTGTGAATTCGTATTAACCCAAAGAAGACGTCCACCATGACAAGTATTTGTGTTGTAGCACTCTCTCTCTCCTACTTTCTACTACAATTGATTACTCCGACCCTAAGTGAGACTTTGGAAGGATGAGGAACCAGTCTACATCACAATTTACAAACTTCGGATGGAGTCGCGTCTAAACTCGCCACTTGGCGGAGCGACATTCGGCAAAAAAATATTTTGTCTTTTATGAAAGCAAAAATATGCACCCGACACAGTTATTGCATCTGCTACAAAATAATACAGGTCTATATACGTATACGTATCATGGACCTCAACCTAATGGAGAGATACCGGTATGTAGATAGTATAAGAATGTATGGGATAATATGATTGGCTGGTGATATAGCTCAGCTGTATTTCCATAGTGACTACGAGTCGTGTTCAAATTGTCCGATACCTATTTAATTTTTTTTCCCCCTATTTATTAAAACTTTTCAAGCAGTAAAAACATTTAACTTGTTAATGATTGGAAGTGGGAAAAAAAAAAAAATTAATGGCATAGATCTCGGGAACCTCCAAGATGTCTCCTCTTAACCGAAGCAGATTTCTTTCCTACTGTATGTAGTTTAATTTCTTTGATAGGGTTCAGTAAGCAAATGCAAATAGATTTAATGATTTGCATCAGTAGATCATTTCTCAGTTTAATATCCTGAGATATTTTGGTCAAGGACTTTTCCCTTTTTGGTGGCTGGCAGTATTTCATATAATAAAAAATATTAATGCTGGATACATTATGATACATTGGAATTAAATGATATATTTTAACCATTTATTCATGGGAGTATTTTTCAAGGAGCTGTTTCTGTCAGTCTGGTGACAGTAAAAAAGGAATCTATCTTAAAAGAAAATGGAAGAACTCTTAAAAATGAATATGGAACAGTTATATTAATGCACTTTTAAGGAATAATCATTACGGTTTGGGTTCTGACGCGAAAGATGATTGCCTGTAGGCCTCAAAAGTCCTGAGCCACAAAAAGGGTCTTTAAAAAAAAGACAGAATGCAAATGCATTATTCTGTCAGAAATGAAAAATACTCGCTTCAAACAACTTGCCGACCAAAAAAAAAATCAAAAAAACCGCCGGCGCGGTGGTTCTTTTTAGAAGTAAATTTTTATTTAGGGTTTTGAGGAGGATGTAATAAAGTCTATGGAATATATGGTAGTAAATAATGGATTAATATTTCATAGTGACAATAGAAGGATTTGGGAAGGTGCGGGGGGAGGATAAAATAAAAACTTAAAAAACCCAAGAAGACTTTCAGGCTTCTTCGGTGAGATTACGTGCGACACAGGGGTAAAGGGCAACAGTTGGGCTTTTTGGATGGGGAAGTAGGGAGCACTCCTCCCCCCTCCCCCCTCCATAGAAAGCCAAGTGGCTCAGTCCTGATCCTGGGTACTTACACCTTTAATCTTACTAGTGAGGAGATTTCTGCTGAAGTAGAGAAAGATGGCTACAATATTTTAATTTATAGATTTTAGGTACGAGAAGCAGATTTTCCAAGGACAGAGTGCATGCACAAGGCGTCTGTACCCTCCGCCCCTGCACGTACCCAACTGGAGTCACAACCACAAAGTGCCTGTGCGTGAACTCCGGTAAACCAGAGAATGACACGACAAGATAGAGGCAGGGCACTGCATAGGGCAGGGAGGGGGGAAAGGGCAATTAAGAGGCCGGCCAGCTTGACTTCTTCTTGGTCAAGCTCCCAACCTCCTTGACTGGATGATGGCAAGGAATAAAAGTTCCTTTTGTCGGGTTTGAGAATGAGGACTCTGCCCCCATGGCACTTGCATACAGGTATGTATTGGTTTTCAAAGTCTCTTAACTTTATTGTTTATATTAAAGACACCCACTTTTACTTAACTCTTTCATGTTTTACTGGATTCCCCTTTAATTTTTAACACTACATGGTAAAAGCTGGGAATGGTGTGTCCCTTTAAAACGGCTGGCCAGGGTTAGGTTTTTTGTAACTCCGAGTGCTGCTATTTGCCAACGTTAGCCTCTGTTGGATACCTAGTCCCAGTTGTGGTGCCGCGTCGATGGTGCCTGCACCTGTTTCGGCCTGCTATTGTTGCTGTAGTGGTTGCGTGTTCCTCGATGCCATGTCACCGTTGAGCCCCCATATTCAGTTATACTTAACTAGAGCGCCAGAGAGGGTTAAAGATCTCCCCATGTAAAAGAAGCCCTTGATCCCAGACACTCCTTTAAATAACACTCCTAGATCCACATACAGGCGGTCCCCTACTTAAGTACACCTGACTTACAGACGACCCCTAGTTAAACGGACCTCTGGGTGTTGGTAATTTCTTGTACTTTAGTCCTAGGCTACAATAATCAGCTGTAACAGTTATCACAGGCGTCTGTAATGAAGCTTTATTGTTAATCCTGGTTCTTATGACAACACAACATTTTTAAAATCCAATTGTCACAGAGACCAAAAAAGTTCTGGCTGCGATTACAATGATAAAATATACAGTTTCGACTTACATACAAATTCAACTTAAGAACAAACCTACACAACCAGTCTTGTATGTAACCCGGGGACTGCCTGTATTTCTATTCCTGTTCACAGAAATAAGTTAATGTTACAAGTCTTACTCCAGTCTCTACAGAGCAGGAAACCGATGGTTCCATCTATAATGTATCAGCCAATTGGCAGAAGTGGAGATGCAGCTTTCATAGGTGGAGTACAGAGGGTGCAGGTGCACCAAGGGGCCTCCACCGGCCCATAACATGGTTCATTATACTGGTGGTCATGGTACAGATGTAGCAGCTTCGGGTTATGCTTCATCCTATACACTATACTTAATGTCTCAGATGTTTCTATGTTATCATAAAGGCTGAGCAAGGGAAACGTCGTGCTATTAGCATACAATGGTCCGCTTATCATCCAGGTGACTCTTTTCCCCTTATTTTCAATGTAAATAAAATGGTGTCTGTGGAGACGGGGGCAGGTACTATTCCTCTGGTAGTCCGATTAGAAGGCAGATGTGCTGCGTGATTTACTATGCATCACCTTAGCCATCATTCCCCTAAGTATTAATTTTAACTCCACTAATAAGAAACTGAACAAAAGTGGAATTATGAGTTCAGTAGTGTTCTATGAAAGGTCAGTTGTTAAAAAGGCAGGCTCTGACATTCTGAGAAAAAGGTGCCTTCATTAATCATCCTGATAGGATAGCGCTGGATAGACTTGACCAATAATGGTTCACCTTACATCATAATCTTCATACGGCTTGGGTTTCATTTTTTGCACCAAAATAGGTATTTTTTTTAATCTATATGTTGTAATTGTGGTGCTCTGAGTATTGTTTATCCTGTATCTACAAGTAACAAATTATCTAATTAAACTCTATTATGCAAAATAAATATCAAATGGGAGGGCTCCAGTTGAGACTGTCTGCGTTTGCCCCAGACCTTGTGTAGAAATGAACTTAAAGGACAACTACCACCAGGATGAAGGAGTGTAAACCAAGCACACTGACTTGCTGATGTGCGCCCCCTCTGGTAGGATCTGCTCTTCATTTAGCTTCTTATTCCATGTGTTTTTTTTTAAAACAAGGGCATAGGAAGCCTTAAGAAGATCAGATCCTGCCAGAGGGGGCACACACCAGTATGTCAGTGTGCTGGGTTTACAATCCTTCATCCTGGTGGTAGATGCCTTTTAAAGTCATCACTGACAGCGTTTCTGAAGAGGAAGCCCTGGGGAATGGAAGGTCCCTCCAGGGTTTCCCTTGGGAGGGATAAGTATGATGGGGTCTTCCAAAGGCTGTCCCCATTCCGTGTTTTACTACTGAAAACTCCTTTGTTAAATATTTGGTTGAATATTTCAGTTCAATCAGAATGTTATATATGTTAAGGCCAGACTTACCATTTTTTTTTAAGTTTTATTCTTTGCTATTAAAACAAAATTCTTAACCTTATTTACAATTTAGGAAAAGGCAACACCCCCTGCATAGCTTTGAAACTTCTGTACACTCTTCACAGTATATGTACCATAGCGTTGGTTGGGTTTTAAATTGCAGCTCTGCCCCTTCCACTTGCATGTGTGGTGCGGGTTTTCAGGCTAAGCTACATCTGAACACTTTACACCTTG
This sequence comes from Engystomops pustulosus, assembly GCA_019512145.1. Classification (NCBI taxonomy): domain Eukaryota; kingdom Metazoa; phylum Chordata; class Amphibia; order Anura; family Leptodactylidae; genus Engystomops; species Engystomops pustulosus. The sequence goes on from CM033651.1 coordinate 3,895,958, forward strand.
TTTAAAATGTGAAATGCCCCTTGTAAGACGTGTTGCCATCATCCAACTAATTTATGTAATTAAGCCAGGCCAGTGATTAGCTGTAACCGGAGCTACCACTACTACTTCAAGAAATTAGTTACAAATAGTTAATTTGATCATGGAGATCAGAATTGGGAGAACAAAGTATGATGTTTTTCCCCTGAAATAATGTGATCTCCATTAATCAAAATTTGATGGATTTTTGGAAGGGGTCACCAGGCCATTAGAGCAGGGTTTTACAAAATAACCAAAATATCAACATAAAACCTTTTATTTTGCAAAAATTGTGATGATCATAATTATAGAACAGCAATGACTGGAGCACAGAAAGATAACAGCATTTTCTCCAGGTTACAACAGTCACCAATCAGTAGGAAGTGCACAGGCCTTTACTGTGAATGACTTCAGCACCGGCCACAGGACATCACTAGCCTCTCACATGGCTCTGCTGGGATTTTGGGCCACTCTTTTTCCAGTCTCTTGCACAGTTCTGTGACTTTTGTGGGTTCTATTGGGTTTAAAACTGGACTCGGGCTGACTATTTAATTGTTTCAATGCTCAATGTGTCATGGAACTGTTTTACTCTTTTGCTGTGTGGCCGGGAGCATGGGAATTTCTGGCTTATTTGAGTGATGGAAGGAGCCACTTGTTGTTGAAGAAGGTTTTCGATACGCACTTGCATTCACTCTGCCGTGTAGCTGTATGATAGATCCAACTCCTGCCAAAGAAAACATTCCCCAAACCATGACACTTCCTCCAACAGCTTTACACATTTTGGGTTCAGTCTTTCCCCAGTTTGCTGGTTCAAATAATGTTTCCCATCAGATCCAAAAAGTTAAACTTGCTTTCATTATTTAGATGATGTGTGGGCACTTCTCCTCTGTCCACACAATATGCTCCTCTGTAAATTTGGGCCAAGCCTTTTGTTTCTTTCTGTTAATAAGAGGTTTGGTCACTGCAGAGTCGGCTTTCAGTCCAAATGCTCTTAAACGTTGTGACACTGTATGAAGAGACAGATCCTTCCCCTGTTCACTGTTGGTGGCAATTCCAACTGCAGTGATGAAATGATTTCCCATGGAGTTTCTCTGCATTATCCTGTCCTCTCTTGCATTTGTCTTTTGGGCGTGATCAGCCTTCTTTGGGACTTGAATGAGTTTGTGATGTTGTAAAGATGCAATATTCTATAAATCACAGACTTGGAACCAACTTTTCTTGCTATGGCTGATAGGGTCACCACTTTGGCATTCAAAGATTGTTCCCTGTCTCGCCCAACATCCCTGACCACCCATACCACCGGTGCAGATAATCTGCGACTGAAAGCTAGACCTGGATCCAGATAGTCTGTCTTGGTTAATATTTTTGTGATTCAGCATTCCCTTTTTGTCTGCATTCACACTGCCCTTACGGCGGGCACACGGCAGTGCCGGGGAGAGGAGGAGGGGGAGAGTGCTGCTCACCCATGCCCCTCTCCATAGGAATACACAGCGCACGGTGCCGTATTCCGTCGAAAGATAGGACGGAATTGGGCGCTGTGTGTCCATTGCTGTCTATGGGGGACGTATATCGGGCGTATATACGTCAGCCGTCTATACGTCCCCCATACGGCAGTGTGAATGTAGCCTTACTCTTCAATATGATCATGAAGCAACTTTCTATGCAACACAAAATTGTCATTGGAGTCCTTACAGGGCAATACACTTTTTGTACTGTAGCTGGATAAATGAGGCAAATGAGAACTCCTCTAAATTATCCAATGTGGTGTACAAAAAGGGAATTTCTAAGCCGGAAAAACTTTGATCCAGTAACTTAATTGGTGATTTATTTTTTATTTTTCTATGATTAGGGCTATTAGTATGCCTTTGCCTTTGAGTTGATTTTGGTCACACTTGCATTGGCTTTGAATATTCTGTTTTTATATAGTCCTTGTGTTGTATCTGCTGCGTCTCGCCACAGATGGAGTTTGATGCCTGCAGTTACAGAGAGACATATGGCAAACTGTGTCACCTCCTGATTCTTTGATGACATAAGTAAAGGTTCCCACTGTGACAGACCAATATCCGACATCAAACGATCGCAACTGACCAACAATGCCCAACAAATCTTCAGACTGTAGGACCCGCTTACTGCAGCCAAGTAGGTGGCACTCTTGTCTTATCTAGCTCAGGCTATATCCACAGTTCAGAATTGCATCTAAATGTAATTCCCTACCCATAAAAGGGGGTGAGAGCAGTAACAACGTATGGTGGCATGTGCTGAAAACTTCATACTTGATTGATGAAAGGGCTCTCGGTCGCTGAAATTTTTCCTGCTTACGTTTGTTTCGGGAAGGATGTAAATTGCTGGGTCGGCAATAGTCATGCTTCTCCCTTAATGTCATAATGTTTGCTTAATAGCTGTTTGTGCTACATTGACTTAGTACATGCATAGCTTAACATAAATGATTACATTTGATTATGATTAAAAACTTCCTCCATTAGGAGAGAAAATAATAAATAAAATAATATCGGAAGAGAAAAGCCTACAAATGATTTGTTGTCGGAGTTTTCCCGCTTCATTAGACACAGTGTGCACTATGTGGAGTCGTTGTCTAAGAGTTAGAGGGACTCGTAATGAGCTGTATAATATCAGCCTTTTGACAAAATTTAAAAATAAATGAAATCTTTTCAGAGCAGTTTAGCATGCAAATTAAACCCAAGAAACAATGACGAGATCTGTCGCTGTAGGCCAAATTGGATGTCACATCTTGAAAAGACAGAGACAAAGAGTGCAGGTTTTTTTTTCCCCCCATTATGATCATCTGCATACTTTAAAAAAACAATCCTACATTTGGAAATGCTCAAGGCGGTCAGAATTTTTTATATATATTTTTTCTTTCCTGCCCGTGTAGGAAATAATATGAAAACTTAGCAAAAATGTGCAGAATTAGCAACAAAACCCAAGCCCCATCACCCAAAATTTTAACACTTGTTAAATAAATGGAGATTTGTCAAGTCGTGAAGGATGGAAAATGACGTTTTATGGGGAGATTGAGATCTGAATGCGGATTGGACGAGGGAGTCTGACATGATTTAAAGTTTTTAACCCTGTCTGAGAGGTTATTCTATAGCTCGGAGCTTGCAAATTAGGTGACTAATAGTATCTAGTATCTAGAGTTGTCAGCTAAACATACTCTGGTCACCCTAAATGTGGCCTGTGAGTACATAAACCCCTTTCCCGCATTTGTAGCACATATAGGACGCTCTTGGGAAGTACTTCTGACAACTTGCAGTAGCTAAGCTGTATGAAATCAGAGGTACAGTGGCGTAACAGCAGCCATAGCAGTGCTACGGGCCTGGGTGGCACAAGGGCTCGAGATGAACAGCTGAGACAAAATTTATAAATGCAATGTCTGTCTCTCCTTGCTTACTGGGGCGATGGGACTGCCCTTGTACCTCATCTGTGGCCGCCCGACTCGGCCTCTTTCTTTGCAACCACTCAGCCCGCCCACTTCATTTGGCACCGACCGCCCCGTTAGCTCCAACAGCGGCCGCATGACCCGACCTTTTAGAGACCAACAGCAACCCAAACCCCACTTTTGGCAATTTTGAGCAGTGATTTATTCCTAACATATTGCTTCCTTCTCTGCCACAGTAGAGACCGTCCCTGGGTTAGTAGTATTTTTTCCATCCTTGTGACAATAGGATTTGCATAATTTTGGGCTGTTATGGGAAGAAGAATTAGCAATAAAGCTTCATTGCAGGCACCTTTGAGAACTCTTTTGTTGACATTGTTGCCCTGAGCTAATGATCAGTAAATGACCAGCATCCAGAGAGCTTCACCAGAAGTCACATTGGGCAGAGAGGTCCCTTTGTAACTAGGTGTCGTCTGTAAGTCGGGTGTAGTTAAGTCAGGGACTGGCTGTATTGGCATGCTGAGGACACAGATACCGTTGTAATAATAATAACAGAAATAATCATTAGGCTTGAAGCAGGAGCTCAAATAGCTACAATGATGATCCAACCCTGGCTGTACCTTCAGTCCCAGACAGCCGAGAATGTGCTGATTGTGGTATGTCTTATGCTACCTAGGACTGAAGGAGGCGGCTTTGAGTCTTGTCTTGTGAACCCTTTGCTTGGGCAACGGCCTGATTGCCCACAGAGAGGCCTCTGCGTGCCACCACTACGTCAGAAGAAGGCCAAAGTAAAGTACAAAGAGTAAACCCGGGGGCACAAGTATTGCAAAGCTACAGCTAGAAACAAAGTGGTGCCCTGTGCAATACTAAAAGTGGGGCCCCGAAAAAATCTATTTTATGAGCAGTTAGTCAGTAACTCCTTTAGTCCTGCACAGTAATAACACGTTGTTGTTGCTCTCCATAGTAAGGTAAGTGTCTGTAATATTGGGCTGTAGAAGAATGTTCTAGGAGAGAGACAGATGATGGGGAGATGGATGAGAGAAGATAAATATGATGAGATGATAGAGATTTATAGATAATACATTAATATAAAGTAGATTATCTATAGATAGCTAGATAGATGATAGAAGATTGATTCATGGATAGATAATGAATAGGAGATGGGTAGTTAGAAGATAAATAGACAAAACGTTAGATAAATAGTTAGGCCGATATATTGATAGGAAATAGACAAATTATAGGAGGTATATAATCAGACAAAAATATGATCCGCATCTTCACCGGGGAATTCAACCAAGGGGTATTAAAGGAGCAATACATCCTCTGCACATATAAGTCCACAGGCAGGGGCCCCTTTAAGACAAATGCCCATTCCCCCCCCCCCCGCCCCCAAATGCTGTCCCTGCCACGAACTGCTGTAGAAAAAAAAAGGTTTTAGATCCTCAGTAAAGACCTTTTTCCAAATGTCTAAACCTACAAAATACTCCACCTTTTTAATATTTTTTTTAATTGACCTAAATCCGGCGCTGTGTAAGATTCCTCACTGGAAACGCACATTACTAAATCCCTATGGGTTGGCCACAGTGGAATCAATGGTGGGAAGCCGGTAGCGAATTACAGTCGCAGGCCCATCCAAATACTTTAAAAACAACTATTTTTTATATACAGGTGGTCCCCTACTTAAGAACACCTGACTTGCATATGACCCCTAGTTACAACCGGACCTCTGGATGTTGGTAATTTACTATACTTTAGTCCTAGGCTACAATAATCAGCTGTAACAGTTATCACTGGTGTCTGTAATGAAGCTTTATAGATAATCTGGTTCTTTTGACAACCCAACATTTTTTTAAATCTAATTGTCACAGAAACCAAAATAATTTTGCCTGGGGTTACAATTATAAAGTATACGGTTCCGACTTGCATACAAACTCAACTTAAGAACAAACCTACAGAACCTATCTTGTATGTAACCCAGGGACTGCCTGTATACTATATGCAGCCCTCCAGTCTACCTACAAATCACGCAACAGTTTTGTATTTATAATAAATCATTTTACCTATTAATTAGGGAAGTATTTTTTTTTTTATAATACTCGACTCAGAAATAAAAAGTGACTTTATCTTTAAGGAAGGCATTTAGCAGTGATATTTTTGTGAAATAAAAGCGCGCAGATGGTGCCCCCCCCCCCCCCCCCCCCCGGCTCGTAATAAAAACCACTAGTGCAGATTTACTGGTAAAGGAGTTCTAACTGTAATACTGTGCAATGGTCGGTTATTTTGTGTTCAGGAGCTACATTTATCACAGAAATGATGATATACAAATCACTTCCATATCACAGAATGTTCTTGGTCAGAATTGGCTTGAGGCAAGTGATATCTTCGAGTAAACAGTATATGAAGACCATATCTTAAAATGATAGATCACCTAATTTTATTCTGACAGTGGTTTTTGCCGCAACAAACATCTGTCATTGAAATACCAATTCAGAAGATATGGAAGCCAAATTGTGGAGCTTTCCAAGTATTTGTCAATCTGCACTTTAAAAAACTCCTGCTTATTTCTACATCCATATTTTACAGGGGTGGGAAAAAGAAAATAAGGGACTGATGGGAGGTTAATTTAACCCGGTGCTGTCATCTCTCGTGGGTTTCTGCTCTGTTTTATATGTTTGTTCATAACAGAAGTTTTTACATTTTGTT
>CM033651.1:3903510-4220616 GCA_019512145.1 Engystomops pustulosus
ATAATGTAATAACTGTATACAGATGTGCCCCCTAGAGGTAGCATCAGGCAAATACATTTTGAATATGTGGGAAAAGCAGATTATTTGCTTGGTAAATGATAAATGTTGCAGATTGTTTGTACATTTTAATGTTGCAGATTGAAGATTTCTGCTACAGATGTGTCATTTGTATAAGTCATGGAGTAAGAGCGGTATACAGTAGTTGGCTCAGGATAGCCGTATGTCTGTAATAGGTAGGTTTAGGGTGAAAATCCTGATGTAACAATGAGAATTGTGCAAGAAGATGTAATGTCGCTCGCTACTGCCTGGACATGTGCAGCCGAGCAAAGCTTGAGAAATAATTGATATTTTGTACAAATTTCATGGCACCTACCACATGCATTTGATATTCCCAGACAGATCAATATCAATAGATGATACTTTTTTCAACTTGTTAAGTGCGCCGGCGAGGAGGAGGTACGAGTCTTCTCTCATTGATCTTGTTACCTCTTCGGTTTCGAGGAAAAAAATCAAGTTCAACAGAAAATATCAGCATGGTGTCAATTTAGATGTATGAGCCGGGGGTCTGAAGATGTCGTAAAGATCGTTTTTAAATGGAAGATCTTCAGAAGGTTTATGATGTATGTAGAAAGCAGCAATAATACGGACTTGTTAGATACTAACAAGGTTTGCCTTTGTGTCTCCCATCTAGATCGGTTTGAGAGAAAGTAATGTAGATTTAATTCAATTGTCATTGTAAGTGTGTGGGAGGTAGAAGACGTTAAACAGCCGATCCGCGCTGTAACCGCGTGCAGACTTCTGTCATGTCTGCCAAGTATTATAATCTTGGTGCTCGTCCTGATGGTGGCGGCCACTGTGACTCTTTGTTATTACTGCTTCCCTCGTGTGGCTGTATGTGGGAATCTGTAGTCACATACGAAGCCCTCTCCCCACGGGGGGTGCCTGCTATATTATGCTGTAATAAAGCCCTCTCCCCACGGGGGGTGCCTGCTATATTATGCTGTAATAAAGCCCTCTCCACACGGGGGGTGCCTGCTATATTATGCTGTAATAAAGCCCTCTCCCCACGGGGGGTGCCTGCTATATTATGCTGTAATAAAGCCCTCTCCCCACGGGGGGTGCCTGCTATATTATGCTGTAATAAAGCCCCCTCCACACGGGGGGTGCCTGCTATATTATGCTGTAATAAAGCCCCCTCCACACGGGGGGGTGCCTGCTATATTATGCTGTAATAAAGCCCTCTCCACACGGGGGGTTCCTGCTATATTATGCTGTAATAAAGCCCTCTCCACACGGGGGGTGCCTGCTATATTATGCTGTAATAAAGCCCTCTCCCCACGGGGGGGGTGCCTGCTATATTATGCTGTAATAAAGCCCTCTCCCCACGGGGGGGTGCCTGCTATATTATGCTGTAATAAAGCCCTCTCCCCACGGGGGGTGCCTGCTATATTATGCTGTAATAAAGCCCTCTCCACACGGGGGGTGCTTGCTATATTATGCTGTAATAAAGCCCTCTCCCCACGGGGGGGTGCCTGCTATATTATGCTGTAATAAAGCCCTCTCTCCACGGGGGGGTGCCTGCTATATTATGCTGTAAAAAAAAAAAGGAAAAAAGTCCTGGTAAGTATTGATGTGGTGCTCGGGTATAGATCCTGGTGTAACAATGAAGCCTTTATTGGTGAACTACTCATTTCGGGAAGGAACTGTTCCCTTCATCAGGTCCATAGAAAAGTGAAATGGCTGCGGTATTTCAGAGTAACGTCGCCCGGGGAGGAAGGATTTTTCGCTGCTTTGGGCCTATTGGCATCAGCCTCGCAGGGTGTTTGCCTTCTTCTGGATTAACACAATATAATGTATAGGTTGGACTTGATGGACTGATGTCTTTTTCTAACTTTTTTTTACTATGATACTAGAGTGATAAATGGGGGAACTGGAAACCTAATAATCCGGGACTCTTCCTGTTGTATAATTCCGGTGGGTGGGTAAACGCTGCGTGTACCTGCCATAATATGCAGCAGACGCCCATTGTGGCACCAGTGATCCATACAGGCACCGATCTCTGCAGGTGTCAGCCTATTAAATGTCATGGCCAAATCTTTAAAAATGGGGACTGCGAATGGGCGCTGCCAGTTTGTCCCAGGTCATCTCCCCTATAATGTTTTTGGCGGTTGTTGGGGGTAGCGATCGTTGGCTTTGGCAGCCAGGAGACCTTAGCAGACCTTTATAGTGAAGCAGTCTGATAGCCGTATACTATAGTACAATTGTATTACAGAATATTGCATATATGCAGGCGGCCAACAAAACACTAAAAATAACATGTAAAATATAAAAAATTTGAACCATCCACATTACACTAAAAAACATAAACATCTTGGCTATACCTGTGTCCCAAAATACCTGCATCTATCAAACATATGATTAACACATACTGTGAAAAGTGAAATGGGGGGGAAAAGCCAATCCTATGAATTAAAACCTTTTCAACGTTTTGCCACCCATAAAAAATGTAATAAAAAGTCGACTGAATACGAAAATAGAGATGTGGTTTTTTTTTTATAATTTCGTTTTTCTCAAAGGTATTAAAACAAAACAAAAACTATATAAATGTGCTATATCTGTGATAGTTTTGACCCAAACAATAAAGGGGATGCATCATTGGGACTACACAGTGAAAGCTGTAAAAACAGAGCCGGTAGAAAAATTAGTGGAACAATTTTTGGAAGGTTTTTTTTCTGGCTTCCCAGTACATTGCACGCAATACTTAAAGGGGTATTCTCATCTGGCCATTGTCATTTAATTCATCGGCCATATACATACATTTCTTCAATTGCATGTGATAGTCCTTTAGAAACTACATATCTGTCCTTGGATACGACCACCTCCGCACCCAGTGATGGCCAGACATCATATATTGAATACTGCCTATCCGTTCATTTCGGCAAGACAGATTGAGTGTTTATTTTCACAGGTCGGCTGGTGGACACACAGTTACTCCCAACCATTTCATATGCAATACAATGTTTCTTTGTACAAACACTCCAGTAGCAGTGGTTGTATCTAAGCACAACAATCTTGTTGCAAATGGACAACATTTATCGGAAATTATCTTCATACAGGTAGATTTTTTTTGATACACATTTCTTCAATTGAATGTTATGTTCGGCAGATGAATTCAATTAAATGTCAATGCCCGGATGAGCACACCCCTTTAATGCTGACACACAACAACCCTTATTTATTGCTCTGTAAATGAAAAATAAAAATTGACAATGCATAAAAAGAAAATTGAAGCTCAAAAATGGAAAAGGGCCCTGTCCTTAATCCCTTCATGACTGCCATACGCCTATATACGTCCTGCATCTACATTACATGCCCCGCGCAGAAAGGACGACCATAAACGTCTTGACAGTGACCAAATTTAAACGGCGTATCTCCTGAACCCTGGCACATAGAAACATAATTGTAAACAGAAGAATTTCCCCTTTAATATGATGTGTGGATGCTTAACAGAACCAAAGATATCCGCCCTTAAAGGGAACCTGACAGCACATTTGCTCACATACAGCCAGTGATAGGTTCCTATAGAGCTCTATTCACTGACTGACACCTTCTATTAGGTAAAGATAGTTTCGCTTACATCGACAGAAATCACCTTTTATCTTATCTTACCCGGCATCAGAGGGGGCGTGTCCTGCTCATCCGGCCCCTCCCATATAATACTCCCCAGACCACTCCCATCTAAGTCCTCCTCGCCTCATTTGGACTTCATTTTGACTTCAATTTAACAAAAGGGATTTCCTAAAAAAAATCTTCTTTCTAGGTAAGTGATCGTGGGATGAGCTGCGAGGTGCCCAACAAACATCATCATCATAATAATAATAATAATTAAAAATTCTGATTATGCGAAATTGAAGACCGTAATAATTTATATATGAAGAAATAATATATATATTTTTTTATTTGTAGTTTTTTGATCTATGTGAAGGGGGAAGAAGCAATTTCGTATTTCAGGTTCAAAACGGAAAGATAATAATGTCATATGTTATTGCTTCATATTACAAGCGCGGTGTTTAGTTGACGGTCACGTCATAAGGGCACGATTGATATCTATCAGCTGTCCTCCTGGGCCATTCTCATCCATTATACAGCTCTGTGCAAGAATTGCAGCCAATTTAGACGGCACTTTTTTTTTTTTTTTTTTAACACTAGCGCCCCCCCCCCCCTCTCTGACAATGGGGCTTTTTTGTTTGGCTTGTTCATTAAACGATTCAATGTGCATTTTAATTGATTGTACCCAAGTGACATCACGCTGAAACATCTTGCTTATGAACATTATTGACCTAGCCTTAACTTTAATTAAGCTATGATTTTCCTGCGCTATATGCGGCCCCAGTTTGACAAACATATCACAAGTGATGCTTAAATTAAATATTTTCGAGGAGGCGCACGCATAATCTATAGACTGTCGGTGTACTAGCTGCATGCTAAATCGTGACGTCTTCTAGTTTTATTACTGAAGAGAATAGTAAGAGAGAATAAAGAGTATATTGGGGCTTATTTACTAAGGGTCCACAGCCGCATTTCCCTTGGGGTTTTCAATTTTTCGGGAATTGCGCCACCGGGACAGGCATTTGGAAGAGGGTTGTGTCGCACATGATTGGATTGGATGCGCCGACTTTGTCCGTGTATAATGCGCTGTGCTGGGAGTCACTAAGATTGTGCGCCCGATATTCTGCATGCGACTCCCCGCGCAGCGCATTATACACGGACAATGCACTTACATGCACCAGGAAGAAGAAGGTGAACTCCGGGGACCTGAGCGGGGAAGTGACACATGCAGGATATCGGGCGCACGATCTTAGTGACTCCCGCACAGCACATTATACACGGACAATGCACTTACATGCACCAGGAAGAAGAAGGTGAACTCCAGGGACCTGAGCGGGGAAGTGACACATGCAGGATATCGGGCGCACGATCTCAGTGACTCCCCGCACAGCACATTATACACGGACAATGCACTTACATGCACCAGGAAGAAGAAGGTGAACTCTGGGGACCTGAGCAGGGAAGCGACACATGCAGGAGATTGGGCGCAGGATCTTAGCGACTCCCCGCACAGCCCATTATACACGGACAATGCACTTACATGCACCAGGAAGAAGAAGGTGAACTCCAGGGACCTGAGCGGTGAAGCAACACATGCAGGATATCGGGCGCAGGATCTTAGTGACTCCCGCACAGCGCATTATACACAGACAATGCAACTACATGCACCAGGAAGAAGAAGGTGAACTCCGGGGACCTGAGCGGGGAAGTGACACATGCAGGATATCGGACGCACAATCTTAGTAAATCGCCCCGGAGACCATTATCATCGGACAACAAACAGCGGGGATCGCGACAGGACCGGCTAAGTAAATGTGCCCCATTGTATATGGAGGAATATGATGCTTTACTAAAGTCGATTTGTTAGAAGTGGGGACTTTGGGACTATTAGGGAAAAGTATTAGGGAAATGTGACTGGTTGGAAGGAAGACGCTAGTGTAACATCTGGAGGATTATTACTCTGTTACTTGTGGCCTTGCTCTCAGCATTGCAGTTGTCTTGGCTAATCACTGCCAGTTCCCAATGCAACCATATTGACTGGAACTTCCTGCTGAGGCCAGTGATTGGCTGCAGCACTCATGTCCCATCAACATTGAGGCCAAGTCAACAAATGCCAGAGGAACCACCACAAATCAATTGAGTTGGGAATTCTGCAGGTAAGTACTACACTGTTTGTTTTTTCTTTTTTTTTTAGCCCCTTCAAGGCCTATGCCTATTATTTTTCCGAAACCTGAGAATCCCTTCACAACGTAGTGTTAGCAATGTTTAAACTTTAGAGTTTCTGGCACGTGATCTTTTTTGGAATTTTTTATAAATCTATTACTGGAGGATCTTAGCGCAAATAAATGGCTTGTTCTACGCAGAAGAGAGACAATGCGCATCTCATATGTAGCTCCCATTGTTTGGCCTCGGAGATGAGACATGTAGGAAGCAGCTGACTTTGTCAAGAGGAGGACTGTGAAGACATGATACCAGGGGAGCCGAGCATGTGAGGATCATTGTAACCAAGGGAGATAAGAGGAAGGATCAAAGCATCAAGGCAAGGAGGGGGAGTTAAGAGTGCCGTGCCCCGGGCAACCCCAGGAGAGCCGGCTGGTAATGGAGTAGCCCAAGGGAGCCCAGGATAGAAGACTGAATCAGCTGTTACATGGAGGGGTAGTGGGGAAATAGATGAACAATACACTATATATTTTGTAGTCTGGTAAAATATTGCATGTGATATGCATGCCAAGGACGGAGTACTCACAGAGCACGGCCTGGACAAGTGATAGCAGAAGGGGAAAAATGATCAGTCTCTTCCCAAAACATTATATTCCTTATAAAATAGCTTTACATTGAAAATTTTGAGGCTCCAGAATTATTTTCCCCTCTTCTTTCTTTCCAGGAAATAATAACAAAATAATTTAAATAAAAAATAATGGGAAATTAGTAAAATCCCTGACCCTTTTCTCAACACCCAAAGAGAGAATGTAATGGCTGCTTCTTCATAATTCTGTTTGACAAGGTACAACAGTGTATCAGTTATCATCTATAGTGCAGTAATATGATTACTGATACAGTAACATAGTCACTACTATAGTCACATAGTAACATAGTCACTACTGATATTAGTTATGCCTAACTTATACCAGTAGTGACTATGTTACTGATCTCCCCTGGAATAACTACTACCAGTAGTGACTATGTTACTCATCTCCCCCGGCATAACTTATACCAGTAGTGACTGTGTTACTCATCTCCCCTGGCATAACTTATACCAGTAGTGACTATGTTACTGATCTCCCCTGGAATAACTACTACCAGTAGTGACTATGTTACTCATCTCCCCCGGCATAACTTATACCAGTAGTGACTGTGTTACTCATCTCCCCTGGCATAACTTATACCAGTAGTGACTATGTTACTCATCTCCCCTGGAATAACTACTACCAGTAGTGACTGTGTTACTCATCTCCCCTGGAATAACTACTACCAGTAGTGACTATGTTACTGATCTCCCCTGGCATAACTACTACCAGTGGTGACTATGTTACTGATCTCCCCTGGCATAACTTATACCAGTAGTGACTATGTTACTAATCTCCCCTGGAATAACTACTACCAGTAGTGGCTATGTCAGCAGCTGAGGTTTATTCACGTGTAGCAATATTTCTGTATGAATACGCTTTATCCCCATGTGTGTATAAGTTATGCCTGGGACATGCATAGTAATTACTGGTATTGTTTATCCCCGGAAGTACTTTAGCATAGCCACTAAGTTATCCCTGGGAAGTACTTTAGCATAGCCACTAAGTTATCCCTGGAAGTACTTTAGCATAGCCACTAAGTTATCCCTGGAAGTACTTTAGCATAGCCACTAAGTTATCCCTGGAAGTACTTTAGCATAGCCGCATCATCACTCCTGGTAGTTATGCCTGGTAACACAGCCGATACTTGTATCAGTTCTGACCTGGAATTCCATTAATGTGCAGTGGCCTCTCCTGGTATTAGCTTTGCCCGGAAAGTACAGAAGCACAACCATTGCATTACTATACCACTACAAGCAACATTATGGTACAGACTGCTTTGTGTAAGCGGAATAATCATGTTGGAGGGATGTAGCTGTGCCCCTGGTATTAGACATGGGATCATTCCATCAGGACATAGAAGGTGTTTCCCTGTAGAACCTTAGACATACTATTTAAATGCTATGAAAATGTGGTGTGGTTGCTCTGACAAGTGGCTCGGAGCAGTCTGTCCCGGAATGTTTTCCGCAATTGAGTGCAAATCCGTTGGCTACTGCTATGTCTTGTCAAAAACTGTGAACATCGCTGGGGAAGATCCGTGTCTGCGCTGACAGATTTCTTATCAGTATTTTGAGCTGTCACCGAGGTGTATAGACATGTCTGCCGAATAACATAAATACAATATATTGCTGAGAAAGTGACGTCCAGCCCGGAAACTTCTCTGCAAATAATCGACATCATTAGCTGCTCGCTATACAAAGACGTATGGGCTCGTCCGTCTGTATCATTCAAATATCATTGTTATTAGGATTTTCTTTATTTTACTTTATTCCGCAGGATAATTTCAATGCCAGGGCGCAGAGTAAGCTCGGCAAGCGCGGCAGCGAGTCTACGGCTGTAAATGCCCAATTAAGTTATGGCTTTCAGACCTTTTATTTTTGTGGTGGAAAGTGCTGAGGCAAGCGTCATATTACACTACTTTCTACTACAGCTTAATTTGCTGGTCCTTAATTCAGAATGAGAGGTATATAGGAATTGCACCTAATTAGGCACAGTTTTACTAGTTGCTAGGCTGACCACATTTTTACAGTCTCTCAGTCCGCCGGTTACACGGCCACCTCTCGCTGTCACCACATTAATGCCTGTAGTGGAGTCTGTGATTGGAGAAATCGCTGCATTTTACTTCTTCAGAGCAACTGAAAATAGTGAAAAAAAGAATGCAAAATTAGCAAAATCCTTTGGCTGTGATAGAAACATTTTTGTAATTGCCTGATATTTGGATGCCCTCATGTATGCTCCCTAGCCATGCTAGAGAGAGCCCTGTCTGCCGCGGATGTTGTGTTGTGCAGAAGTCAAGTGGATACATAGCTGGCCGTCCTACTGAATAGACTGGTAGAATTTGTATTATGGCTAGAAAAAGAAGCTAAGCAAAGAAAAACGAGTAGCTATCATTACTTTAAGAACTGAAGGTCTGTCAAGCCGAAAAATTGGGAAAGCTTTGCTGGTGACACTGTTGGGTGTGATGGTGTGGGGGCTTTGCTGGTGACACTGTTGGGTGTGATGGTGTGGGGAGCTTTTCTGGTGACACTGTTGGGTGTGATGGTGTGGGGAGCTTTGCTGGTGACACTGTTGGGTGTGATGGTGTGGGGAGCTTTGCTGGTGACACTGTTGGGTGTGATGGTGTGGGGGGCTTTGCTGGTGACACTGTTGGGTGTGATGGTGTGGGGGGCTTTGCTGGTGACACTGTTGGGTGTGATGGTGTTAAAGCAGTGCAAGTGTGTGTTCCTGTGTGTGTCTAGCATTGGAGAGTGTGTTCCTGTGTGTGCATAGCAGTGCAGAGTGTGTTCCTGTGTGTGCATAGCAGTGCAGAGTGTGTTCCTGTGTATGTATAGAAGTGCTATGTGTGTACCTGTGTGTATATCAGTGCTATGTGTGTTCCTGTGTGTTTATAGCTGTGCTATGTGTGGCCCTGTGTGTATAGCAGTGCACAATGTGTTCCTGTGTGTGTATAGCTGTGCAGAGTGTGTTCCTGTGTGGGTATAGCTGTGCAGAGTGTGTTGTAGTGGCTAACGTTTTCTACCTTTGTTGCTTGCAACCGTACCCCGCTCCCGTAGGGTGCCGTGCGCGCCTATGAGTGTATTGGGGACGTATAGGCCTTATTACGTCGGCCGTATATACGTCCCCCATACGTTTTCGTGTTGAATATAGCCTAAAGTATAGTAAATTACCAATTCAGGGGTCCGTTTGATCACTAGTGGGCGTCTGTAATCGGGTGTTCTTAAGTAGGGGACGCCGGTACAAAGATTGAAGTACTTTTCAGAGGTAGAAGAGGGTAGGTTGATATAACATAAAAAATCCAATAGATGGAACCCCCCCCCCCACCCACAAAAAAAAAAAAAATACCGACCCCCCCCCCGCCCCACTATTATCCGTTCTTAGCTGTCAATGTGCAGTGGAGACGCGAGCAGACAGCTCCTGTCTTGTAGTGGCACAGCCAAATAATTGCAACTAAGCTTCTTTTCAAGATACTGCGAGCTGATCTGCAAAAACCGCTTTGGCAACTACTCAGAAAAACTTAGTCTTGGCTTCCTGATTCCATTCTCTGTTGAATTGAATCCTGAGACAGCACTAGTGGTATTATACAAGGGCCATAATTGAAGTTACATCCAGATGCCCAAGGCTTCTAGAGGTACCTAGCTACCAAATTTCATACGACCCAGGTGATTAAAAAAAGAGAAGAACATTCAGGCCCTGAAACCTCATACATGATTTTTGACATGTAAACGTAAGAGGACGATTCCACTTGATTTTTCCGCTTTAGTACAACCATTTTCTCGCTAATTCCTGTTCCTAAGCTTCAATTGAGAAATGGAAGGCTCACAATCCTCGACGTAAAATCTACATAAAAAACAACAATAGAAAACAATTCGGGAGTTTCCTGAAGTGATTTTTCATCGATGGCTGAGCTTCTTCATATTAAATCAACACTTGAATCTAATATTATATCAGCAGGTCGTTAAGTGTGCAATTTGTTGTGGCCAGC
Source organism: Engystomops pustulosus (assembly GCA_019512145.1). NCBI lineage: Eukaryota > Metazoa > Chordata > Amphibia > Anura > Leptodactylidae > Engystomops > Engystomops pustulosus. Next base: position 3,913,888 of record CM033651.1, read on the forward strand.
TTTATTGAAGACATTGATCTAGGGTCGCTTGACCACCCAAGATATTGCCACCTGAGGAATAAGATATAGTTACTTGTGCGATTGTAGCCGACTGTGGTTTGGGAGGGGCATGGTAGCTCATGACTGTCGGATCGGGAGCAGCGTTATTGAGAGGGCCCCCTCGTGCAAGCGATTGGGTGTCCTGAACATCGTTTGCAGATGTGAGATGACATCCCGTAGGATCCGTGGAGTAAGGAACAATCCTGTGGTTCAGTGTACCTATTGGCTCGGACCAATTCACAGAGCGCTAACTCGCCTGTACACTTCTCGCCATAGTTATGTTGGTGGACGGGCGGGCAGTGTGGAGTTTAAGCTTTGTGGATGGGCGTTTGGTTTTTCACCATTCAATTCTGACGGGAGCAAAATTCTTTTGAAACAAACACTCTGATATCTCCGGCACTCCCATTTACTTTCGTACGTAGAGCACATGCAAACAAACCGAAATAGACGGAATTGTGCTACTATTGGTGCCCAATTTCCAATGCCCCTAGTAGGATGCAAGCTTGACCTCGGTATGAATTAGCCCTCATGCACCGATTGTATGGTCTTTCCTCTGTCTGTATTTACGGCTTGTATTTTGGACAATAAATACGGGACTGTTGCCACAGTAGGCACACGCTAGTGCACCGTATCTGTATAAAAATGATGTGGCTGTCAAGTGATGGGTAACTAATATTGGCTGGCTCACAAAATGGACCTCATCCTTGGTCGGGTCTGCATGTTATATTGCGGCATATGCAGGCAGCAATTTTTAGGCCCCGTTATTTTCCCAGACCTCTAGGGCACGTACGGAACGGAAGAAACAGGCAAGCTCTATAGCTTTATACGGCTTGCTTCGGAAGTAGCAGTGGGACAACGGCCATTGTCCAGGGTGGCGTAATTGCCCATTGAATGCATTGTGCCATATTTTCGGCCACATACAGTCGTTTTTAAACAAGTTTGTTGTGCATGGGGCTTAGTGGAGTGGGGCTCTCGTTTCCTTGTTAAACCAATTACCCACAAGGACAGGGATAACGATCCAACCACATCCATTATAGTATATAGCGCTATCCGAAGTATCATACATATGTTGCCCCCATTATACTACACAATCCACAGATAAACAAAACAAACAGATCCGGTGAAAACGGTTTTCTCACTCCTTGGCTCCAAACATCTTTAAACACGCGCCATTGGTATGATTTAACAAATTTCAGCATAGTTCCATAGGAAGCCAAGCGTGTGTTCTGTAGCATTGCAAATTGATGTTGTCCTTTCACAGCAAAAGGCGACGCAGGTAAACATTAAAGATTCCAACTGTTGTTATGTCTGCATGAACAGCGAAGAAGTTTAAATCTGCCTCGCAGCTTCAGTTCTCCATTTTTCGCCCATTATATAGGTACACAAGAAGCTGATAGACAAATGGTATTATCACATATGTTTTATTTTAATTACAGGGATGCGAAGGCCTCACCCGTTCAATAGAGCACGATTGTAATGTTGCGCTGCTAGTTACACGCATCTGTGGTATTCCTGATCTCAATCAGCACCACGAGATGGCAGGTAATAGTCATTAAAGGGACAGTCAAGGCTCTGCTTAAAGAAAATATTTGCGTAGATAGAGTATGACACTGTGACTTTCACCTGTATATAGACTTAAATAGGATTTCCAAGATACATATGACCAATTCACAATGCCTTAAGGTGGAAACTATTATTTTTATTCGGCCTTGCTTTTGTTTTGTATTTTTAGAACAGTTTAAAGTCCTGACTATTTGTATTGAGGGTCAATGATTTTTCTTATTTTTGAGGATCCCATTTTGGGGTACATAGCCATAATCACTACTTTTAATATCACTACTATTGATTTATAGTAAATTTCTTTAATTTTTAGTTAATTTGACTCAATTTAAAAAACAAAAACTTTTGATGGTTCCCAGTGGAGTACTTGAAATGAAACTTTCATGAGGATGTAAGCCCACAAGAGATCATCACCAACCGGCTCATTCATCCATTCTTTGGAGACTCAGACAGTAGTTATTGAAAGGCGCATCAAATATTTATTGGGTGGTGTATTCTAAAAGTATGGCTATTATGCCATATTTTTACATGTATCTAGTTGTATCTAATCGCTAAATAGGCCGCAAATTTCCGGAACGACAGTAGAACATGTAACTAAGGCACCGATTAAAGTCTCCACCCCTGGAATACACACCTACAGTGTTAAAGGGTGGTGCAAATAGTTGGAGGTTTACAAATTCAGAGGGGCCAATATACCCACATTGCCCAAGCTACTATCCAATGAATGTAAATTTCATTTTTGGTACCTCAAAGAAGCCAGAGTGTGCAAGTACATGTACAAGTACTGTGTTCGAAAACTGAAGAGTAAAGAGCCATAACTTATCCATACAGCGGGGACAGGAAGTAAACAAGTAAGAAACAGATTGTGTCCAAATAAAAAATAAAAAAAATCCGCACTAACGCAACATATAAAATATTGGGGCTCATTTACTAAGCTAACGTTGAATCGCCGCCGGCTTCAGGGACCGGTGCAAGAATTGCCCCATTGTGTTGTGAATTGCCTTGGAGCAAGCAATTCATTTGCATCAGGGAGGAGTTTAACTCTTAACCACCGCGGAATTACATTTCGACCTGAATGATTGCATTCAGGACTATGGCAACACAAGTTTTTCCCAGTTAACAAGGTAGCAATGCAGGCGTTCTATTCTGAAACGCATCCGCAGTCAAACTCCCCCCACATGTGCATGAATTTCTGTAACCGAATGTCAAATCAAGTGCAATTGTGATGTGGCCACAGGACATTACAGCAAAACTGGCACGTGGCAATTTAAGACGTCAGGGCCAATATTTTATGCTGCGGGGTTCTTATTTCATGCACATTGTGGATGGAAATTGTATATTTCATCCACTATGTTCTCCTGTAAGGCTGCTGGTTACTGCTGGCTATTGTGCTGCGCTAACCTACAGCAATTATGTCCCGTTGGTGTTCTAAAGGGTAATTCAAGTTTAAATTAAGTTTGTTGAGAGTCAAACTAAAAATGTAAAAACCTTAACACTTACGTAGGTGACCTAAGCCTCCGCAGGGCTCCCAAACCGTCCTTTTAGTGAAAATGTTGATGATGTCTGAGAAGGATGACCGACACTACATGACTGTGTAAGGTGCATCTTTCCTGCTATAACAAGTCAGCGATTCGAGAGTGAATTTAATAATTGCTACACAAATATTTTTACTGTCCACTGAATACATAAAGAAGATGTGTTTTCTGGATTTTTTCCTTTCAAAATAACATTTTTTCTCAGTTATAACAACAGGCATGGATTATTTCAGAATTATAAGGCTGGCTCTTGTGCTTTGGGAAATGTTAAACTACAATTTTTTACTCCAAATCCAAATACACTTCACTAGCTTGTGTTCTCCAAAGGGGCCCAGACAGCTCCTTAAGATGATGAGCGTCTTAGAGAGGTGCGTTGGATAACATGAAACAAGAGTGAGAACGAGAGAAAGAGACAAAGTCTTTCTCTTCCCACATTTAATAAAAAAAAGGCAAACTTAAAAAATGATTTACTAGACCAGATGCGTGGGCTCTAAAAAAGAAAAAAAGATATATCAAAATAAAAAAACTAATTTTTACATATTGTTTTTCAGATTATAATTAAATATTAAATTCAAATTCTAATTAGGAAACACGAAATGAATGGGGATAACCTGTTTTGTTTTGGCTTAATGAAGAATGCGATACTTTCTTTACATTGTGAGAACGCTGACCATACACGCCGCAATCCTCATACGCCCAATCCTTCTTCCCACAAAGGCCCTGACCGAAATTAGCATTGGCCTTTAGAGAAACTTTAATTACCCAGTTTGGAATGCGATTTCCTGCTGTATATCGATCCAATTGTTTCAGTATACTGCCGCGCAATAAAATTACAGTAGATGACAATATTCCCTGGATTTAATCACTCTTGAAGTCTTAATATGCTCTTGAAAATAACCAAATAAAAAAGACGCAATGTTGTTGATGTACTGAAAGTCTCTTCGCTTTTTGCAGTTTGTATTATTAGCATATCCAGGTAGAAAGTTATATTAAACCAAACTTAAGCTAATTATGATAGCAGAATGCTATCAACCAAACGCTTTCAGTCAGACAGCTGTCCCAGAATTTCATTGCTAATCATTTGTCTTTGGCGAGCATATTGGTAACATGTCATGTATCAGAGGAACAACAAACAGCTTGAAATCATTAACTAAAAACAAGTGTGCATAAATCGAGACATTTTTTTATACGCTTTGTGTCAACAAAAAGCAGACTTTTGTGACCTATAAAATTACTGATTAATTTTGCTTCTTGTTCACTTTAAAAAATTTGGCTGATAGTGCAATAAATTGCACGTAAGATTCATTCTATGTTTATTCCTATTATTAGCAATCAACACAAAAAACACAAAATAATGGCCCGAGTCATTAGAACTGTGGAAAACAGACAAAAGACGCAAAATGTGGCGACAATGAGGAGATACGACGACAGGTTGAGCAGGAATCAATCTTTGGGGTATGAAAGCCTTGGGTCAAACAGCCGGTTGTACAGGGAGTACTGAAAGCCCTTGATGGTGGTTTTTATACTTGAGGGTCGAGTATCGGTGGCAGTGAGCATTGCTGGGATGGCGCCTTGCATTATGTTAGCTCTAAGCGTATGTCAAAGATTCCTTGCAGACGTATCGGAAAAGTAAAGAGATAACTTGAGGTAAATAGGGAAGTGGAGAGTCCAATACCTAGGAACTCACCCGATCAGTGAGAACAATGAGAGGACTCACATCCTCTGGACCGGTGAGGGCATTTTTTTCTCCCAAAAATTAGACATAAAAAAAAAAAATATTCATTGAACTATGTTCAAGTCCACGGACAGTACCTAGCTTATTTTGCATGCAAAACCGCAGCACTGATCTTGATATCTACAATGGAGCAAGAATGTGAATTTGTGTTAAAAAGGTCCGCAAAATTAAACTGACAAGCAATATTTGCCAGAACCTTATCGGGTTAGGAACTTAGAGCCCCTTTCACAATGGCGCTGTTTTTCCATCCGTGGTAATTCTTATTGACTACTAAAACAACGAAAGTGTTCCCCATCCAAAAAGATGATTTGTGATTAGCACAAAATTAGCAATGTGTTCAAATATATTAGGAACAGCAACAATGTATCTTATCCCAGCTAGAGAAGCAAAAGGTCCTTGAGATAACACTACAGACGGTCCCCTACTTAGAACACATGCGTTAAGAACACATAGACCCCTTGTTACAAACTGCCCTCTGGATGTTTACCAATAAACAGCTATAATAGTTATCAGGTGTCTGCAATGAAGCTTTATTGTTCATACTGGTTATTATGACAACCCAACATTTTTAACATACAGTTTTCGAACTTAGATACAAACTCAACTAAATAAAAAGCCTGCAGAACCTATCCTGTATGAACCCAGGGACTGCCTGTATAAGCAAGTGAAATTGACCAAAGAAAAAAGTGAGGGTTCAGTAACCTCTATAAGCAATGAATGTACCCAGGGGGCACTGTTTATGTAACTGGGGGGGGAATGCCAGTCTCCATTGAAGGCCAATTGTTTAATAAAATTAATATTTTTTATAAAACATTTAGTGGCACAAATGTAAAACGAGCCAAAATAAATTATATACAGTAGAAAGAAGCCTATGTATTATTAAAAATACAAAAAACAATCACTTGTATGTATAAACACTAAAAGGGGTCATGCCGACATGGGGTTGTAAATTGTCTTGAAACGGTTAAGATGTGCTTAAAAGATACTGTCACACATCAGAGATGTACTTTGGACTTAAACATACAGCGGCCAAGAAATCCACACTACGCAGTGAGTAGGTGCTCATATCTATGGATCGGAAATAAGACCAGTTACATGATAGTTCAACACAGGAGTCATGCAATTGCCTCGGTAACGGAAACCGCACAATTCCAGATCAGGTCGAGAAGCGAATGTCGGAGATGACGAAGGAGGGGTGGTGCCCAATGTCTGCAATAACGTACTTCGGTTGTATGGAAGGGTAATTATCCTCATGACTCCTAGTAGATTCTTCAGGTGACTTTGTCAATTGTCTCATATGTTACTATGTCACCGCGTCTCAGAGGTTTACTTACACTGAGAGAATTTTGTGCATAGGTAATCCACTCATTTACCAGACAACCGGTAATTGATCTCTTATTTAGTAGCTTATAGCCAAGTGGTGATTGATGAAACCGATGTGAATGGAAGTGAAGACATGTAACTGCTCTTGAATACTGTTATATTAACACATAATTGCAAATTGAGGTGCAAAAAAGTCACCTGAGACCTATCAAGGAGCGATGCGAGAAAATTCATGTAGTCTGGAATCAATGTGACTGGTTTATGAATCATTTGAAGAGGGGAAGAGGTTCCTAAATAAATGTCAACACAAAATAAGAAAATCATTTTCTAATTCTTTTCTTTTTTCTTTGTTTCTGCTTTAGTTGCAATTTTATACCAAATAAGTGGCCAGGGGGTTACCAGATTTTTATGGACTATGAGAATCTGCACTAAAGAAGTCACTTTTACATGGAACAAAAATATTGTGACACACTTTCCTTTTATAGATTGGAGTCACCGGTCTGCTTGTTACAGAACAGTGTGTGAAATACAAGCTTCATTTGAAAAAAGGCGTACTAATTTTCAGTGTATGGTATAGGGATCATTGGTCTGTTAGTCAATTTGTGGATTTTTCACCCCCATGCCCAACAATTTGTAACTGTGTCTCCCGAGAATCCATGTCACAGATCGCGGGTACACCCGCTGTGCTCACGCTGGCTGCCTGTCCCGTGCCACGAAGAGGACACACGTACCGCTCTGACTGTGGTCAGCGGGTCGCCTGCCTGACGCTCCCTTGCTAGGGAGCCGCTCGTCACCCCTGAACCTTAATAGGGGCCAGTGTGCCCTTTCCCATTGGGCACTGTCAACTTCCGGGTTTCCTATATAACCGGCGGCCCTTACTCCCTTCCCCGGCCGACTTACTTCCGGCGCCGGACCTTACTGTCACGCACTGGGTTTTGCGGGAAGCATCTCTTGGACCTTTGGTCGCTCCCACCACGGGGGTTCATACCAACCCCCGCAAGGTACGGCGGTCCAGAGGACCACCAGACTTTCCCCTCAAGACTCTTCCCGCGCCCCTTCTTTCGTGCAAATATATTCCACCAGGAGCTAAGGAACTGCACACCAGCAACACTGGAAGTGAAGTATATACGAGTAAACACCTATCAGATGATTTGATACAAAGTTGCCCAACACTCACACTAACTCAACGTGGGCCATTTATAATCAAGTGGAATTTTCGTTTTTTTGGGTGACAAATTTTGATGGAGGGGGTGGGGGCCTAACCCTCACCTACCTACCTAATAAGATTTATTTGGAATTTTGGCCAGCATTCATCCACTGGTTTCCTCATTTTGTTTGTGTCTACAAAGGTGGGCTTTAGTTCCCAAAGTCACACAGGGTGTAGATTGAAAGAAGTTTGCAAACGCGTAGATGAAACCTGGCTGCGTCTTTGCGTTTGCACTGTGGCAAAGTCAGAATGAGCGTTCCAAAAGTCTTTGCACAGAATTTGTGGCAATACCCTTGCACCGTTTATATAGAACAAACTGTAAGACCCATACATAAGAGCCCAGAAACCAACATGATAGAAGTAAAGATAAAGAGACAACAAATGATAAGGCCACACTCTGGCAATAACAGGTGGTCTCGTAGGTAAGGGGTTCCATAGCCAGCAGCCTCTGCACTTTGGCCTTATTATAACCACAGCACTTAATGTGCCTGGAAACCAGTGGGCTACAAACGTTAACTCACGCTTGACTCATTGAATTTGTTCTGGGATTGACACACCACTATTCTACTATTGGCTAAAGGACTACTATGGTCACTAACAAGGGACCCTTAATGGTAAGAATTTCCATAGCCCTGGCAGCTGCATGTGAGGACTACTCTGTGTTGCACACAAATATCATGATCACATTACTTTCCGTCACTTGCTGCCTAATATGTGGCACTGTTTCAATGGAATCATTGACAGACAAATAAGCAATATTAATCCACTTATGAGTGGTCTTATGGGAGTTATATACACACACATACACACACACACACACACTATCATCAACAAGAAAAAGATGAGGCATCTAAGAGAAGTTGTATCAATTGAAATTAATATTTCTATATGTGACTGTAATGGTTGCAGATTAGGCATTATAATTTTACCCCAAATAGAGAAGTTGGAAACAGTAAAGCTCCAAGAACCAATTTGGTTCTTTTTCGCCTGAAAACAATGTAAGGTTGATTGGACATGAAGGTATGACCAGTTTCTTATGGCATCCTTCTAACAGATTTGCTCATAGATGTTGGACTCTGGGTAAGTAGTTCCTTCACACTTAAGGTCCCTTTGACACTGACACGACTATCCAGCCTCAACCATTCCCCATAGATGCCTATTATCCCCAAAAAGTTGGCTGGGAAATCCCAGAGCGACCTCAATAGCACAGCATGTCAATTCAGTCTAGTGGTACCCTCCAATAATGGAAGGTGTTATCCCGAACCAACTCGCTTGAGAGCAAACCGGCACAAGAGGTACACTACCCAAAAAGTAGTCTCCAGGAGTTTTCTTGTGCAAGAATAATCGGACCACACTTGAAATCATTTACACATCTGCTTAGACAACTACATGCACATATTTACAGGTATCCAATTATTTTGTTTTTAGGCGTGTAATTTATCATTGTACAGGCAGTCCCCTCTTAAGGACACCCGATACATACAGACGACCCCTAGTTAAAGACGGTGCCTCTGCCAATGTGACCTCTCTGAATGTTACGTTTAGTCCCAGGCTACATTGATCGCTGTAAAGTGTCTGTGTCTGTATGAAGCTTTAATGATAATTCTTGGTCCAATTACAGCCAAATTCAACTTAAGAACAAACCTATGGAACCTATCTTGTACGTAACCCGGTGTTATATGGAATTTCCACGATGCAGCTTCCTAATGAAGCACAGCCATCCAGCGATTGTCTGCAGTTATTAATTGCATTAATGTGCACCAGCTCTGTGATGATGAAATGCGAGGAACGGAGCACTCACGCTATATGTGTAATGACTATCTGCAATGTCTGATAACATAATTAAGCATACAGCATTGACAACGCATAGTGGATCGATATTGCACACTAGGTGGTACAATTAAAACCAACAGTGCTGATAATAGTTAAATAGTGAGAGGTAAGGAATGCCACGATAAAGGGCAGCTACCAATAGTTGTAATGGGAGAAATATTTACTTAACTCTGATGAAAAACAGTCTGGATAAATTAATGTAGACAAGTGACAATATATATACAGCAAAAGTACAGAGGGGCGAGAGTAATAAATGTATTTAATGGACGAGGGGCCCCTCTAATTCACAGAATAACCAGTTATTAAGTAGTTAGAGCAAGTCTTCACAAATCTGTGTCCTGCCATACCCCTGTCTGGACTGACATGTAAAATTCTGGAATAGATGTTTTAAATTGGAGTAAATATAGAAACAGTTTATTAAAAAAAAAAAAAAAAAGAAACTTTAATTTGGATAACTTTATGTACTTTATGAAAGTGGGTCTTCTCTAGTGTCCAAATTGGCCACAAGAAGTAACGTGTAGGGCACTTGGAAGCTTTCCATACATACATACTTTGTGTTTGCCAGTTGCCAACTTTTATTTTGAAACAAAACATCTCTTTTTATCATTATGCAAATTAGCAGTTGTGTGCACAAGAGCGTGGCCATGATCTGTTGGTGCAGCAATCTTTTTTTTTTTTCTTTTCATAAGAATTGGTGATTCATGTGTTATCTTAATGGCCGGCGCATACTATGATGGCCCGTTTTCTGCCGGGCTGTACAGAAGACTGAAGAAATAATAGGAGCCCGGGGGGGGGGGGGGGGGGGGGTTTTTCGAGGAAGAGAGCCACGCTGAGCATCGGGGCCGCGGAGGGCGAGTTGAATATAAGTATATAAGTATATTGACTCACATTGTGGCCGTTACTTGTTTATGGCACACACCACGGCGCGAAGAGAAGGAGCGCCCCGCAGCTGCCAGGATTTTAGTTTCCTCATTGGGCCCTTGTTTAACTATGAAATTTTCGCTTTTTCTTTTTAAGGGGTCATGTGACGGCATTTCTTTTGCAGGATGAGATGCTTTTTCCAGGAGTTACCATTTTGGGGTTGGTTTCTCCTATTGTTCAAAATTTATGAACTTTTTTTTAGGGCAGGGTGAGTAAAAAGCATCAATTCTGTACTGGATTTTTTACTTTTTTTTTTTTTTGTGTTCACCGTATAGCCTAATATCATGTTATCTTATTTTCGGGTCGATACGATTACGGGGGATACCAAACATGAATATTTTTCTAATGTTTTACTAAATTTGCCAATAGAACCCTAATGTGGAAAAAATCTATTATTTTGCATCGCGTCTTCCAAGTGGCATAACATTGCTAATTTTTGGCTGGTTGAGCTGTCTTTTGCAGGGCATGTTGTACTTTGCACAGTATCATTCCAGAGTACAATGTTTTTTGATCACTTTTTATAAAGCATTTTTGTGGGATTAATAGGTAAAAATCATAATTTTGGAGGGTTTATGACAATTTTTTTTTTAACAGCGTTTATCGTGGCGGGGTTCAATAATTATTTACTGTTATTCTACGGGTTGTTACGGACGCGGTGATCTGTATATGTGGGGTTTGTGTTATGATTTAGACTTTCTTTTGGTTATATGTCTCTTTTATATGTTTTGGGGCTTTTTGGCATTTTTATTGATTTATTACTTTAATTTTTATTGAATAATTTTTTTTTTTACTTTTTCCACCATGGACATGAATCATCTGTTGCTTGTTTCATGATAATACTCGCGCAATACTTATGTATTGCAAGGTATTATCAGTGTCAGTCTGTGCATGCACACGTCACAGCCCCTATTTTACAGGCAGCACTGGGGTCCAGATCGGACCCCAGTGATGCCACAGCAACTTTCAGCACCCCCCGAAAACGGTTTGAGGGGCGCCGATCGGGGGAAAGTCCCCCCAAACCAAGTTTAAATGCCGCAGCCGACTCTGACCACGGGTGTTATACTGGGTTCGGCTATTAGTTATAGCCGACACCCCATGTTTCCCATGACGTTCAGGATCTTTCGGAACTGGCATCGGCTCTGCGTCAGATATATCGGCCGCTGTGCGCTAAGTCACTGCACTCAGCGTCCGATATATAAGGGTGAGTAAAACCTTTACAACACAATGAATTGTTGTGAAATGTCCCTATATGGGTTGTAAATAGATCAAATTAAAAGAAATCAGAGGATACATATTGAATCCATTTGTCCAGAACTATGTTTTGTGAACGAGATTTACTTGTGTAATTTCTAAGACTCGAGCAGAACACAAATCCTTTCCGTTACTTACAAGTGATTCATCGGATGCTGCATAAAAGCTGCAATCATCTATATTTAACACATTTCATCCCCACTTTTAGTTAACATCCACATAGTCTCCACATTCATTACATATTAATAACTTTTCATTACTCACAGTCAAACACTGTACCAGGAATACTATCTCGCCATGAAACAAGGCTCTTCCATTGTTTTTGGATTCAATGCAATGGAGATTCTTCAAGGGACTTACCACATGGATCATAAGGATATTTATGGCTCAGGTAATGGAGTGAAAGAGACTAAACCAAGATATCAGTTATAAAGACTTGAGAAAACGCATTGAACGGGTTGTACCAACTTGATTGTTATCCCCCAAATAATCTGCTAAAAAATCTTGAGCCAGGTGCCTAGGTGTGTACATAAAAGGTTGGCAAATAGATGTGGGGAAGAGATAGTTGCCACGCCTGACCCCGCGGTCGGGTAGTTTCGGTGGAATTGATGCAAACAATTTGGTGAAAAATGGGGTGAAAACATATAGACGTGCTACTCCGTATTAGACACAGTGTGGGTTCATGAACATTTCATTATTGTAGGACGATAACTAATAAAATGTCTATGAACCCAACAGTGTCTGTAATACTGATGTAGCATGTCTACTGTTTCCATATAATCTGCGACAACTCACAGTTTGCCATATGAGATGGAAAAGGCATCTGTTTATTTTCAGCACTCCCTTTAAATTGGAGCTCCTGAAGTTATCAGTTGACTGCCACAGCCATCTCTTCCATGTCCAAGAACCTTAGCAGCCTATGACCTGCCTTGAACTTCTTTTTGTGACACTCGTTGGGGTACTCAACCCCTTAATGGTGATCTACTTCTGCACTGTTTATTACTTACAGGGATGTTGCAATTATCTATTTTTCTATTTTCTGCAAATTAGCACCTTGGTGCACAAAGGGTATTTAACTCAATCCAAAGAGCCAAGGTTGTCACCCGGACCACTCTTGTCAGCTGCTAGATCCAACACTTCCTTCTTAGAGAAGTTCTGCTCTATGAATACTTATCCTGAAATCTTGTGCATCCTTGGCCATGTTGGGGGCCGTACCTGCACAGTAGCGGTGGAGAAGAAACCTACGCTGGGGCCTCCGAAAGTGCCGTTCACAGGTTTTCAAGTTGGCCGGTGGTGGAATCCCTTCAGCAGTGTAATGAATGGAGTAGCCAAAGATATGCATCTCTTGCATTCTCACTGTAATATTCTGTAGACAAGGTAAACAATGCCTTGCGACAAAACTACCAAACAGATATTACCATAGAACTAAGCACATGACCACATTTGGCGTTAACAGTAAAAGGACGCAAGAACAGACAGCAGAAGATGAAGTGAAACTCCATGGAGCGTTTTATTCACCAAACATTAATGTTCGTCTACAAAGTAGCCTTTGTCAAGCCAATAATTAAAAGATATCGTCCCTACCCGACCTTCCATACAGCAAGTGACTCAAGGGAACGCAAAGTTTTGTTGCTTTTTACCATGGTAAAGAGGGAAGGAATCAAACACTTGTGTGCTGTCCTTATTTTCCTCAGTAGATGTAGCCAAGGTTGCCCTACTACAAAAAGCTGAAGATGAATGGTTCTAGGTTATGCAATGATAGTTTTCCTCTTACTTTTCTAAGATTCACTTTGAAAATTCAGTTTTGTTAACTAATCAGAATATCACATGATAAGTTCCCGCAAGATCATGCACCTGCTGAGCCTACGCTGCGCCGCATTATTGACCTGATTAGCAAGACAGACATTAAAACACAGACATCAATGGCGAGTAAGGACAACCTGCCCTACACCTTGTCCCTACTCAACAAAGATATATAGAGGATATTTACATTAGTAACCGTGAAGATCTTGAATATTCTTACTTAAGCTGCGGGAATGAAGAAGGATAATGGATATTTTTGCATTGTGAGATGTAAAATTCTTAAAATGTATTCAGATCTTTACAATATCTCAAACATTGTTAGGGGATTATTAGGTTTATTATGCTTGGAAGATAAATATTAAAAAGGGCTCACAACTCAAAAGCTTTGTAACTACTTAATGTACGAGCAGTTTACAGCAGCACATTTCTCAATATACACTACTATACGCCAAAGGTTGGGGTCACCCGGACAGTTTTGTGTTTTCCATACTTTTATTTTTCAAACAAGTTGCAAAATGAATATAAAATATAGCCCAGACACAAATATATATTTTTTCATGTAATAATAATTTTCTCTTCCCCTTTTCCTGCAGTTCCAGCATTGCAGACCTTTGACCTCTAGCTGATTATTGCTGAGGTTAAATTCAAGAAATTCCCCCCCCCCCATCTTCAAAAGCCCCCTCCCACAAGTTGCACTTTTACGTAGCATATGGTTAGGTTGCTCCCATAACAGCTCAATGGGGTAAGATCTGGTGCCTGGCCCCTCCAGTACAGATCGATACCAGCTGCTGCTTCTTCCCTAGGTACTGAATAATTTGGAGGAGCTTTGGGCGATTGTCCTGTTGTAGGATGAAATAGGCTCCAATAAAGCGCAGCCCACAGGGTATGGCATGGCGCTGCGAAATGGAGTGATCGCCTTCCTTATTCGAAATCCTTTGGCCCTTGTACAAATCTCCCCCTTTACCCCAGACCATCACATGGCCTGCGCCATCACATGGCCTGCGCCTCACATGGCCTGCGCCATCACATGGCCTCCCCGCCATCACATGGCTCTCCGCCATCACATGGCCTCCGCCACTCACATGGCCTGCGCCACACTGGCCTGCCCATCACATGGCCTCGCCATCACATGGCCTCCGCCATGCACATGCCCGCCCATCACATGGCCTCCGCCATCACATGGCCTCCCGCCATCACATGGCTCCGCCATCACATGGCCTCCTTTTCAGTTGTTCTGCGATTCACAAATGTTCTTCTGTGTGATCCTTACACCTTAAACTAGATCCTGTATGTCCTTACCTCAAAGTGCAAGCCGCTTGTGTTTTGATGGCAATTTTTAAACCAAAGTAAGAACAATGAGACAAATCCTTTCTATACAACTTCCATCCCTCAACTCTTTACTCCCTGCTCCTAAAAACAGTTCACAATAACAAGAGTGAAACCGCACTTCCTTTTAAAGTTTGTTAATAAAGCATTAAATCATAATAAATGGCTTTTTCATTACAACAACACATAACCCTGAAAGCATTTAAAACTGCGGCATTTACAGGTTAAACGCCAACAATCAGAGCTCAAACCGACTGCAGATATTAAACTTGGGTGTCATCTTTTACTTTTAGTGACACCCTGTGGTTCTGATGTTGGCTAGCTCCAACGACGAGCTGACCCGGCTTCAGTTCGGTGACAGATATATCCGTCACGGAGGGTTCGGCGCTCACATGACTGCACCCTGCCACTAACTAAACAAGAGCTCGGTATCGGATATGTCCAGCACGAGAGTGAAGGTGTTGAGTTTGCGAAAAATGTTGAGGTCATTCCGGGCCCCATAACCGTACACAGCGGAGGCCAATAACTGGGTGCAGTGACTGCAAAGTTTTTGATATTCAAAGACTCCTTTGTCACAGGGCAGAACATTGTGTGAAGCTACGATGCTATAACTACAGTATATTCTAGCGTATGTCCGTACACATCTTTACCTAATAGAATAGAGGGATAAATGTTTGCATACAATAAATTGCAGCCTCGCTAAAGCCTCTATCCCATCACGGCAGAATGTGATGTTACTATATAAATGGTGAGAACACAATGTTATTTCTGATGCGTATACAATGAATTGTAGCAGTGAAAAGTAACCGCTCCAAAGCAGAGTCTTCAGAGCATCGCAGCACATAACATTCCTGTTAGGGAAGAATTCAGCTATCTGCACCCTGTAAAATAAACCGTGCGGGAAAACATCAACATGTGAACTGTGCGATTGATGTATAATCACTCAAACATCAATCTCCAGCCAGAGACTGCACTTTTTCCAGTGCCACAGTGGACATAGTACCGCAGGACTCCTTAAAGGGGTATTCCCAGGATGTCATTAGTCACAAAATTGAGCTTATATAGTTTGATTTTAGGATTCACAAAATTGTATGCCCTCTCTAAAGTATGCAGTTATCACCAAGATGGCCGCCACCAGAAACTACAAGTCCCATGATCTCTCAGTTCCCAGTAACTCCCCCTCCCTATTTTGCTCTGCTGCCAGTGATGATGTAACAGACTGTCCTGCTCTGTACATGGTAATGATGTGTAACTGCTATCACTGCACATTACATCACTGAGATGATGTCTCACCACAACACCGGCAATACTGGATGCACTGCACCCAACCGACTACAGCCAAACACGGTGGTGATCACATGACCTGCACAGACAGCTGCAGGACATGTGATGTGGACATGTGACCAGCGGCCATCTTTGTCCTGTGTTTGCTCCAAGCGGAGGACTGATTAAAGGGCCGGAAGCATTTTAATTTTCTTCATTACAGGTTATCAGCAGCATTTTCTGCTAAGGGAAGCAACTTTTAAATAACAACTAATTACATATTAACTTCTATTATAAGTACTGGATTTGTATATGAATTATGCAGATTCCTGGAATATCCCTTTAAATACTTTTGTATATACCTTGACGATGGTCTGATTTAAAGAGACCGAAACATTGCATATACGGTGGGGATTGCTACTCTACTTTCATCTGAATAAAATATTATTGCATCAATACTCTCTATAAGGAGTGCCAAGTCTTTTTCTACATGAATGAATCTACTCTTGTATGAAGCAGACTCCACTCATAGGCCTTCTCCATACATACTCTTTAAGTGGTTGTCTATGTAAATAATTTTTTTTATATATGATAGGTGGGGCTTTAAAAATAATACACTGCATTTACTTACCTCTCCCCACATTCCCGTTCAGCCATGGTTCTGCCCATGAATACAGGGTCTCTGTATACAGGGCCCAGTGGTGCCATCCCACCAAACCCACGAAACGGTAGTCACGCGTCAGTGGTCAGGACACATGCGCCGGCCTCTATAGTGACTGTGTGTATATGCTGCTTATTATTTTTTAAGCCCCTCCCCCCAGCCATATATAAAAACATATACCTGAATGACCCCTTTAAACCGACATTGTGCTGGACTATTGTGGTGCTTATAATTAAGTCGTTAAGTATACAGACGGTCCCCTGCTTAAGGACACCCGACATACAGACGACCCCTAGGTACAGATGGACCCCTCTGCCCACTGTGACCTCTGGTGACCTCTCTGGATGTTACTTTAGTCCTAGACTGCAATAATCAGCTGTAAGGTGTCTGTAATGAAGCTTTATGGATAATCCTTGGTCCCATTACAGCAAAAAAATTTGAAAATCCAATTGTCTGGATCTACAATTATAAAATATACAGTTCTGACTTGCATACATATTCAACTTAAAGAACAAACCTATGGACCCTATCTTGTACATAACCCGGGGACTGCCTGCACTTTTAACCAGAGGTTTGTTTTGAAGCTGCTGTGTCCTAATGCAAGCTCCATACCGAGCCCCAGAATCTGACCATTCAGACACCGATGACATGTCCTATAGAATGGTCACCGAAATCATCAATCCAAGGCCAATAGGAACCTTTCCTTTGCTATTCTTACTCATGTTTGTTCATAAGGGTCAATTATACCAAAAAAAAGCCGAGTAAGCATCTGATATAATGGACCACACAATAATTGGTCACCGAGCTCAATGGTGACCAGACATCTTTAATCTCTCTCCACACTCCGCATTATACCTTCCCATAACTGATGCAAATCACTCACCTCTCCCACCGTAACAAGCCATAAATAAGCGGTCAGTCAAGGTGACTAGCCGCCACCGCTAATTGCCGCTTATTTACTAGGATACTTTCATATGACCAGCGCTACAATCCCACAATGGGATTTGCATCGTCTTCCAAAAATTGTGTTTCTAAGCGCTTTGCCGAGTGGAATAATGCCAGACGCAGAAATATCAAACTGCACAAACAGAGAAAACATTCCTGTTTTATTACTCTAACAATGCAGAGTAAAGGCTTCTGCTCTCATTGACATAAGTAAGCACATTTGAAAATACTGCAATATAAGGAGTATTAAAAGTGCTCGATGGAAACAGTTTGCAAACTCCAGGGCTCATTGACAAACATTGCCGGTGAGGAGCAAAACACCTTCTTATTACCGGGTCCATTTCTGAGGAGTAAACCAGCCTTGAGCAACTCTTACTATAAACCTTTTAATGAGACTTGTGCATAATTGGATTTTCCTGAAAATACGCTCATCCCCTACAGCAAATGTAACGAGTCTCCGAGACCTGACACTTGTTACTGCAGCCGAGGAGCCGGCGCGGAGGGTCTGGTGCACCAGCCGTGGAGGGTCCAGGGCGCTGGCAGGAGGCTGACCCCCGGCTCACAGGCACCAAACACATTAATGCAAATATAGATCAAGGATTTATACAAAAAAAAGGAAGTTACCAACAGTGATCAATAGTTTCAAGTGTTCATTGTCTATCGCAGCCGAGGCTAGTTATTACTGAGAGGAGTATGGACACGCACCAGAACGGTAACTCCGAATCATCAGTAAATCTCGCGCAATCCACATCTGCTACAGACAATAGGAAATGTCATAACTGTGCAAAAGGAAGTGCAGAATATTCAGAAATTATCCCTTGTCTGTACACATCGCGTGTGTATTATCCCTGTACTGTGACATCGCGTGTGTATTATTCGTACTGTGAATCACTGTGTGTATTATCCCTGTACTGTGACATCACTGTGTGTATTATCCCTGTACTTGACATCACTGGTGTGTGTATCTCTGTACTGTGACATCACGTTGTGTGTATTATCATCCTGTACTGTGACATCACGTGTGTTATCCCTGTATGTGCATCACTGTGGTATTATCCCGTACTGTGACATCACTGTGTGTATTATCTCTGTACTGTGACTCACTGTGTGTATCTATCTCTGTACTGTGACATCACTGGTGTGTATTATCTCGTCATCCTGTGTACTATCCTGACTGTGACATCACTTTGTGTATTTCCCTGTACTGTAACATGACTTTGTGTATTATCCCTGTACTGTGACATCACTGTGTGTATTATCCCTGTACTGTGACATCACTGTGTGTATTATTCCTGCACTGTAACATGACTTTGTGTATTATTTCTGTACCGTGACATCACTGTGGTATTATCCCTGTACTGTGACATCACTGTTTATTATGCCTGTACTGTGTACATCACGTGGTGTATTATCCTGTACTGTGACACACTGTGTGTATTATCCCTGTAATGTGACATCACTGTGTATTATCCCCTGTACTGTGACATCACTGTGTGTATTATCCCTGTACTGTGACATCACTGAGTGTATTATCCCGTGTACTGTGAATCACTGTGTGTATTATCCCTTACTGTGACATCACTGTGTGTATTATCCCTGTACTGTGACATCACTGAGTGTATTATCCCTGTACTGTGACATCACTGTGTGTATTATCCCTGTACTGTGACATCACTGTGTGTATTATCTCTGTACTGTGACATCACTGTGTGTACTATCCCTGTACTGTGACATCACTGTGTGCATTATCCCTGCCCTTTGGCACATTGTCTCTGTATCTTGGTTTGGTTCCAGCATTATTAATGTAGTGTCTGTAATATAACTACTGATTACAGAGATGACGGTAGAAGAGTCCCTCAGTCTGTGTGTCGGTCCTGCTCCAGATGTGCAGTGGTCAGGAAGGAGCCACTTATGCCGGAGCAACATTGGCGGGAGATGGGCTGTCAGCTGGCGGGAAAGTTATTGTTAATAGATGTGTCCTGAAGGCAGCAGTTTGTCAAAGCCCAGACAGGCAGTGATAAGCTCACGTTCAGGGAGAAAAAGTGTCCTCTTCTGGCTGCTGATACATTGTAACAGATCCCTTTTGACATTCCCATGAGCCGCAATTACCCGCGTTTCTCTTCCATTAATGTAGCCGCACACGGGCAGAGGGGCTTCTCCTTATTTCCCTTGGATTAGAGCAAGTTTCAGGCCGTCACAAGAGACTAGATGTGCAGATTGCGTCTTTTGAACACAAAATGTGTTCTTATATTGGTTTATGAAACTCAGGGTAATTTAATAGGTCCCTTTAAGTAATTCGATCGGCTTGTTGCATTATCTCCTAACACAAGTGGCGTTTAGATGTTAAGCTGCTGCGAACAATAACTCTCAACAAGAGCTGCAGGAACACGTGAAAAGAGGAAGATGAAATTAGCTTCTTTCAATTACAGAGCGCTCTAATTGAAGATTTCCCCAGGAAAAAAAAAGCCCAATGCAAAAACAAACACCTTAGAAAATGATTGGTCCAAGCGGATGAAAGATTGAATTTAATTATTAAAAATAAAAATTAAAAAAAATATTTACATTATAAAGAAAAATCACCCCATGACGGATGATAAGATTTTTTACAATTTTAATTGATGTCATTCAAAAAGATGTATCTAGATATTGCGAGTTCCCAGGAATTCTAGAGAGCTCATTAGGGCCTGGGCAAGGGGCAGCAAAACAGTGCACTTTATCACTCTGGTCTCCCTGTTCTGGGTCACAGCACTTAGGTCACTTAGTAGCTGCACTTACCTGGGGCTATAGGGGGGTCATTTCCATAACTATCATAAGTCATGTCCATGGTCTAAGGAGGCCACGTATTGGCCAAAGTGGGTCCCTTAACCCAAGGCACTTCTAGCCAGGCATAGCGCCCAAGGCCTAAAGCAGTGATGGCGAACCTTTTAGCGACCAAGTGCCCAAACTGCAAACCCCAACCCCCTTATTTATAGCGAGGTGCTAACCAAAAATTAACAGCAGTAACTTATTGCTCCTGTTCTTCAAAACCTTTTGATCATATTGGCCTCCTGAGGACAAGATGGAAAATTTGCATCACTTTAGCTTTTCCCAGTGACCTCAGAGAATCATGGGGCCGAGAAAGGTCCTGTCTACTCATTCTCTCTCCTTACGACAGCCCCAGTAGCAAAGTAAGTACACTTTAATATATGACTAAAAGCAGCGTCTTTTAAGTGGCTTGGAACTGCAGGAAGATTTTTTGAGTCGTGTCTGGTGCGCTGGGGCGATGGCCCGGTTGCCCACAAAAAGGGCTCTGAGTGCCGCTCTGGCACCCGTCCATAGGTTCGCACCACTGGCCTAAGTAACAGAGGAAGCAGGAATCTGAGCAGGGTAAGGGCACTTTGTTTTTGCCACCCCTGCACCAACCTCGGAATGGTTTTCCAGAATTCCCAGAAAACCCCCTTTAAGATAAAATGTACTTATCCTACACAGACTACTCTTTTTGTTGACCTGGCCTACAGTCACACTGCCTCCTGGCCAGAAGTTTACACGTCCAATCTGTGGTTTCAGTGGTCACAGGGGGATTAACAAGGTCTCCGATGCTTCTGCAGTAAGCCCATGAAGCAGGGGAAGCAGCAGCCTGGCAGGGGGGAAGCAGCAGCCTGGCAGGGGGGAAGCAGCAGCCTGGCAGGGGGAAGCAGCAGCCTGGCAGGGGGGAAGCAGCAGCCTGGCAGGGAGGAGCAGCAGCCTGGCAGGGGGAAGCAGCAGCCTGGCAGGAGACAGCGCTGGCAGGGAGGAGCAGCAGCCTGGCAGGGAGGAGCAGGCAGCCTGGGCAGGGGAAGCAGCAGCCTGCGGGCGTGGGAAGCAGCCGCGGCAGGGGAAGCAGCAGCCCTGGCAGGGGGGAAGCAGCACGCCTGGCAGGGAACATCAGCAGGGAAGCAGCCGGCAGGGAAGCAGTCGCTGGCAGGTGTAAGGCAGATTGGCAGGGGGAAGCAGCAGGTGGGCAGGGGGAAGCACGCAGTGTGGGCAGGGGGAAGCAGCCAGTGTTGCAGGGGGAAGCAGCAGTGTGGATCCCCCTGTGACCACTGAAACCACAGATTGGACGTGTAAACTTCTGGCCAGGAGGCAGTGTGACTGTAGGCCAGGTCAACAAAAAGAGTAGTCTGTGTAGGATAAGTACATTTTATCTTAAAGGGGTTTTCTGGGAATTCTGGAAAACCATTCCGAGGTTGGTGCAGGGGTGGCAAAAACAAAGTGCCCTTACCCTGCTCAGATTCCTGCTTCCTCTGTTAGGCCAGTGGTGGCGAACCTATGGCACGGGTGCCAGAGGCGGCACTCAGAGCCCTTTTTGTGGGCACCCGGGCCATCGACCCAGAACACCAGACACGACTCAAAAAATCTTCCTGCAGTTCCAAGCCACTTAAAAGACGCTGCTTTTAGTCATATATTAAAGTGATACTTACTTTGCTACTTGGGGCTGTAGTAAGAGGGAGAATGAGTAGACAGGACCTTTCTCTGGCCCCATGATTCTCTGAGGGTCACTGGGAAAAAGCTAAAGTGATAAATAAGGGGGGTTTGGGGTTGCAGTTTGGGCACTTGGCCGCTAAAAGGTTCGCCATCACTGCTTTAGGCCTTGGGCTGCTATGCCTGGCTAGAAGTGCCTTGGGGTTAAGGGACCCACTTTGGCCAATATGTGGCCTCCTTAGACCATGGACATGACTTATGATAGTTATGGAAATGACCCCCCTATAGCCCCAGGTAAGTGCAGCTACTAAGTGACCTAAGTGCTGTGACCCAGGAGCAGGGAGACCAGAGTTGATAAAGTGCACTGTTTTGCTGCCCCTTGCCCAGGCCCCAATGAGCTCTCTAGAATTCCTGGGAAATCGCAATATCTAGATACATCTTTTTGAATGACTTCAATTTAAAAATTGTAAAAAATCTTATCATTCCGTCATGGGGTGATGAGTGGACGTAGCAGACCTGAGTGAGTGAGCGAGTGGACGTAGCAGACCTGAGTGAGTTGTTCATGTGTGTGACTAACAGGGAAATTTTTATTGGTGTAAAAATATATTTTATTCATTTTTTGAGACGGCTAAATCTGGGATGCGTTTTATAGTAAGGTGTGTCTTGTCGAAAAATACGGTATATCATTATTATAATTCTCTTTTTCTAGACTTGTAAACTTTGCTTTTTCTCGAAAGTAAGAAAAAACGTGACTTGCACATAAGCTGCTGGAGCTTAGCGAGTAATATAGACCAGAAATCCATAGAAATGTAAAACACTCCACCTGCACTACGAAGCCGGAGCTGTCAGGAGAGGCTGCTGACAACTGATGGAGTGATGGGGAAATCAGCTGACATGGAAGGGGAGAACTCCTTAGCCCAGCGCTCCTCTACTCCTGACTCAGACTGGCTTTTTGGGAGGGGAAATGATGAAATACTGACAGAAAATGCAGTTTCAGGGAAAAGTACTTTTTCTACACCGCACCTGTACTGACACCCGACCACTAAGAACCACATTAAACAAATGTCTATTTCTGTTTACTTTATGATCTGTCACAAAATCTTAGTGCTCCCCCCCTCCCCCCATAGAAATACAATCTGATCGTGAGAATTTTATGTGCTGACCTTAACGGACATAAATCACAAGGATCTAAGAAATCTTCTAAAATCTGTTATTGAGTCCACAAAAAGTGTCCCATATGTGCAGTCCCCGGGTCATGTACAAGATCGGTTCTTTAGGTTTGTTCTGAATTTGTATGTAAGTCAGAACTGATATATTTTATAATTGTAGCTCCAGACATTTTTTCTTTTGTCCCAGTAACAATTGTATTGTCAGAATTTTGTGCTGTCGTGGGAACAAGGATTATCAATAAAGCTTCATTACAGACACCTTACAGCTGATCATTGCAGCCCGGGGACTAAAATAAAGCATCCAGAGACTTCATCAGAGGCCACCGGGGCAAAGAGGACCCTCTGTAGGTCGAGTGTCCTTAAGTTGGGGATGGCTTGTATGTTCTATAAATCAAGCCAAATTGGTAGATAGATAAATTGGTAGAATGATCTCGTGTTGTTCTTTCTCTATCCAGTGTTGTCTCCAAAACTTTCTTGCGTGTCTCGCATGCTTTCAGACCCAGACACTGTTCTTTTTCAAGCTGAACTGTATATTAATATCTATAAAGTGGCCATATACACAAACATGGCACCCAGGCATGGAGTATAAAATGGCACCCATGTCTAGTGAACAGAAGGTTTTTATATGCATCACTGATGGACTGTGGCAATGAAGAGTATAGTCCAGTTCTTAGTGGTCTTAGGGAGAGCTTACCTGGTGGTCTTAAGCAATCACCATGCATTTAGAATGATGTATAGGTTAATTCCAGAATTTCTGGCGGTCTTGGGGTTAAAAAAAAATCGCTGTTGGTTTACAACAATCAAATATACATTTTTAAAGATATTTGATATTTTTGACCCATCATTGCATTTGGGTTTCCCCTTCAAGATCATATATTTAATGACTTCCGGTTTTGGACTGAAAAATCCCCTTCAATGTGCCATTCCAGTGCTGTCTTGGCTGGATACAGATAATCCAGTTTCCTGTTTGCTTCCTGTGCTGCTGACTGATGTAATAGAGCATTGGTGGCGAACCTATGGCACGGGTGCCAGAGGTGGCACCCAGGCCATCACCAGAGAGGACTCCAGGTATCTTCCTGCATCCCAGACAGCCCAGGACTTGCTGTGCACAGAGCTATATTAAAATGACAGTGCTACTTGGGACTACTGGAGGAGTGGGAAGGTGTGGACAGATCTGGATTATCATTGTAGCTCCTTCTCCGGCCCTGACAATTCTTCCTGTTTATGGGACCCTGGAGGGAAGCTACAATGATCATCCAAATTTCTTTTATTTTCTGCTTTATTGGTGTTCCCCAAGGTGCTGATATGAATGAAAGCTGTGACAGAGCAGGGAGTACAAATCATTAATTACATTTCTATGTTACCACTCATCGATAAATAAGTGGGTCTTGGTTGTAGTTTGGGCCCTCGGTCTCTAAAAGGTTTGCCATCACTGTAATAGAGAGAACTGTGGGGCTATACTATATGGCTGCACAGTTCTCTCTATGGTCCTGTAGAGGATTGATTCAAGAGTACTTTGCCTGATCATTAAAAGGATCAGTCGTAGTATTTATGAGGGAACAAACTTGTTCTGAGCTGGGATAGTTGTGAAAGACTTTCTAATGTCAGTGATATTAAAATATTGATATTACACGTTTCGCCCCTTTGCGATTACCACGGTTGCTCCATACATCAAATAACATTAGGGCTTCTTTGTGTGGTTAAAGCTGTTGTCTAAATAGTTAGACAATCAGTGTTAATCATATCTATTTTACAACTTAATGTTGCATGACAAAACACATTCATCAGCATATTTGTTAGCATTCGTCTTTGTAGACGATGATCTCATTATTGTATAGGATGAAGCTACGGAAGTGAAATACAAAGGTCACTGATTAGTGAATGATAATGCAGCTCTATGATGGGTTTGCCACATGAAGATGCGCTCTCCTCCGCGTATGGGAAGTAAATTGATTGTAAGGGATGAGGCATGTCTCTTAAATAGCACTTAAGTCGTTACATTTCACGGTGAATATGTGGAAAAATAATGTAAGTTGTGCTCAATGCTGTGTTAACAACTACTGCAAATCATTAATCCCGATACATAGTGACCCTTGTCTGTTCTGTTCACGGAAAATAAAATCTTCTATACTAACCAGCAAAAATAAAATTTGCCATTAAAGTTTTGAAGTGAAAATGTGAGTGAAAGAAATTAGATACATCCAATCACAAACTTTATGTCCAAATCTGCAGTTTGTACAGTTTCGTCCCAGGGGATCGTGCTCTGTCCAAGCAATCACAGCTGACTATTGCATTATAATATGCACTGTTTTAGGCGGCCACTCTGGGCCCAAGGTTTCAGGGGGACCCATGGTCACCTAAACTCAAAAACAATAATTTGATCCTGGGATGTAGATAGAGTAAGTAGAAGAGTCTCTCATGCTTGACTAAAATGATGCTGGAGTAAGAATGGCTGGCAATGTAATGCCAGGCTGCTACTTCCTGCCAGGCTGCTACTTCCTCCTGCCAGGCTGCTACTTCCTGCCAGGCTGCTACTTCGTCCTGCCAGGCTGCTACTTTGTCCTGCCACGCTGCTGCTTCCCCCTGAACCTGCAACCACACAAACCCCCTTATTATAGCGCGGGTGCTAACCAAAAATTAAGCAGAGTAACTATTGCTCCCTGTTCTTCAAAACCTTTTGATCATATTGGCCCCTGAGGACAAGATGGAAAATTTGCATCACTTTAGCTTTTCCAGTGAACTCAGAGAATCATGGGGCGAGAGAAAGGTCCTGTCTACTCATTCTCCCTCTACTACAGCCCCAAGTAGCAAAGTAAGTATCACTTTAATATATGACATAAAAAGCAAGGCTTTAAGTGGCTTGAACTGCAGGAAGAAGATTTTTTGAGTCGTGTCTGGGTGCGCTGGGGGCGATGGCCCGGGTGCCCACAAAAAGGGCTCTGAGTGCCGCCTGGCACCCGTGCCATAGGTTCGCCACCACTGGCCTAAAGTAACAGAGAGGAAGCAGGAATTGAGCAGGGTAAGGGGCACTTGTGTTTGCCACACCCTGCACCAACCTCGGAATGGTTTTCCAGAATTCCCAGAAAACCCCTTTAAGATAAAATGTACTTATCTACACAGGACTACTCTTTTTGTTGACCTGGCCTACAGTCACACTCCTCCCTGGCCAGAAGTTTACAACGTCCAATCTGTGGTTTCAGTGGTCACGGGGGATCAACAAGGTCTCCGATGCTTTGCAGTAAGCCCATGAAGCAGGGAGGGGGGGGAAGCAGCAAGCCTGGCAGGGGGGAAGCAGCAGCAGGGAGCGGGGAAGGGGGGAAGCCGAAGAACAGCAGTTGGTTGGCACCTCGCGATAAATGAGGGTTTGGGGGTTGCAGTTTGGGCACTTGGTCGCTAAAAGGTTCGCCATCACTGCTTTAGGCCTTGGGCTGCTATGCCTGGCTAGAAGTGCCTTGGGGTTAAGGGACCCACTTTGGCCAATACGTGGCCTCCTTAGACCATGGACATGACTTATGATAGTTATGGAAATGACCCCCCTATAGCCCCAGGTAAGTGCAGCTACTAAGTGACCTAAGTGCTGTGACCCAGGAACAGGGAGACCAGAGTTGATAAAGTGCACTGTTTTGCTGCCCCTTGCCCAGGCCCTAATGAGCTCTCTAGAATTCCTGGGAACTCGCAATATCTAGATACATCTTTTTGAATGACTTCAATTTAAAAATTGTAAAAAATCTTATCATTCCGTCATGGGGTGATTTTTCTTTATAATGTAAATATTTTTTTTAATTTTTATTTTTAATTAATTAAATTCAATCTTCTATCCGCTTGGACCTATCATTTTCTAAGGTGTTTGTTTTTGCATTGGGCTTTTTTTTCCTGGGGAAATCTTCAATTAGAGCGCTCTGTAATTGAAAGAAGCTAATTTCATCTTCCTCTTTTCACGTGTTCCTGCAGCTCTTGTTGAGAGTTATTGTTCGCAGCAGCTTAACATCTAAACGCCACTTGTGTTTAAGGAGATAATGCAACAAGCCGATCGAATTACTTAAATGGGACCCTATTAAATTACCCTGAAGTTTCATAAACCAATATTAAGA
The DNA here is from genome assembly GCA_019512145.1 of Engystomops pustulosus. NCBI lineage: Eukaryota > Metazoa > Chordata > Amphibia > Anura > Leptodactylidae > Engystomops > Engystomops pustulosus. Next base: position 3,940,990 of record CM033651.1, read on the forward strand.
ACACTTTTGTGTTCAAAGAAGTCGCAATCTGCACATCATCTGCTTTGTGACGGCCTGAAACTTGCTCTAATCCAAGGGAAATAAGGAGAAGCCCCTCTGCCCGTGTGCGGCTACATTAATGGAAGAGAACGCGGGTAATTGCGCTCATTGGGAATGTCATAAAGGGATCTTCTGTTACAATGTATCAGCAGCCAGAAGAGGACACTTTTTCTCCCTGAACCTGTGAGCTTATCACTGCCTGTCTGGGCTTTGACAAACTGCTGCCTTCTCAGGACACATCTACTTAACAATAACTTTCCCGCCAGCTGACAGCCCATCTCCCGCAATGTGCTCCGGCATAAGTGGCTCCTTCCTGACCACTGGCACATCTGGAGCAGGACCGACACACAGACTGAGGGACTCTTCTACCGTCATCTCTGTAATCAGTAGTTATATTACAGACACTACATTAATAATGCTGGAACCAAACCAAGAGCTGACCCCCGGCTCACAGGCACCAAACACTTAATGCAAATATAGAGATCAAGGATTTATACAAAAAAAAAGGAAGTTACCAACAGTGATCAATAGTTTCAAGTGTTCATTGTCTATCGCAGCCGAGGCTAGTTATTACTGAGGAGGAGTATGGACACGCACCAGAACGGTAACTCCGAATCATCAGTAAATCTCTGCGCAATCCACATCTGCTACAGCAGAATAGGAAATGTCATACTGTGCAAAAGGAAGTGCAGAATATTCAGAAATTATCCCTGTACCTGTACACTCGCTGTTGTATTATCCCTGTATGACATGCTGTGTATTATCTCTACTGTACATCATGTGTGTATTATCCCTGTACTGTGACATCACTGTTTGTATTATCCCTGTACTGTGACATCACTGTGTGTATATCTCTGTACTGTGACATCACTGTGTGTATTATCCCTGTACTGTGTACATACGTGTGTATTATCCCTGTACTCGTACTCACTGTGTGTATTTCCCTGTACTGTGACATCACTGTGTATTACTCTGTACTGTGACATCACTGTGTGTATATCTCTGTACTGTGACATCACTGGTGTGTTTATCTCTGTACTGTGCATCACTGTGTGTACATCTGTACTGTGACATCACTTTTGTATTATCCTGTACTGTGACAATCACTTTGTGTATTATCCCTGTACTGTGACATCACTGTGTGTATTATCCCTGTACTGTGACATCACTGTGTGTATTATCCTGTACTGTGACAATCACTGTGTGTATTATCTCTGTACTCTGGACATCACTGTGTGTATTATCCCTGTACTGTGACATCACTGTTTATTATGCCTGTACTGTGACATCACTGTGTGTATTATCTCTGTACTGTGACACACTCGTGTGTATTATCCCTGTAATGTGACATCACTGTGTGTTATCCCCTGTACTGTGACATCACTAGTGTGTATTATCCCTGTACTGTGACATCACTGAGTGTATATCCTGTACTGTACATCACTGTGTGTATTATCCCTGTACTGTGACATCACTGTGTGTATTACCCTGTACTGTGACATCACTGAGTGTATTATCCCTGTACTGTGACTCACTGTGTGTATTATCCCTGTACGTGACATCACTGTGTGTATTATCTCTGTACTGTGACATCATGTGTGTACTATCCCTGTACTGTGACATCATGTGTGCATTATCCCTCATCAAATCCCTGCCCTTTGGCACATTGTCATCTGTCATCTGTGTATTATCCCTGTACGTGACATTCACTGTGTGTATTATCTCTGTAACTGTGGACCATCACTGTGTGTACTATCCTGTACTGTGAAATCACTGTGTGGCATTATCCCGCCCTTTGGACATTGTTCTGTTACTTGGTTTGGTTCCAGCATTATTAATGTAGTGTCTGATATAACTACTGATTACAGAGATGACGGTAGATAGAAGAGTCCCTCAGTCTGTGTGTCGGTCCTGCTCCAGATGTGCAGTGGTCAGGAAGGAGCCACTTATGCCGGAGCAATTGCGGGAGATGGGCTGTCAGCTGGCGGGGGAAAGTTATTGTTAAGTAGATGTGTCCTGAGAAGGCAGCCTTGTCAAAGCCCAGACAGGCAAGTGATAAGCTCACAGGTTCAGGGAGAAAAAGTGTCCTCTTCTGGCTGCTGATACATTGTAACAGAAGATCCTTATGACATTCCCAATGAGCGCAATTACCGGTCTCTTCCATTAATGTAGCCGCACACGGGCAGAGGGGCTTCTCCTTATTTCCCTTGGATTAGAGCAAGTTTCAGGCCGTCACAAAGCAGATGATGTGCAGATTGCGTCTTCTTGAACACAAAATGTGTTCTTAATATTGGTTTATGAAATTCAGGGTAATTTAATAGGGTCCCATTTAAGTAATTCGGTCGGCTTGTTGCATTATCTCCTTAAACACAAGTGGCGTTTAGATGTTAGCTGCTGCGAACAATAACTCTCAACAAGAGCTGCAGGAACACGTGAAAAAGGGAAGATGAAATTAGCTTCTTTCAATTACAGAGCGCTCTAATTGAAGATTTCCCCAGGAAAAAAAAAGCCCAATGCAAAAACAAACACCTTAGAAAATGATTGGTCCAAGCGGATGAAAGATTGATTTAATTAATTAAAAATAAAAATAAAAAAAATATTTACATTATAAAGAAAAATCACCCCATGACGGAATGATAAGATTTTTTACAATTTTAAATTGATGTCATTCAAAAAGATGTATCTAGATATTGCGAGTTCCCAGGAATTCTAGAGAGCTCATTAGGGCCTGGGCAAGGGGCAGCAAAACAGTGCACTTATCAACTCGGTCTCCCTGTTCTGGGTCACAGCAATAGGTCACTTAGTAGCTGCACTTACCTGGGGCTATAGGGGGGTCATTTCCATAACATTCATAAGTCATGTCCATGGTCTAAGGAGGCCACGTATTGGCCAAAGTGGGTCCCTTAACCCCAGGCACTTCTAGCCAGCAGCAGCCCAAGGCCTAAAGCAGTGATGGCGAACCTTTTAGCGACCAAGTGCCCAACTGCAAACCAAACCCCCTTATTATAGCGCGGGTGCTAACCAAAAATTAAGCAGAGTAACTATTGCTCCCTGTTCTTCAAAACCTTTGACATATTGGCCCCTGAGGACAAGATTGAAAATTTGCATCACATTTAGCTTTTCCAGTGAACTCAGAGAATCATGGGGCGAGAGAAAGGTCCTGTCTACTCATTCTCCCTCTACTACAGCCCCAAGTAGCAAAGTAAGTATCACTTTAAATATGACATAAAAAGCAAGGCTTTAAGTGGCTTGAACTGCAGGAAGAGATTTTTTGAGTCGTGTCTGGTGCGCTGGGGCGATGGCCCGGGTTGCCCACAAAAAGGGCTCTGAGTGCCGCCCTGGCACCCGTGCCATAGGTTCGCCACCACTGGCCTAAAGTAACAGAGAGGAAGCAGGAATCTGAGCAGGGTAAGGCGGCACTTGTGTTTGCCACACCCTGCACCAACCTCGGAATGGTTTTCCAGAATTCCCAGAAAACCCCTTTAAGATAAAATGTACTTATTACACAGACTACTCTTTTTGTTGACCTGGCCTACAGTCACACTCCTCCCTGGCCAGAAGTTTACAACGTCCAATCTGTGGTTTCAGTGGTCACGGGGGATCAACAAGGTCTCCGATGCTTTGCAGTAAGCCCATGAAGCAGGGAGGGGGGGGAAGCAGCAAGCCTGGCAGGGGGGAAGCAGCAGCAGGGAGCAGGGGACAGGGGGGAAGCCGAAGAACAGCAGCACAGTGATGTCACAGTATAGGGATAATACACACAGTGATGTCACAGTACAGAGGTAATACACACAGTGATGTCATAGTACATAGATAATACACACAGTGATGTCACAGAAGAGGGATAATACACACAGTGATGTCACAGTAAGAGATAATACACACAGTGATATCACAGTACAGGATAATGCACACAGTGATGTCACAGTACAGGGATAATACACACAGTGATGTCACAGTACAGAGATAATACACACAGCGATGTCACAGTACAGGGATAATACACACAGTGATGTCACAGTACAGGAATAATACACACAGTGATGTCACAGTACAGAGATAATACACACAGTGATGTGACAGTACAGAGATAATACACACAGTGATGTCACAGTACAAGGATGATGCACACAGTGATGTCACAGTACAGGGATAATACACAGTTATGTCACAGTACAGGGATAATACACACAGGGATGTCACAGTACAGGGATAATACACACAGTGATGTCACAGTACAGGGATAATACACACAGTGATGTCACAGTACATAGATAATACACAGTGATGTCACAGTACAGAGATAATACACACAGTGATGTCACAGTACAGGATTCACAGTGAGTCCACAGGACAGGGGAGAGACACACGTGATGTCACAGTACAGGATCAGCACAAGTTATTCACTTACAGGGATAATACACGCAGCGATGTCACAGTACAGGGATAATACACACAGCGATGTGTACAGGTACAGGGATAATTTCTGAATATTCTGCACTTCCTTTTTGCACAGTATGACATTTCCTATTCTGCTGTAGCGGATGTGGATTGCGCAGAGATTTACTGATGATTCGGAGTTACCGTTCTGGTGCGTGTCCATACTCCTCCTCAGTAATAACTAGCCTCGGCTGCGATAGACAATGAACACTTGAAACTATTGATCACTGTTGGTAACTTCCTTTTTTTTTGTATAAATCCTTGATCTCTATATTTGCATTAATGTGTTTGGTGCCTGTGAGCCGGGGGTCAGCCTCCTGCCAGCGCCCTTGGACTCCTCCACGGCTGGTGCACAGACCCTCCGCGCCGGCTCCTCGGCTGCAGTAACAAGTGTCAGGTCTCGGAGACTCGTTACATTTGCTGTAGGGGATGAGCGTATTTTCAGGAAAATCCAATTATACACAAGTCTCATTAAAAGGTTTATAGTAAAGAGTTGCTCAAGGCTGCGTTTACTCCTCAGAAATGGACCCGGGAATAAGAAGGTGTTTTGCTCCTCACCCGGCAATGTTTGTCAATGAGCCCTGGAGTTTGCAAACTGTTTCCATCGAGCACTTTTAATACTCCTTATATTGCAGTATATTTCAAATGTGCTTACTTATGTCAATGAGAGCAGAAGCCTTTACTCTGCATTGTTAAGAGTAATAAAACAGGAATGTTTCTCTGTTTGTGCAGTTTGATATTTCTGCAGTCTGGCATTATTCCACTCGGCAAAGCGCTTAGAAACACAATTTTTGGAAGACGATGCAAATCCCATTGTGGGATTGTAGCGCTGGTCATATGAAAGTATCCTAGTAAATAAGCGGCAATTAGCGGTGGCGGCTAGTCACCTTGACTGACCGCTTATTTATGGCTTGTTACGGTGGGAGAGGTGAGTGATTTGCATCAGTTATGGGAAGGTATAATGCGGAGTGTGGAGAGAGATTAAAGATGTCTGGTCACCATTGAGCTCGGTGACCAATTATTTGTGGCTGGTCCATTATATCAGATGCTTACTCGGCTTTTTTTTGGTATAATTGACCCTTATGAACAAACATGAGTAAGAATAGCAAAGGAAGGTTCCTGTTGGCCTTGGATTGATGATTTCGGTGACCATTCTATAGGACATGTCATCGGTGTCTGAATGGTCAGATTCTGGGGCTCAGTATGGAGCTTGCATTAGGACACAGCAGCTTCAAAACAAACCTTTGGTTAAAAATACAGGCAGTCCCCGGGTTATGTACAAGATCGGGTCCATAGGTTTGTTCTTAAGTTGAATTTGTATGCAAATCGGAACTGTATATTTTATTTTTCATTTTTTTTTTGCTGTAATGGGACCAAGGATTGTCAATAAAGCTTCATTACAGACACCTTACAGCTGATCATTGCAGTCCGGGACCTTAGTAACATCCAGAGAGGTCACCAGGGGTCACAGTGGGAAGAGGGGTCCGTCTGTAACTAGGGGTCATCTGTAAGTCAGGTGTCCTTAAGTAGGGAACCGCCTGTATACTTAATTATAAGCACCACAATAGTGCAGCACAATGTCGGTTTAAAGGGGTCATTCAGGTATATGTTTCTATATATGGCTGGGGGGAGGGGCTTCAAAAATAATAAGCAGCATATACACACAGTCACTATAGAGGCCGGCGCATGTGTCCTGACCACTGCGTGGGGTGGCACCACTGGGCCCTCTATACAGATACCCTGTATTCATGGGCAGAACCATGGCTGAATGGGAATGTGGGGAGAGGTAAGTAAATGCAGTGTATTATTTTTAAAGCCCCACCTATCATATATAAAAAAAATTATTTACATAGACAACCACTTAAAGAGTATGTATGGAGAAGGCCTATGAGTGGAGTCTGCTTCATACAAGAGTAGATGTAATACAAGTCACTCAGTATAACATAGGATCGGGTGTACACGTTGGGTACCACACCATATTCATTCATGTAGAAAAAGACTTGGCACTCCTTATAAGAGAGTATTGATGCAATAATATTTTTATTCAGATGAAAGTAGAGTAGCAATCCCAACCGTATATGCAATGTTTCGGTCTCTTTAAATCAGAACATAGTCAAGGTATATACAAAAGTATTTAAAGGGATATTCCAGGAATCTGCATAATTCATATACAAATCAGTGCTTATAATAGAAGTTAATATGTAATTAGTTGTTATTTAAAATGTTGCTTCCCTTAGCAGAAAAATGCTGCTGATATACACTGTAATGAAGAATTAAAATGCTCCTGGCCCTTTAATCAGTCCTCCGCTTGGAGCAAACACAGGACAGAAGATGCAGCTGGTCACATGTCCACATCACATGTCCTGCAGCTGTCTGTGCAGGTCATGTGATCACCAACATGTTTGGCTGTAGTCTGTTGGGTGCAGTGCATCCAGTATTGCCGGTGTTGTGGTGAGACATCATCTCAGTGATGTAATGTGCAGTGATAGCAGTTACACATCATTACCATGGTAACAGAGCAGGACAGTCTGTTACATCATCACTGGCAGCAGAGCAAAATAGGGAGGGGGAGTTACTGGGAACTGAGAGATCATGGGACTTGTAGTTTCTGGTGGCGGCCATCTTGGTGATAACTGCATACTTTAGAGAGGGCATACAATTTTGTGAATCCTAAAATCAAACTATATAAGCTCAATTTTGTGACTAATGACATCCTGGAATACCCCTTTAAGGAGTCCTGCGGTACTATGTCCACTGTGGCACTGGAAAAAGTGCAGTCTCTGGCTGGAGATTGATGTTTGAGTGATTATACATCAATCGCACAGTTCGCATGTTGATGTTTTCCCGCACGGTTTATTTTACAGGGTGCAGATAGCTGAGTGCTTCCCTAACAGGAATGTTATGTGCTGCGATGCTCTGAAGACTCTGCTTATGGAGCGGTTACTTTTCACTGCTACAATTCATTGTATACAGCATCAGAAATACATTGTGTTCTCACCATTTATATAGTAACATCACATTCTGCCGTGATGGGATAGAGGCTTTAGCGAGGCTGCAATTTATTGTATGCAAACATTTATCACTCTATTCTATTATGTGTACGGACATATGCTAGAATATACTGTAGTTATAGCATTGTAGCTTCACACAATGTTCTGCCCTGTGATAAAGGAGTCTTTGAATATCAAAAACTTTGCAGTCACTGCACCCAGTTATTGGCCTCCGCTGTGTACGGTTATGGGGCCCGGAATGACCTCAACATTTTTCGCAAACTCAACACCTTCACTCTCGGTGCTGGACATATCCGATACCGAGCTCTTGTTAGTTAAGGTGCAGGGTGCAGTCATGTGAGCGCCGAACCCTCCGTGACGGATATATCTGTCACCGAACTGAAGCCGGGTCAGCTCGTCGTTGGAGCTAAGCCAACATCAGAAACCACAGGGTGTCACTGAAAGTAAAAGATGACACCCAAGTTTAATATCTGCAGTCGGTTTGAGCTCTGATTGTTGGCGTTTAACCTGTTAAATGCCGCAGTTTAAATGCTTTCAGGGTTATGTGTTGTTGTAATGAAAAAGCCATTTATTATGATTTATTGCTTTATTAACAAACTTTAAAAAGGAAGTGTGGTTTCAATCTTGTTATTGTGAAACTGTTTTTAGGAGCAGGGAGTAAAGAGTTGAGGGATGGAAGTTGTATAGAAAGGATTTGTCTCATTGTTTCTTACTTTGGTTTAAAAAATTGCCATCAAAACAACAAGCGGCTTTGCACTTTGAAGGTAAGGACATACAGGATCTAAGTTTAAGGTGTAAGGATCACACAGAAGAACATTTGTGAATCGCAGAACAACTGAAAAGGAGGCCATGTGATGGCGGAGGCCATGTGATGGCGGAGGCCATGTGATGGCGGAGGCCATGTGATGGCGCAGGCCATGTGATGGCGGAGGCCATGTGATGGCGGAGGCCATGTGATGGCGGAGGCCATGTGATGGCGGAGGCCATGTGATGGCGCAGGCCATGTGATGGCGCAGGCCATGTGATGGCGCAGGCCATGTGATGGTCTGGGGTAAAGGGGGAGATTTGTACAAGGGCAAAGGGATTTCGAATAAGGAAGGCGATCACTCCATTTCGCAGCGCCATGCCATACCCTGTGGGCTGCGCTTTATTGGAGCCTATTTCATCCTACAACAGGACAATCGCCCAAAGCTCCTCCAAATTATTCAGTACCTAGGGAAGAAGCAGCAGCTGGTATCGATCTGTACTGGAGGGGCCAGGCACCAGATCTTACCCCATTGAGCTGTTATGGGAGCAACCTAACCATATGCTACGTAAAAAGTGCAACTTGTGGGAGGGGCTTTTGGAAGCATGGGGGGGGGGGAATTTCTCTGAATTTAACCTCAGCAAATAATCAGCTAGAGGTCAAAGGTCTGCAATGCTGGAACTGCAGGAAAAGGGGAAGAGAAAATTATTATTTAAAATGAAAAAATATATATTTTGTGTCTGGGCTATATTTTATATTCATTTTGCAACTTGTTTGAAAAATAAAAGTATGGAAAACACAAAACTGTCCGGGTGACCCCAAACCTTTGAGCAGTAGTGTATATTGAGAAATGTGCTGCTGTAAACTGCTCGTACATTAAGTAGTTACAAAGCTTTTGAGTTGTGAGCCCTTTTTTAATATTTATCTTCCAAGCATAACTAAACCTAATAATCCCCTAACAATGTTTGAGATATTTGTAAAGATCTGAATACATTTTAAGAATTTTACATCTCACTAATGCATAAAATATCCATTATCCTTCTTCATTCCCGCAGCTTAAGTAAGAATATTCAAGATCTTCACGGGTTACTAATAGTAAATATCCTCTTAATATCTTTGTTGAGTAGGGACAAGGTGTAGGGCAGGTTGTCCTTACTCGCCATTGATGTCTGTGTTTTAATGTCTGTCTTTGCTAATCAGGTCATAATTGCGGGCGCAGCGTAGGCTCAGCATGGTGCAGGATCTTGCCGGGAACTTATCATGTGATATTCTGATTAGTTAACAAAACTGAATTTTCAAAGTGAATCTTAGAAAAGTAAGGAAAACTATCATTGCATAACCTAGAACCATTCATCTTCAGCTTTTTGTAGTAGGGCAACCTTGGCTACATCTACTGAGAAAATAAGGACAGCACACAAGCTGTTTGATTCCTTCCCTTCTTACCATGGTAAAAAGCAAACAAAACTTTGACGTTCCCTTGAGTCACTTGCTGTATGGAAGGTCGGTAGGGACGATATCTTTTAATTATTGGCTTGACAAAGGCTACTTTGTAGACGAAACATTAATGTTTGGTGAATAAAACGCTCCATGGAGTTTCACTTCATCTTCTGCTGTTCTGCCGTCCTTTTACTAGTTATACGCCAAATGTGGTCATGTGCTTAGTTCTATGGTAATATCTGTTTGGTAGTTTTGTCGGCAAGGCATTGTTACCCTTGTCTACAGAATATTACAGTGAGAATATGCAAGAGATGCATATCTTTGGCTACTCCAATTCATACACTGCTGAAGGGATTCCACCACCGGCCAACTTGAAACCTTGAACCGCACTTTCGGAGGCCCAAGCGTAGGTTTCTCCACCGCTACTGTGCATGTACGGCCTCCAACATGGCCAAGGATGCACAAGATTTCAGGATAAGTATTCATAGAGCAGAACTTCTCTAAGAAGGAAGTTTGGGATCTAGCAGCTGACAAGAGTGGTCCGGGTGACAACCTTGGCTCTTTGGGATTGAGTTAAATACCCTTTGTGCACCAAGGTGCTAATTTGCAGAAAATAAGAAGATAATTGCAACATTCCCTGTAAGTAATAAACAGTGCAGAAGTAGATCACCATTAAGGGGTTGAGTTACCCCAACGAGTGTCACAAAAGAAGTTCAAGGCAGGTCATAGGCTGCTTAAGGTTCATGGACATGGAAGAGATGGCTGTGGCAGTCAACTGATAACTTCAGGAGCTCCAATTTAAAGGGAGTGCTGAAAATAAACAGATGCCTTTCCATCTCATATGGCAATTAAAACTGGTGAGTGTCGCAGATTATATGGAAACATGTAGACATGCTACATCAGTATTAGACAGTGTTGGGTTCATAGACATTTTATTAGTTATAGGTCCTACAACTAATGAAATGTTCATGAACCCAACACTGTGTCTAATACGGATGTAGCACGTCTATATGTTTACCCCATTTTTCACCAAATTGTTTGCATCAATTCCACCGGATAACTACCCAGACCGGGGTCAGGCGGTGCAACTATCTCTTCCCCACATCTATTTGCCAACCTTTTATGTACACACCTAGGCACCTGGCTCAAGATTTTTTGTAGCAGATTATTTTGGGGATAACAATCAAGTTTGGTACAACCCGTTCAATGCGTTTTCTCAAGTCTTTTATAACTGATATCTTGGTTTAGTCTTCTTTCACTCCATTACCTGAGCCATAAAATATCCTTATGATCCATGTGGTAAGGTCCCTTGAAGAATCTCCATTGCAATTGAATCCCAAAAACAATGGAAGAGCCTTCGTTTCATGGCAGTAGTATTCCTGGTACAGTGTTTGACTGTGAAGTATGAAAAGTTATTAATATGTAATGAATTGTGGAGACTATGTAGGATGTTAAATAAAAGTGGGAGATGAAAATGTGTTAAATATAGATGAATTGCAGCTTTTATGCAGCATCCGATGAATCATTGTAAGATACGGAAAGGATTTGTGTTCTGCTCGAAGTCTATAGAAATTACACAAGTAAATCTCGTTCACAAAACATAGTTCTGGACAAATGGATTCAATATGTATCCTCTGATTTCTTTTAATTTGATCTATTTTATAGGGGACATTTCACAACAATTCATTGTAGTTGTAAAGGTTTTAACCCCTTATATATCGGACGCTGAGTGCAGTGACTTAGCGCACAGCGGCCGATATATCTGACGCAGAGCCGATGCCAGTTCCGATCAAGATCCTGAACCGTCATCGGGAAACATGGGGTGTCGGCTATAACTAATAGCCGGCACCCCAGTGTAACACCCGTGGTCAGAGTCGGCTGCAGCATTTAACTTGGTTTTGGGGGGACTTTCCCCCACGATCGGCCCCCTCAAACCGTTTTCGGGGGTGCTGAAAGTTGCTGTGGCATCACTGGGGTCCTGTAAAATAGGGGCTGTGACGTGTGCATGTGCATAGACTGACACTGATAATACCTTGCAATACATAAGTATTGCAGAGTATTATCATGAACAAGCAATCAGATGATTCATGTCCCATGGTGGAAAAAGTAAAAATAAAAAAAAGTTATTCAATAAAAATTAAAGTAATAAATCAATAAAAATGCCCAAAAGCCCCAAAACATATAAAGAGACATATAACCCAAAAAGAAAGTCTAAATCATAACACAAACCCCACATATACAGTATCACCGCGTCCGTAACAACCCGTAGAATAACAGTAAATAATTATTGAACCCGCACGATAAACGCCGTTAAAAAAAAATTGTCATAAACCCTCCAAAAATTATGATTTTTACCTATTTAATCCCACAAAAAATGCTATAAAAGGTGATCAAAAAAACATATGTACTCTGGAATGATACTGGTGCAAAGTACAACATGCCCTGCAAAAGACAAGCCATCAACCAGCCAAAAAATTAGCAATGTTATGCCACTTGGAAGACGGCGATGCAAAAATAATAGATTTTTTCCACATTAGGGTTCTATTTGGCAAATTTAGTAAAACATTAGAAAAAAATATTCATGTCTGGTATCCCCGTAATCGTATCGACCCGTAAAATAAAGATAACATGATTATTAGGCTATACGGTGAACACCAAAAAAAAAAAAAAAGTAAAAAATCCAGTACAGAATTGATGCTTTTCTACTCCTGCCCTAAAAAAAAGTTCATAAATTTTGAACAATAGGAGAAACCAACCCCAAAATGGTAACCCTGGAAAAAGCATCTCATCCTGCAAAAGAAATGCCGTCACATGACCCCAATAAAGAAAAAGCGAAAATTTCATAGTCTACAAAAGGGGCCAATGAGGAAACTAAAATCCTGGCAGCTGCGGGGCGCTCCTTCTCTTCTGCGCCTGGCTGTGTGCCCATAAAACAAGTAACGGCCACATGTGAGTCAATATACTTATATACTTATATACTCGCCCTCCGGCGGCCCCGATGCTCAGCGTGGCTCCTCTTCCGTCGAAACCCCCCCCCCCCCCCCCCGCCCCCCGGGCTCCTATTATTTCTTCAGTCTTCTGTACAGCCGGCAGAAACGCGGCCATCATAGTATGCGCCGGCCATTAAGATAACACGCTGAATCACCAATTCTTAATGCAAAAGAAAAAAAAAAGATTGCTGCACCAACAGGCATGGCCACGCCTCTTGTGCACCAACAAGCTAATTTGCATAATGATAAAAAGAAGTGTTTTGTTTTCAAAAATAAAAGTTGGCACTGGCAAACACAAAGTATGTATGTATGGAAAGCTTCCAAAGTGCCCTACACGTTACTTCTTGTGGGCCAATTTGGACACTAGAAGACCCACTTTCATAAAGTACATAAAGTTATCCAAATTAAAATGTTCTTTTTTTTTTTTTTTTAAATAACTGTTCTCTATATTTACTCCAATAAAACATCTATTCCAGTAATTTTACATTGTCAGTCCAGACAGGGGTCATGGCAGGACACAGATGTGAAGACTTGCTCTAAATACTTAATAACTGGTTTATTTGTGAATTAGAGGGGCCCCTCGTCCATTAAATACATTTATTACTCTCGCCCCTCTGTACTTTTGCTGTATATATATTGCACTTTGTCTACATTAATTTATCACAGACTGTTTTCATAGAGTTAAGTAAATATTTCTCCCATTACACTATTGGTAGCTGCCCTTTATCGTGGCATTTCCTTACCTCTCACTATTTACTATTATCAGCACTGTTTGGTTTTAATTGTACCACCTAGTGTGCAAATATCAGATCCACTATGCGTTGTCAATGCTGTATGCTTAATTATATTGTTATCAGACATTGCAGATAGTCATTACACATATAGCGTGAGTGCTCCGTTCCTCCGTCATTTCATCACAGAGCTGGGTGCACATTAATGCAATTAATAACCTGCAGACAATCGCTGGATGGCTGTGCTTCATTAGGAAGCTGCATCGTGGAAATTCCATATAACCGGGTTACGTACAAGATAGGTTCCATAGGTTTGTTCTTAAGTTGAATTTGGCTGTAATTGGACCAAGAATTATCATTAAAGCTTCATACAGACACAGACACTTTACAGCTGATCAATGTAGCCTGGGACTAACGTAACATTCAGAGAGGTCACATTGGGCAGAGGGCACCGTCTTTAACTAGGGGTCGTCTGTAAGTCGGGTGTCCTTAAGTAGGGGACTGCCTGTACAAGATAAATTACACGCCTAGAAAACAAAAATATTGGATACCTGTAAATATGTGCATGTAGTTGTCTAAGGCAGATGTGTAAATGATTTCAAGTGTGGTCCGATTATTCTTGCCACAAGAACAGCTCTCGGAGACTACTTTTGGGTAGTGTACCTCTTGTGCCGGTTGCTCTCAAGCGAGTTGGTTCGGGATACACCTTCCATTTATTGGCAGGGTACCACTAGACTGAATTGACATGCTGTGCTATGAGGTCAGCTCTGGGATTTCCCAGCCACTTTTTTGGGGATAATAGGCATCTATGGGGAATGGTTGAGGCTGGATATGTCAGTGTCAGTGTCAAAGGGACCTTAAGTGTGCAGGAACTACTTACCCAGGTCCAACATCTATGAGCAAATCTGTAGAAGGATGCCATATAGAACTGGTATACCTTCATGTCCAATCAAACCTTACATTGTTTTCAGGCGAAAAGCAACCAAATTGGTTCTTGGAGCCTTTACTGTTTTACAACTTCTCTATTTGCCTATCAATTGCCTAATCTGCACCATTACAGTCACATATAGAAATATTAATTCAATTGATACAACTTCTCTTAGATGCCTCATCTTTTTCTTGTTGATGAGAGAGTGTGTGTGTGTGTGTGTGTGTATAACACCCATAAAACCACTCATAAGTGGATTAATATTGCTTATTTGTCTGTCAATGATTCCATTGGAACAGTGCCACATATTAGGCAGCAAGTGAACAGGAAAGTAATGTTCTCATGATATTTGTGCAACCCAGAGTAGTCCTCACATGCAGCTGCCAGGCTATGGAAATTCTTACCATGAAGGTCCTTGTTAGTGCCATAGTAGTCCTTTAGCCAAATAGAGAAGTAGTGTGTGTCAATCCACAGAACAAATTCCAACTGCGTCGGAGTACTTTTGTAGCCCACTGGTTCCAAGGCATCATTATGCTTGGTTATATAAGGCTCACATGCAGCTGCTAGGCTATGGAACCCCTTACCATGATGACCCATGTTATTGCCAGAGTGGGCCTTATCATTTGTGTCTCTTTATTCTTTACTTCTACTGTTGGTTTCTGGGCTCTGTTATGGGTCTTACAGTGTTCTATACTAAACAGGTGCAAGGGTATTGACAAATTCTGTGCAGAATTTTTGAACAGCTCATCTGAACTTTGCACAATGCAAACGCAAAGACGCAGCCAGGTTTCACGCGTTTGTCAACTTCTTTATCTACACCCTGTGTGACTTTGGGAATAAAGCCACCTTTGTAGACACAAAATGAGGAAACCAGTGGAACTGCTGCCAAAAAAAGTCCAAATAAATCTTATATTAGGCCCCCACCATTCAAAATTGCACAAAAGACAACAAAATCCACTTGATAAATGGCCCACGTTGAGTTAGTGGAGTGTTGGCAACTTCTGTACATCACTAGGTGTTTACTCGTTACTTCACTTCAGTGTTGCTGTGGTTCCTTAGCTCCTGGTGGAATATATTTGTCACGCACAGGGGCGCGGGAAGAGTCTCTGAGGGAAGAGTCTGTGGAGCCTCTGGACCGCCGCGGGGGTTGGTATGAGACCCGTGGTGGGAGCCAAGGGTCCAGAGATTCTTCCCGCACCCCAGTGCGTGACAGTAAGGTCCGGCGGGGAGTGAAGGGAGCCGCCGGGTTATATAGGAAAACCCGGAAGTGACCAGTGCCAATGGGAAGGACACTGGCCCCTATAAGTTCAGGGGAGTGAGCGAGCGCCCTAGCAGGGGGAGCGAGCAGGCAGGGACCCGGAACACAGTCAGGAGAGGTAAGTGCGGGACAGGGACAGGCAGCCAGCGGAGCACGGGTGTACCCGCGATCTGTGACATGGATCGCGGGAGCACCCGTGACAATTTGTTGGGCAGGGGGTAGAAAATCCACAAATTGACTAATAGGACGCAGATTGCATCCCCTTACAATACCATCCTGAAAATTAGTAAGCCTTTCAAATGAAGCTTTATTTCACAACTGTCTGTAACAGCAGGACCGGTGACTCAATTCTATAAAGGAAATGTGTCACAATATTTTTGTTCCATGTAAAGTGCATTCCTTTAGTGCAGATTCTCATAGTCCATAAAATCTGGTAACCTGGCACTTATTTTGGTATAAAATTGCAACATAAAGCAGAAACAAAGAAAAAAGAAGAGAATTAGAAAATGATTTTCTTATTTTGTGTTGACATTTAATTTATGAACTTCCCCTTCTTCAGAATATTTCATAAACCAGTCACATTGATTCCAGACTACATGAATTTTCTCGCTCGCTCCTATAAGGTCTCAGGTGACATTTTTTGCACCTCATATTTGCATTTATTGTTAATATACAGTATTCATAGAGCAGTTACATGTCTTCACTTCATCACATCGTTGTCATCAATCACCACTTGGCTATAAGCTACTAAATAGAGATCAATTACCGGTTGTCTGTAAATGAGTGATACTATGCACAAATTCTCTCAGTGCTAAGTAAACGTCTGAGACGCGGTGACATAGTAACATATAGACATATTGACAACTAGTCCACCTAAGAATCTTACTAGGAGTCTGAAGGATAATTACCCTTCCATAACACCAAGACGTTATTGCAGACATGGCACCTCCTTTCGTCTCTCCCGACATTCGCTCTCGCCTGATCTGACCTTGTGTGGTTCAGTTACCGAGGCAATTGCATGACGCATTGTGACTATCATGTACTGGTCTTATTCCGAATCCTAGGATATGAGCACCATACTCACTGCGTAGTGTGGATTTCTTGGCCGCTGTAGAGTCCAATATACATCTCTGATGTGTACAGTATCTTTTAAGCAACATCTTAACCAGTTCAAGACAATTTACCCCAGTGCCTGGCATGACACCTTTTAGTGTTTTACAGTACAAGGATGTTTTTTGTATTTTTAATAATACATAGAGCTTCATTTCTACTGTATATAATTTATTTTGGCTCGTTTTGCATTTGTGCCACTAAAATGATTTTTTAAAAATATAATTTTAAACATTGTGCCTTCAATGGAGACTGGCCTATTACCCCCAGTTACATGAAACAGTAGCCCCCTGGGTACATTCCATTGCTTATAGGGTTACTGACACCCTCAACTTTTTTTCTTTGGTCAATTTCACTTGCTTATACAGGCAGTCCCTGGGTTACATACAGGATAGGTTCTGCAGGCTTTTTCTTAAGTTGAGTTTGTATCTAAGTTGGAACTAATGTCTGTGATAATTGGATGTTAAAAATGTTGGGTTGTCATAAGAACCAGGATGAACAATAAAGCTTCATTGCAGACACCTGATAACTATTATAGCTGTTTATTGTAAACATCCAGAGGGCAGTTTGTAACAAGGGGTCATATGTGTTCTTAACGCATGTGTTCTTAAGTAGGGGACCGTCTGTAGTGTTATCTCAGGGACCTTGCATTTCTAGCTGGGAATAAGATACATTGTTGCTGTTTCCTATATTATTTGAACATTGCTAATCATCTTTTTGGGGGAACCTTTCTTGTTTTAGGTCAATAAGGATTACCACGGATGTGAAAAACAGCGCCATTGTGAAAGGGCTCTAAGTCCTAGCCCAGAAAGTTCGGCAAATATTGCTTGTCAGTTTTAATTTTCGGGACCTTTTAACCAAATTCACATTCTTGCCATTTGTAGATATCAAGATCATTGCTGCGGTTTTGCATGCAAAATAAAGCTAGGTCTGTCCGTGGACTTGAACATAGTTACAATGAAATAATTTTTTTTTTATGTCTAATTTTTGGGGAAAAAAATGCCCTCCAGGTCCAGAATGTAGAGTCTTCTCATTGTTCTACTGATCGGTTGAGTTCCTAGGTATTGGACTCCACTTCTCCTATTTAACCTCAAGTATCTCTTCTTTTCCGATACTGAATCTGCAAGGAATCTTTGAACATACTCTTAGAGCTAACATAATGCAGAGGCGCCATCCCAGCAATGCCACCGATACTCGACGCCTCAAGGTATAAAAACCACCAGCAAGGGGCTTTCAGTTATCCCTGTACAACCGGCTGGTTTGCCCAAGGCTTTCATACCCCCGAAAGATTGATTCCTGCTCACCTTGTCGTCGTATCTCCTCATTGTCGCCACATTGCCTCTTTTGTCTGTTTCCACAGTTCTAATGCTCGGGCCATTATTTTTGTTTTTTTGTGTTGATTGTAATAATAGGAAATAACAGAGAGTGAAATTCTTACTGCAGATTTATTGCACTATCAGCCAAATTTTTTAAGTGACAAGAAGCAAAATAATCATTAATTTTTATAGGGCACAAGTCTGGCTTTTTGTTTGACACAAAGCTGTATAAAAAACTGCTTCTGATTTTATGCACATTGTTTTTAGTTAATGATTTTCAGCTGTTTGTTGTTCCTCTGATAGCATGAAAATGTACCATATGCTCAGCCAAAAGACAAATGATTAGCAAATGAAATTCTGGACAGCTGTCTGACTGAAAGCGTTTGGTTGATAGCATTCTGCTATCATAATTAGCTTAAGCTTTGGGTTAATTAACTTTCTACCTGGATATGCATAATAATAGCAAACTGCAAAAAGCAAGAAGCTTTCAGTACATCAACAACATTGCTGTCTTTTTTATTTGGTATTTCAAGAGCATATTAGAATTTCAAGAGTGATTAATCCAGGGAATATTGTCATCTACTGTAGATTTTATTTGCGAGGCAGATAATACTGAAACAATTGGAATCTATTATACAGCAGAAATCGCATTTCCAAATTGTAATTAAAGTTTCTAAAGGCAATTGCTAATTTCAGGGCCTTTGTTGGGAAGAGAGGATTGGGCGTATAGGATTGCGGCGCTTGTATGGTCAGCGTTCTCCAATGTAAAGAAGTATCGGCATTCTCATTAAAGCAAAACAAAAAGTTATCCCCATTCATTTCGTGTTTCCTAATTAGAAATGTTGAATTTAATATTGTAATTATAATCTGAAAAATATGTACAAATTAGTTTTTTTATTTTGAATATATTTTTTTTCTTTTTTAGCCACGCATTCGTCTAGTAAATCAATTTTTTAGTTTTCCTTTTTTTTTTAAATGGGGAAAGGAAAGACTTTGTCCTCTTTCTCACTCTTGTTTGCATGATTTACCAAAGCACTCTCTAAGACGCTCATCATCTTAAGGAGCTGCTCTGGGCCTTTGGAGAACACAAGCTAGTGAAGTGTATTGTGGATTTGGAGTAAAAATTGTAGTTTACATTTCCCAAAGCACCAGAGAGCCTAGCACTTAATTCTGAAATAAGCCATGCCTGTTGTTATAACTGGAAAATGTATATTTTGAAAGGAAAAAATCCAGAAAACACATTTCTTTATGTATTCAGTGGACAGTAAAAATATTTTGTAGCAATTATTTAAATTTTACTCTCGAGATCCGGACTTGTTCATAAGCAGAAAGAGCACCTTTACAAGTCATGTAGTGTCGGTCATCCTTCTCATACCTCATCAACATTTTTACATAAATAGGAAGGTTGGGAGCTGCGGAGGCTTTAGGTCACCTAAGTAAAGTGTTAAGGTTTTACTATTTTATTTTGACTCTCAACAACTTTAAATTTAAACTTGAATACCCTTTAGACACACAAGGGACATAATTGCTGTAGGTTAGCTGCAGCACAATAGCCAGCAGCTAACCAGCAGCACTTTACAGTGAGAACATAGTGGATGGAATATATACAATTTCCATCCACAAGTTGCATAGAATAAAACCCTGCAGCATAAAATATTTGGCCCTGACGGTCTTAAATTTGCACCGTGCCAGTTATTGCTGTAAATTCCTTGGCCACATTCACACATTGCACTTGATTTGCATTTCGGTTACAGAATTCATGCACATTGGGGAGGAGTTGACTGCGGATGCGTTTAGAATAGAACGCCTGCATGTGCTACCTTGTTAACTGGGAAAAACTTGTGTTGCTAGTTCCTGAATGCAATCATTCAGGTCGAAATGAATCCGCGGTTAAGAGTTAACTCCTCCCTGATGCAAATGAATTGCTGCTCCAAGTGCAATACAAGCACAATGGGGCAAATTTACTTACCCGGTCCTGAAGTCCGGCGCGATTCACGTAGCTTAGTAAATGAGCCCCAATATGTTAATGTTGCCTGAGTGCGGATTTTTTTTATTTTTTTATTTTTGGACACAAATCTGTTTCCTTTACTTCCTGTCCCCGCTGTATTGGATAAGGTTAGTGGCTCTTTACTTCTAGTTCGACACAGTACTTGTACATGTACTTGCACACTCTGGTTCTTTTGGGACCAAAAATGAAATTTACATTCATTGGATGTAGCATTGGGCATGGGTGAGTATATTGTGCCCCTCCTGAATTTGTAAACTCCAACTATTTGCACCCTTTAACACTGTAGGTGTTTCTCAAGGGGTGGAGACTTTAATCGGTGCCTTTAGTTACATGTTCTACTGTCCTGGAAATTGGCCTATTTAGCAGATTAGATACAACTAGATACATGTAAAAATATGGCATACATAGCATACTAGATACACCACCCAACTAAATATTTGATGCTTCAACTAGACTACTGTCTGAGTCTCCAAGAATTGGAATAGCCGGTTGGTGATGACTTGTGGAGCTCAATCCTCATGAAAGTTTCATTTTCAAGTACTCCACTGGGACCACAAAAGTTTTTTTTTTAAAATTGAGTCAAATTAAATAAAAATTAAAAGAATTTACTATAAATCAATAGTAGTGATTAAAAGTAGTGACTTATGGCTATGTACCCCAAAATGGGATCCTCAAAAATAAGAAAAATAACATTGACCCTAATACAAATAGTCAGGACTTTAAACTGTTCTTAAAATACAAAACGAAAAGCAAGGCCGAATAAAAATAATAGTTTCCATCCTTAAGGCATTGAATTGGTCATATTTATCTTGGAAATCCTATTTAAGTTACTATATACAGTGAAAGTCAAGTGTCATCCTCTATTCAGCAGAATTATTTTCTTAAGCAGAGCCTTGACGTGTCCCTTTAATAGACTATTACCTCCATCTCGTGGTGCTGATTTGAGATCAGGAATACCCAAGATGCTGTAACTAGCAAGCGTCATCACATTACAACTGTGCTCTATTGAAGCGGTGAGGCTCCGAATCCTGTAGATAAAATAAAACATATGTGCATAATACCATCTGTCTATCAGGCTCTGTGTGTACCTATATAATGGAGAAAAATGGCAGAACTGGAAGCTGGAGGCAGATTTCAACTTCTCGCTGTTCTGCAGACATAACAACATATTGGAATCTTTAATGTTTACATGCCGTCGCCTTTTGCTGTGAAAGACAACATCATTTGCATGCTAACAACACACGCTGCTTCCATTATGGAACATATGCTGAAAATATTTGTTATAATCATACAAATGGCTGAGTGTTAAAGATGTTTGGAGCCAGAGGAGTGAGAAACGTTTTCACCGGATCTGTTTGTTTTTGTTGTATCTGTGAATTGTGTAGTAAATGGGGCAACATACTGTAATGATACTTCGGTACCTTAATATAATGGATGATGGGTTGGATCGTTATCCCCTGTCCTGTGGGTAATTGGTGAACAAGAACGAGAGCCCCACTCGCACTAAAGCCCCATGCACACAAACTTGTTAAAACGACTGTATGTGGCCGAAATATGGCCAATGCATTCCAATGGGCAATACGCCACCCATGTACATGGCCGTATTGTCCACTGTACCTTACCGAAGCAAGCCGTATAAAAATATAGAGCTTGTCCTGTTTTCCGTTCCGTACGGCCCATAGAGGTCAATGGGAAAATACGGGCTAAATATGTGCTGCATATGCCGTCATATATACATGCAGTATCCCGAACCAGAGTGAGGTCCATTTTGTGAGCCAGCCAATAGTTAGTTACCCATCACTTGCCAGCCCACCATATTTTATACAGATACGGTGCAATACGTTGCCATACTGTGGCAACATGTCCCGTATTTATGTCCAAAATACAGCCGTAAATACAGAAGAGAAAAGACCATACAATCGTGTGCATGAGGGCTAATTCATAGACCGGCAGGTCAAGCTTGCATCCTACTATTGGTGCATTGGAAATTGCACCAATAGTAGCACAATTCCTGTCTATTTCCGGTGCTCTCGTAGAAAGTAAATGGGAGTGCCGGAGATATCAGAGTGTTGTGTTCAAGAATTTTGCTCCCGTAGAATTGAATGGAGCTGCACGGCACAAGCTTAAACTACTGCTCCGTCAATTTGGTGAGAACAGGATACCGTTCTTGTAATTGGTCGAGGTTCCAAAAGTCTGACACTAACCAATCAGATTGTTATCCCTTACCATATGAATAAAGGGGGCTGCCTCACATCTAAGATGGTTAGGACACTCCTAAACGACCTTTCCTGGGCCCTTCTATAATAATATGTGAAGAGTTCAAAGTCGTTGACTCTTTTCTTACTGTCAAGGTAAGCTCAAAGGCCAATTTCGGTAATTGGAAAAAAAATACACTTCAGGAAACTCCGAATTGTTTTCTATTGTTGTTTTTTATGTAGATTTTAGTCGAGGATTGTGAGCCTCCATTTCTCAATTGAAGCTTAGGAACAGAATTAGCGAGAAAATGGGTTGTATATAAGCGGAAAAAATTCAAGTGGAAATCGTCTCTTACATACATGTCAACAATCATGTATGAGGGTTTCAGGGCTGAATGTTCTTCTCTTTTTTTATCACCTGGGTCGTATGAAATTTGGTAGCTATAGGTACCCTAGAAGCCTTGGGCATCTGGCTAACTCACTTATTGGCCATTTTATAATCCACTAGTGCTGTCTCAGGATTCAATTCACAGAGAATGGAACAGGAAGCCAACAGCTAAGTTTTCTGAGTAGTTGCCAAAGCGGGTTATTGCAGATCAGCTCGCAGTATCTTGAAAAGAAGCTTAGTTGCAATTATTTGGCTGTGCCACTACAAAGACAATGGAGCTGTCTGCTCGCTGTTCCACTGCACATTGACAGCTAAGAACGGATAATCGGGGGGGGGGGGGGGTCCCATCTAATATGGATTTTTTATGGTTAAATATCAATATTTCTACCTCTGAAAAGTCCTTCAATCATTTTACAGGCGGTCCCCTACTTAAGAACACCCGATTTACAGACGACCCCTAGTTACAAACGGACCCCTTGAATTTGGTAATTTACTATACTTTAGGCTATATTCACACGAACGTATGGGGGACGTATATACGGCCGACGTATATACGGCCGATATACGTCCCCCATACACTCCTATGGGCGCACGGCACCCTACGGGAGCGGTACGGTGCAGCACACGTGCGGCACCGTACCGTTCCGTACCCGGGAAAAAGATAGGACCTGTCCTATCTTTTCCCGTAATACGGGGCCGTGCGCCATAGGTTGCTATGGAGAGGGGCGGGGGTGAGCTGCGCTCACCTCCTCCTCCTCTCCCCGTACACTGCCGTTGCCCGCTACGGTACGGTACGGGCGGGCAACGGCAGTGTGAATATAGCCTTAGTCCTAGGCTACAATAATCATCTGTAACAGTTATCAGAGGTGTCTGCAATTAAGCTTTAGTGTTAATCCTGGTTCTTATGACAATCCAACATTTTTAAAATTCAAATGTCACAGAAAATTGTGGCTGGGGTTACAATTATAAAGTATATAGTTCCAACTTACATACAAATTCAACTTAAGAACAAACCTACAGAACCTCTCTTGTATGTAACCCGGGGACTGTCTGTACTGTTCAACAAGATAATTTTAGAAAATACATCTATTTTGACTAATGTGCATGAAAATGTCTTTGTAATCTGGTATCCATTATTAGATACCGTATTTTGAATTTTGGCCTTGTTTTTGCAGTATTTAAAGCATAAAACCATTCCTTACTTTTATAATGTACCCAATCTAATTTTTATTAATTGTAAGCCTTGCATAAATTCATTCCTTTGCCCGGCATTCTGCTCTAACTGTGTTACATTTCTCCCTCTATGGAAACAAATGAGGAATGTATTTTTTTTTTTAATTACTTTCACATAGTTTATGTAATTGGGTCAGGCTGACCTTAGACTATTATCCTTAGGATTATTAAATTACTAGAAAGGCTTATAAAGCAGGAGATCATTGGACCCTTATTAAAATACCATTAAAGTCTAATTAGTCTATATTTGCATTAAGAAATGAATCCTTAAGATCCGTATTGCTAACACATGTCCGGAATGGATGTTCCGAAAGTCATCAATGGGTAGTATTCTCTAACAGAGCCGTGCAGAGTGTTATAATTGTGAGATAAACTGAACTCTGGTTAAACTCCAGAAGTAGGTCTGACTTCATTATCACTTCTTTAAGTTTCTGGCATCCAAATAAAAACTTATAGTGAATGGTCTCCTCATTTATAGCTCAGTGATTTATTTGCAAAGATTTATTTCTCTATATTTATAATTGTTCAAGCCCTTTTTTTTTTTAGCTACCATTAAAGGAGTTTTCCCATGAAAGAAAATTCTCAAATTTCAATCCCCCAGTGATGTTTACACAATAAAGATAATTTTTAACCCTTGACTTCAGAATGGTCAGTGTAAAATTCTGGGATGTGGGCGGGGACTCTCTAAGCAGACACATTATGATCCATCTAGTTCTGTGAGCTGACAGTGTGGTTAGATTATCAGGGTACAAGGTTTATATATACACTTTCATTTAGCTTCTGAAAATTGTACTAGTATCTGACACCTAGAAAGAGAGATGAGACCGATCAGAGATGATGAGGTAAATTACACACAATGGCAGTAATCTCTCCTATTCTACAGCACACTAGATCTGCTGTGCCTTCCTGCTGTGCTTTGCTTCCTCGATAAAGAACTTATCTGTCTGTAGCTAGAGTACAGGCAGCAGAGAGAGAGAAACTCAGCTCCAAGGCCTCGCACAAAATCCAAGATGGCTTCTCCGACCCTAAGTCAGAAGTTACAGGGTTGTGTCTATTGGCAACTGAAATGTATTCGCCAGGACTGATAGACAGGTTAGACTTGTATTGGAAGGGGACGGGGCAGAGATCATGTTGCATCAACCAGAAAGTAGAAGATTTTTCATGAAAACAATCTGTCCTGCCCGACCTTAAAAATCAGAAGATCTATGGTTGGATCCTGGTGCAACTGAAATTGTATCCACCAGGTCTGATTGAAACAGGTTGGAATTATATCTGTGAAATGCTGCATTTTTGTTAATAACAGTGAATTAGAGAATGTGATATTTTGTTATCT
Source organism: Engystomops pustulosus (assembly GCA_019512145.1). NCBI lineage: Eukaryota > Metazoa > Chordata > Amphibia > Anura > Leptodactylidae > Engystomops > Engystomops pustulosus. The sequence continues at coordinate 3,966,149 of CM033651.1, forward strand.
TGAGTATATATAAGAAACTGGGAATACCACTTTATGTCTATTAGAAAGTTCCATTAGAAATGAATGGCCGAGCAATCCTTTTATGTAGGAAGCTTTGGGGTCCCTTTGTGTTGTTCGCAGAAGGTAGCCGTCAGTCAAACTTTGTTTTTCTATTGATAAAGGATAATTGTTAATAGTGTGAAGAAACCTTTCAAAGGGCTTTTACCATTTACAGGACAGTGGATAACAATGAAAATAGACAGTTCCTCCTACTCACTGACATTACAGACTGAGTTAACACTTCTGGTTAATGGGTTAAGCCAGTCAGTGCTATATCTGTACATTGGGAGAGGTTTTCTGCCCAAGTCTTAATCTCCCCTACTGCAGAAGATGTAGAGGTGCCTCATCTATAATTTATGACACTTTCTGACATAAAGGTGTCAAGCCGCAGCCCCTCGGCCTTACATGCACACTTTTATGGATATTGGCGTCAGGGCAAAAAAGTTGCATGCTTTGGCTTACAATGAGAATCTTGCGGCCTAAATTGTATATTTTAAACCAGAAAGTAGCATAAACTATGGACTAATGTCTCCACTGGGTCCTACAGGAGTGAACAACAATATTACTAGTGGCCCCATCTAACCACAGGTTCCTATAATAACTTAGAATAAAGCAAATGAGATTTCAATCAAAACGACTCATTTAACGTTTACTATTACATTTTTTTAATTACTTTTTGTTACTTAGTTTTCACAGATGTCATGGAGCAAGGATTTATGGGGTGTACCATGGTATTGGGGTAACATTGAGCACTTCGATTATACAGAGTTCAACATAGGTGTTGATATGTAAAATTTTGTTGATTGAGAGAATGTTTATTTAATGTGCCTAAAAATAAGTAAAATGATTTGGAAAGGGTTAGTCATCACAAAATTACTGATTTCTAGCAGATGAAAGGCAAATAATCCGCTGTACATGGTGGAATGGATAAACTTTGCTGGCAAAATGAGGTGTTCTAATTCGTTATGAGTGGACACGATCACGTTTGGGTTTATAAAGTTCAGGCAAACAAAGAATAGAAAAACCCATCAGATGTTACTTACCCTCACAATGCCAGGTCCCCAATGACAAGCTCCCCAACGACAATCCTAGGGAAAATGACTGTATGTGGGCCCATATGCCGTCACCGGCGTGGTGGGTTTCAAGGATTAACATAATGCCAGCACCGATTGCGGGCATTACTGGTGGGAGTGAGCCAGAACCCAAACTTTCGGCTGTATTTCAGGTTTGGGGGAACCAAACCCACAATGTTTAGCACAAACCTGAACAATGTGGTTCAGGTCCACTCAACCCGTTGTAATAAAATGAATATAAGAGCATAAACTCCGTGGATCAATGGGAAGGTATTTAGGGATTGTGGAATAAGGGAGGGATTTATTTAATTTTTTTTTTTTAATTTCCAAATTGACAGAAATGGGGAGGGGGTTGAGATGTCTGGGACCATATCGCATTTATATGTATTGTTTATTTTTTGTGAAATAAAATGTAATAAAAAAGTAGACACAATTATAGTATAAACTTGTCTCTCTATATATGCCATTTTATTTCTGTGAATACCAGGATGTTGACGGAATTGTGTAATGAATCTCTTAAGAAAGTGACTGTAAAATATTATATACGGATTGTGCTCAGATTTCATGGCAGAAAATAAACCGGGAAGAAAAAAAAAAAAAATAAGCAACACTTTCTGAATAATACACTAAAACAATAATTACACCAAAATCAGGACCGAGCCTACAAATGTAACTATCCTAGAGTGCAATAAGGGGATAATTCCACTTTAATTAAACACAGTAACAGATATTGAGCTTTTTTTTTTCTTGGAAAGCCTATCCGGTTATCGTCCCTAGGAGTAAACTCTGCACTTTTGGATTACAATAAGTGATGAAGCAATGTATATTAACTTGTACAAACACCATGCTCTATAATAACTGCGCTTTCACCCAGGTTTGAACCAAAGCTACTATATAAATAGAAAGGCTCCACGTCAGACGTAGCAAATATATGTGTTTTATTATGTTTTCTGGCCTCCCCCAGGCACCGCAATGTTATATATATATATATTTTTTAAATATGACTTATACCTCCATAGAATGATTTTGCAAGTTCCATATGTTAAATATTGTCGTCCTTTATGTGCAGCGTCTGTTCTGTGCTTCCAATCCCTTTGCTGATTAATGCATCGCACTGCAGAGCCATGCAGCAGCGCAAGGGCTTATTATATGAACATTATTTGTTGTGTCCTCCCCAGATGTGACTGGGGATAACCCTATTAATTCATGCACCGTTTTCCACGCGCCTCCGTCTCCATCTGTACAATTTTCTTCCCAAATACTTAGGAGGGTTTTTTATGGTGCAATATAGAGAGATTATTTAGATGCCTGTAATATATGTGGTCTCTTTAGTGAACGCTTATCACATTAAAATTGCATTCAAATTACCCTGTTGTTTAGTGTTGGTTTTCGAGCAAACAATTATATAAAATATATAAATATATAAAATGATATATGCATTAAAGTTTTATATATTTATAAAAAAAAAATGGCTTACATTTTTTTTGAGCAATTTCTTGTCTGTTTTTTTTTTTTTAAATTATGAATACGGTAATAATAAATTAAATTAATTACGGTGATAATAAATAATAATTATGAATAATAATAAATAAAAAAAATTATGAATAAAAAAGAAGGAAGCTTAAAAAAATATATAGATATAGAAAGCGTAATATTTGTGTTCATTATTTAAAGAATATATAAAATTATTCATATTTGCATGTGTTATTTTAATTTCAAAAATATATTTTTTAAATGATGTAAATATTAATTATTTAGTGTATTTTTTTAAAACCATGTTAATTCAGTATTTATTTATTGTTTTTTTGTTTTTATTTTTTGTTTTTCTTGTTTTTATTTTTGGACTGATTCTTTACTCCTGTACCTATAGCTCAGCCCTTGTAAAATCCTATTATGTGGAATTTTTTTTCCTGAGCTCATACAGACAGATCCCCCAATAGAAATCTTACATTAAAGGAGGCTGATGCTTTGACATTCACAAATACAGAGGATATGAGTTATTTATGCCGGGATGTTGCAGCAAAGTCCTTATCTGCATGTGGCACTAAACAAGGATTTGTTGTGGGATTTGAGAAGGTTGTCTTGCGCTTCAGTGTTAAGCACCCAAAACTCTAGGGGACTGGCACTAATTTCCTCTCTCTCATAAAATAAAATAGTATTCATAACAACTGAAGTGGCTTGACATAAGTAATGATGGCATATGCAGGCGAAGATTACCACCCCAACAGTATAATCAAGGTGCTCGCTACTAATGCAAGTTAAATTGAGACAATAACGCAGAAACTTGCATCGTGGGATTAGGAGTGTACTTGAAATGCTGACATCGGCAGATCCTGACAGAGAGCCTGTCTTGCTTTCAATTTCTAGTCCTACTTAATGACCTCAAAATTTGTATGTCATTAACACCGTGTACTAAAGTGGGAACGAACAAGGTTTGGGAGGGAGAAGATTCCCTGTCTGAGTTGACTTTTGTCTGTTCTGGTAATTGGTGGCTTTTTCTTGCCATATTAGAGAACGGCACATGAAGTAGAGAAGCCCCAGAGGTCTATATAAACATGCTGCTAGTATGGAAAGCCTCAATCTCCCCGGCGTTAGACAATAATTTACATACCTTGAATGAAAAGTCATTTATGCCGAAGCAAATTTAAATGCTCCTTGTATGGAATGTGAAATGAAGCCATATTGCAATTGTGGATTCTTGGATCAATATTGTGTAACCCGCATAATTAAGGCGGCTTTATTTATTTTGCGCCTAAAAAAAAAAAGTAAGTAATTACACATGATCTTTGATACTCTGTGTGGCTATAATGGCATCAATCTCAGGTGAAATTGGGAATTAATAAAGACACTTGGACTATATTAACTGTGTGGGGACTGGGGGTGTGAGTGGGGACTGGGGGTGCGAGTGTCTTTGTCTTTTTTGTTCCATGTTTGAAGGGGGATATCGTAGGCGATGTGAAAGGCAACATATTTATTGATATTGTAAACAATAAACGTTATTGTTAAATGTTGCAAACAATAAAAATTTCTGTACACAAAATGGAGAACCAAGAAGAATCCATGCTTTTCCCAGAGCTCCTCCCCCATGGAAAAGGCTCAATATGTGTTGTTGCAATAATTTGGGTTTTATTCAGTGGAAACTGATGTGGACTTTCTACCTGACAATCTGTGTCAAAAAATTGGGCTCTTCATTTTAGGATAAAAACACACACCCGTGCTTGGTCTTCAAATCCTGCACTGTGGACTGGCCCATTTCACAGACTGGACACTGTACGGAGGACGGTACTCTGAGCACATTGGTTATATTTCGTGCACAAAGTTATATCCCTGTGGATCAACAATGCCAAACTCTAATCATAATCCGCAGGGAAAAAGAGGCTCCTTGCATCAAATATAACTATGATTTTCGGAGTCCCTTCCTTGGCACGGTGTTCAGTCCATGAAATCTGGACTGCTCATAGTCCATGCTTCACAGACCAAGTACAGGGATGTGCTTTCAGGCTTCTTTCACATGAACTTGTGCTATGCCCAGGCCGGGGACCGGGGCATACGACGTCCGGCTGGAAAGGAGGATGGATTAGCGTTGCTCACTCTCCATAGGGTCACCTGGTGCCGGACCGTACTTATAGAAAAAGAGAGAGCATGCTCTATTTTTCCCAGCAACGGTACGGCACGGTGATATATGCTCCCCGTACCGTGGTTGGGCGCCATAGACATGTCAATGGGGACAGATATCTGGCCATAAATTGTGTGCATGATTATACAGTATGTTTGTGTGTAAGGACCTAAAAGTGAGTTTCTGTGCTAAAAGCCACTGAATAATGGGGCATGAAACAAGTAAGAGGTGGAAAATGTTTGTAAACAAAATGCACAGAAGTCATTGACAAACAGATATAATAGACCAATAGTGTAAAGGGAGAGACTACAACAGGAATCGGTGGTATCGCTAGCTCATTTGTTTGATGGCACAAATTAAACGTGTGCTGAAACTCAAAGTTACAGATTGCCAAGAGATTGAGGGATGTCACACCATCCGTACAGGTTGTCGTAGACAACTGACACAAAGCCCATTAATTAACTACATTGTATTATGTCATAATACAAAGACATAAACATCAAACCCGACTTAATCCCACATTAGCCTCATTTTTCCATAGGACATTTCCTCTTAAACTAGTTGAAGAAAGTTACGGCTGTGACCAGTGCTTGGCTCAGCGATCACAATTCCTTTTGTTGACCAGGATGTGGAGTATCATTATCCCCCCCCCCCCCCCCCGGAGGCATCCGTGTATTTTTTCAAATTAATGTTTTTTTTTCTCTAAAATCTTTTTATGGACTGGATTGTATAAATAATGCAATGGGCCTCCACTTTTATTATAGACTCGCTCCATAGTGATCTAGTCGCCATCACAATTGGATAGTAGTTTCGGAGATTTGCTCTACAGTAGGCTTCTGGACTGCAGGAGTGTGGTGTGAAATTATCACTTTGTGTCACAGGTGTCTTCTCAACCCCAGATTGCAATCCTCTGCCCGTGATACTGATTAGAGGACTTCTTATGTTGCCTTTAAGATAAAACTGGATAAAGTTAATGTCAACTAAACCAGATGTTTATGACTAGTTTTCCTAACCAACATATTCGATGGTGGCCTACTGGGAATCCCTTGTCAGCAGATATTGGGGGAAATAGGGATCAGTATATTAGGATTTCGGTTACCTTTCCATTTGATCTCTGGGACATGAGGGTTTTTCTCCCATTTTTCATTCTCTTCATACGTGGAAGTTGAGAGTTCATGTGTTTGGTGGAATCGGCCAAGAAAGCTTTTCACCAAGATCGTCTCAAAACTGTACGGCAAGATTAATACCTTGCAGGCTGCACAGTGACTCTCCACAAAACTCTACTGTCAGCCTATCAGAAGACTAACGTGCATATTTTTTTTTTAATGCAAATGAACTGAATGTGGTGTTTTTAGCGTCAGTTGTAGTTTTCGAGCTTCATTGTAGAATTTACTTTCCTTATTTTTATCACATCCCACCAGTGCACATAAAAGTTATGATTTCAAATTAATAGATTCACGGCCCCCTTAGAGAGGATATTACTTGTAGTTCAAGTACACTTCTTCAAATAAATGGAGGTCCAACACGGAGGAACAATAGCATTTTATGTGTACCTCTTATTTATGAAAGTCTCAGGCTAGCGGCATCATAAATAACAGGAAGGTATAAAGTGCCAGTCTTCTCCAAGATCTATACATTGCCGGCAAGGTCCCTGATCACACAACTTCAGGAACTTTTTATTACGTTAAAGTTTCCTCTTGCTATTTCTTTCCGCATGTTACAAGCATCTGATATGCATTTTGGGCCACATCTTTACTGTCCTTGCCTATTATAGTAAACATTGCATTGCATGTCTATATACTTTCACTTTTCACATTCATATGAAAGAGGTGTTCTCTAAAAAATCTCATAGCAGAACATGATAGGGCTCATTTACCTACCCAGTCCTGTCGCGATCCCGCGGCTCGTTGCCAGACGTGGATTCGGGTTCTCCCGGGATTCACTAAGATCGTGCACCCAATATCCTGCATGTGTCGCTGCTGCGCTGAGGTCTGCCGGAGTTCACCTGCTTCTTCTTGGTGCATATAAGTGCTGATCCTGCGACACATTTCGTTTTTTAAATTCCAAGGTTTTCCCAAATCCGTCAGGTTGTCCAAAGGCCACGGCCCCCGTTTTTTGTCACGTGAAAGCCGGCGCGATGGCGGCAAAATCCGATCGCGTGCACCAAAATCCCAGTGGAATTTGGCGCAAAACTGAAAAATTCAGGAAACCCAACGAAAGTGCGGCCGTGGAGACCTTAGTAAATGAGCCCCAATGAGACCTTGTTGCATATCGAATTATGGTAATTATAATCAGACAGTTTTAACTGATTTGTAATGAAGCCCCTCCCCCCTACTTGTGACTACAAGAAACTTTGAAATAAATCTTAGAACAAAGTGCTTCCTTCTCCACCTACTTCTGTAATGCAAAATCCATATTCTGTGCTGAATTTCATCTTGCTAGTTCCTTGAGGTGTTGTATTACACAGAATCTCTATGCAGAGGGAGGAGCAGTGAGTCACAGTAGCTAGAAATCCTCCCCGCAGCTGCATTGCTTATTGTGAAGCAAAATATTGAGACTGCAGAGGGATAATGCCTTATGGAAGGAAGAATGAATGCCCGCAATGCCCAGAAACATTGATATAAGCTCTAAAACCAAAAAATGAGTAAAGCTACATGCACAGGGCCATTTTTTTTGGCTGTGTGCCAACAAATTTTGACATAGCACAGTGCGTCACAAGGGTGCGACTGTGCTGGGCCGCAATGCTACGAAATATAGAGCAGTGCCTATTCCTGACCTGATTTGCAGCAAATCCGCTTATTACCTTTGTACATTGGTGGAAGGAGCAGTGCCCCCCACTTCCAATGTCCACCAACTGTAACGGGCCCCAAACAGGCTTTGTACATGTAGCCTAATAGTAGCCATACTGATCTTCTCCTGCTCCCTGCAGTCATTTAGTGTAGTGAAGTGATCTGGTCACATTTCTGCTTGGAAACTTGCCAGAATATAGAAATGTAAAGGATAAGCAAGGAGGTTTGTGAGGGATTGGTAGGGTGAGCAGTATTTTATTTGGTACAGGTATCCACATAATTACTTTTATAGATTTGTTGTTTGTTTTTTTTTTTTTTTAAACCCACCAATGTTGCTTATAAGACGTGGCTTGTGGAGTATAAACACATCAGGATTACATTGATTTCATGAGGAATATATACAAATGTTTGGACAGCAATGTATTCGTTTAGCTCTTACACTACAGAAGGAAAGTAGAGGAAGTTCACATGGTTTACTTCTATACTAATCTATCTATATTAGTAAGCATAACGCTCTCAATAGTAGATCCCCATGATAATGCTTACGACCATTCATGTTAGAGTGATACAAACAATACTGTGATAACACTAAAATAATACAGTAAGTAATCTCCTTAAACGCAATCCATTGATTTATTAGACGTAAAATCTTTAGATGCAAAACTGCCACCTCTATTTTTTTGGTGTGTCTAAAATGCGGCCCCATTGACTTTAATAAGAAAAGCAATTATGTATCTGGCCACCGTATTTCTCACTGCACCGTGCACTGCCCGTCATACTGCAACGTAAAAAAAAAAGAACATGTCCAATTATTTTTTTTTTTTACATTTTTGCGGTACGGTACCTCCTATAGAGGCCTATAGGAGTAGAAACAAAATAGCCTACACACGGTGATGGTCACCGCTTGCGGTTGGTTGCCCAAGAAGAGCATGTCACATGGGTACCACCGTATAATTTTTTGCCGATACAGCTTGTTTATGGTGGCAAATGGGTTACATACAGGTGACACACGGCCTGTTTTTGCATGTGGTTGTGTGCATGAGGCCTTACCATGTCAATCCTTCTCCATATGTTGTATTAGACTATATGTCCTATATTTAAAAGCTGGAGTACACGGCATACAGTACAACAAGGATCTTATGGCCAACCATAGCTCCCCCTGGCAGTGACAACAGCTGATTACAACATATTCTTTAATAGGATTTGTACAGGCAGTTACATACAAGATAGGGTCCACAGGTTTGTTCTTAAGTTGAATTTGTATATAAGTCGAAACTGTATATTTTATAATTGTAGATCTAGACCAAATTTTTTTTTGCCCCCAGTGACAATCGGAGTTTCAAAATTTTTTGCTGAAATGGGACCAAGGATTATTAATAAAGCTTCATTACAGACACTTTACAGCTGATCGTTGCAGCCTGGGACTATAGTAATGTATCCAGAGAGGTCACCAGAGGTCACAGGGGGCAGAGGGGTCTGTCTTTAACTAGGGGACGTCTATAAGTCGGTTGTCCTTAAGTAGGGGACCGCCTGTATTCTGATAATGAAACCTTCTGGTACAACATATTACATCGTGTGGGTTTCCACTATCGAAGCCATGTTAAATATCAAATACAATCAATTTCCCTTATTAAAACTTGTGTTTTAAATTATTTCTGCATCCTAAAAGTTTCACATTTTCCACCAACTTAGTTTAATCACTAATAATAGAGCGTTGAAACAACAAGAAAGTCATTAAAAGGATCGAGTACATCATTAATTAAAGATGGAGAAATTAGTCTCCAAGCTGATTCACAAATATAATTGGGATCCCCAAATGACAAAAATTAACACCTGATCCAGGTAAAGCGAATAATGTAACCAAATATAATATCACCTTCCCGATTATGTTCTGTAATAAATATCCTTTATTTTTCTTGATATAATTACTCTTCCAGGGATTGTATACACTTGTGTTCTACTCCAAAAAACGGGGCGAGCCCAAAGTCACAACTCAACTCGTAGACTGTTTTTTAAAAATGTGCTTTGTGTTCGGAGCTTTACTCTATGGTCGAATCTTTTCCTGGTGATGGTCAACGTCGTCAATTGCTGAACTTTTCTCTTCTGAAACCAGCGACAAAACATGGAGTGGCGTGTAACCCGGCTGTGTTCATGAATTGTCTGGGATGTCATCGTCACGTTAGCAGTTTTGCCCTTTTAAAGTGGGTGAAGGCTGAGTAGAAGGTCGAGACCTTCAAGTGAACACTCTCTTTTTTTCCAGACAGGGCAATTTCCTGGTATTGTTCATTAATTTCTGCCTTTGAAATGCCATGTCAAGCGCTCTGTAGGAACGTGCCATACCAGTGTCCCTTGGACAGCTTCTCACCATGGTCCAGTGCAAGATGAAATTACAGGTGCAGAGCAATGCAGAATTAGAAGTGGATCTGATGTTGCTGTGTATGGAAGGCCTTGGTTGTGTTGATGACAGGACAATTCCAATTTTGACAGTTTAATTTACTGTTGCCAGTGGACAAGAGCAAAAGGAGAATACAGGGTTAGGCACCTGCCCCCGCATAGTGTGTCTCGCATGCTGGGTTGCAAAATCATGACTCCCTCTGCCTGGCACGCTCAAATGAGACAGTTTTCAGCTGGGAAAATGGAATATATCAGTACATGTAATATTGCCTGACCTCATAAAACAAAAGGGGGAAATTGCAGATTCTGACAGCCATTATGAATACTGTAGCGGCATCGAAACGACTCGGAGCCCGGCTGCAGTTACGCGCCTGTAATGGAAAACATAGGCAAGGGAAGTTGACTTGCTGTATGGAGCAAAAATGACTTGTCAGAAATTTGTTCTTTAGATGTTAAAAAGGCTGTTGAATTTCTGAGTATGTACACAGAAGAATGTTTAGCCTGAAGCAGAATCTGAAAATAGCCGGTAAACTGAGGTGGTCTGTGGCATTACTCCTGAATGGGAAGCAAATTGTGGGGAGAGTGACATGAAATAGATGCTATAATATTACTACGGTATATTCTTGAGAGAAAGCATTTGGAGGTCAAATTGTTTAAGGGCATCAACATTTTGGGAAGATTTTTAGGAAACCTAAACACATAGGGGCACATTTACTAAGGGTCCGACGGACGCATTTTCCTCAGGTTTCACATTTTTTTTTTCCATTTTACGCTGAATTGCCCCGGGTTTTTGGCGCACGCGAGCGGATTGTGGCGCATTGGCGCCAGCTTACATGTGACACAAATCGGGGGGCATGGCCGTCAGACTAACCGACTGATTCGGACAAACCGTGGAATTTAAAAAGCAAATTGTGTCACAAGATCAGCACTCACATGCACTGGGAAGAAGGTGAACTCCGGTGGACCTCAGCGGGGGAAGCCACACATGCAGGAAATTGGACGCACGATCTTAGTAAATCGCTGCAGTCGAACAACGCACCGCGGGATCGTGACAGGACCGGGTAAGTAAATCTGCCCCATTTTCGTTAGGGTTATGATCACAATTGACAAATGTCCAAATGGTATGTGCTGTACCACTGGGACCCTCACTAGAATGGGCAACCTAAGCCTCCCATTACTTATCATGGTTGAGCTTACAGTCTGCTACATCAGTCAAAATGACACGGATAGCGGAGACATTGGGGCTCATCGGATTTTGGCGCATTGGCGCCGGCTTACAAATCGGGGAACGATCCAACGGGATTTAACATTGGAAATTGTGTCGCAAGATCAGCACTTACAAGCACCGGGAAGACAAAGGTGAACTCCGGTGGACCTCGGCGGGGAAGCGACGGATGCAGGAAATCGGGAGCACGAGCTTTGTGAATTGCGCCGGACTTCATCTTCGTTGGACTGTCCGGATCGGGGATTGCGACAGGACCGGGGAAGTAAATTTGCCCCAATGTGTTACCCTTCATTTATTTCATAGATCTGCTGATTTGTGTCTAAATTTGCAACTTTTTACCAGCTCTCTCAAGTCAACCTATTCCAGATTAATCTCTTATACACGTGACTAGGAAAATATGGCATATGCTAGCCGGATATTCATCAACTAGCAAATTCTTAAATTTATTTGTAGTCATACTTATATATTCCTCATGTTCATACCTTCAGACATTTTGCTGAGACAAAAATTTTTGCCTGTATTTGTGGCCTGTACCTTCCCATAGAAGTCTACGGAGCTGTGAAAAATACTGATGCCACACAGGGCGTCGTCCACATGTGGCCCAGTTTGCAGATCAGTTTCAAGGGAACAAAATCATGTGACCTTCAAGGGGTTGGGACAACCCAGTGGCTTCGTAGCTCGCCTTCCATATTTTCTGCGCTCCACAAATATAGATGACAGATACTGAATAAACCCGGAAAAAAACAACGGACACAAATACGGATTTCAGATCCTTTTGTCCTGTATAAAACAGTGTCCTGTGTGCAGGTCTCCTTATTATGTGAATTCAGATGTTATAGTCAGATTTACAGGGACACACTTTTCAAAAAATCTATATTCCTCTAGTGGATCTGAGTGCAACTTTTTGGCAACAAATTCTTAAATTAACTCCAGATATTTCCAAATTAAACCACATTTATCAAGCAATCATGGCTGCTATCATAAATCTGACACTAAAAAGCTCCAGAGACAAGATCATTGGCTAATGATAAAGCTGGCCCACTGTACATTGGTCTTCTGGGGCACTTCTCCTGCTCATAGCTGGTCCATCCAAGACATCCTACACTAGACTATTCATAGACACAATAGGGCAGACTGTGTTGTGGTCTCAACCTGATGACCATTGTGGAATAATGAAGCGGGCGCTGGGAATAGGAGGAACTATTAAAAAAAGAAAAGAAAAAAACAATAATAAGAAAAAAGATCTCATAAAGGAGTATCATGTATTTCAATTATGCAGTAGGCATTTTTGTGAAATTTTTAGCATTCACTAGGAGGTTAATTTAAGTAACAAAATATAACTACAAAACTCTACAAATTGACTAAAATCCCTATATTTCTGCCAATTTTGTGAAACGAGCGGTACCTTTTGACCTACAAGAAGTCAGGGTTTGGAAGCCCTCTCCAGAAATGAGATGGAATACTGTTTGTATGTACGATATATATAGTGTTGCTCGATAAAGGAGGGCGATAAAAGTAGGATGTTTGTTTCCTCGTAACTTTAGTGTCTCCGGTTAGAGTCACCGAGTCAGGTAATTTACTGTGCAAGGAGTAACCAGCTGACTGGGGCAGATTGCTTACAATACCAAATGTTTTCCTTTCAACCCGGTGCGATCAATATCGAGTGCCTCAGTTAGGTTGCATTATTGGGAGTATGAGGAGCGCATTCCTTAATTCTCCAAGGGCTGAAAGCTGTTTTGGCTTTGGCTAATTGGGCCAGCCTGTGTCTGAGCAGGTTACTGTGTCTTTATAGCAGCAGCAGTGATATTTGGCCATCTCCTCAGAAGGAGCTTAATACGGAGTAGGCCTCTCTTCGCTGCTTTGTGTTAGAATGTAAGTGCTCTTGAATTAAATACAGCTCATGAATACTACAAGAGTATTCTCTTGGCAGGAAGACAACAAAGCTGGTGGTTCACGAGTTCCAGTGGCTGCCTTTGTCTATGACCAAGTGTAGTGGCGCCTTTGTGTGTTGTCGAGTGGGTTAAATAAGAAACGTAAAAACCATGAAAAGAAAAAGGATCATAAATAAAGTCACTCGAGGTGACGCGATATTTGTGTGATATGTGCAATTTAATGTCCCCATTTATTACAACTGATGGACTAAGCATTGGTTTTCTTTGCAGGTCCTTTGTGCAAGTTACGCCACATTATTTCATAATCCGGTCACTCTTCCGGATGTGCGCACAGTTGCGCCTATATTTTTTGGTGCAGGTGGTTTCATGCTACAAAATTGCGTCATATATTGGTTAAAAATGTGTCGCAAACTATGAAGCACACTACCAGCACAGCGTTATAAAAGTGTCCGACAAAATGCAACCGAGACACCATTGTGTCACATGCAACTAGCAAATCCATGTGAAAGCACCAAAGACAATTTTTTTTATATGCAAACCAGAACAAAAAACTGAAGCAGACACAATGGGGCAGATTTATCAAGCTGTCTAAAAGTAAAAAATGTTCTTAGTTGCCCACGGCAACCAATTACAGCTCCCCTTTTAAAACATTCATAGTAAAATGAAAGCTGAGCTGTAATTGGTTGCCAACGAAGAACATTTTTACTTTTAGACAGTTTGATAAATTTGCCCCAATGTGTCTGTGAAGAAAATGATCCAATGGGTGCGCAGTAATTATATTTGTCCTATGTAATGGCACTTTCTATGCAGTTCTCGTACCAGCAAATGAAGAATGTTGACAAAAATATTGAAAAAAAAAACTTTTTGCGTGTATAACTTATTATGCTGCATGTCACGGCACATTTTGTACTGTAGTTACTACACTACAAACAAGTAAAATGTGTCCGCTTCACGGGTCCCTTTCATACTAACTAATATCGTTTTGGTACGGTAGCACACAGCCAGATATACTTGAATGGGCAATACGACCATCCGGACCTTACCGATGGCAGAAAAACAATAGAGCATGTTCTGTGTTCCCCCATACGTATGGCCCGGCTACAAGGTGCCCTATGGAGAGGGGGGCGTGCTGAGTGCTCACTCCTCCTCTTGTCCAGGTGGCCACAGTTACTCCCGGGTCCCGGCCTGGGTGTAACATATGTTCATCTGAAGGAGGCCATAGGTAGAGGTTTCAAAATGTCTAAAATTAAGACCCAGCAAAGTTACACCAGCAAGTTAGTCTAAGCTCCACCACATTTATCAATATCTCCGATAGTTGAAGATTACCTTTTAGTTTACATTTGCATTCCCCTTTTCCAGTGCAGCGATGCCGATTTTCTCACACCGCATCCCATGTGTCATGTGGGACAGTTTTTAGAGGCTTTTATGACTAAGACCCTGGATAAAGGCAGCGACGTGCTGCGAGTGCTGTTAGAAGCTCTGAGTATGGGACGCTTCTTGGTAATATCTGACAGAAATTATTTATATTTTTTAAGAGCCCCTAAATGCATTAATAACATGTAATAATGGGTACTTACCTCATATGTTAGTGATCCAGCTCCTCTCAGGGAGGGGATAGAATACCAACCCCCGGCCAATTTTTATTTTTTTGTGCTTTGTGGCAATGGTTTCCACCAGGAGGCATGAGACTAGTGAGTACAGGATGTAACTGCTGAGAAGCTGAGTGGTTGCACTGGTCCCCGCCGCTGTACTGAAGGCCGTATTTACGAAGAGGTTCCGGCATCTTTGTAATTCCAGATCTGACTTTTTGCTAGTAGGACCTGCCACAATTTGGCTTCGGCCTCTTAATGTCTCCGGTGTGGTCCTGCACAACGCTTATCTCAACGCCATGTGAAAATTTGCCGGCTGCAGCATGTCCGCAGGCGTAGGGACAGTGACGCCCTGCCCGGTCTCGCCCTCCCTTCACACCCCATTGCCATGAGGGTGGCGGATTGGGCAAAATAATTGCAAGTATTAGCAATAAGCTATAAGCATTAGTGATCATTTCAGGATATGGCGCAGGGGCCCTGATAAATGTCCCCCTGTGTGTCCATGCCCTGGCCAGCCCTTCTCCTCTCCCTATCATGCCCATTGTCTTAAAGTGGGGCGGGGATAGGAAACTAAAATTGATTGTAATTCCAGGCTGCTTGTCTGCCAGTAAGTCATAATCAATGTCCCCCCGTAATGTCTACACTATATTATGTGAGATGCATTTGAGGGCTGTTAGAATATAATAACATCCTAGAAAACCAGTTATTTTTGGCGTCATTCTTGGGCATAAGAAAAAAAGATTCTTTAAATTGCATTCGTAGCGCATGTAATGCATCATTTTGCCTGTGGGGGCACTGCAGGGAAACTGAGCACTTCCAAAATATCCCCTCAGATTACAGATAAATATTTGGGGTCGCAACATCATTGTTGCATTAATAGTTAATACAGAAGACATTTTGGTAAGAGGGGAAAACCACATTTAGCTTTAAAAAAAAAAAAAATGACCATCAGACCCCTAAGATTTACACTCACATGTTTGTCTGATGAAGTGGAGTCCTGCGCTGCGCTGTGTTTAAGTCCAGGAATGCCCACAATTTGTAGCAAAAAGCATTTTCAGAAATAAGCCTGAGGGGCTCTGGGGGCATCAACTTAAGCCCTTCCACACTCTTCCTTCTTTTAATTTGTTCACTCCTCCGGTACGAAGCTGGCCACCTCATCCAGTGACATCGCCCGGCTCCTGCACATGCCCAGTAGTACCGTCCTATGCAAGGAAGATGCTACCACGGGATTTGCAGAGAGTCGGGTGATGTCACCGTCTCTGTGTGCTGTAGGTGTGGGAGGAGGCAGTCAGCCTCTTACTGGAGGAATAAATAGATTATAAGATGGCAGAGTGCGGAGGGGCTCCCTCCCAGAGCCCTTCAGACTCATTTACATATTTTGCAAAACACTTTTTTTCTACAAATTGCCGGCATTCCTGAGTATAATAACACCGCGCAGGACTCCACTTCATTGGATGAACATGCAAGTGTTATGGGTCTGCAATCAGGGATTCTGATGGTACATTTTTGACTGCAATTGAATTATTTTTTGGGTATTGGTATTTTTTTTCATTTTGTTTAATATTGATTAAATTTTTTATTCAAATTTAGTTTCTCCTTATCACATGTTGGCATTGTACTGCAAGATGTATAGTGTACTGTATGGATACAACCTGACCACATACTATAGAAGTATTGAAATAATTAGATTTTATCTCTTTGATGACATTAAATGTTTATGTTCCCGCACACGATGCACATTGCGATACTGACGTTTCAAATACAATTGGATGAGAAAAACGAGGCTTTTATAGAGTGAAATGTCAGTGGTGGCTGTAGATGTACATAAATGATCCTACTTGTTGGGCACAAATGGTGAGAAGAAGCAGGTTGGAGACAAATTAATTTTTATTGTTTTGAGTAAAATGGATCAAATGTTCTCCAAAATGCGTTTTATGGTTGGAATTACAATTACCCTTTGTGTAACATTGCCAACATTGTCAGCCATAATAGCCTGTGCTCTGGCATGTGCGGCGGAGACGGTAGGAGTAGCCTTCTCCCCCATCGGCGCTGACGCTGTCCTGCTTCTCTTATTCTGGCAGCTGCTCAGTCTTGTCAGTTAAGAGTTCAATATCTGCCGCTGCGAATGAGAAAAGATGGGATGGGTAGGACCATTGTATTTGGTCTTCTGACCCTCCATGTTGCCCATGAGCAGTGAAGGGTAACTTTTGACAAGTCGTGTCAGATGTGACAGGCAATCTAGTTGAGTTGAGTGGAAATGTGCTGTACAAGTTTGAAGCCTTAGTTGGGGGCATCGCTGGTGTTCAATGCATTTAAATTGACGACAAGCTGCATTGTGTTCTTCATTCCAGATCCTGACTTACACGGTTTTGCTTCTTTAGTATTGTGGTGTTTTTTTTTATATTTCTTTGCATAAAACTGAATAAAAGGAAACCAGCTACAATCCCGTCAGACATTGCTTACATTGTGTACTTTGTGTGGGATTCATGGTATACAATAAAGAATTGTCAAGCTCACCGTTCTATATATTAACACTGAAGAAAAAAGGTCGGGTACAGTCCCCTGTTAAAATTACCGCTTGTCGTAGTCAGATTAGGGAAAGTATATAATATTTGGAAGGCCAGGATTTACGCTTTTAAACTATATGGCAAAGAGAGATACAAATGTGCTCACATTTTTGTAACATATAAGGCGTAGAGCTTTTACTCATTATACGGATCTCTATATGTCCTGCATGTTGGTTTGCATTGTTAACATGTCAGGTGGCATTAGCTGCCCTACATGGGGGCAGGGTATGGTGGTGGAAGAGATATAAATTTATATAATTGTTAGGGCTCATTTACACGCCTGTCTTTGTTGATGTATATGCAGCCGCATATACGTCCCCATAGACTGTAATGGCGGTCCGGCGGCGGCCCGGTGCCACACATGTGTGGCACTGTTCCGCGCCGCACACCGGGAAAAGATAGAGAATGCTCTATCTTTTCCCGTGTGTGCGGCCATGTGCCGCTGTTTTCTATGGAGGGGTCACTGCCGTGGGAATGTAGCCTTACTGTTTGTGGGCGGAATAATCAGGACTCGCTTTTGATAAGTAATAGGGACTCTCATTGTCAAATACTATATGTGGGGAGGGTAAGCAGGACTCTCACTGTCTATCACTGGGTGTGGGTGGAGTAATCAGGACTCTCATTATCAATCACTCTGTGTGGGAGGGGTAATCAGGACTCTCACTATCAATCACTGTGTGTAGGAGGGTAATAGGACCTCTCCGTCAATTAGGTGTGTAGAGGGGCATCAGGACTCTCACTGTCATTTACGTGGTGGGTGGGTATCGGGGTAATCAGGATCTACACTCAATCACTGAGTGTGGGGGGGTAATCAGACTCTCACTGTCAATACTGTGTGTGGGGGGGGTAATCAGGACTCTCACTGTCAATCACTGTGGGTGGGCGGGTAATTAGGACTCTCTATCAATCACTGTCGGGTTCGCCCCGACGGGACCCCATAGTGCGTCTGCGGGGGTGGTAATTCGGTGGTTGGCGGGGGTAGGGTTTAGGGTGACGGGGTTAATTAGGATATCAAACATTCAATCCTGGGTGTGGCGGGGTAGGTTAATCAGGCTCACTATCAAGCACTGTGTTGTTGGTAGGCGGGGTAGGTAATTCAGGACTCTCACTGTCAATTACTGTGTGTGGGTGGGGTAATCAGGACTCTCACTGTCAATCACTGTGTGTGGGCGGGGTAATCAGGACTCTCACTATCGATCACTGTGTGTGGGCGGGTAATCAGGACTCTCACTATCAATAACTGTGTGTAGGCGGGGTAATCGGGACTCTCACTGTCAATAACTGTGTGTGGGCGGGGTAATCAGGGCTCTCACTGTCCATCAGTGTGTGTGGGTAATTAGGACTCTTACTGTCAATCACTGTGTGTGGGCGGAGTAATCGGGTCTCTTACTGTCAATCAATGTGTGTGTGTGGGGTAATCGTGACTTTTGCTATTAATTACTTCGTGTGGACGGGGTAATCAATACTCCCACTGTCCATCACTGTGTGTGAAGAGGGGTTATTGGGGCTCTCACAAAAAAAAAATTAGTTTTATTCAACATCCCATGTTCACAAAAATCCTCTTCCAAATCCTGCTGCACATCCATAGGGCAGCAAATTACCTGACCGGTTCTCTTTTTAGATAATAATACATAAAATTGTAATAACTGGCAACCAGCTTAATAGAGTAACAAGACTGTATTCTATTTTGTTGTATTATTGTTTGTTTACTTATTAGGGTGACGGTACCAGGCTTGTTCCAGGACTTCCTTCTACAGTGGTGGACTACAAATTGTACAGATTGGATTGAATGCATAAGTTTCCATTTCTACATCAGTTGAATGACAAATACAATTAATGTATTATCGAGGTCTTGCCTTGAGCAGCAGAAGAAAGGAAAATGGTCAGGAACAGACATGGGTTCACAAAAGGAGGTTCAAAAACCTGTAAAAGTGGTAACTAGATACAAGTATTCAGCTAGAAATACATTCTATTTACAACCTCTATCTCTGATTTTGTCTTGGATTCCCAGTATATCACATTCTGGTAAAAAGTTGTAAATTTGGCCGATAGACCCTTATTAAGGGCTACGAACCGCAATATTAGAAATATCAGACGGATTGTACATGTCCTCACTTTCCCATCCACAAGTCATAATCATTCATGTGAAATATTAAATCCCTTACTATTATAGGGATTTCTATGAATATTGGCATTTTCACACGTTTCGTTTTCTTATATTCATGTTTCATTATGTCAGAGGTGACAAAAATAATCAAACTCTTATAAACACAGAAAGGGCCCTAGAATTTCAATTACCTCTAATTGTCCTCATTAAAATGTCAAGTTTTGAAAAAATAAAGTCAGACCACCATGGCACTCTAAGATTTCACAGGCTCGGGGCTCGGCTGCCAAAAAGCCAATCATTGGTCCCATAAAGAAAACAGTGAAAAAAACAAAACTTTACACAGTGCGTAATATAATGTAAAAGAGCTGGAGAATTCAAAGGTCACATTAAGTGGTTAGGTAAACAAGCCGGGGAGAAATTGGAATTTGCTTACGGGGATAATTTTCCCAAAGTTGTATGGTTTTTGAGAAAGGTTATGGAGAAGTGAAGAGCGCTCATTCATTATTGGGGACATTCCAGGCTCAGACTCTCATCATTTTGCCTCCTCATCTACCTTATTCGTGTTTATTGTGCACTTTTACAAATTAAATTAATTCGTAATAACAGTGTCGACTGAACTTTTAGCGAAATAAAAATGTTCCCCCGTCAGTCACGTTCCCACAAGCCTTTCTCATCCCTTAAAGCATCTCTGGGTTTCATTAGTAATAATGTCAAGTCGTGTTCATTATCTAGTGTGATTTTAATTTACAGCTTTTGATATTCATAGAAGGTAAAGTGCTCGGCTTTACCTCGTGCCGCTAGATCCGTCCTATTAATGTTACAGCTTAGGAGGATTCTTTGTGATATTTACCCATAGAGTCTTCGTTACCTGCACAAAGTGACATTTTATTTTCTTACTTGTATTCAGCCTTTGGTGATGTAATGGCCCAAGAAGAATTGAACTTTTCAGTAAAAGCAAAAAGATTCCTGTGCTTTACTATAATCGGATCCATTCAAGATGCGATGTACAAAAGAAAAACTCTCTAAAAACTTTGTAGGGCAGATCATGACGGTTTCTTGGTGCACGCCATGGATTTTGCGTCATATTGACTCTTACACCCTTACACTCTTTCAACAAGTTGGACCGGCCGGTAGTGAACAAGGCAACAGGGTGCAGGTTACAGCTAAGATCTTGCCAAGACCAGACCTGGCGAAATTTTTCAAAACCGGTGCACGAGTGGTGCACCACATGTGCTAAGAGGTCAGATCCTCCTTGTAATTCTGGGATGTCGTGCTGGCTGTGCCGATTTTAAGGACTGGTGCACCACCCCGGCCCTGTGTGTTTCCTTGCCCTACAATCTTTTCCTTTGGGGAGACGTGTCTTGAGGTTGAGAACACCGGCCATAGAGCAAGGCAACGTAGACATTTGCCTTGGCCTATATTGATAATATTGATTATTATAGGACTTATTGGTCAGGACCCCATTTTCTTTTTGGCCAGTCCTGCATACGCCCAGCAAGACCTACTTTCCTAAATTTCTCGTATTCTCTTGTCTACCATTGCCTCTTAAAGGAGTTTCACAGGCTAAAAATGATGGATATAATATAAAATAGGTCCTTAACATCCGATTGTAGGGGTTTGACACCCAGCACCCCCACATATCGGCTGTTCTCAGTAGTTGATAAAACAGGAAGCGGTGGGCTCCAGTCTTAGTGTCGTGGTCAGGCCAGGTTACTGCTGCTTTTCTGTTTAGTTAAAGCAGGACAGATGTGATTTGGCGCTTAGCTGCGCTGTCTCATATCAGCCACTATACTAAGAATGGAGCTATTTGCTATTTGTTCTGTGTATCAGCCCCTCAAATCTGTCGTAGGAATCGATCATCCGTACTTCTAGCCTGGAAAACTCTCTTTAAAGTAGATATTTTGGAATCTAACACCGACTATACCGGACACATCTTATTGTTGAAGTTTCGTAAACTAAAGATGAAACTTAATATCCAGTATTTTGTTGTATTTTGCAAAATGTATAATTTCTTGAATTGCCGCACTTTTGGACAGAATAATCCTTTTCTGAGAAGACCTTGCTCTATCACACAGGAACATGACGAGCCGCTGGTAATGCACTGCCGCCATGGCGTTCCACGGGGTAATTTATTTTCCACTTGATAATTATAACCATGAGCTGATTTACATTTTTTCCCATTTTCTGACCAAATTATTTTATTATTAGAATTCATGACTGTGGGTTTTTAAAATTGAATTATGATGACATTTCAAGTTCCAGTTAATTTAAAATGTTTAACGTTAGGTCATTAGCTTGACCCTCCATTTTTTTCTTCCATCATTAATAGCTTCATTAAACTGTTTGCTACATGTTTGGTTTTTGTTTCTTTATGTTTAATGTTCTGACATTTTTAGAGGAGGGCGACAATAATTGCTGGCGTAAGCAAAGCTCTTCCATAATGTGAAAAGGCTACATTATCATCACTTATTAGTAGGTTTCTATATCATTTATAAAAATATCACTTTTCTTACTTTGTTGCAAATTTCTGGCATCGAAATGTTCCGGTGTTTATTGTTGTTTTTAAAGTGTTCTGGACCCCCAAGCCTCCTTATACAGGAATGGTCGAAGTTTTACTGATTCTGCACAGGTTCATGACATTTCCATGCTAAAGGAGATGCCCATCAAAATAAAAATGGGGTTTGTTGCATGTGAAATTTTAAAGGGGGTTACAGTACTTAACCTCTAAGCGCTCTGCGTCCTATATACAAACCCCAAATATATATTATCACCGTGTCCGTCACAACCCGTAGAATAAAAATAAATAATTATTGAACCCGCACGATGAACACCGTCTAAAAAAATATTGCATTATTTAATCCCACAAAAAATGCAATAAAAAGTGATCAAAAAAACATATGTAGTCCAGAATGATACTAGTGCAAAGTACTCGGAAGAATAAACTGCCACATGTGGGGGGTCTCTGTACTCGGAAGAATAAACTGCCACATGTGGGGGGTCTCTGTACTCGGGAGAAGTAATGGCCACATGTGGGGGGGTCTCTGTACTCGGGAGAAGTAACGGCCACATGTGGGGGGGTCTCTGTACTCGGGAGAAGTAACGGCCACATGTGGCCCCTTCCACATGTGGCCGTTACTTCTCCCGAGTACAGAACCCCCTCCTCCCCCCTGCGCCCTTTAAGCTTTCTCCATAGGATCAGGACACCCCCACCCAACATATGGGCCAGTTACTATACTTCTCGCGGGCCCGAGTTTATCAGAGACGCCTGCACACCACGCGCTATCGATGGTAGCCTTTACCATCGTTTCTCCCGAGTACAGAGACCCCCCCAACATGGTAGCCGTTCCTTTTCTTCCCCGAGTACGAGACCCCCCCACATGTGGCCAGTATTCTTACTCCCGAGTTACAAGAGACCCCCCATGCTGGCCAGTTTATTCTCCGACTTTAACAGGAAACCCCCCACATGTGGCAGTCTTAATTCTTGCCGAGTTACAGAGCCCCCCACATGTGGCATTTTATTCTTCCGAATACTTGGCACTAGTCTCATTTGGACACATATGTTCCTTTCTTGAATCACGTTTTATTCTGCATTTCTTTTTTCACTGTGGGATTAACTACGGTTGCATATTTTTTTAGACGGTCATCTGGCGGGTTCAAATATATTCATTTTATTATCGGTTGTGACGGACACGTGATAATATACATTTGGGGTTTGTATATAGAGCAGAGCGATTAGAGGTTTATACGTAACCCCTTTCACATGCAACAAACCCCATTTTTTATTGTTGATGGGCATCTCCCTTTAGCATGGAAATGTCATGAACCTGTGCAGAATCAGTAAAAACTTCGGACCATCTCCTTATAAGAGGCTTGGGGGCCAGAACACTTTAAAAACAACAAACAAACACCCGGAACATTTCGATGCCAGAAATTGGCAAAAGTAAGAAAAGTGATATTTTTAAAATGATATAGAAACCTACTATAAAGTGATGATAATGTCAGCCTTTTCACATTTGGAAGAGCTTTGCTGTACGCCAGCAATTTTGTCGCCCCTCTTAAAAATGTCAGAACATTAAACATAAAGAAACAAAAACCAAACATGTAGCAAACATTAATGAAGCTATTAATGATGGAAGAAAAAAATGGATGGGTCAAGCTAATGACCTAACGTTAAACATTTTAAATTAACTGGAACTGAAATTCTCATATTCAATTTTAAAAAACCCACAGTCATGAATTACTAATAATAAAATAATTTGGTCAGAAAAAAAAAAAAAGGAAAAATTTTTAAATCAGCTCATGGTATTATCAAATGGAAATAAATGTAACACACAACCATCGATTCCGTGACGCCATGGGCAGTGCATTCCGAGTCAAGGTCTTGCCTGTGGTGATGCAGTTTCAACAAGGATTGATTCGTCCAAAATGGCGGGGCTAACAAGAAATTACATTTGCAAATACAACAAACTACTCGATATTAAGTTTTCATCTTTAGTTTACGAAACTTCAACAATAAGATGTGTCCGTATAGTCGGTGTTAGATTCCAAAATATCTACTTAAAGAGAGGTTTTCCAGGCTAGAAGTCGGATGATCGACCTACGACAGATTTGAGGGCTGATACACAGAACAATAGCAATAGCTCCATTCTTAGTATAGTGGCTATTGAGAACGCGCAGCAAAGCGCCACATCATATCTGTCCTGCTTAACTAAACAGAAAAGCAGCAGTAACCTGGCCTGACACGACACTAACTGGAGCCCACCGCTTCCTGTTTTATCAACTGACTGAAACAGCGATAGTGTGGGGGTGCGCGGTGTCAAACCCCTACAATCGATGTTAGACCTATTTTTATATTATATCCATCATTTTTAGCTGTGAAACTCCTTTAAGAGGCAATGGTAACAAGAGAATACGAGTGTAAACTTGGAAAGTGGTCTGCTGGCGTATGCAGGACTGGCCAAAAAGAAATGGGGTCCTGACCAATAAGTCCTATATAACAATATTATCCAATATAGGCCAAGGCAAAGTCTACTTGTTGCCTGCCTATGGCCTGGTTTTCTCAACCTCAAGACACGTCCTCCCCAAGGACAAATATTGTGGGCAAGGAAACACAGGGCCGGGGTGGTGCACCAGTCCTTAAAATCTCGGCACAGCCAGCACGACATCCCAGAAGTACAAGGAGGATATCTGACCTCTAGCACATTGGTGCACCACTCGTGCACCGGTTTTGAAAATTCGCCAGGTCTGTCTTGGCAAGATCTTAGCTGAACCTGCACCCTGTTGCCTTGTTCACTACCGGCCGGTTCCAACTTGTGAAAGAGTGTAAGGGTGTAAGAGTCAATAGGACGCAAAATCCATGGCGTGCATCAAGAAAACCACATGAGATCTGGCCCTACAAAGTTTTTATAGTTTTCTTTTGTACAATCGCATCTTGAAGATCCGCTTTAGTAAAGCACAGGATCTTTTGCTTTTACTGAAAAGTTCAATTCTTCTTGGGCCATTAACTCACCAGACTGAACACGTAAGAAAATAAAATGTCACTTTGTGCAGTAACGAGACTTATTGGGTAATTCATCACAAGAATCCCCCTAAGCTGTAACATTAATAGGAGGATCTAGCGGCACGAGGTAAACCGAGCACTTACCTTCTATGATAAAAAGCTTAAATAAAATCCACTAGATAATGAACACGACTTGACATTATTACTACATGAAACCCAGATAGCTTAAGGGATGAGAAGGCTTGTGGGAACACGTGACTGCGGGGGAACCATTTTTTTATTCGTCTAAAGTTCAGTCGACACTGTTACTTACGAATTAATTTAATTTGTAAAAGTGCACAATAATAACACGAATAAGGTAGATGAGGAGGCAAAATGATGAGAGTCTGAGCTGGAATGTCCCCAAATGATGAGTCGCTCTTTCACTTCTCCATACCTTTCTCAAAACCATACAATTTGGGAAAATTATCCCTAAGCAAATTCCAATTTTCTCCCCGTGCTTGTTTACCTACACCTACTTAATGTGACCCTTGGAATTCTCCAGCTCGTTTACATATAAGTACGCACTGTGTAAGTTTTGTTTTTTTCACTGTTTTCTTTATGGGACCAATGATTGCTTTTTGGCAGCCGAGCCCCGAGACCTGTGAAATCTTAGGTGCCACTGGTTGGTCTGACTTTATTGTTTTCAAAACTTGACATTTTAATGAGGACAATTAGAGGGTATTGAAAATTCTAGGGCCCTTCTGTGTTTATAAGAGTGTGATTATTTTTGTCACCTCTGACATAATGAAACATTCGCAGAATATATGAGAAAACAAACGTGTGTAAAAAGCCAATATTCATAGAACTCCCTATAATAGTAAGGATTTAATATTTCACATGATGAATTTGACTTGTGGAGGGGAAATGAGGACATGTACAATCCGTCTGATTATTTCTAATATTGCGGTCGTAGCCCTTAATAAGGGTCTATTGGCCAAATGTACAACTTTTTACCAGAATGTGATTATACTGGGAATCCAAGAAAAATCAGAGATACGAGGTTGTAAATAGAATGTATTTCTAGCTGAATATTTTATCTAGTTACCACATTTTACAGTTTTGAACTTCCATTTGGTGTAACCCATGTCGTTCCTGACCATTTCCGTTTGCGGCTCAGGCAAGACCTCGATAATACCAGGCATCCACCGTGGTTACGCAAGAAGGGTCGGAGGGGGGGCTTACAGGTAATCGGTAGTAAGAAGCGAAACTGGTGAGGTCGGTAAAGGGTACCAGCATGGATGCCAAGTGCAATTTAAAATAGTTTTTGCGGGTAGTTGGACCAAGATTATCATAAAGCTCATGATACACGGGGAACTTGTGATTTTTCGCAATCTGACGACCATAGGTAAAGCATCCGCAAGAAAGGTCACCAGAGGTCAGGGGTCTGTCGGTAACATGAGTTGTCGGTAAGTCGGATGGCCTAAGGAGGGGACCGCCTGTATATTAATGTGTTTATCATGCACTATGTAGAAATGTCGAATCTTATGCCATTCATCCAATTCTGTACAAGTTGTAGTCCACACCGTAGAAGGAAGTCCTGAAAAGCCTGTACCGAGCTGTTAATAAGTAAAAAAAAAAGCTGCAACCCACACAAACAATCTAAGACAACAAAATGAATACAGTCTTTGTTCCTTATAAGCTGGTCGCCAGTTATTACATTTTATACTTATGCTATCTAAAAAAGAGAACCGTCAGGTAATTGTCGCCCTATGTGTCGTGCAGCAGGATTTGGAAGAGGATTTTTGTGAACATGGGATGTTGTAATAGAAACAAATTTTTTTTTGTGAGAGCCCATACCCCCTATTCCACACAGTGATGGCCAGTGGTAATATGATTTTACCCGCCCTCACAAAGTAATTATAACAAAGTCCGATTACCACCCACACACATTGATTGAAGCTAAGAGAGTCACTGATTACTCCGCCCAAGACAAGTGATTTGACGTAACTAGTCCTAATACTGCCACATCAAACTACCTGATGTGACAGTGAGAGCCCGATTACCACCCGCCCCTTCACACACAGTTGTTTGCAGTGATAGTGATTAACGCCCCTACCAGTATTGGTACAAGACATCAGTACACCACCCCCTGAAGTACGATCCCAGTAGTGATAGTGAGAGTCCTGATTACACCAACCCCGTTACCACCCCCCACACAGTGATTGACAGTGAGAGTCCCTGATTCCCCCCCACAACCACAAACCACAGTTATATTAGTGGGTCCTGATTACCCCCCTACACACAAGTGATTGATAGTGAGAGTGCCTGACGTACCCCACCCCACACCAAATGATTGATAGTTGAGAGTCCTAATTATGGACACGCCCACCAACAGTGATTGATATGTGAGAGTCCTAATTACTCCCGCCCACACAAACCCGTATTGTAGTTGAGAGTTCATATTCACCCCCGCCCACCACACAGTGATTGACGATTGACAAAGTCCTGATCACCTATCCCGAACCCCACAACACGCTGATTGACAGTGCAGAAGGTCCAAATTACCCCGCACCCCCCACACAATATTGAAGGGGCTGCTACCCCCAAAGTAAATTGACAGTGAGAGTCTGATTACCCCCTCCTACAACCAGTAATGACAGTGAGAGTAGATTACCTCCTCACTACACAGTGATTGATGAGTGAGAGTCTATTACCCGCCCCACATTCAGAGTTGATCGATAATTGAGGGTCCTGATACTATCACCACCCACAACACCAGTGATTGCAGTTGAGAGTACTGCTACCCGCTCACACTACATATGTGGATTTGACAATGAGAGTCCTATCTACTTCACAAAAGCGCGACGTCCTCTAGGTTCCGCCCACAAACCAGTAAGGCTAACATTCCCTCCCAGGGGACGCTATAGCCCCTATAAGAAAAACACGGCACAGTCTGCCCACAAGCAGCATCTCTATTCTTTTCCGTGTGCGGCGCGGAACAGTGCCAACATGTGGGCACACGGGCCACCGACGCCCGACCGCCATTACATCGTTATGGGGTAGCGTATAGTGCGTGCTGAGCTGCAGATACTCAACAACAAAGACAGGTCTGAAAGAGCCCCCTATACATCTATTAAATTATATCTCTATCTCTTTCACCACCCAACCCTGCCCCCAATGTAGGGCAGCTTAATGACCCACTCTGACATGTTTAACAATGCAAACCAACATGGAGGTACATATAGAGATCCGTTATTAATAGAGCTAACAAGACCCTAACAGCCTTATGTGTTTCAAACAATCAGGAGCACCTATTTGATCTCTCTTTGCCAGTATAGTGTTTTAAAAGCGTACATCCTGGCCGTCCAAATATGACATCTTTCCCTAATTACGACAAGCAGGTAATTTTAACAGGGGACTGTAACCCGGACCTTTTTTGTTTCAGTCGTTAATATAGAACGGTTGAGTCGACCAGATTCCTTTAATCTGTATACCATGAATCCCACACAAAGTACACAATTGTGCGTAACATGTCCTGAGCGATGGTAGCTCGGTTTCCATTCTTGATGTCAGGTTTTTATGCAAAAGAAACTAAGAAAAAAAAACACAACCACAATCCTAAAGAGCAAACCGTCGGATCGTAGTAAGTCTATGATCTGGAAGGAAGAACACAAGGCAGACTTGCGTCAATTGGAAATGCATTGAACACCGCGTGCCCAAGCACCTTAAGTCTTCAACTCTGTCAGGCAAGCATTTCCACTCAAACTCAACTAGATTGAGATTGGTCCACTCTAGACGACTTGTCAAATGTTAACCCTCACGTGCTCATGGGAACACATGGAGGGTCGAAGACCAAATACAACTGGTCCCTACCATCCAATCTTTTCTCATGTCGGCAGCGGCAGATATGAACCTTAACTGGACACACTGAGCAGCTGCCAGAATAAGAAGAGCAGACAGCGTCAGCGCCGATGGGAGAAGGCTACTCCACCGTCTCGCCCGCACATGCCAGAGCAACAGGCTATATGGCTGACAATGTTGGCAATGTTACACAAAGGGTAATGTTAATCCAACCAATTAAAACGCATTTTGGAGAACATTTGATCCCATTTTACCCAAAACATAAAATTAATTTGTCTCCACCTGCTCTTCTCACCATTGTGCCCAAAAGTAGGATCATTTTATGTACACTTACAAGCCAACATGACATTTCACTCTATAAAAGCCTCGTGGTTTTCTCATCCAATTGTTTTGAAACGTCAGTATCGCACTTCATGTGGGCGGGAACAAAACTTTAATGTCATCAAAGAGTAAATCTAATTATTTCAATACTTTTATAGTTGTGGTCAGTGTTGTATCCATACAGTAACACTATACTCTTGCAGTACAATGCCACATTGTAGGAACCCACCTTTGCTAAAAACTTTAATCAATTTAACAAACAAATGAAAAAAATACCAATACCAAAAAATAATTCAATTGCAGTCAACAATGTACCTCAGAAATCCTGAGTTGCAGACCCATACCACTTGCATGTTTCTCCATGAATGGAGTCTGCCGTGTTTTATACTCAGTGATGCCGGCAATTTGAGAAGAAAAAAAGTTTTTGGCAAAATAATTAATGATCTGAAGGCTTGGGGAGGGAGCCCTCCGCATCTGCGTCTGATAATCTCATTTATTCCTCCAGTAGAGGGCTGACTGCCTCCTCCCAACTAAGCACCCAGAGGTGACATCAACCCGACTCTCTGGCAAATACCCGTGGTAGCAAGATCTTCTTGCCTAGTTTTGGCTGCAACCAGGACGGGTACTTATGGCATGTGCGGAGCCGGGCGATGTAAGCTGATGAGGTGGCAGCTTCGTACCGGAGGAGTGAACCAAATTGAAAAGAAGGAAGAGTGTGGGTGTAAGTTGATTTGCCACAGAAGCCCACTCAGCTATTTGCACTGATGCTTTTTTGACTACAATGTGGGCATTCCTGAGATCTTAAACGACAGCACAAGGCAGGATCCACTGCTCAGACCAAAACCATGGTGAGGTGTAACATCTCTAGGTGGTCTGTATGGTCCATGTTTTTTTTTTTTTTTTTTTTAATAGCGTAAATGTGCTCTCACCCTACTAAACCATAAAATGTCTTCTATATAACTTTTAATGCACAATGATGATGCGACCCCCCGTATCATTATCTGTTGAATCTGAGTGGGGATATCTGGGGCAAGTGCTGCAGACTGGCTCCCTGCAGGTCCCCCACAGCCAAATGATGCATTACATGCGATACGAATTCAATTTAAAGATCTTTGTTTCTTTATGCCCAAGAATGACGCCAAAATAACTGGTTTTCGCTGGATTGTTATTCGAGTATTGCAACACTAACCGCCATCAAGGTGCAGTCTCACACTAATACCGTGTAGACATTTACGGGGGGACATTGAGATTATGACTTACGGCAGACCAAGAGCCGGAATAGACCAGCAATTTTAGTTCCTATCACCCGCCCCACTTGTAAGCAAGGGACATGCATAGGGAGAAGGATTAGGTGACCTGGCAGGGCATGGCAATCACACAAGTGGGACATTTATCGATGGCCCATCCGCGCCAGTATCCTGAAAATGATCACTAATGTATAGCTCTATTGCTAATACTTGCCAAGTATTTGCCCATCGCACACACTCATGGGGCAATGGGTGTGTGTAAGGGAGGGCGAGACCGGGCAGGCGTCACTGTCCTCACTCCTCGGACAATGCTGCAAGCCGCAAATTTCACATGGCGTTGTAGATAGCCTTTGTGCGGACCACACTGGAGACATTCAGAGGCCGAAGCCAAATTGGCAGGTCCTACTAGCAAAAGTCAGATACTGAAATTACAGATGCCGAACCCTGCTTCGTAAATACGCCCTTCAGTACCGGGGGGGGACCCAGTGCACCGCACTCAGCTGTCTCAGCAGTTTACCTACCACTGGAACTAGCACTAGTCTCATGCCGTTCCTGGTTGGTACCATTGCCACAAAGCCACACAAAATAAAAAAGTGGCAGGGTTGGTATGCTTACCCCCTCCCTGCAGAGAGGGGATCACCTAACTATGAGGTAGATACCCATTTTACTGTTAGTATGCATGTTAGGGGCTCTTAAAATATAAATACTATATTCTGTCAGAATTACCAAGAAGCGTCCAATACTACAGTAGCTTCTAACTACCGCAACTCGCAGCACGTCGCTGCCTTTATCAGCTGGTCTTAATAAGCTCTAAACTGCCATGACCTCGTGGAGAAACACTTCCCTGCCAAGGCTAGCGATGTGAGAAGGGTTATGCATCGCTGCACTGGAAAGGGGTAGCATCATGTACCACTAAATTTGACGTTTTTTTAGATATCATGTAACTAAAAGGTAATCGCCAACTATCGGAGATATTGATAAATGTGGTGCGGCAGCTAGGTACTAACTATGCTGGTGAACTTCCGTGCTGGGTCTTATTTTAGACTTTGAAACCGCTACCTATGCCCTCTTCTCAAGACAATGAAATCTGTTCACCCCAGAGCCGGGACCCATGAGTAACTGTGGCCACCTGACATAGAGGTGCGTGCAAGAGTGAGCACCTTGTTTCTCAGCCGCCCCCCTCATCTGACTGGGCACCTTGTAGCCGGGCCATACGTTGGGGGAAACACGAACTCTATGGTTTTTCTGCCACGTAAGGTCCGCGAGGACGTATTGGCACATTCAAGTATATAGGCTGTTGTGCTAACCGTACCAAACGATTTAGTTAGTTAGGACGGGACCCTGATGCGAGACCATTTTACTTGTTTGGTGTGTAGTCTACAGTCAGTCAAACTGTGCCGTGACATGCAGCATAATACGTTATCACGCACAAAAGTTTTGTTTTTCCAATATTTTGTCAATTCCTTCCTTTGCTGGACGCAGACTCGCATAAAGTGCCATTACATCGACAATCTTATACACTGACTAGCGCACGCCATTGGATTCATTTCGTTCACAGACACTTGGGACACATTTTTCAACTGTCTCAAAAGTAAAAAGTTCTTTCGTTGGCAACCAATTACACTCAGCTTTCATTTTACTCTGAATGTTTTTAAACGGGGCGTGCTGTAACTTAGCGGTTGCCGTGGGCCAACAAGGAACATTTGTTACTTTTAGACAGCTTGATAAATCTCCCATTGTCTGCTTCAGTATTTTGTGGGTCTGGGTTTGCATATAAAAAAAACTTGTCTTTGTGTTTGCACATGGATTGCTATGTTGCCGATTTGACACAATGTGCTCCGGGTGCATTTTTTTGTCGGACACTTTTTACGCTGGGCTGGAGTGCTTCATAGTTTGCGACACAGTTTAACACATTTTTAACGCAAGATATAGCTTGTGTGCAGGAAACCCATCGCACCAAAACATAGGCACGCTCTGCTACTGCGGACATCCCGGTAAGAGTGACCGGATGTAGAAATAATATCGGCGTACTTGCTCAAGGACACATGCAAAGAAAACCAATGTTAGTCACAGCTGTTAAATGGGGCCATTTGAATTGCACATATCACACAAATATGGCGTCACTCGAGTGACTTTATTTATGATCCCGTTTTTCTTTTCATGGTTTTTTACGTTTCTTATTAAACCCACTGACAACACACAACACGCCACTACCCACTGTGTAAGGACCACGGACCACTGAATCGCAAGCACGAATGCGGGTTCATTTAAGAACGCTGTAGACTGGATCTAGGGCACGCCACCATCTTGTACTCATAGCCAGAGGAAACTTGATGATGTATTCGTTGAGTAGGTTTCACAGGAGACTGCCATCTAACCAAACAGCAAGAGGATGCTGCGTAAAGCTTATGAGGCATCAACTATAACTGCTGCTGACTATACCAAAACACCGAACTCAGACACAGGGCCCAATTACCAAAGCCAAACACTAGCTTTTCAAGCCCTTTAGGAGAAGAATTAAGGAGTGCGCTCTCATACTCCATAAGACATAACCTAACTGAGGGCACCCCTCCCGATATGATCGCGACCGTCGTGTGCTAACGGGAAAAATTTTGCGTTTAGCTACAGGCTGCCCCCTACGTCAGCATCTGGGGTTACGTCATATTGCCTCACCAGTAATTACTGCGGGACTCGGTGAGCGTTAACCGGGAGACACGAAAGTTACGAGGGAAACAAACATCCGACTTTCATCGCCTCCTTATGAGACAGAGTTATAAAGCACCAGTATCATATCTAAACATACATTCCATTACATCGCATCGAAGAGGGGCTCAACCCATGACTGGATGGAGGCAAAAGGTACCAGGCCGCCCGTTGTCACACAAAGATTGGGTGCAAGAAATTATAGGGATTTATAGTCAATTTGAGAGTTTGGGTGTAGTTTATTTGTTATCTAAATTAACCTGCGCTGTGAATGCTAAAAATTTCACAAAAAAGTGCCAGACTACTGATATACTTGAAAACATTTGGATACTCCATTGAATGAGATTTTTTTCTATTATTGTTTTGTCTTTGGGCTTGTAAGTAGTTTCCGCTCCTATCCCAGCGCGCCGGCTCCGTGCCACGAATGTTCAGAGTTCGAGCCACACAAAACAGTCGTCGCCCTCTATATTGTCTATGAAAGTCTAGGGTAGGATTATTTTTTTGTGCCATGGTGGACCAGCTAGAGTCAGGAGAAGGTGCCCGCCAGAAGACCAATTACAGGTGCACGGCTCAGTCCTGTTATCATCTTCCATGATCTGTCTCTGGAGCTTTAGTGCGATTTACATCGAAGCGCATGCATTGCTTGATAAATTGGTTTTTTAGATTGGAATATCTGGAGTGAAGTTTAAGCATTGTTGCAAAAGTTGCACTGCAGAATCCAATAGTAGGAATATAGATTTTTTGAAAAGATGTTTCCCCTGCTAACTTGAGTACCACTGACTTCACATGTAATAGGGACCTGCACACAGGACTGGTTTTGATACCAGGACAAAGGATCTGAAATCCGTATGTGTCCGTTGTTTTTTTCCGGGGGATTTCAGTTATCTGTCATCTATATTCTGTGGGCGCAGAAAATATGGAGAGCGATCTAACGACGAAGCACTGGGTTGTCCCCCCCTTGAGGGTCACATGATTTTGTTCCCTTGAACTGATCGTCCAAACTGGGCCACTGTGGACAGAACGCCCTGTGTGGCCCAGTATTTTCACAGCCTCCATAGACTTTATGGGAAGTGGTACAGGCCACAATACAGGCAAAAAAATGTATGTCCAGCAAATGTCTGAAGTATGAACATGAGAATATATAAGTATGCACTCCCAATGACTTGTCATCCAAAAGCTATTGGCTAGTTGAGATATCCGGCTCGCATATGCCGATATTTATTTCCTAGTCACGCTATAGATCGAAATCTGGAAATAGGTTGACTTGAGAGAGATCGGGTAAAATAGTTGCAATTTAAACAAATCACAGATACTATGAATAAATGAAGGTAAACACATTGGGGCAATTTCTTCGGTCCTGTGCAATCCCCGATCCGGACCATTCCAACGCAAGATGAAGTCCGGCGCAATCACAAAGCTACGTGCTCCGCGATTTCCATGCCGTCGCTTCCCCGCAGGTCCACCGGAGTCAACTTTGTCTTCCGGGCTTGTGGAAGTGCTGATCTGCGAAAATTTCCAATGTTAAATCCCGTTGGATCGTTCCCCATTTGTAACCAGCCTAGCGCCATGGCGCCAATCGCGATGAGCCCCCAATGTCTCCGCTATCAGCTGGTCTTATTTGACTGATGTGAGAGACTGTAAGATCAACCATGATAAGTAATGGGTAGCTTAGGGTTTCCCATTCTAGTGAGGGTTTCCCAGTGGTACAGCACATACCCTTGGACATTGTCAATGTGATCTATACCCTAACGAAAATGGGGCGATTTAATTACACGGTCCTGGTCACGATCCGCAGTGTGCGGTTTTCGCTGCCAGCGATTTTATCTAAGTCCGTTGCGTCCAATTTCCTGCAGTTTTGGCTTCCCCCGCAGGTCACACGGAGTTCACCTTCTTCCCGTGCTGTGAGATGCTGTCTGGGACAAAATTGCTTTTTAAATTCCGCGGTTTGTCCGAATCAGTCGGGTAGTGCTGACGGCCATGCCCCCCGACTGTGTCACATGTAAGCTGGTCGCCAAGCGTGGCCACAATCCGCTCGCGTATACCGCCAAAAAAGCCGGGCAATTCAGCGCAAAACGGGAAAAAAAAAAAGATGTGAACCTGAGGAAAATGCGTCTGTACGGACCTAGTACACTGTGCCCTATGTGTATTTAGGTTTCCTAAAACTTCCCAAAATGTTGTGGCCCTGATAACATTTGACCCTCAAGCTTTCTCTCTACAAGAATATCTACCGTAGTAATATTATAGCCATCTATTTCATGTCACTCTCTCCCCCCACATTTGCTTCCCTTCGAGGTAATGCCACCAAGCAGAAGACAGCACCCTCAGCCATACCGGTCTATGTTCAGTCTATTCGCTTCAGGCTAAACATTCTTCGTGTACATACTCAGCTAAGTTCAAACAGCGTTGTAACATCAGAACAAATTTCTGACGATCATTTTGCTCCATACACACAGTCACTTTCCCGTGCCGATGTTTCCATATCAGGCGCATAACTGAAGCCGTGCTCCGGCGTTCGATTGCCGCTACAGTAATTCATAATGGTCGTGTCAGAAGTCGCAATTCCCCCCTTTGTTTTATGAGGTAAGGCAATATTACATGTATGATATATTCCATTTTTTCCCCAGCTGAAAAACTTGTTCATTTGCCATGGACAGACTGAGGGAGTCCCTGATTTTCAACCCAGCTGCCGACACACCTAGCGGGGGCACGTGCTAACCTGTATTCTCCTTTTGCTCTGGTCCATTGAACAGTAATTCAAACTGTCAAATTGGAATTGTCCTTCGATCAACACAACCAAAGGCCTTCCATCCCAGCCAACATCAGATCACTTCCTAATTCGCATTGCTCTGCCACCTGTACTGTCATCTTGCAGCAGTGTGTAGGAGGGGTAATCAGGACTCTCACTGTCAATTACTGTGTGTGGGTGGGGTAATCAGGACTCTCACTGTCAATCACTGTGTGTGGGCGGGGTAATCAGGACTCTCACTATCGATCACTGTGTGTGGGCGGGTAATCAGGACTCTCACTATCAATAACTGTGTGTAGGCGGGGTAATCGGGACTCTCACTGTCAATAACTGTGTGTGGGCGGGGTAATCAGGGCTCTCACTGTCCATCAGTGTGTGTGGGTAATTAGGACTCTTACTGTCAATCACTGTGTGTGGGCGGAGTAATCAGGACTCTTACTTTCAATCAATGTGTGTGGGTGGGGTAATCGTGACTTTTGCTATTAATTACTTCATGTGGGCGGGGTAATCAATACTCCCACTGTCCATCACTGTGTGTGAAGAGGGGTTATTGGGGCTCTCACAAAAAAAAAATTAGTTTTATTCAACATCCCATGTTCACAAAAATCCTCACAAACAGTCTCATGCGTATCTGTAACATGCTACTCGAGACTTACAGTACAAGAAAATTCTTCATTGTTGTGTTAGGGCAAACCTCTTAAACAAGTTGGCCCGATCACAGAATGGGGTCTAACTTGTGAGGCGGGGGTCTCAGTCAAGAGACTCCAAGAATCACAAGAACAGCAATCTCCATCTGATTGGGCCACCGCTGCTCGCATCTTGGGAGCGACGAGTGGCTGACGAAGTACAGACATCAGACCCCATCACTCCCTGTTCCCGTGATCTGTGGGGTCTCATCACTTTTAACTCTGTTACTCATCAAAGTGATTATGAGATTATTTTTTCCTCACAGTTTGTACTTCATTTAGGGTCAATGTTGGCTGATACGTTGTTGGTTTTTAAAAAGAAAAAAAAACAAACTGCACCCCTCAAACATCAAGAACGCCTTAAGAAGATTGTCTACCGTCACGTCATCTCCTAATGGGGTGAAATTTTTAATGGTCAATTTGTTTCCCTAAAATTTAAACATTTCCAAAAAGTAAAAGAGAAAACTCATCTTACATTTGATATGGCAATTTCTCCAGCAGGAGACCCCCACATGTGCCGTACTTCGCTCCCGGAATGCGAGACCCCCCACATGTGGCGTTACTTCTCCGAGTACCGGACCCCCCCACATGTGGGCCGTTACTTCTCCGAGTACGAGACCCTCACATGTGGCCGTTATTGCTCCCGAGTACAGAAACCCCCACATGTGGCCGCCGTTACTTACTCCTGAGTGCAGAGACCCACCACATGGGCCGTTCACTTCTCCTGAGTGAGAGACCAACCACATGTGGCCGTTACTTCTTCCTGAGTACAGGAGACCTACAATGGCCGTTACTTCTCCCGAGTACAGGAGACCCCCCCCACATGTGCCTTTACTTCTCCGGGTACAGAGACCCCCCCTCCACATGTGGCCGTTCTTCTCCGAGTACAGAGAACCCCCCCCCCCCCACGGGCCTTACTTCTCAGCGTAGTACAGGAGACCCCCCGGGGGGTCTCTGTACTCTGGAGAAGTAAAGGCCACATGTGGGGGGGGTCTCTGTACTCGGGAGAAGTAACGGCCACATGTGGAGGTCTCTGTACTCAGGAGAAGTAACGGCCACATGTGGTGGGTCTCTGCACTCAGGAGAAGTAACGGCCACATGTGGTGGGTCTCTGCACTCAGGAGAAGTAACGGCCACATGTGGGGGTTTCTGTACTCGGGAGAAGTAACGGCCACATGTGAGGGTCTCTGTACTCGGGAGAAGTAACGGCCACATGTGGGGGGTCTCTGTACTCGGGAGAAGTAACGGCCACATGTGGGGGGTCTCTGCACTCGGGAGAAGTAACGGCCACATGTGGGGGGTCTCTGCACTCGGGAGAAATTGCATATCAAATTGTAAGATGAGTTTTCTCTTTTTACTTTTTGGAAATGTTTAAATTTTAGGGAAACAAATTGACCATTCTAAATTTCACCTCCATTAGGAAGATCTTGACGGGTAGACAATCTTCTTAAAGGCTGTTTCTGATAGTTTGAGGGGTGCAGATTTGTTTTTTTTTCTTTTTAAAAACTCAAAACGTATCAGCCAACATTGACCACTAAAATGAAGTACAACGTGTGAGGAAAAAAAAATCTCATAATCACTTTGATGAGTAACAGAGTTAAAAAAGTGATGAGACCCCCACAGATCACGGGAACAGGGAGTCTGATGGGGTCTGATGTACAGGCAGTCCCCAGGTTACGTACAAGATAGGGTCCGGAGGTTTGTTCTTAAGTTGAATTTGGATGTAAGTCGAAACTGTATACTTTATAATTGTAGATCCAGACAAAAAAGTTTTTAGGCCCAGTGACAATTGGAGTTTAAACATTTTTTGCTGTAATGGGATCAATAAAGCTTCATTACAGCTGATCATTGCAGTCTGGGACTATAGTAAAGCCTCCAGAGATCTTCACCAGAGGTCAGAGGGGTCTGTCTGTAACTATGAGTTGTCTGTAAGTCGGGTGTCCTTAAGTAGGGGACCGCCTGTACTTCCGTCAGGCCACTCGTCGCTCCCAAGATGAGCGGAGCAGCCGGTGGCCCAATCAGATGGAGATTGCTGTTCTTGTGATCTGTGGAGGTCTCTTGACTGAGACTCCCACCGATCAGCAAGTTAGACCCCATTCTGTGGATCGGGCCTAACTTGTTTAAAGAGGTTTTCCCATAACACAACAATGAAGAATTTCTTGTACTGTTAAGTGCTCGAATGGGTTAAAGGTAGAATTTAAAGGTAGAAAATGTTGGGCAAGTCAGTAGTAGCATGAAGATGTTCCGGTAAGAGGTAGCACACATATCCGCAGTAATGACAGCCATTATGAATATAACCTGATTAATGAGCCAAATATTGCATTCAGCTCATTACGGCATACACATTGTAGACATATTGCATTAGGATAAAGATGCGATTAAATTACTAATTACAGAAACGCCAATGTGGCAGAATTATTTACTCAACATATAGTCAGACCTGACAGTGCAGGAAGAGGAAAGTAAAATTATAATTAGTATTTTTGTGTCGGGAGGCTCGTTACCTACCGTCTTGTGCTACACGGATTGTCCTGCTCAATCAAAATGTTTTGACAAATTTGACTTTTACAAGAGATTTCTTAATTAAAAAAATACATTTCAAATCTATTTCGGCGGCTGAATTATGTGTAACATTTTGTTTTATGAAATTCATTTATGTTATATAGTTGTTTATATAAAAGATAAATCGGGCTCTTCTACTGGTTTCAAACTTTTACTCCAAATTGTGTAAGTGAGTGTTCCTATTGTAGATATGAAATGGTATGAACCGGAACGGAATAATCCTGTATTCACAATGTAATGTTCACATTAACCAATTACCACCAATCATTGATCAATCATTGACCCCAGCGGTTACTTTACCATGTGTCCTGTCCTTCTCTTCCCGTGTCCATAGAGCTTTCATGTTATCTGCCACCTTCGTGAGCTTCAGTCCATCTTGCTAGCAAGTCAAATTGCAGAAGTGCAGAAGGACTTTTGTCAAGATTATTTAAGTTTTTGTTTTTTATTTGTGCTATTGGTTTATGCAAAGTACAGTAAGGTGAAAATCATTGAAATACAATATATGCTTCCAGAATATCACCTCATTTACTCTGATAAACATTAGGTCTCTTAAGGGGAGGCAGTCACCACACCAACCCCCTCCAAGCCCACATATTGTACTTTCTTCTGTAATATGTACGTCCCCTGAAGGCACAAATTTGTAGGTTGCGGCATGTATGAAAAATCATCTGTTATTTTTTTGTTGGATGCAGTCAGATAACACCACCTCCTGTTTGGTTCTGCCCACTCCATGCATCTGTCACCCCAGCCCTGCCAACTAATTGCGGATAGAAGAATGACGTCTCAATTGGGAGACGGCTGTGATGCCAGAAACATGGAGCAGGCAGAGCAAACTGACTGCAGGAGGCGGGGCTACCATGACTGCAGGAGGCGGGGCTACCATGACTGCAGGAGGCGGGGCTGCCATGACTGCAGGAGGCGGGGCTGCCATGACTGCAGGAGGCGGGGCTGCCATGACTGCAGGAGGCGGGGCTACCAAGACTGCAGGAGGCGGGGCTACCATGACTTCAGGAGGCGGGGCTACCATGACTGCAGGAGGCGGGGCTACCATGACTGCAGGAGGCGGGGCTACCTGACTTCAGAAGACAGGGCTACCTGACTGCAGGAGGCGGGGCTACTTGATGGCAGGAGGCGGGGTTACCTGACTTCAGGAGGCGGGGTTACCTGACTGGTTCGTAGAAAAGAATAAAAGTTGATTTTTCATTTGTGCTTTAACTTAGAAATAGGCCTCCAGGGGACAGACATATTACAGAGCTAAGGATTGGTTTCTGATAGTACTTTTCCTGTGTTCACTTACTTTTTGGCTGATTGGCTGTAAGTTAGGAGCGCAGTCACTGCGCATGGACATGACTCTTGCAGCAATCGGTGCTAAATATGCAAAAAATATACATGGGTTCCCCTACTTAAGAAAACCCAACTTACAAACGACCCATAGTTACACTAATTACAAACAGACCTCTGGATGTTGTTAATTTACTAATCTTTACCCCCAGGCCACAATAATCAGCTGTGACAGTTATCACAGGTGTCTGAAATTAAGCTTTATTGTTATTCCTGGTTCTTATGACAACCCAACATTGACTAGAGTTGCAATTATTAAATAAACAGTTTTGACTTCCATACAAATTCAACTTAAGAACAAACCTACAGAGTCTTGTATGTAACCCGGGGGCTGGCCTGTTTAGATTTTTTTTATTACTGGCTAAAATGGTACTTGAATGGTACCCACAATGAAATATTAATAAAAGCATATGCATTGTAAATATTCCTTTTCTACACAGGGCTCCAGTGACGGAGGGTTAGACTCTGCATAATGACCCCTCCCTGGCTGTGGTTTCTGGTGAGAGTTATAGTTTAGTTTCATTCTATGATGAGATGTAGCAGATTGTTTTATCTTGTTTAAACCTGAGATAATACATTTGAATTATTATTCCCGGTCTTACCTCGAGTGGTGAATATGAATGATTGATGTTTGTTCTTTACCCTGGGCCACCACATGTAATGTAATGATAGATCCTGCAGGATATGAAGTCATTTGTTTGCTTGAAAAGCGTCAGATGTTGGTCATGAATTTGTTTTAACAAATACAATAAGTACAGGCAGTCCCTGGGTTTGTTCTTAAGTTGAATTTGTATGTAAGTCGGAACTGTATATTTTATAATTGTAACTCCAGCAAAAAAAAAATTTTTGGTCTCTGTGAGAATTAGATTTTAAAAATGTTTGGTTGTCCTAAGAAGAAAGATTAACAATAAAGCTTAATAGCAGACACCTTTGACTGTTGTAACGGTTTATTGTAGCCTAACCCTATTGTTAAGTAAATTACCAAAATCCAGAGGTCCGTTTGTAACTAGGGGTCATCTGTAAGTCGGGTGTTCTTAAGTAAGGGACTGCCTGTATATGAACTTTTAAACTATGTTGCCAGGATAACCTCTGGTTGCCCCTGTGTTACATGATATGGAATCTATGCGAATTTGCTAATTTGCATTAAATGTGAAAAACATTGAAGAACATGCAAGTCCACAAAGCACTGTATGAACAACACCCTGTGCTGTGGTCCTACTAATCCACCCTTTATTCTCTCTACCCCCTCTATCTGGTGACCTATCGTATATACTCGAGTATAAGCCGACCCAAGTTTAAGCTGAGGCCCCCAATTTTACCACAAAAACCTGGTAAAACCGATATTTTTTTTACTCGAGTATAAGCCGAGTTTGGGTTTTCAGCACATTTTTTTGTGTTGAAAAACTAGGCTTATACTCGAGTATATATGGTATTTCACACAAGAGGAATATGTAATCCACAATCTGATCACATCTTTCTATTTGTGTCACATTTTGTATCTTCGTGGTTTTCGCTGTCATTGTCTCGCTATCTAATCTCCATCTCTTTCCTTCAATATTTATTACTACTCGGAGCAGCCTGTTCCTTATTTTGCCAAAAGTTCTTTCTTTCCGCGTCTAAACTGTGACAATTAACTATGATTTATAATGTCGGGAGAGAGTGCCCCTTCCACATTTAATAAATTTTACCGTAGAAAAATGATTTCTCTAATTATCAGCGCCAAAGAATGATGCAAATAAATGTGGCAATAATCTTGTTAAATAGTTTGGAGCCTTTAGATTATTTAATATTTCTTGGTATTTATGAGAAACATAAAGCTGTCACCCCGGGAAAAAAAAAAGAAGTTTCTTCGTATTTTACGAGATGATAGACTGTGGCAATTAAAGAGTATTATCCTCTCTTGTGAAGGAAGCTCGCGAAGGCTTTTCCCCGACATCTTGATGAGAGTAATAGCACGGAGATTGACGTCTGCTATGAGCTCCGCTTCCAAAACTAATAATTACAGAAACTTTCAGCAATCAGTCCTGCAAAGTTCTGCGCAAATACAAACATTCTCGTATCGCTGACCTTTTCCACTTTTGACTTGGGGCTGTTAAGGAGGCTGTATCCAGCACTTAGCACTTGACACCTAGCAGTGAATTTAAGAATAAAC
This sequence comes from Engystomops pustulosus, assembly GCA_019512145.1. Lineage (NCBI taxonomy): Eukaryota > Metazoa > Chordata > Amphibia > Anura > Leptodactylidae > Engystomops > Engystomops pustulosus. Next base: position 4,008,541 of record CM033651.1, read on the forward strand.
TTGTGAAGCCGGGGCTCTTACCAAAAGGTTTCCTTATGATTTCATCCGGAAGAGGCCTCTAAAAATAAACACCCTTCACGTTTGCCTTTTTTTACAATGCTTCATACTTTACTTTCTGTAGATCTGCCACTTTTCCACCAGGAGTTATTACCGTTATATATTTTACAGACACTTTACTGTCATCTAAGTGGTTTATTTTATTCCCCTGGCTTTGGGAAAACTACAAAAAGAATTTTGTAATCCGAATGTGATTGTGGGCTGAGAGTAATGTTTCGAGAAAAGGACCAAACGTAAATTACATTATGGCAATATTGTGTTTATGAAGACTTTAATACTTTAATATTGTGCCCGGAGTTGGCATTAGTTTTCAAAGTTGGATAAACAGAAGACGATACCTCTTATGGCGGATGGCTCAGAGATTTGTTTCTTAAGATTCTAGATATTCTGGAGCAGAAGTTTGCTTAAAAAAACTGCTTGTCTTAGGCTACATTCACACGGCCGTTGCCCGCTGTACCTTAGCATGGCGGGCACACGGCGGCGCATGGGGAGAGGAGGAGGTGAGTGCTGCTCCATGGCGCCGTATGCCAAGAAAAGATAGGACATGGACATAGGACGGGGTACGGAGCGGTAAGGTGCCACACGTGTGCCCCACCGTACCGCTCCCGTAGGGTGCCATGCGCACATTGCCGTCTGTGGGGGACGTATATCAGCTGTATATAATTACGAGGGAAGCTTGCATTGTAACCACTGTGGTGCATCAAGCACAGTATAAACCAACCCATATTACTGTTAAAATTTTTGTGAAAATCAATAACTGGAGGTTTCTATTTCATATACATCCGTGTTCAAATAAAGATGATCATTCAATTGTCTATATTCATAGTCAACAGAGGGTCAATTCATCACGCATGACACTCGTAACACTTGAAAATAGTCCTAGTACTTCTGAGGAACTTCCAAGCAATCTGCAGAGGAACCATCCAAGGCAGATCCACAACTTCAGTCTGGCAGCGGCAAGTCTTTGTGACTCTCCGGTGTACAAGCTGTGACGTCAGAGTGTGTGCCGGTCAGGACACACAATATTATGGCACCAGCAGCTGACGACACGGCTTGTGCTTAGGTGAAATAGCAAGTCATTTGTGCCCTATGAAACCTCTAGTTTAGGGGATTGTTAAATACAGTTTGTTATCCCCTGTCCGGGCAAAATCCAATGTAAGGGTATATTCACACAACCGTATGTCCACCCAACCTCAGCCGGATGGGCATTTGGAGCTGGAATGATAGAGCACGGCCCACACACGGCTGCCATTGTTGTCTAAAGGAACGAATCTGCGGCCGCATATACAACTCCCCCTCAGATGGCCTTGTGAATATACCCTGAGTGATAGTTATCTGTGTACAGCACTATGTTCATACTGTGAAAACTCTACAACAGACCTACTGTATATGGGAGGACCACCCCAAATTTAGACTGTATTTTATTCTGTATTTTTCTGTCTCTTCTTTTTCAGCAACTTTGGGTGGTTGTCTCGAAGAATTTTTGTAATGTGTTTATTTACTTTTATGTGTGATACATCCTATATAAATATGTATCTACTTTTTTTGTATAAATATAAAAAAAGATAAAAATTCTGACAAATACCTAGTATGACACTCGCCCTCTGGGACCGCCCTGGGCTTCACTCCTGCACTAAAGAGACAAACTTAACACTTTTATGCTTCATCAGTCGAGAATATGGTCAGATTAGTTAACGCTCTACTCAACAGAGATATTTGTGGCGTGGTAACTTGCATTACCTGAAAATCCCATTGAAAACCAGACAGACAGGGCATTTTGAGGCTGGGGACCCCATTTAAAAACTGATCGACAAAATAATGAAGACTCTGTTTACTGATGGGATAAGCCAGAGGGTCAACTGGGAAATTGAAAGTTGCAGAAGAAAGAGACTTCACATTCATAGAGTGAAGCATGGGGATAATTAGACAAATTGTATTTCCATGTGTTGTTGGTGGCCAGATACACACACACACACACACACACGCACACATATACATACACACATATACATACACACACACGCACACATATGCATACATACATACATACATGCATACACACACATATACATGCATACACACATATACATGCATACACACACATATACATGCAGTCACCGCTATGTGCATCCTCCCTGCGCTGCGTCACCGCTATGTGCAATCCTATCTTTCTCCAAAGTATGGCGCTGTGCACCATACGCTGCTATGGAGAGGGCGGGGATGAGCTGCGCTCACATCCTCCTCCTCTCCCCGCGTGCTGCCGTTGCCCGCCGTGCTATGGTATGGCGGGCAACTGCTGTGTGAATGTAGCCTAAGGCGTATTTATTATACAGTGCTCAAAACATTCATGGTAGCAACCTCGGAAGCAACTCCTGGAGAATTGGCCATATTTAGAACACTGTATGCTATGGCAAAAGAAGAAATGCCCCAGTTTAAATGTAAGCTCGTTATGACCTCAATTAAATCATTAGGGAATAATGATATTAAAGAAAAGCACATTAACCTTCATCATTGTACGCTGACGGAGATAGTCTGTATCATCGGAAACCATGGCATCAGGCATAGATAATGAAGTAAAAAGACGTCCATGTATTTCTGTATTCATTGCTGAATCCACTGACATTGCTGGGCATCAACAAATGATACTTTATGGCAGAACAATTAATGGCAATGTGCGACAGAAACACTTTTGGGCAAATTTAGAGGTACATGGAGAGTGTACTGCAGATGCCATTGTTAATGTTTTAAAAAAATTTTTGGGAGAAAAGGGATGACTCCCTTACTAAAATTATAGGCCTTGCTACAGATGGTGCATCAGTAGTGGTAGGCAGATACAACAGTATAAGAGAAAAACTGCAGGCAATGTTTCCTTTAATGATGCATTTTCATTGCATTGCTCATTGTATGGCACTTGCCGTATCACAGCCATATGAAGGGATCCCCCAGTTAGAAGATGAGTGAAATCTCATGGGTATGCTCTATAGCTATTTTAACCGCTATTTGGTAAAGACTACCAACAATGCAGGAAGCCTGAGAGTCAAATTTGGAAGGGCTTTGGATGCTTTACAACTCACAGATTTGGTGGCTACAAATAAAACCTAGTTGGGATTCTTTCACACAACCTGATTTCTTTCAGCTATCTCTTCAATACCATTTCGGTACAGGTAACATACAGCCACATTTATTTCAATGGGCAAACTGTCCATCCATATGAATGGACAAACCGTACTTTACCGCAGACGGAAAAAGGTTGCTCTATCTTTCCCCTTACATATGGCCAGGCTGCACCTATGGAGAGGGGAGCGGTGAGCAGGGCTACATTGTTTGAAATGGGCCTAAATGTGACTGAGCTCCTGGATTACTTCAAGGATGCTCTGAATACATTTTCATTGCCACTCTTTGTTTACCAAGAGACGTTCTTGGAGTAATCAATAGAGTTAGTAGGGTGTTCCAAAAAGAAGTCAACTGGGATCGGTAACTGTCCTGCTAGAAAAAATGAGAGCGACACCAGGAAAGCATCATGCAGCATTTCTGTCCCAAATGTGATGGAAAATTATTTAATAATCTGTTAAACAATTTACAAGGAACGCTTCAGTTTAAAGGACATCTATAACCAGATGAAGTATTGTAAACCAAGCACACCGCCATACTGATGTGCACTCCTTCTGCCAGGATCTGCTCTTCTTTCAGCTTCTTATGCCCTGGTTTTTAAAAAAAAAAAAAAAAAAATTAAAAAATATGCAAATGAGCCTGAGAGCTCTAGGCTCCATTAACTAATATGGAGCCCCTCAGGCTCATTTGCATAATTTTAAAAGCCTTTAAAAAAAATAGGGCATACAAAGCTTAAAGAAGAGCAGATCCTGCCAGAAGGGGCGCACACCAGTATGTCGGTTTGCTTGGTTTACGATCCTACATCTGGTGATAGATGTCCTTTAACAGATTTATCTTTTCTTTTGTGATTTTGATCAGATATTAAACCCAATGTCTCTCCCCTCATCATCTCAAAAGATGACTCCCTGAACAATGTTGGAGGTGGTGGTACAAGTACATGTAAATGAAAGACTTTAGATGTGTTGGTTTACCCAGACTTCTACCGTTATCTACCGCTTTGGTGTCAATGTGGGTTTTCTATACACAATAGGATAAAGTCTAGGAAATGCAGTAAGTTAGGAGCAGTTTCAAGAATTTTAGAGCAAGGATCTTCCGTTGCCTTTTAAAATGATTCTGTCGAATGCAACTTTGAATTTTCAAGCAGCAGTTGCACTCTGGGAGCACAAAAACACACAGGTCACTTCTGGTATTTGGGCCTAATTCTAAGACTTTACTGAGTTCAACCCTGAGTTCCAGTTTTTCCTTTTCAAGTTTATTTCCAGTTCAGCGGTTATTGAAGAGTTTATTTTCACATGCTCTACTGTTTTGGAGTGACAAATTTTGGGTTTCAGTAAAGGAGTTCCACCGGAGTTCACCTTCTACTTCCCGGTGCATGTAAGTGCTGATCTTGTGACACAAATTCAAAGTTAAATCCCGCGGTTTGTCCGAATCCGTTGGATCGTCCGACTGCCTGCCTCCCCCCTCCCCTACCCCTGTTGCATGGAAGCCGGTGCTGATGCCCCAAATTCCGATCGCATGCAAGCCCCGGCACGATCCTCAAAAAGTTGGAAAACCCGTGAAAATGCGGCCGTGAGACCCTTAGTAAATAAGCCCTTATATGTGCCTAAATATTATTTATTTGCACTATTACAAGTTTTGTACTCCTTGTGGGCTAAATATACTCGAAGATGAGTATTTTTACTCAGCCTTTAAAAAGGTATTGCGACCTCCGCCTGACCCCACATATGGTGGAATAACAACATGGATCAACAGAAAATATTTACAACAAAAAGTTTTATTCCTGGACTTCTCCCAAGCTGCACCAATTCTCTAGGCTATCAACTACAGAAATGGCAAACGCTCTTATAATAAATCTTTATTTCTATATCGCCATTGCAGTGCTTTCCAATTTATGAGGTACATATAGAGACGATAATAAGTAATAACCTGGTGAAACAGTAGGAATGAGGGCCCTGCTCACAAGAGTTTACAATCTGAGGAGTCTTACAACCCATGTCTTCAAACGTATTCCCTAAATTCATGTAACTTTATCTCTTTCTTTTCACTAGCCAGTGTCCAGGTTACTCTGCAGTGCTATACACCTTGGGCTCTATAGCATGTTAGATGGCGGCTTGTGACTGGTTCTATTTCATTTATTTATTCTGCAGCCCTAAGAATATGAATTTGCTGGACCGTTGTACAAGCTCTTATACGTCCTGTGTCGCCCCTTCCTCCTGGAAGCCTGTAAGTTCACTCCTATTGTTTCATATATAACCATGTTAATACTCTGTAATTACTCTTGTTTTGTTTGTATATGTAAAACTCTGCAGAAGGTGATGTGGCTGTGTCAATAAAGACATATTTTTATGGTAATATTCTATTATCCCTGTACTGTGACTGCACTGTGTATACTATTATAAATTATATTCAGGCGGTTCCCTTATTTAAGAACATCCAATTTACAGATGACCCCTAGTTACATATGGACCTCTATGTCCCCTGGTGACCTCTCTGGATGTTACTATAGTCCCAGGCTGCAATGATCAGCTGTAAGGTGTCTGTAATGAAGCTTTATGTATAATCCTTGGTCCCATTGCAGCAAAAAATTTTGAAACTACAATTGTCACAAGGGAAAAAAAAAATAAGAACAAACCTACAGAACCTATCTTGTACGTAACCCGGGGACTGCTTACACTACATGTGGGGCACATAATGGAATATCTTTAGATGAAACCTTGCTCACAAGCGCTTAATTGATTAAATTAGGACTTTACCTGATAGACTCCTAGATCAGTGATCACACAAATGAAGTCTTCCATTAATAATACCCAGTGCTCCATCATCTTGTCTCGTGTTATTGCACATTGTTGTGGTTTCTATTTTAACCTTTTCCTTTTGTAGCAGAATAATACCAGGATGATGGAGAGCAAGAGACACAAAGAAAGTAATGAGAATGATGTCTGAGCAATGATCTGCCCCCTGAAATCTGTTCCATCACAGATATTGGGGCTCGTCAGAACTTCCGACGTTTTTGAGATTTGTGAAAGTTATTTAACTGGGGATTGTGTCGCATGCGATCGGATTGTTGTGCAGCTGCGCTGGCTTTCGGGGGGTGTGGCCGTCGGAAGATCCAACTGATTTGGACTAAGCGAGGAAGCGACACATGCAGGAATCGGGCGCACAATTTATGTGAATCGCGGCAGAGTGCATTCCAGTTGGACAAAGCACTTTTGGGGAACGTGTCAGGACAGGTAAGTAAATGTGGCCCATATAGTCACTAAATATGAATATATGAAACGTCACTGGGGCAAAAAAAAATTGTCTGGAGCTACAATTATAAAATAGCCAGTTTTATGGAACCTATCCTGTACGTAACCCGGGAACTCCGGATATATGGCATTTTTGCACAGTATACATACGGTACAATGGCAACCGATCGTGGCCCCCCTCCCCTCCCGATGACTTTCCGGGAGCAATGATTGGATCTAAGATGGCGGTGCCCGCGCTGCTGTCTCTTTAAATGCCGCCAGCATCGGAAGAGGTGTTACCTGCGGTGACAATCGGTGCAAGCATCGCAATTATTAGCGGTGGGGGTTTGCTGCGATATGCAACAAACCCCACCTGCGTATGAAGAGCCATCTTCATACATCCTCCGCACCTCTGTGCTGTATATGTAAATTATATTTATTCCTGATTTTTAATTATATTTGTCTCTGATTTTCCTAAATGGTTGATGCAACTGACAGTCAATATAATAAAAGATATCACCCGTTATTGAGTATGAATCAAATTTTATGGAACATACCTCCCAATGACAACAGAATATTCAGAAAATTAAATAAAAATTTCAAAATGCACCAATTTACTATGCACAACAGAGTTTCAAAACATTTTATAGGTTGTAAAGAATTGAAAATGGTCATTTGTTGAATTTGAATTTGCATTATTATTATTATTGCATTATTCACTGAAATCAAAATCTTAACAGGCCAAGTTACATGTAACATGTTTGATACCTTCACAATTCTTGCATCCATGGAACTTGTGAGTTTTTGGAGAGTTTCTGCTTGAATCTCTTTGCATGACGTCAGAATCGCCTCCCAGAGCTGCTGTTTTGATGTTTACATCAACCATTTCGGAAAAATCAAAGATAAATATCATCTGAATAATAATTTGGAAGGTGATGCACATTTCTGTGGAATAGCAGTCAACAAAGAACATGCGACGGATCCTGGCATTTCTATGAATTTCTAGAAATTCCCATGAAAAAAATTAGAAATCAATTCTGCAAATGTTTTGTTTCTCCGTTATTCTTCCTGTCATAGCTTGTGACACTGCCAGGATATGTCCTCACAGCAGTTGTCCCATCAGCACAACCCAGTAAGCCGAGCCTCTGGAGAGAGTGACTGCTGTTCCTAGGAATTTTCCATAGCCACCTGTAACCAACTAAGTTGTAAACAGGTTCTTACTATTAAAGTAAATCAACGAAAATAACAAAGAAGGCTAGAAATACTCACCTCCGCTCCTCTTCACCTTGATCTTGGTGCTGTTCATCGCTAAGCTTGACACGCCGGGATCACCTAGCAAAGAAACTTCTAATTAGCAGCACGGAGCGTAGGGACAACATATCCGGGACTCCGGGCTGCTAATTATGCACATCCCAGGACCTCCCTCTCCCATCCTGCGAGCATGGCCAAGGAGGCCGTGATATGGAGCATCAATGATCATCCAGACCCCTCTGAAAGTTATACACTCCCTGTTCTGCCACTGTGTAAAACATAAGCAAACCAGCCCTGGCAACACAATAACTTCATCATGGCGCAGGAGCATCTTACTACGTGAGATGAGAGGGATCAGGGAGAAGGTACCGTATATACTCGAGAATAAGCCGACCCAAGTATAAGCCGAGGCCCCTAATTTTACCACAAAAACCTGGTAAAACCTATATTTTTTTTAAACTCAAGTATAAGCCGAGTTGGGTTTTCAGCACATTTTTTGTGCTGAAAAACTAGGCTTATACTTGAGTATATATGGTAATTCCTTTTTTTGTTATCTGCATTGCAAAAACAAGAAACAGGGACTTACTTAGAAGAGGACAATAAATTGGCCACTGACTGAGAGTGGGGGCTCTTAATAATAAGAGGGGCTAAGAAGGTTGGCAGTAAAGGTGTATTTATTAATCATGGGGCAAATAGAGGACTCTTACTAAGAATGAGGACAATAAAGGGGCACTTGCTAAAAAGAGGGTACAACTATGAGTGGGATCAAAGGGGACAGTTAATCAGAATGAGGGCAAAAACTGGGAACTTTGGAATTAAAACATGAGATAAGAAGAAAATGACAAAGGAGTCAGTAACTCTAAAAGGTAGCAATTAACTTGTGTAGGGACAAAACAAAAAAAGCGGGGGGCCTGAAGCCTAGTCTGGGTGAGGACTGGAGCACTACAGGTCTCTGCATGATTATGGCGATACCAAATTCATCGATTTTTCTGTTTTACCAATTATGCAGAATAAAACCTCAAAAGTTTTTATTCTTCTGTTGACATTGCTGGTTGAGGGCTTGTTTTTTGCAAGATAAGCTGTGCTCTTTTATTGGTGCCACATTTAAGGCTTTTTTTCACTCGCCTAGTATTATACACACTGATATATATTCCAGCATAGATCAGATGTTATCATATGCATATGTCAGCATATGGACATGATTTTTTGCTATATGATATTTTATAAAGCTTCTTAAAACTGCGTGTACTACTGATATTTTTTAAAGAAATTGAAATGATGGTCAGGTTTCTAATGCTTGGGTGTAGCGCCTCCTAGTGTTACATATTGACATGATGACTTTTTACTAAATTAGACTATCAAACTGGACCAGTTTTTCCGCCTACAGAATGTGTTCTTTATACAAGGACAATTGTGGGACAGGCATCAGTATATAACCCTTACAAGACTCAACCCTTTTTTATTTTTGTGTTTCTGTTTTTTATTCCACTCATTCCAAAAGCGATAACTTTTTTTATGTTTTACGTTTAAAGAGATGAGTTAGGACTTGTTATCTGCGGGACAAATTGTACTTTTTAGTGGCATTATTTAATATTCCATTCAGTGTACGGGAAAGCTGGAAAAAAAATTCCAAGTGCGGTGAATTTGACAAAAAAAAAGCACATTTGTTGCGTTTTTGTGTGCACTCTGTTTATATATTATATTTATATAGGTTTTATTAGCTTTTAGTAGATTTTAAAAAAATTAAAATCTTTTGTACAAAAAATCATTTTCTGCAGTACGTACTGGCGTTGTAACTCATGTCAATATGAGACCTATAGGACTGTTAGATCATTTTGTATTCGAATATTCATGGATGGAAAAAAGGCAAAAAAGTGTCAATTCAGACATTTGGCCGCTATTTTCCGTTACGGTGTTCACAGCCGGGAAAAATCTTTTTTATATTTTGATAGAACGGGCATTTTGGGACATGGCGATACCCAACGAGTTTATGATTTTTACTGTTTATTTAAATATGTGTTCTAGAGAAAAAGGGAGGTGATTTAAACTTTTCCTTTTTTTTTAAATTTAAAATATTTTTTTACATTTCTTTTTACTATTTTTTCAGACTCTAGGATATTTTAACCCTGCAAGATCTTATTGCTCATACTATAGACTGCAATATTACTGTATTGCAGTTGTAACCGGATAAGCTCTGGGATCGCCGTCTCCTGGGATAGATAAGCACTTTTTGGCACATCTCAGTCACAGTCCACTCCAGGCCAGTTGGGTGCAACTGGCCGCAACCAGTTTTATTAACTTCTTTAAAATGGCAAAACAAAATAATACAGAAATAAAATCCTACACCGTCTGACCACTAACTATACAATACAGTAGTTTCCTTACTACCAAGGAACTGTACCTACTGTACAGCTTCCCAACCCCAGCATACAGCAATTGGCAACTCACATCAGGTTTCCCAGGAGCAGAGAGAGACTCCTCTTGTGTTGCTGGTGATTAGCCCCAGTCAGCTTAAATGTCCTGCCTATCAAGTAGTACCTGAGCACTTCTAACGCCCACTTAATTGCCAAGCATTGTTTCTCTACAATGGCATACTTCCTTTCATGGTCAATCAATTACCTTCTCAGGTACACCACGGGATGTTCTGTGTCTCCCCTAATTTGTGACAACGCAGCACCTACCCCAACATCAGAAGTGTCTGTTTGCACAACAAATTCTTTGGTAAAGTCTGGTGTTATTAAAACTGGCTGGGCACAAAGAGCTTGTTGGACAGAAAGTGTAGGACAGAAACCTAGGAGAAACATACACATCATTTAACACTTTTCCCCTGGTTCTGTCACACAGTATATAGCAATTTTACTGTTGATCTCTAACAGCCTGCCATCGGCCACCCCGTGATGAAGTGGTCGGGTTTGAACCATGGCAATTGACATATTAACTGACACAATCTTTGCCAGGACCAACCACAGCAGTAACAGGAAGGTGTCAGCTGTATTAAACAGCTGACACCCGCTGGGGATGGAGAGAGCTCCGCCCATAAGTTCGCTGCATACAACCCCCCCAGCACCAGGGCTTTATAGTAGGTCCTGGTGCATGAAAGGAATAAAAAACAATCTAAGGACATTCACCCGAGCTCTTCTTCATCTTCATCCCGGCATGATGTGCGGCACTCAGGGCTGCTAATTATGCAGGCCACCGGGCATAATTAGCAGCCCGGAGTGCCGCACATCCTGTCCCCGCGCTCTGTGCTTCTAATTATATGTTTCTTTTCTACGTATTTCTAAAATATCTAAAATGTGATGATTTGAAGAAGTTTTGTCTAGAGGTTTCAGTTTATACAAATTGAAGGTCACTGACAGATAGTGGAGATTAGGAAACACTATTTGTTCTGCAGCAGGATAAAGGCCACTTTACAAACTGTTCTACAGGTCAATGGTAACTCCCTGCCTACCGGAGAGATACTTCACAATAATTATACAAATAAAGGACTATTGTCTGACAGTAAAGAGTCTAATTAGCATAGTGGCTGCTCAAATTACCCTGATACTATGCTAATTAAGCACTCTACTTTCAAGTGGGCGGTCCTGGGCTGAAGTAGGTAGCCTGGCTCCATCTATTGTACAGTAGAGATCCAAAAACTTACAGAAAATTTCAACTGTGCCAGAATGGGGGTCATTTATCTTAGTATTTTTTTCTCTTATTTATCAGCATTTGAATATTTGCGCAAATCTTTTTGACTTTTTCACAAAGAAAGTCACAAAGTCCCAGACTACAGATATATGACAACCCAGTGCCTATTGCGGGATTCAAAGAGCTGTAGAAGCAAAGGTCTTCTATAAACATGATTTATCAAATTGTTTACGACAGTATTCGGTCATAATTTGCACCAAAGGATGGGGCCATTTGTGATTGCTTTTTTCGTGCCCTTTTCTACTACACTTGAGCAAATAGTTTTGCACTTATGTAGTTGCCCGATATCCTGCTTGTGTCGCTTCCCCGCTCATGTCCGACGGAGTTCACCTTCTTCTTCCTGGTGCATGAAAGTGCATTGTCTTGTGACACAATTTGAAAGTTAAATTCCGCTCTCAGTCCGCATCCGATGGCCGCCCCTCGAAGCAAGCGCAGCCGCGCCTCAATCCGATCTCGTGGGACACAATCCCAGCGCAGACACTTGTTAAATATCTGTCAAAGCTGCGCAAATCCTGAAAACAGCGAACAGACCGACGAAAGTGCGATCCGCGACCCCTAGTGTCAATCATGACACTCATCCCACTACCTCAACATCCGCCACCCATTTGAGTTCTATTCCAGGTCCGGCCAGGCCAGGCCCACTCCCCAAACCCGGGCAAAATGTCTTTTGAGTGTGTCGTAGAGACATGTCTCATTTCTCACCAAGTGCCACACTACACAACGGAGCTCCTGATGGTCACATCTATAGTCAATTATATATCTGCCATATTATTAGACAGCAATGGCTTTAAGTCTCCACACGCCTTTAAGGTGGCTTTCATTGGCAATCTCTCCTTAAGGAGAACACCTACTGTCTGACCCTATTATGAGACACAATTGCATGTTGAGTTTATAAATATTGTTGTATTTTGTTAATCAGTGTAAGTTAACCATATGTAGTCATCCAGTGATCGCTCAAGAATAATGCAATGTTGAATGGGTTGCAGTTTAATATTTGAGCTTCACTTGCTGTAGCCAAATCCTTAGGCACGCAGTCACTTCACTCATCCTATGGCTCCCTTGTTGCTACAATCATCTGACAATGATGTTCTCTCATGGTTCAATCACCTTGTCAGGCTCAGAGAGACAATGCTTCTCCCACGTGTCTCATGTTCCGCTCCATTCTTGGTTTTTCCTGGATATCCCATCACACCTTCCAATTAGCCCTTTTTTTGTGGGAAATTTCTCAGGGGGGGCACAGCTGTTATGTAGGAGACTGACATTACGAAAATTTCCTGTATCTGTTCATATAGTTACTATCTGTTTCATACATGTTCTTCACATTGAACACCCCTTATTTTTGTGTCGATGTAGCTGATCAAGAGCAGTTTTAGTTTTTTGGGTAAACATTTAATTTTTGTGACATTTAGTGACAATTAATAAAGCGGTTGTACCATTTAAGCATTAAAATTGAAGGGAAATTCTCTCATAGACAGCTGTGGAGCCTGTGCCTCACTTAGTACTTCAGTGGTTCAAGTCCCTTTTGGGGACAAGGCGAGAATTATTTCAATAATATGTTATATTTTTCCCAACTTGAGAGCATTGCCCCTGTGTAGGGAATGATAACTTTTGTAGCCTGCTTACCTCGAGCTCCATGGTCCAGCCAACTCCAACTACGGCAAGAAGAATCAACAAAAATACAAAGGAAATGGCCATTAGTATTTTGGGTGATTACCCCTGTTTAGTCGGCTGCTGGGATACATGCTGGTCTCTTCTCTGTGATGGGGCATGACACGAAGAGCAGGGTTTAGGCGCCATTTCCATTCCTTAGATAGAGTGTGCCGGATCCGAAGCTACATAAAGTGGATACCAAGAGAGCAGGTGATGGCTGAAGTGTAAAAATGATGTACAGTCCATAATCTCAGAACATCTGTCATACCTTTTAAACTTTAGGGTTCTAAGTCGCTCCAAGCACCTGGTAGGTTGTTTAGATTGTGAGCCCCATTAGGGACAGGGACTGATTTGGCAAGCTCTGTGCAGCGCTGCGTAATCTGTAGGCGCTATATACACTCAGCGGCCACTTTATTAGGTACACCTGTCCAACTGCTCGTTAACACTTAATTTCTAATCAGCCAATCACATGGCGGCAACTCAGTGCATTTAGGCATGTAGACATGGTCAAGACAATCTTCTGCAGTTCAAACCGAGCATCAGTATGGGGAAGAAAGGTGATTTTGAACGTGCCTTTGAACGTGGCATGGTTATTGGTGCCAGAAGGGCTGGTCTGAGTATTTCAGAAACTGCTGATTAACTGGAATTTTCACGCACAACCATCTCTAGGGTTTACAGAGAATAGTCCGAAAAAGAAAAAACATCCAGTGAGCGGCAGTTCTGTGGGCGGAAATGCCTTGTTGCTGCCAGAGGTCAGAGGAGAATGGGCAGACTGGTTCGAGCTGATAGAAAGGCAACAGTGACTCAAATCGCCACCCGTTACAACCAAGGTAGGCAGAAAAGCATCTCTGAATGAACAGTACGTCAAACTTTGAGGCAGATGGGCTACAGCAGCAGAAGACCACACCGGGTGCCACTCCTTTCAGCTAAGAACAGGAAACTGAGGCTACAATTTGCACAAGCTCATCGAAATTGGACAGTAGAAGATTGGAAAAAAGTTGCCTGGTCTGATGAGTCTCGATTTCTGCTGCGACATTCGGATGGTAGGGTCAGAATTTGGCGTCAACAACATGAAAGCATGGATCCATCCTGCCTTGTATCAACGGTTCAGGCTGGTGGTGGTGTCATGGTGTGGGGAATATTTTCTTGGCACTCTTTGGGCCCCTTGGTACCAATTGAGCATCGTTGCAACGCCACAGCCTACCTGAGTATTGTTGCTGACCATGTCCATCCCTTTATGACCACAATGTACCCAACATCTGATTGCTACTTTCAGCAGGATAATGCGCCATGTCATAAAGCTGGAATCATCTCAGACTGGTTTCTTGAACATGACAATGAGGTCACTGGACTCAAATGGCCTCCACAGTCACCAGATCTCAATCCAATAGAGCATCTTTGGGATGTGGTGGAACGGGAGATTCGCATCATGGATGTGCAGCCGACAAATCTGCGGCAACTGTGTGATGCCATCATGTCAATATGGACCAAAATCTCTGAGGAATGCTTCCAGCACCTTGTTGAATCTATGCCACGAAGAATTGAGGCAGTTCTGAAGGCAAAAGGGGGTCCAACCCGTTACTAGCATGGTGTACCTAATAAAGTGGCCGGTGAGTGTAAATTAAGAATTATTATTATTATTATTAAGCTGTGCATTAGTCATAGAGGAACCTCCATGCCAAGCTACCCCACACCTCAGTAGCCTCTGCAGTTAATATAGTAATATAATAATAAGTAACACAGGACAAAGTTGACCTGACCTATGGCCTAAGGGCTGGCATTGTTGTGCACTATGGGATTGAGCTTCAAGTAGAGACGTGACTAAGGCGTCCAGCAGAGGACACAGCGGGCAGAAGCTTCTACAAAACAATGATGCAGTTTCTGCTACTTCAGCGTCATTCCAATGTCTTGCTGCCATCTTGTTCCTGTCGGCCTTGCAGCTTAGACATTTGTGAAATAAAAAGTTATACTTGAAGAAAATGTAGTTTTTAATTTAATGGGCGCAATGGGCACAGGTTATGTTATATACATGGGTTAATTATATTCAGCACTTTCATCATGGGTTAATTATATACAACACGCGCCCCTCATGGATTAATTACATTCGGCCCCTTCTTGGGTAAATTATATACAACCTCCTATATGCAGATTCCCCACTTACAGCTCTTCATGCAAATTTAAATTACGATTGTGAATAGTAAAAGAGAAATAATAAAAGGTATAATCACCGTCCAGGGCTCCCATTCGGCTCTTCTGCCGGTAGTCCTGCAGTGTATAGATGCAAGCCAGTGTGATGTCATCGCTCCAGCCTGTGTCCTTCAGCGAACACAGAGCAGTTGCAATTGATTTTTCTGATTGTATGGACTTGCCAGCATTTGGCAGATCCGTATACCAAGTAATCCACCGACGCTGCCGCCCCTTTCCTTGTTATATGCCAACTGCTGAGGTGAGATACGCCTGTGATTGATACCCCTCCCCCCTTTGGTATTGGATCCTCGGTAGCACTGCGGACCATGATGTAAGCCGACACCTGGGACCAGAGTCTAAGTGGTACCCTGTTTTCACCAGTGCCCGCCGCAAATCAGATTGGATTTGTTGCGGTGTGCTACCATCAGGTCATTCCACAAGCTCGACTTTGTCTGTGGTGACGGCCAAGGTGAAGTAGAGAATCTTAAGGCAAACTCATGGACGGGGACAGGCAAATGATCAAGACAGGCAGCACAGGATTGGAGTCGGGGACGTAGCGGAAGATCAGGACAATAACGGAACCGGGGTCACAACAGGGATTCAGAAACACAGTAAATTGCATGGAACAGCTTTCTCTGAGGCACTAAGCACAAAGATCTGGCAGGGTGTGCAGGGAAAGGCAGGTTTAAATAGAATTCTGGGAAATGACCAGCGCCAATTAACGCTGCACTGGCCCTTTAAATTCTCTGAAGCCGGCAGGTGAGCAGCACAGGCGCCGCATCAGCGAGTACGGAGGGGCACAGGTGCGCCTGCGATATGGGTCGCGAGAGCACCTGTGACAGTTGGTCAAGGAGAAGTTGATAAAAAAAAGCCTAAATGGACTCTGCTGGCTTTCAATACTTGGGACTGACTACAGGCTGTCCCCTACTTAAGAACACCCGACTTACAGACGACCCTAGTTACAAACAGACCTCTGGATGTTGGTAATTTACTGAACTTTAGCTCTTCTTATGACAACACAACATTTTAAAAATCCAATCACAGAGACCAAAAAAAATGTGGCTGGGTTTACAATGATAAAATATACAGTTCTAACTTACATACAAATTCAACTTAAGAACAAACCTACATAACCTATCTTGTACGTAACCCGGGGACTGCCTGTGGTCTCTAGTGATTGACAGCCAGGTTTTGGAAGAGATGTGGTACCTAGATGATGTTCAGAATGTTGATGTAGTACCTCAGAGCCTCTTATTAGAGCAGCATCTGGATTTCCTTCTACCAAAGGCTTAACCACAGACTCTTATAGATAGTAGAATATTGGCGAATATCTATTGTTCTGGTATATGGACTAAACTTATAAGATCTTTTATAAAAGGCTTAGTATTTTGAGTATCAGTAGAGTCTACCATAAACTAGGTTTTCCTCTGTGATTACAAACATACCAAAAAAGAACATTAACCCCTTAGCGCTCAGTGGCAGATATATCCGTCACGGAGCTGATGCCGGGTCGGCTCTGGATCTGAGGTGAAGCGGCATTGGGAAGCACGGGGTGCGGGCTGTGTCTCATAGCTGGCACCCCAGGAGTGGGCTCCGATCGCGGGTGTGTAACCCGTTAAATGCCGCGGTCAGCGCGACCGCGGCATCTATCATGCCTCTGGGGAGTCTTTCCCCCACGATCGCCCCCCCCCCCCGAACCGTTTTCGGGGGCGCTGATCGCTGCTATGGAAGTGCTGGGGTCCGATCTGGTCCCCAGCACTGCCTGCAGGCACTGGCGTCTGTGATGTGCATAGGTTGACACTGATAATACCCTGCAATACATGAGTATTGCAGAGTATTATCATGAACAAGCAATAAGATGATTGCTTGTTCATGTCCCATGGTGGAAAAGTGAAAAAGTAAAGAAAAAATGTTATTCAATAAAAAATAAAGTAATAAATCAATAAAAATGCCCATAAGCCCCATAACATATAAAGAGACCTATAACCCCCAAAAAAGTCTAAATCATAACAAAAAACCCACATATGTAGTATCACCGTGTCCGTAACAACCCATAAAATAAAAGTAAGTCATTATTGAACCTGTACGATGAACGCCGTTAAAAAAAATGTTGAAAACCCACCAAAAATTATCAATTTTACCTATTCAATCTTACAAAAAATGCTTTTAATCCTGAGTATATTCAGTATCAGCCCCGAAGTTGGACTGACACCCTGTAGCTCTGTAGTGAGAGCTGAGGCCTAGGAGGCCTGTAGTAAGAGCAGGTGCTCTAAGAGGTCATGCTCCTCTGCCAGAAGCTGGGTCCTACGAGAGCTAACTCCTCCCCTGGTTTAGTTAATCCCTAGTCAGGTGGTCTCTTCCTCCAATCACACTCCAGTTACAATAGTGGAACATCATTGGATGATAACATTAACATTCTTAACCCTTGCCTATCCAGGCAGAATCTACCGCTGCTCAATTACCTCTATATGTACTGGGTAGTGAAAGGGCTTATTCGCAACTACTCCTCTGCCATGCTCATTGGCAGGGATGTTGCACATATGTACTCCAGAATAATACTGGTGGAAAGTACAACATGTCCCACAAAAAACAAGCCATCAACCAGCTATGTAGCCAAAATGTAAAAATGTTATGCCACTTGGAAGACGGCAATGCAAAAATGATAGATTTTTCCCCACATTACGGTTTTATTTGACAAATTTAGTAAAATGTAAGAAAAAATGTTCAGGTCTGGTATCCCTGTAATCGTATCGACCCATAGAATAAAGATAACAGGATTATTAGGCTATACGGGGAACATCAAAAGAAAAAAAGTTAAAAATCCAGTACAGAATTGATGCTTTTCTACTCTTGTCCTTTAAAAACGAGTTCCTAAATTTTCAACAATAGGTGATAACAACCCCAAAATGATAACACTGGAAAAAGCATCTAAAAAAAAATGGCATCACATGGCCCCAATAACAAAAAAGTGAAAATTTCACAGCCTACAAAAGGAGGCAACGTGAAAACTAAAATCCTGGCAGCTGCAGGGTGCTCCTTCCCTTCTGCGCCTCGCCGTGCGCCCATAAAACAAGTAACGGCCACATGTGGGGGGTCTCTGTACTTTGGAGAAATCGCAGAACAAATTGTATGGTAGATTTTCTATTTTTATCTTTTGGAAATGTGTAAATTTTAGGGCTAAAAGAACGTATAACCGACACAATTTGACCATTCTAAATTTCACCTCCATTTTGATTCAATTACTATGAAGATTTCAAGGGGTTAACGATCTTCCTAAAATCTGTTTCTGATAGCTTGAGGGGTGCAGATTTGAAAATGGGTTGGTTATATAGGGGGTTTTGATGCTAAATATGTAAAATTTCATGCAAAACTGTATTTATCCCCAAAATAGTAAATTCTGAAAATATGGAAAATCACTGCTCGATTTGTAAGCCGCGCGACATCAAAATACATTATCCAGACATTTCAAAAATTATGAAAATGTAAAGTAGACACATGGGAAATGTTATTCAGCAAATTATTTAGGTGGTAAATCTATCTACCTGAAAATGTAATGATTTCAAATTTCAAAAAAGTTAAATTTTTCAAAAAATTCCTCATTTTTTCTTTTTTGGAAAATAAACGCAAAACTTATCAGCCAACATTTACCACTAAAATGAAGTACAACATGTGGGGAAAAAACAATCTCAGAATCGCTTTGATAAGTAACAGAGTTCAAAAGTTATAACCATATAAAGCCGACGCATATCAGTATCCAAAAAATGGGGCGGAGCCTTAAGCTGTAAAATGGCTGCGTCCTTAAGGGGTTAATAAGTACAGTTTATGTTTTTCCTCATAAAACTACGGTCCGTGCCATTATACACTTAGTCTCTGGAAAATATTTCACTAGACGAGCAAATGATGGCAATGTGATGAAACCATTTACTAGAAAATAATAAAAAACTGTAGGCATCAGAGTGATGTGAAATAGTCTTGGAAGTTGGGTTGGTCAAGCTATTCCACCAGGTGTGATCACTGCCAGGAAAAACTTCCATAAAAAAAACATCCAGTCAGCTAATTCCAGGGAGTCAGGGTCACAGTGGGAGATTTGGCTTGTTGACTTTTTTAATAAAAGTATTTAGCTTCACAGGACATGTCCGACCGAGCTGACCGATCGCCTGCAGACAGTCCTTGTTATGCAGAACAAAGATGTGGATTCTGCCCCCACAAAATCATTTTAACGTCTTTTGACACTGCTGGAGCCATGTTGTTCTATTGTTCATGTCAGTCACATAGCTTGAGTCTTATATATCAGCCATTTGATTGCTTGTATACTTTAAACACTTGCATAAAAGTGTTGACCAGTTGTTAAATACTGTATATACTCGAGTATAAGCCGACCCAAGTGTAAGCCGAGACCTCAACTTTTAACACAAAAATCTGCAAAGACCTATTGACTCGAGTATAAGCGGAGGGTGGGAAATGCATTGGCCAGCCTCCCCAGTATATAGCCTGCCAGCCCCCTGTAGTGTATAGCCTGCCAGCCCCCTGTAGCATATAGCCTGCCAGCCCCCCAGTATATAGCAGCCAGTGCCTGCCCCCCCAGTATATAGCAGCCAGTGCCTGCCCCCCAGTATGTAGCAGCCAGTGCCTGCCCCCGCCATTATATAGCAGCCAGTGCCTGCCTCCCAGTATGTAGCAGTCAGTGCCTGCCCCCACCAGTATATAGCAGCCAGTAGCCCCCTGCCCCGTTTTACAGTGGCAGGGGGCTACTGTGTTTTAAGTGGTATTTTGGAATATGAATATCGGGATCAGATCAGTGGTTTCGTCTATCCTCCTCTTCATGCAGATCCACGTTATAACAGGTTTGTCCCAACTATTAAAAGCGTAACTGTAAGGGTGTTGACAAAGGTACTGGAGAGAGCATTTGATAACAATTTCAACAAATACCTGTATCATGCTGCCGGCTTCTTCCTACCCTGAGATATATCTGGTAAATCTAAAATTAGATTCAGCTAATTCTGATGAGGGTTGGCACTTCCTGGATGGGACAATATCTCACCCCACAGAAGCCAGAAGAGAAGAGCATTTTTGTAATTGGCTGATCTAAAGCATGTGATGAGTTTGACATCGCTGAAGGTCCTTTGCATCAAACTAAGTGCTTTCAAATGATGCAGGACCGCATGCTTGTGACATCACAGCAGGCCCTACAGACATCTCAATAAGCCTCCTGTCCTCTTTAGCTGTACTATACGATTACCCATGGCAACCAGAAAGCATGGTAAATTGAGATTAGCCTAACGGGCAATGTAAAACCTCTGCTAGATGCTAAACAGCTGTGGATAACTAATTATAGTAAATTAGAGAATTGCTTATTTTTGCTTAGTGCAGAGTTAGGCAAAAGTTTTTATACTTTACATTTGTGCTTGTAGTTATCCCTTATGCATAGGGGGATTACTAGCTGATTGGTGAGAGCACGACTGTTGGGATCTCCATCGATCACGAGAATGAGGATCATGTTCACCCTAATCAGCAGAGTGACAGGATAAGCATGGGCCTGGTCTGTAGGAGTGTTCGAAGATAGCCTAGTGATGTGCTCTAATATTTCCATCATTTCCATACAAGTGAATGGAATGGCGCTTGTATCCCGGTGGACTACCCATCTGTGACTATGGGATTCCTGTTCTCTGGAGAGAAAATGCAATTGTCAAAGAGACAAAATCTCTTCTGGAGTTACAATTATAAAATATACAAGTTCCGACTTGCATACAAATTCATTTTAAATACAAACGGATGGAACTTACCTTGTACCTAACCTGGGGACTGTCTGTAAAGGGGCTGAGCCGAGACACCAAACACATCTACTTATACAATGTAGGGCACCGGTGATCACGAGGGAGACCAACTTGTACAAACCCCATGATCTCTTCAAACGGCTGATCAGTGGGGGGCGATGGGTGTCCGATACTGATCACCTATACTAGGGATGAGTATTTATGGAAAAATATTCTAGTCTTGTGTGATTAATGCTCTATAATTATCACCATCCCACTAGGACTCGTATAGATGCATTTTGTTGTTTATGTAGAGAAATATATCAGAAAACTTTATTTAAAAAAAAGAAACAAAAAAACAAAACCTAAGCGTCCGTTTCCCTGATAGGCGAGTATAGAAACATGAAATCTATAATAGCCAATAAAAAGCATAAATCGGAGGCGCGCTCCGCCAACAGAATGCTCTTATTGATTTATCTGCTGGCTCTTTTTCTCCATTTAGCGTGTTTGGTAACATAGCACATATCTGTACAGCTACAGGAAGGCGCAAATGACATTCACACCTTTTAATAGCTGTCATTAACAGTTCATTTGTTATTCTGCAGGAGAATCAGCAGCACTTCATCAGGAGCCATGCTCACGCTAAAGAGGCAAATCAAAACACATTCACAACGGTCCGGGTCTAACTTGACACCTTCTGGCTCTAATATTTAAAAAAGTCCTTTAAAAAAAAAATGAATGTTTTAACGGGGTCCTGGGAGAGTTCTCCAGACCTCTGCTTGTAACGTCTGTACCTGCCCTTGCCCAGTCTTGCGTAGGAATTCTTTTTAATTTCTCTTTTTTCATCTGACACAGGCCCCGGCGTCGCTTCCTTCTCCTGGTAATCGTACGGTGACAAAAGACAATTTTTTCTGCAAAGGTTTAAAAAAAAAAAAAGATTAAGCTTGTTTTTATTCTAATATTGCTGAATAATTGAGTAATAAAAAATTCTGCTACTTTAATATTTCTTTATGTTCAATATTTTAAGAACTTTTTTGTGTGTGTTTCTGTGATGGCTTAGAAGTCCTACTCGCTCATGGGCAGCTTAGAGGAGCTTCTGGTCACCTGCAGGTCCACAGAGGTGTGAGCAGTCATAACCCCAACAAAATGTATCCTCTATCCACAGATAAGGTGTTGGGTTTGTAATAACTTTTTGGTTTGACGGTCACCATTCACAACCACGTGGGTCACCTTGACCCCTTGTGATAATGGGGGGCAGGGCGCATGAGCGACCTTTCCTGTAAAGCTATAAATTCCTATAAAGCTATAAATTCCGTTTAAGGTAAAACAAGCCTTTACTAGGCTGGAAATTATTTTGATTTACTTAAATCCGTGAAATCTGTAAAATTTACATTAAATAGTATTTAAAGGATATTTATCTTTACAAGCAGCTCCATTGGAGAAATTCTCTCTGCCCCCTCCTCCTGTTTTTTGGTCTGCTTGTTCTAATATTTCTAAAAATATGTAAATGAGCTAGAAGTGAAATGGGGAGAAATCACCCAAGTCTCTGGATCTGCTCAAAATGACCTCTGTCCGCCTAGAACTTACTGCACACCGCTTCTGATGCTTCATCGCTGCCTACAAGATCTTTTCCATGCCCCCTTCTACATCAAATCTGCCTCCACCAGCCAACGTCCTCTACATAGGAATCCTTATATGCAGTGCACCTGCACAGAGCGTCCCTGAAGCCGAAGGAGCAAGGGAGGTACTACACAGGCATTGGAGAACGTTGCATGGTGGAGGACGGGATGACATGGCAGGGGATGTAGAAAACAATACCCGTCAGGTATAAGTTCAGCTCACCCCAAATTATGATGGTCCAGTGTCCTCTGGTGTTAGCCTTGGTGCACAATTTAATGAGACCACCGTGAAGTCCCGAAACAGAAGAAACATGTAGTATTTCAGCACTCATGAAAGTCAACCCGGGTAAATGTGGATAAAAATCTGCACCTTTATTGGCATCTCAGGAACAAAGTACAACTTAAGGCTTAAACCATTGACGCGTTTCGACGCTTGTGCGTCTTAGTCATGATCTGTTATGACCACTCTCATGGTAACACTTTAAATCACCTGGATCAGTGACGCTACATGGACACAACCCCGGAATTGGAGGGTGCTCCGAAGTAAACCATGGGCGTCATCGAGAATTTCATAGCAGGGGCGGTATGGCATAGATCTTGGAGGAACCGAAGACAAGGTAGAGGGGGGTGTAATAATGGCTGGAGGCAGCGATGGGGTGGGTGTAATTTTGAGCGAAGACCAGAAGGGCTTTGGAGATGCCCCACTAGCACTTGCAGCTCATTTTTGTATTTTAAGTTCTTTACAACATCCAGACCGTGAAAACTTCTTTCAAGAACATATATGGGAGCGGGGCAGTTGCTGTTTGTAAAAGTGGATTTGAGACAAATTTGAGATTTCCTTTAATAAAACTTCCCAGTTTGTTTGACTTGTAAATCTGTGATCACATATTTCTTGCCTATGAACCCTATAGGTGCCATGTTACATCTCTACACATCTCCAGGTTTGCCTGGGCTCAACCTGTGGTAGGTCCCTTATTCTTTCCTGATAATTTTTAGTCTATTCTTCATGGACTCGAGAATAGTTGGTACAATAACGAGAGATGGCAGTAAGGAGAAAAAATTCAGTAAATTCTCGTCGTCACGTTGGGTTTGGGTTATTTCAATTGACTTAAATCAATGGTTGAAGAAGAGTTACATCCGTACGATGAGAGACCCAATTCCTTGTAAATCCACATCTTATTAGTTCTTGATTTTTTTTTTTCTTTGTCGCAACGTTACTTTTTTTCTCCTCTTTAAAGAAACTGGTGGCATTTTCCATGCGGCTGCATGTTGTGATTGGCAGTATTGATGCTTAATGCATAGCCATCTGGATGTCTGGATTATGTGAAGTGTGCCTTACTCCAGATTTGATCTATGTGAGATTTTCTTGATGCAGAGATCAATCATCTCGGGTTTACATTTAGATTTTTAATTGCTGAAAGTAATCTTGAACACATGCTGTTCTCGGAGAGCGCCGCAGATGCGAGCAACAAGCCGAGCCACAGGTTGCCTCAGGATATCGGCTGAATTTCTCTATTAATTTGGGAGTAAAGTCTGTTGTATCTGCCACTTATTTACTCGTAGGTAACCAATTATACGGATTGATGGGAGCTTTAAAATGTTATTGGACATTGTTCAATGATCAAATTGCACATTACTACTACTTAAAGATATGACTCACCTTATTAACAGCAGCCCCAGTCTAAAAGGTAAATGTATCCTCTGATATCGCCATTTACAGGAGATTTCCACAAAGTATCGAAATGTGTGTTGTAAGAACTTGCGAGGTTGGTTACGGGCTTTGATCCCAGCTATTAACTCTTTACACACAGCCACCAATACTACCACAAGCTGGTGTGTGCCCCCCCTGGCACGATCCACTCTACCTTCAGATTCTTACGTCCTTGTTTTCTGGGGGAAAACGGCTTTAAAAATTATGCAAATGAGTCTGATAGCATGCAAACTCAACTATGGAGCTCGGAGCCCCTCAGGCTCATTTGTTTAATTTTAAAGCCTTTTTTTTTGTAAAAACCAGGGCATAGGAAGCTAAAAGAAGAGCAGATCCTGCCAGAGGGGGCGCACACCAGTATGTCAGTGTGCTGGGTTTATAATTATTCATCCTGGTGGTAGATGTCCTTTAACCCCTTAACAACAATGCCTTTCTGCGATTTTAACTCTTGGCCATCCAAAACCCATACCTTTTTAGTTGTTGTGTGGGCTTATCTAGTGGCACTATTTAGCTTTCCGTGCACTTTGCTGGGGATCTGGAGAAACATTCCGACACGATAAACAAAAAAACCCTGTTAGACCATTTTCTTATGAGCTTTATTTTTACGGTTCTCTGTTTGGGGTGCAAACGCCACATCTCCTTTATTCTTTGGGTCAGTATGATCACAGAGATACTTAATGTATTTCGTTTTTAAAAATTTTCTTCACATTACCATTTTCTGCCACCTATAACTTTTTTTCTATTCTTCAATGTACAGAAGGTGGGAAGGTATCATTTCTGCTGGACCAGCTCTTGTTTTCATTGATAGCATTTTGGGAGTTGTACAACTTATTAGTCATATTTATATGGAAAAATGATTGTTCTGAAATTTTCCTTCAATTTTTTTCTGATTTTGATGAAACCCCGGGTTTATCATGATGGATATTGATTGCAGATTTCCTTTTACATAACCATGACGATCAGTTCAGTAGAACAACTACTTGTTCCACCAATCTTCTGTGGGTCTTCTGCACCATGAAGTGGCGTTATCACTTGATCCAGGATCTACAGTGGATTCTTGTGATGTTGATCCTGGGATTTATTGTAACTGCCACATTTGGAGTCGAAATGTATTCTTTTTTTTTGTCATCATCTCATGGGGTATTTAAGCTAATCTGTTCTGAAGTTGGTAAAGACCTAAAAATGCTATGAACAAACAAAATAGTGATTCATCTTTTAATTCTAAAGGCAAACTCCACTTACTCACCAAGCCTCTCATCCCTTCTAAGGCACAAATAACACCTGCGTTTGGACTCTTACCTTCCCTCACAAAAATGATAAAAGAAGCATATTGGAGCAGATTTACTTACCCGGTCCGTTCATGATCCAGCGCCGCATTCTTTGGATTCGGGTCCGGCCGGGATTCATCAAGGTAGTTCCTCCGCCGTCCACCAGGTGGCGCTGCTACGCTGAAAAGCATCTGAACGCGCTGGAGTTCACCGAGCCGGACCAAGTGAAGGTAAGCGCATCCCAAGCGACACATTTCTTTTTTTAAATGCGGCGGTTTTTCCGAATCCGTCGGGTTTTCGCTCGGCCACCCCCCCGATTTCCGTCGCGTGCATGCCGGCGCCGATGCGCCACAATCCGATCGCGTGCGCCAAAATCCCGGGGCAATTCAGGGGAAATCGGCGCAAATCGGAAATATTTGGGTAACACGTCGGGAAAATGCGAATCGGGCCCTTAGTAAATGACCCCCATTGAATCAGTTAAAATGTCTGTTGGGCCTCTTCTACACTCGCATCACACCCGCGAGTGTAGAAGGGGCCTTAGGCTTCCACTACTTCAGATGGAATAAATTGTTTTGCGGGTTTTTATCTTGTTTTCTGCACAAATAATTGGAGCCCGATGAAACTATTACAAACTGCTACTGACGGAATCCGTCAAAAATCCATTGACATCAATGGACATTTTAACGGATCTGTTAGTCTTCCGTTATTATCATTTTTGTTAAATGCGTTAAAAGCGCAAGTCCAGGTGTGAACTAGGCCCAACTCATATACTGTGTGTAACATGCTGCTGTAGGGGGTTCGAGGGATGGACCTGATGTTCATATCCATACTACTGGCTCGGAAGTTCCTCCTCCGCTGATGTGGGACGTTATTTGAATCTGCTAACGAAGGAATGTTGCTATAGAAAATATTTTTTTAGGGGCATCAGCATTTTTATATGTGGTGTTTTTGCTTTGCATTTACACTGGAAAGTTATTGCCAAATCTGACAAAATGGAGTACTCAAGGTAACTCTTAAAACCGAAAGCAGACCATTCATGCTTTTGTAAGGTAAGTTTGGCCACTGGTTCTCCTATAAATTGTGATAATTAGGTTCCCGCCTATCCCCTGTGTCTTACTATTCCATTTAGTTGTCTTTCGGGTTGGTAGGGATTGTGAAGTACAGTCCTCATCTCTATGTCAGCCCCATTGACTTTGGGTGGCACCGCAGCATGGATGTGCACCCATTGCTCCATGCAGGCACGGGTCGTAGGACCCCTGTGATCTCTAGGTAGATCTCCGATAGTAGACTCCTTCTGGTTCGCGAGAGGAGCTACTGTAACATTTTCATGCTGTAAAGTACTGCAACAGAGCTTGTACTTCTGTAACTTTTAGCAAACACTAAGTGAATTTACATCGACCTTTTCTCCTTTTTCCTCGTCTCACAATCGTCACTGTTCTGGAGCTGTGTAATAAGCAGGCAGCATTCACCATGGCCTGATGGTAAAGTTAATAACTCAAGCAATAAACGGCACAAACCCTTAAAACCTGTAGTCATGTAATGATTGTTACCCATTACTATGCTCTGTGCATACATGAAAATTACTGTTCACAAACAAAGGCCTATTATTGTAAAATTAGAACTTTCCACACAAGGCCGGCAAATTGTTAACGTCTTGAATAATGCTGGGAGTACACGTTAAAGTCATTTATTTCAGCACTGGTGTGGAAATTAGGTAGGAGGCCTTACAGGGAGAAAGGGAAATGAAGAAAGTTAGCAAGAAATAGAAAGTGAATTTTATTAATTTTTTGGCTGAATCTGCTGCAGCTGGCACTACGCGGAGCATATGGTGTTGTTACCAAGTCCAATAACTCATCCACCTATTTAGTAGCCCTTATGAAACACTTCTTACTGGACTGTGCGGTGAAGTAAACGAAAACTTTATTATGTGTAATAACATTCTGACCAAGGTCTCATGCATGTACAATTACTTCATTTTTATTATCCATTATTAGCTGTTGGCATACAAAAGCTCCATAAAATGTTACAAAGGAATGCGAGCCTTGTTTTTTGCTGGTGAGAAAACTTCCTTATTTATTTGGTTTCCACTACAGTATCGACACAGAATTTTTTTTTTTTGTATAGGAATTTTTGGAGGATGAAGCTTGGCAATGGCGAATTACAAAAATATTATGAGCAGTCGAATAACATCTCTTATGTTGATGGGTTTATGAGGGTTTATTTTAATGCTCTGCCGTAAGGGTTGGAACGTTGAAGTTTCCATTGGCAGAAGTAATTTCATAGAGAGAGAAAGTTTTTCAGAGAAAAAACAAGTCCTGGTTGCGACTATAAGAATGTTCTGTTCTGTTTGAGGCCATTTTCCGAAGCCTTAGGTTTATGAAGGCACGTGGTGGTGGAGAGACTGGAAGCAGTTAGGCACGGCAGAAGACCTTTAATTCCACATACGTTGCCACAAGCGTGATAGTCCATAAGTCACATGATGGAGAATATGGGAGTATAGGTGTCTTTATTATTACACCCAATACCTATTGCTGCCACGTGTCTGATATAGTGATGTCCTAGAGGGACCCTAAATGGTTGGCGTATAGATCTGACCTCACACGGATTGTCCTTTAGGATTACAAGTCATCACAGATGGAAAAGACATGGAACTGAAGAATCCTTAAGGTAAATACAGGCAGTCCCTGGGTTATGTCCAGGATAGGTTCTGAAGGTTTGTTCTTAAGTTGAATTTGTATGTAAGTCGGAACTGTATATTTTATAATTGTAACCCCAGCCAGAATTTTTTTGATCTTTGTGACAATTGGATTTTAAAAATGTTGGGTTGTCATAAGAACCAGGATTAACAATAAATCTTCATTACAGACGACTTTAATAACTCCTACAGCTGTTTATTGGAGCCTGGAAATAAAGTACAGTATATTACCAATTACCAGAGGTCCGTTTGTAACTAGGAGTCGTCTGTAAGTCGGTTGTTCTTAAGTAGGGGACCGCCTGTATGGTTTGAATCTATAATTTTAATATGTAAACATTTTATCCCATTCATTTGAGAAGATCTGGTCTAGATGGGTTGAAACATCAGTGACTGTCCTTTAAGGTCGTATGGTTTATGGTTGGGAGCAAGGTGGAGTGGGATGGGCTTAAATGGTTAAGTATTTGGGGTTAAGGGTGAAACCAGGAATATCTAAGTGGTAGGGAGAATGCAGAGGAAACAGGGAAGTGGTGGGGAGGGTGCAGAAGGAGCACAGAGGCAGGGGAGGCTGTGCTGGTGGGATATTTTGCCACACAGTGGGTGGGGCAGATGTGCTCTGGGAGGTGTGTAAGAGCCGGAGGGGCTCTGGTTATTCCCCCTGGAGCACTTGGGCTTCTTGTAAATAAATATCAAAGTACATTTTTAATAAATGTGGTGGACAAAATCAAATAAACATTGGACTGTATCCCAGCAGTGAATACAGTCTTATCCCAGCCATAGACTTTCTTTAAAGGGGTTGCCCTTGGTTGAGAAATGCCTTGTGTGGCCGTACATTTCCTCTATGTCAGCCAGTTTTTTAATGCTACATTTTTTCAGGAAGTTTAATATATTTCTCACAGTCATCCTAGGACACCTCTGTAATACAATGAACAATGGGGGTCATTTACTAAGGGCCCAATTCGCGTTTTTTGCGACGGGTTAACCAAATTTTTCCGTTTTGTGCCGATTTCTCACGGAGTGCCACGGGATTCGCGCGCATGCGATCGGATTGTGCCGCATCGGCGACGGAAATCGGGGGCGTGGCCGTTAAAAAAAACCCGACTGATTAGGAAAAACCGCCAGATTTAAAAACAAAAAAAAAAAGTTGTTGTGACACTCGCTTACCTCACCACAATGGATCTGGGGAACTTCCAGTGCTTTCCGATGCTCTTCAGCGCAGCAGCGACACCTGGTGGACGTCGGAGGATCTAGCTTTGTGAATCCAGGCAGGACCCGAATCCACCAGAGAGAACGCGCCGCTGGATCGCGAACGGACCGGGTAAGTAAATCTGCCCCAGTATGTCTACGTCTGGATATCCCTAAAACATTCATATCAACACTTGGATAATATACATGTTGGGGCTTATTTATCATTAGGCTGCTCCTTGGGACAGTTCTATGTCTATTTTCGGAGCTCCGCTGCCAATCAGACTTATTTTTATGGCTTTGGCCCTTTAATAAATGTTCTTATGGTTTGGGATTTTTTTTCAAAAAGTCTCAATATGTATAAAAAGTCTCAGCACATAGAGCAGCAGGAACTGGAGAAACTATGGGACTTTTTATGGGACTTTTTTTTACAAAAGTCCCAAGTCATGACTCTGGCTTTGCTCGGTGTTGGACTATTAGTAGTTCTATGCTTACACCAGATTAATGAAGAGGCGCAAATTGTCCGGTGAGACTTTTTTAGCAGTGAAAAGTCCCAGAAAACCTCAATGCAACTTTATTATGCTTATGGAAGCCAACCAATGATAAATACCCCCATCGTCTTTTTTTGTTTGTTTTTTTTAATATATAGATTTTTTTATGTTTTTTTCCCAAAAAAAAATCACTGCTACTTTCCTCCTTTTTTTTTTTTTTTTCTTTTAACCAACAGATGACAATCCCATCCTACAGCGCTGCGATCTGACAGAGCAGCCCATTTCATCAAGTCTCTAGCAGCCCATTTAATTCAATTTCCCATTGCAATGTTTTAGCGAAAACGACAAAAAAAAAAAAAAAAAAAAAAATGTTCCCCTTACATAAAGCCTCCGAGTAGGTGAAGCGGCGTCAGCGCGCGGCGCTGTTTACATACTAACTTAATTGTAATTTAAATGCCCTTTTCATTCCATAAATATCGCCATCGGCTTTTCATTTCCTTCAAGCCTTCAGATTTCGAAGCAGTTTATATGTAAACTGGAGTCGGTGGCTTCATAAAGTGAATTTCTGTTGGAAATAATATAGTATATATCAAAATCTAGATAGGTAATGGGAAATTGATTGTGACAATACAATATTAGAAACACATCTCCATAATATTTTAT
The DNA here is from genome assembly GCA_019512145.1 of Engystomops pustulosus. NCBI lineage: Eukaryota > Metazoa > Chordata > Amphibia > Anura > Leptodactylidae > Engystomops > Engystomops pustulosus. The sequence goes on from CM033651.1 coordinate 4,039,093, forward strand.
TTATTACACTTTCCACCTTTTGGCTGTCAAGGGAAAATATTTCATCTTAGACGGCAAAGCGGAGTCTGTTGAGATTTTGACCTCAATATTCTCACACAAATGAATATAGTGTGTAAGGTAGCGCACTTTTTTTTTTTTTTTCCCCTTCCCGGTGTAAAATCATGCATAAAAAACAATTCATTTAAAGCATCTAAATGTTTCAAAATTACTGCAGGTAATTTTTACAGTTTAATTCCTCCGAGACACCATTTTAAATGAACCCATAATTCAATTTTCAGACTTTGCATTTCAAATTTTTATGTTGAAAGTAATTTCCTTTCTTGCTTAAGTTGTGCTCAGTACCAGATTCATAAAATGTGTATGATGTATGTCTGTAGAATCAGTCACTATGTTAGAAGCTTAATAATAAATATGCAAAGGAGAAATTAAATGATTTTTCTCTTCAGTAGTTCAGTTTAACATTGATTTTTTAAAAGAAATGACTGTTACATTACCCAGGAAGGTTTGTGTGGGGTTTTTTTTTTCCCTTCAGTTTTCGGCCTCGGCTAGGTTAGATTGTTTTAGGAAACATTAATGCGTGTGTAATGTAGGGTCTGGCCACGAGCGTGGAGGAACGCTTCGCCAATATGATAAACATAGAATTTGGGCAATTGCTAACGCCGGGAAATATTTGTTACAAAAAGAAAATAGTTTAATGAAATTTTGAAAGGTTTTAAAATGGGAAAATTAACTACCGTATATACTGGAGTATAAGCTGACCCAAGTATAAGCCGAGGCTCCTAATTGTACCACAAAAACCTGGGAAAACCTATTGACTCAAGTATAAGCCGAGGGTGGGAAATGCATTGGTCACAGCCTCCCCAGTATATAGCCTGCCGAACCTTGCCCAATAGTATATAGCCAGCACCTGCCTCGCAGTATATAGCCTGCCGGCCCATATCCCCCAGTATTTAGCCAGCCCCCTGCCCCAGTATATAGCCAGCCCCCTGCCCCAGTATATAGCCAGCCCCCTGCCCCAGTATATAGCCTGCAGCGGGGGAAGCCGGAAACGTGAGTTTTGATATATATTTTTTTACTCGAGTATAAGCCGAGTTTGTGTTTTCAGCACATTTTTTTGTGCTGAAAAACTAGGCTTATACTCGAGTACATTTGGTATATTATAAAATCAACATAAAATTTTAAAGTAAAAATAATTGGAAAAAATGTTGGTTCTGTTGTTTAAAAAAATTGTCTAAAAAGCCACTTTGGATTGTTCTCTGGTGGAAACAGGATTTTAAAGAAAATTGGCTCGTATGTCATGTGTATAACAATTGTTTAAGATTAGAGATGAGCGGACCTGAACTCCAATGTTTGGGTCTGAGCTGTACACTGCAGAGTTGGGTCCCCAAATCGAATCTTCAGCCAAAAGTTCAAGTTTGGCATTCAGACTCGCCCCAGCCAATATCATCCCCAGTTGGTGACGCCACCAGTCAGGAGTTCTAACCCTTTAAGTGCCCTCGGCAAAGCTGATGACGTCACTGCAAGCAAATATTATAGGGAAAATATTATAGGGAAAATGGGGGTGTGCACACTGCGCCAGCATTTATATGCCACTGGTGGCCTTTTAAAGGGTTAACATAAGTTGACAATGGTTAACATGGATGTTCAAGGACATCCACGACCAGGATGAAGAATTGTATGCAAATAACCCTGATGCTCATTTGCATACAGTCTTTCATCCTGGTGGTAGATATCTTTTATGTATAGATGAGTTTATTCATACCTTTATATGCTGCTGGCACCAAGTACCCGAACCAAACTTTTGTTTGAGGTTTGACCATACCTGAACAGGTAAGCTCAAAAAAAAAAAAAAACTGAACATACTCGCCCATAGTCCTCATCATCTCACCACCTCCCTCTCACATGCTGGACAGGAAGGTGAGATCACCCAGAAGGTCTGAATACTTAGCAGCCTGAAACGCTGGACGTCGCATCCCTATTCTCCGGGCTGTTTTTTAGAATGCTTTTTTTTTTCAGACAATCCCAACATGTCAAGATTAAAGAAGGCAGGCGTCGGGACCAAGATGAAGAGGACTATAGGTGAGTAGGGTCAGTTTAATTTTAGTTATAATTTGTAGGTAGATTTCCTTTAAATAACAGATCATTGAGAATCCAGGGAGGTGTGTCTGGAACGCTTATAGCACCCTAAACTGGGTTTACTTGTGGGTGAATTGGGTGGTGGTAGATTGCTTTAAAATTTAAATTACCTTAATTATTAAAATTTCCAAGGGGTAAGAGGTTTAGGCATCACAAACTCACAACAAATTACTCTTCACTGAGCATCGGTGACAATTGAAAGCTTTCAGATTGCGAAAACTTCTGGATCATCGGAGAGAACTTTTGAAGGGTAGACATACAACCATTTTTAATTATGATATTTATTATTATTTTGGACTGTAGAATCGTCTTCATTTCACTATAAAAGACGTCCCTAATAAATATTTGTAATTTTTTTTTTAATTTGGTGATTGGTTTCTTTTTCCCTTTTGTACAACTTTTTTTTTTTTTTCTTTCCTTTTTTTTTGTAATCTTCAATTAAGAGAAGTCCCGGCTCTACTTGACTGCTCCCTTTAAAAAGCGATGGAAACCATTAGCTGCCCACTGGATAAGCCCCGGTTTGTATAATAGAAGATGGCCGCCATCATCTCACGCTTTGCAGACTTCTCATTCTGAAGGCTTCACTCTGCTTTTCACTCTAGGCAGTGGGATTTTTCAAAATCCTTTTCCGCATCTGCCCCTTCAATGCAACACTCCCAAGTATCCAGTTTTATTAATGTCCAGAAGCGTAAATCACAGTCCCATATTTTGTCATTCCAGTCATCTTAGTCACTAAAGGATTACTTCAAGTGACTGAACTCGGCTGTTATCTGTTTGAGTTTTTGCAGCCAGGTCATCTCCAGGGACAAGGAACAAGCTTTCTGCCCCCTTAACTGTGTCGAGTGGATGGCTTTAGCTGGACTAGTTTTTGTGATTGATGTATATTCTCTGTTGCTCTATGAATTCCTCGCAACAAGGTGATGCAAAAATATAAAAATAGCATGGAGACGCTCTTTCATTTTCAAGACGTTCTTACTGAAGGATCTCTGTCATGTACAAACAGTGTATCAAAGAACCTTCCATAATATACACTAAAGAGAATGTTCTGTATATACTTACAACTTTCCAATGTATGTTACGTAGAGTCCCCTATGGAGCTTGGGGGTCCTTAGTCTTTATGGCCTGCGTCTTGGGACCATGCCGTTGTAGAAGACTTGGCTAAGACCCCGACAGACTATCGTGTGGAGACAAATCGATGTCACTGGTTATTCTTGAGAAGGAACGGATGGAGGTACAGTAGATCGAAGTCCCCAGGTTACATACAAGAAAGGTTCTGTAGGTTGGTTCTTAAGTTGAATTTGTATGTAAGTTTTTTTGGTCTCTGTGACAAATGGATTTTAAAAATGTTGGATTGTCATAAGAACCAGGAGTAACAATAAATCTTCATTACAGACGCCTGTGATAGCTGTTACAACTGATTATTGTAGCCTAAGGCTTAAGCACAGTAAATTGGCAACATTAGGAGGTACATTTGTAACTAGGGGTCGTCTGTAAGTCGGTGTTCTTAAGTAGGGGACCGCCTGTATAACTCAACGTGACTTTCGGTCAGAACAGTTTTGGTCTAAATCGTCACCGCCCTTATATTTGACACTGGTTATAGAATAGTTACCCAAATACGGTTTGGGAAACGATACACACACATCATGAAATATACGTTGATTTCTTTAGATACTTGTTATATTTTACCACTTCATAAAAAAACTTCCTATATGTTACTGAAGTTATGTTTTCTCAGTCCAAAATGTAAAATTAACATCAATTCATTCTCCAAATCACATTCTTTGAGCCTATTGGGCCGTTACGAAAAGTATACAAAACCAACTAGCTAAGTCTAGAAGTAATTGGCCAGTAAGTTAGTGTCTGACCCATTGATGGTCCTTGGAACATGACTGTATTGTCAGACTTGGCTTTATTGGGCCAAGTAGAGGAGTTGATTTTGTGAGACCAATCTTCCTATACACAGGTCATGTAATTTTGATGGTACATACAGGAAATATTATCCATGGGGTCCAACAGCACATCGGTAAGGAACCCATAAGAAATTGACCATAGTGGAAAGTCACTCCAAATACAGGTCTAGTTGAGGTTAACGTCTTTGGGATTTTTGTATTTCTAAGGAACCCATAAAAAACTGACCATAGTGGCAGGTCTAGTTGGGGTTCTGTATTTTGGTGGCCACACGGGGCCAACACAAGATACTCCCATAGGCTAGTCCTGCTCTGAATATCTATCAAATCTGATATTGTAAAAACAAACATTGTGATTGCGAATCAAAACCCCTGCTCTGCATTTTCTGGTAGCAGGACCCTCGATATTATACTTATGGTCACGGACTATAATCAACATAGATATTCTCCATTCATACTGTGCTACCCCCTCCCCAAATAAAATACACCTGTAATGGATGTAGCTCCTACAACTGCCGATTGCTCATCACCCTCAACATATTCTCTTTGTGTGGTAGATTGTGTCTATTATCCACTGCAGATCTTATTAATTCACTATAACATTTACGTTCTTCTCTCAGTGGTTGCTACATGTTTGTTTTTGGTTTTATACCTTTCTGTCATCTTTTGAATAATATTTATTCTGTTTGGATTTTTTTTGTTTGTTGTAATTTATTTTTTTGTTTTACCTTTTTTTTTTTCTCTGTCTTTGCCATTTTCCTTTGCTTGCATGCCTACCTGATTTTTTTCCTCTGCATTGCCTGGTTAGCTTACTTGAGAAGTTTGCTTGGTCACAAATTCCCTTGGGAGTCTATTCAGGACAGCATGTGCAGCCAGCCCTTGAAACCATGTCAAATGGTCCCTAGATCCTGAAAGGATGACTACTTCAAAGGAAAGCTTTATCAAACCAGCAGCTCTTTTAGAAACACTAGGTATTAGTTGTTGCGTATTAGGTATATATATATAGCATTTTTTTGTCCTTAAGTACTGGTTAGTTTGTGCTCCACAAATCATATTTTATATTGTTTTTTAAGTATTTATTTGATTTCCAAAAGTATTTATCTTCTATCTATCTCATATCTATCTATCTATCTATCTATCTATCTATCTATCTATCGATCATCTATCTATATATCTATCTATCTATCTCCTATCTATCTATCTCCTATCTATCTATCTCCTATCTATCTATCTATCTATCTATCTATCTCCTATCTATCTATCTATCTCCTATCTATCTATCTATCTCATATCTATCTATCTCCTATCTATCTATCTATCTCCTATCTATCTATCTATCTATCTATCTCCTATCTATCTCATATCTATCTCCTATCTATCTATCTATCTATCTATCTGTATATCTATCTATCTCCTATCTATCTATCTATCTATCTCCTATCTATCTATCTATCTATCTATCTATCTCCTATCTATCTATCTATCTATCTCCTATATCTATCTATCTATCTTTACAATATATACAGTATAATTACAGAGCCCAGCAAAAGTAGCCACAACAATACCTGACCTTATATGTAGGTCTTTTATTTATGGCACTAATTCAATGACATTGCAAAACCATTATATTACAATTATGTGCAATCGACAACTTTTATAAATCCTCGAATTACACTAAAATTCTTCTATTAAAGGAAATAATAGATTTTTAAAATTATGCTAATAAGCCAGAAGAGCTCTGGGATCCGTTTAAGAGCTGCTCAGTGCTGTTGCTTCACAGTGCAGGATTACGTCTCTCCCTCCCCCTGCTCCCTTGGTTCTTCCCCCTCCTTTGGTCTGCTGTAATTTCACACAGCGTAACAGTCTTTGAAGCAACAGAGAGTCCTTTTGCCTCATTAGCATAATTTCTACAAGTTTAGAATGAAGAAAGACCATGGATAACAAATGTACGGTGAATACAAGAGTCACGGTGCCTGGTTTTCTTTTTACTCCCTCCTCCCAGTGCTGGTGGTCGCACATGCTCAGTGGCTCGCCTAGCTTTTCTTCCGTTCAAGGGATGGAATAATTTCTGCTGTTGTACAGGTTAATAGCACATAAGAAGTGGCCCCTTCTCTGCAGCACTAGACTCAATAGGTGGAATTAAAAGAACAGCAGGGGGCACATTTTTCAAAAAGACACCTATCGAAAAAAAATCTTGACATTTTGTGTAATCTATTTCTGTAAGTGTGAGTTTCCTTTCATACAATTAGCAGCGTGATCCTTCCCGCTTAGGATTTACATATGGCATTGCCTATTAGCGGCTCATCCGCGTGGGCTCCTGCTTAATAGCGGTCACTGGAGCATCAGAATATCATTGGGAGACTTCATTCAGTCCTTTATTACTTTCCAATGACTTTCCATTCAGAGAAGGACAGTAAATGAAATGATATCTTAACCCGCGCCGGCTTTGACTATTAAATCCCCCTTTTGGTGAATGAAGTATAGTCGGCTGTTTAATGGACGCAGTTTGTCACCTGCAAGTAGCGGAGTAAAGATGATTCCTTTATTAGCTTTCTGATGTCTCTTAAATGCATCCAAGAGATGGAAACAATGAGTGAAGTGAGCGGCGGCAGGAAAGCAAGGTCTTAAAATGACTCACATAAACATAACTAAGTGCAGTGTCCAATGTGCAAAACCAACCAGGCATAAATCATTTGTCAGCGTGACAAGGGACACCAAAATGACAAGGAAGTCAGGCTATAATGGATGAGCCGCGCTGCAATAGATAAGGCGGGGGCACTTAACCCCTTCCGCTGCAAATTTATTGTATTATTTTGGATTATCAATGTGAAGCACAACACACAAAAGCACAAAACATAAAGTGTATAGAGAAGGCGATGCTGTGTGGATAGCTGTGCAATGCTCCAATAAGAGACACTAATGGTGATATTATTAATGTACATTCCATACGTGTAAGAGAGGGTTAATATCTTACAGAATTTATAATGATGTAGCAATTCCCATATTTAATGTACACTCATTACAACCTCAGTGGACATACACACACACACATATATATATATATATAATATTAGTTATGTATACAGGCACTCACTGACACCCGACTTACAGATGACCCCCAGTTACAAACGACCCTCTGGATGTTTGTAATTTCCTGTACTTTAGTCCCAGGCTACAATGATTATATGAAATGAAGCATTATTGTTATCTTGGTGTGCTATGTAATATGCAATTATGATTTTTTTGTTAATCCTGGTTCTTATGACATTTCAAAAGTTTTTAAATCTAATTATCACAGAGACCAAAAATTTTTGGGCTGAGGTTACAATTATAAATAAATAAAATATACAGTTCCGACTTGCATACAAATTCTTGAGAACAAACCTACAGAACCTTGTATATAACCCGGGGCTGCCTGGATATAATATTGTGTATATATTATACCCATATAGAATATATATATGGGGTCATTATCTAGTTGTAGTGGAGATCATATGTCCCTGCACTGGTTTCTTCTTATACTTGTGGGGGGGCTGGCATTTGCAGTATAAAGGGGCGAGGTGATAGTACAAAGCATGAGAGATGTTTTTGTAATTGACCCCACAATTTTCTAATATAGTCAGGAAGGCCTCATGCATACAAGTGTAGTTTGGGGACATGTGTCAGCCATTGTTTCAAGTCATGTCCCGATTTTTGTTTCTATGGGCTCGTGCACATGGCTGTGGTTTCCTTTGCCCCTTGTATGTGAGAAGGCTGCCCAAAACCCAAAACTAGGACAGTCTTTTTGTCTGCCATAGGTGGACCTCCCCTACTGATGACACAAAGACTGCAAATAGTGACCTTCTAGGGCACAGACAATTATCATGCTCCCATTGGAACCATTGCACATTGATGATGCCCACTTTGAGGCCCCTTCCGATGATAGTTTTGATGTAAACAAACCTGTAGAAGTTAAACTTTTTGCTTTGCTGTGATGACCGTGGTGGGGTTCTCCATGTATGATGATTGCCAGAATGTGTATCATCCACACCTTGTACCAGCACAATAATTCTACCTCCCGCTACACACTACTGGGTTTATCTCCACTATCTCTGTAGCATCGAAATTATTCCTCAAACCTATGTGTATAAACCTTACACGTCCTACAAATTGTAATACAGGCCGTCCCCGGGTTACGTACACGATCGTTTCTGTAGGTTTGTTCTTAAGTTGAGTTTGTATGTAAGTCGGAACTGTATACTTTATTATTGTAACCCCAGTCAACCCTCTGTGACAAATGGATTTTAGTAATGTTGGATTGTCATAAGAACCAGGAGTAACACTAAAGCTTCATTACAGACGCCTGTGATAACTGTTATAGCTGATTATTGTAGCCCATGGCTAAAGTACAATAAATTACCAATTACCAGAGGTCCGTTTGTAACTAGGGGTCGTATGTAAGTCAGGTGTACTTAAGTAGGGGACCGCCTGTACTAAAATGCTTAACTCCCCTTCATCCTTGGCAGCTTGAACTTTTACATGTAATGTTACCAAATTCTCATCTGTATATAATTACCGTCTGAGATCTTTAGTTACGTATCCAATGTGCGTCCGCTGCTGTCACCGCCGTTGTACAAGGGAACAGGAATTTTTTCTACTTTAAATTTCCAAACAGGTTTTTTTTTTTTTTTTTAAATACTTTAATCTTAGAAATAGTTGCGGTGCTGTTAAAATGAAATAATGCCTGCATTATTCCTGCCAGACCTCTGCTGGGGCCTCTTACCATGTCGCATGTAATGGAGTTCAGTAAGAGAGATATTATGATGAAGGGATGCTTGCCAGCACAGCAGGTGAATATGTTGTCCTTTGAGGATTGGTGATGTGGCCAGTAATAGGACAAATGTTTGGCTGCTTGCCTGGAATTGCCCATCCTGATTAATGATATGTGGAGGTACCACATGGTAAGGTTACCCCAGACTGCGCAGTGTATCCATTTTTGGTTCTAGTCTGAAAACTGTGATCAATCGTAAGTCGAGTCAACCCATCTCCCTCCCGATAAACTCTTTGCACTATGGCAGATACCAAATGCCCCCCCCCCCCCCCCGCCCCCCTCTCATCGATAATCCCATGGTCGCCATTTATTAGAGGCGACTGCTCTGCAATTCCAACTTCAGGAAGGGATGATAAAGTAAAATCTCAGAAGTTTTGGACTGGAGTCATATTAATCATGTGCCCGTCCAGTAGTTGGGTCCATCTGCAGGGGATCAGGAGCTGCTCCTCTTGTTTGCTTTGAATTTATCAGACGGAATTTACTGCCGGTGTGTATGTGTGATTGCCACTTTGTCCGAGTAATACATTTATCACGTTGACATAGATTAATGCTTGCCTCTTTTATCTCCTTTAATTTTGAGTCCTGGGTTAAGCAGGAATTATTTTTAGCGTGTTCCAGAACGCGGCTAATCCTGATAGTTTATGAAGGGAAATTGCTTTGTTATTAAGACATTTAGGGAACAGGATGATTTAGAAATGATTTTGGATTTTCTGCGGGTGCCCGATGTCGTGTCGTTAATCTAGCGAGGAAAACACGGTGGAGCCCTGGTCCGTGGTTGGATAGATCTTCATATCGTTATAGGGAGACGTAGGAAATTTACCTTTATCTTGATTCTCCGTTTATGACATTTTCCTTAATGTCTTTGTGTTCATTAGAAAGAAGGGAATCTGAATCTTTCATCCCTTTCACTATGACTGAAGAGGGATATTTGTGTGAAGTTTCTGCATTTATACTTGATGAGTTCTCAATCCAAAGGATCTGCTCTGCATTTTGTTAAGGTATGATCCATGCAGCCAACAGGGGGCGCACTTCTGTCCGGACAGTGAGCAAAATGTATGTTTATTGATCATGCCACTTGTACAAAGAGCAATAAAAAGCGAAATTTTTATTTAAAGAGGACCTGTCACCCTGAAAAACGGCATTAGGAGCTGCTTACTAAAACGCAGTGGTGTTGCAATGATAGAGTTATCAGAAACCTCCGATAGTGCTAACTAACACTGCAGCGCTGTACACTACAAGCGCTGGACCGCTCGCAAAGCGTCTTATTCATGAGGGGGCGGGATTAGGGGTGGTGACTGCCACATGACGCGCGCCAGTCACCACTGGCCTATCGAGCGAGTGGGGCGGTCCGGGAAGAGGCAGCGCCTCAGACCGCCCCCTCATGAATATGCCTGGCCGACTTTGACCCGCAGTTTTTATACCAGCGGTATATATATGGCTCCCTATGGCATCCAGACTTCCCAGTCTTCTTACCAGGAATATTATATCTCAGTTATTGATTATAAACTGGATCGGAAAGTGGCTACAGCCATAGCCTCTGTCGCGGGGTAGGTTCTTTCAACATTTTATGCCAGGAAGGGCCTTGCATTGAATTGTCCAGTGTTGGATATACAAGGACAGCACTGCCACATAATATATCCAATGGGGCAATAGAGGCCCGGGGAACATCAAGTGCTGAAATTCCTGTGTTAACCATATTTAGTACTGAGCATTGGGCAGCACAATGGCCTTTGGCATGGACAGCTTGACCAGAAGTGTCGGGGGTTGCGGGACCCCACCCAGGACCATGGAACATTGCATAAAGTGATGTAAATGGAAGTCCCTTAGTCACAGGAGACCACTGATTGGCTAATGCAGGACCTCAGAATCCCTATCACCACTTAAGGCATTCCCTTAAATTGGAAGACCACTTTTATAAAAGTGTCCTTTATGTATTTGCTATTTATTATTTTCTATGTATTTATTTAAAAAAATCCTGAAACCCTATAAATTTTCACATATCTCCCTGTGATTGTATATATCTCCCTGTGATTGTATATAGCTCCCTGTGATTGTATTTATATCTCCCTATGATTGTATTTATATCTCCCTATGATTGTATACACTCACCGGCCACTTTATTCGGTACACCTGTCCAACTGCTCGTTAACACTTAATTTCTAATCAGCCAATCACATGGCGGCAGTGCATTTAGGCATGTAGACATGGTCAAGACAATCTCCTGCAGTTCTCCCGAGCATCAGTATGGGGAAGAAAGGTGATTTGATGCCTTTGAACGTGGCATGGTTGTTGGTGCCAGAAGGGCTGGTCTGAGTATTTCAGAAACTGCTGATCTACTGGGATTTTCACACACAACCATCTCTAGGGTTTACAGAGAATGGTCCGAAAAAGAAAAAACATCCAGTGAGCGGCAGTTCTGTGGGCAGAAATGCCTTGTTGATGCCAGAGGTCAGAGGAGAATGGGCAGACTGGTTCCAGCTGATAGAAAGGCAACAGTGACTCAAATCGCCACCCGTTACAACCAAGGTAGGCAGAAGAGCATCTCTGAACGCACAGTACGTCCAACTTTGAGGCAGATGGGCTACAGCAGCAGAAGACCACACCGGGTGCCACTCCTTTCAGCTAAGAACAGGAAACTGAGGCTACAATTTGCACAAGCTCATCGAAATTGGACAGTAGAAGATTGGAAAAACGTTGCCTGGTCTGATGAGTCTCGATTTCTGCTGCAACATTTGGATGTTAGGGTCAGAATTTGGCGTCAACAACATGAAAGCACGGATCCATCCTGCCTTGTATCAGCGGATCAGGCTGGTGGTGGTGGTGTCATGGTGTGGGGAATATTTTCTTGGCACTCTTTGGGCCCCTTGGTACAACGCCACAGCCTACCTGAGTATTGTTGCTGCCCATGTCCATCCCTTTATGAGCACAATGTACCCTGTAACATCTGATGGCTACTTTCAGCAGGATAATGCGCCATGTCATAAAGCTGGAATCATCTCAGACTGGTTTCTTGAACATGACAATGAGGTCACTGGACACAAATGGCCTCCACAGTCACCAGATCTCAATCCAATAGAGCATCTTTGGGATGTGGTGGAACGGGAGATTCGCATCATGGATGTGCAGCCGACAAATCTGCGGCAACTGTGTGATGCCATCATGTCAATATGGACCAAAATCTCTGAGGAATGCTTCCAGCACCTTGTTGTATCTATGCCACGAAGAATTGAGGCAGTTCTGAAGGCAAAAGGGGGTCCAACCCGTTACTAGCATGGTGTACCTAATAAAGTGGCCGGTGAGTGTATATCTCCCTATGATTGTATATATCTCCCTGTGATTTGTATATATCTCCCTGTGATTGTATATAGCTCCCTGTGATTGTATATAGCTCCCTGTGATTGTATATAGCTCCCTGTGATTGCTTCTCTAGTCATGTGACCAGTTTGCTTTAAAGGGCCAGTATTTACATAGACGCAAACATAACACAACAGACAATCATCTTCTACCCAAGGCCTTCACGGGGAGAATCCATACAAATTCATTTTTTTTCTGTCTTTTATAGGAATGTTTACCAGATCATTAATATTAATATGAACTGTTACCAGAATTGCGCTTTGATCTTCTGTCGTCCCGTACATAACCTTCTATGGTATGTGTTTTATATGCCGTGTTTACACGGAAGCAAAAAATAAATTTGCAGAGACTTTTGACAGGTTGTCTTCTTCCACGTAAGGAACAAGCATGTAACAGCCTTGAGTCGGCTCCATAACAATGCTTCTCCGGATCAATTATCTCTTCACTAGATGCTAAATAGAGGTCCCCCTATGTCTACAAGCCCTGTGGATGTTGTGCACTAAATGAATGCCTAGTCAACATGACTCTTGTAGATATCCTTTCAGTACAGGGATGGAGAATTCGATTCCATGCCACACTATGGCATATTGAGAGACAGACACATTAATTAGCTGGGTATTTGTAGATATTGATGCACTAGGCAGGAGGAGCATCCTGGAGGTGGTTGCCTGCTAAGATACTTGAAATCCCCAGGGAGAAAATTAAAGTGAGCTTGTACCACCGAGCGAGTACGAACAAAGGCCCCTTTCATAGCGACGCCTGCAGCGGTCCTGTTACCGAACTGCTGCTTACACTATATCCATGTGCATGTGTGTATGTGTATGGCTTCTGAGCTGCATAGCACGAAAGTAACAATAATCCAAAAAAAAAATAAACACTGACACATAGATTCCATCTATTTGGGCGTAGGCTGAAAAATTGTAACAAAAAACTGATACATTCCCCCCCTTCCCATTATGTTTTATTTCATCTGACTATCCAAAAAGGAGCGTAAGGGGAGATGTGTGTGAAATTCCTGCGCTCTCTAATATTTGGCTGCCTCTCCGTTGGAAGACTTTTGAGTAAAATAGCTGTAAAAATTAAATCCATATTTCAATGTCATGCCTTGTTTTTGAGCTCGTGTTACTCGCCCCCGCGTTCTAACGCCGCGTTTATAAACACGGAAAATCGTTCCTTCAGCGTTACTCTCTAAACCCAAATGTTTTACTGTTATTCCGCTCCTCATTGAACGTTTCCTCTGCGGACGACCGAAACTTGTGGTTTTTGGGGGGGTTCTTGCTCAGATATTTGATGAGAGCAGCTGTTTTTTTTTGTTTTTTTTTTTCCATCGAGGCAATAGACTGAAAACCCCCAAGTCGTTTCATTGCATTTTGTTTGTGGATTTTGTGGTTTTTTCTATGCAAGAAGAGCGAGAAAGAGGAATTAAAAAAAAAAAAGTCTTTGGCTTTCACAGTTTTTAGAGCGTGTTTTCTTTTGGATAAAACAAGAAGAGTGACTGTCCCAAGTGTGCGCTTTACTTTCCGAATGTATTTTCTGAAGAATGAAGAGAAGACCTTGCCATATATTGGCAGGAGTCTGGAACCAGAATCTTGCCACATCTCCCCAGAGGTCTCAAATGGTCACACGTTTTCACAGTGTAAGAACTAAAAGTGCCTCATATTGCCGGCCACTAACATTAATTATTCATAAAAATGAGGGCCTGGAAAACTATATATTTTATGCTTTACAGACCTGTTCTTAACCCCGATGATGCCGGGGGGGAATCTAACGTTATGATAAGTATTGATTAAAGAATCATCTGGACCACAGATTTTGTGTCTTCGCTGCAGTCAATAGAGGATTTATTTTTCGATCTTCAAATTCACTTTTAATATATTGTGTGGTTTATATTTGTATGATTGGTCTATAAGGTAAAGCTGCGTCATATTACACATAAGATATTAACATGAGATTTTTATAAATGCATAGAAAAATCTGGTACAGTGCACCTTTTCCATATCGGATCGCCTTTGAAAGATTTTATGCAAAACGCTATTTCTTTTTGAGAAGACCACATTATTAAATGTCAGTGTTTTGGGTGGTCATCTGAATGACTTTTCACCAAGTTATGGGAGAAAGTTATGGGATTAGGTGGGGCTTAAAAGGGTTTTCACCAACTTTGATTGTTACCCCTTTATCCATAGGATAGGAAATACAAATCTGATCAATCTGGTCTGATACTTGAAGTAGGGGAGACGATCAAGGCCAAGTTTGGGAAAATGCAAAGCAGGAGAACATGTGTCATGTAGCAAAAAACTATAATTCGTTATTACAATACATGTATAAACACAAACCAAACATCAATCGGACAAAACAAGCTAAAAAAAATACAAGGATGCAAACACAGTGCATCCATGTACTGAATCACAGCTGGAGCCTGACACCTGATAATATCAGGACACCCTGGCCCCCAAAACAAACCCCAAAACAGAGAGTCGCCCCACGCGTCTCGGGCGTGCAGGGATATGCGTGGGAGACTCTCTCTGGGCCCTCATCCCCTCATCACACCCTACACGGTAATATCTTATTACATTGGCAGCTATCTATTATATATGTATTATCTTCCATCATTCCTGTTAGCGCTGGTTTGGACTGATACAGCGCACAGTGGGGCAGCTTTACTTACCCGGTCCATTCGCGATCCAGTGGCGCGTTCTCTGCGGTGGGGTTCGGGTCCGGCCGGGATTCATTAAGGCAGTTCTCTGACGTCCACCAGGTGGCGCTGCTGCGCTGAAGAGCATCGGAACGCACTCAAGTTCACCAGCCTATTCCTAGTGAAGGTAAGTGCAAGTTCCGCGACACTTTTCTTTTTTTAAATGCAGTGGTTTTTCCGAATCCGTCGGGTTTTCGTTCGGCCACGCCCCCCGATTTCCGTCGCGTGCATACCAGCACTGATGCGCTACAATCCGATCGCGTGCACCAAAATCCCAGGGCAATTCAGGGGAAATCGGCGCAAATCGGAAATATTCGGTTAACACGTCGGGAAAACGCGAATCGGCCCCTTAGTAAATGACCCCCATTGAGTTTGCAGCTACACACCAGCTGTTGCTGGCCGTGTTGGTCACTTTCTACCTTACATGCATCTGCCATCTTATACATCTTCCTTCTATTTATGAGTGTTTTGGGGGCCAGGGTGTCCTGACATTATCAGGTGTCGGGCTCCAGCTGTGATTCAGTACATGGATGCACTGTGTTTGCATCCTTTGTAAATGTTTTTTTCGCTTGTTTTGTCCGATTGATGTTTGGTTTGTGTTTATACATGTATTGTAATAAAGAATTATAGCTTTTTGATGACACATGCTCTTCCTTCTTTGCATTTCAATTCTAGATTTTTTTCATGTGTGCAGCCCACAATTGGGTTGGGATATGTGACAAAGTCCCAGTTCTGTAAATACAAGGCCAATGTACCACCTCCATTGAACTTATAAGGTTAACAATTCGAGCATTGAACAAAAGTGAGTGTTAACTCGTAGGGTGACTGTTTGACACAGAAGAAACACATTGTGTATGTAGAGGGCTTGTCCCGAGAACCCCACTGTTAGGTGCTTTCATGGCATGAGTCCTCAAAGGGAATTTCTCAAGTTTGATTGCTTGGGCCAAACAATTTGATTGGTAGGGGTCCAACCGCTGCATCCTAAGAATTGGGGGGTCCTGTTCCAACAAATTGATATATAGCCAGGTAGTGTCCTTTATATTACAGGGTTGTTTGCTGAGGCTTCTCCAAGGGGACACAAGTGCCGCATTGCCTGTATGTATCTCTGCCTTACCGCTCTCTGAATCAGTTGGAAAGATGTAGGCACCATTGCTTCTTACGGCAGGTCTGTACCTGGAACCTATGGGACCAGTGATGGATCTCCATTGAGTGTACAGCACCTGGTTGTCTCAGACACTATTATAGATGACATGTTCTTAAAATACCAGATGGAGTGTAGGATGTATGTTCCAACTCTTGCTCTATTTACTTGTGGGACCGGGACTTATGTTCTTAGGAGCTTAGTATGTACTAGTGGTCAGACCTCCGTCAATCTGATTCTTTTCCCCTATCATTCAAACTTGGGACATCACCTTTAACCTATGTATATGGCGTGGCATTGTTAATTGTAAATTTTGTGTTAATAGGGTTTAGCCTTCTTTGTACGGGTTGGGTTTCTGCTGATTTATACAGCAGTTACCTGCTGTTATTGCACAGGAGTGCTGACTGCATCAATTGCTATGAAGTCTTTAAAGAGAACCTTTCACCACCTAAGATACGTGGAGATGAATGAACATTCTGCACGGTTTGCTTCACAGATTCAAGAGAACTTTGAATTTTCTTCCTAGCCCCCACAGTTTCTGAGGTATCAGTTCCAGTATCTGACCGTTCTAATCCTCTCTACTGTCAGAAAGGAGGTATGGAAACAGAGGAGTGTGGGTTATTGTAACCTTCTCAGTAGCTCAGTGTGAGAGAACATCATAACAAAGGCCCCCTCCTCTGTTTCAGCGCCTCCTCTCTTACAGTGGAGAGGCTTAAAATGATCAGATACCTGCACTGATGAGTGCCCCTTAATCTGTAAAGCAGCCCCTCTAGAATGGGATGTTCATCTTTACGTGTGTGATATGGTGAAAGGTCTCTTTTAAATGTAGGTGGCCCATTGTTGCTACAATCTTGTCCTTGATTGTCTCCCCCCGTGATGTCAATATGGGGAAATCCATTAGTTGTTGTGAGAGAATCCTATGGCTGTCGATCAAACATCACCATTCCAAAAAATATTCAACTAACAATTGTAAATTCAAACTACATTTGTATTGTTCTCAATATATTCCTTCAATTGTATTTTTTTATATTTTTTTTGCTGAAAAAACCAGCAATAAATAGACTTTTTATTTTAAACAAAATGCTAAATGTCAAACCAATATTTGGGAGATGTGCTCTGACCTATTCATGTTCTTTTTCAATGTGTTCTCTTCAGTTCAGAGTCAGTCGCTCTGTGTAACAATAGTCTAAGCAGTTTCATCGCCACCACCCACACTAAACCATCCAAATTGCAAGAAAAACTTGGCAAAGTCCATCACACATCTGACAAGGCCAATATTAATCCTTTTTTTGATATGAGCAGGCCGACTTCTGGACACAGCTGGGCTCAGTACAAGTGGAGTCTCACATTTCCTCCGTTTTTTTTTTTTTTTTGGTTTCACTTTTTATTGTTAAAAAAGGCATAAAATGTTAGTTTAAGGCTCTAAATTTTTGGGTAATTTTTACATCTTACAGCCAGATCTTTTTTGCTATGTCCCAGTTCCTTATTTGTGTTTTTTTAAAAAAAAACCATTTTGGCCTGGTTTTATACAATTTTTTGTTTTTTATTTTGTTTTGTATTCTGTTTTAAAAAGCTGTGTTCTGAAGCTACAATGTAAGTTGATGTGTATCGGCTCCATGGCTGCGGAGGGAAGCGGAGGAGGTGGGATTGAACATAAAAGGAGGTGTGCATAATTACAACACCCCCAGAGCCTATCGGGATTATCTGTATATTTTTTTTTAACTGCTTTTTTAGAAAAAAAAACAGGCCACAAGATGATACATCATGAACAGATCCGTATACAGTGTGAACACACGGACGTGGCTGGTCTACCAGTGGGTAGATTGCCTTTAAGTGGGATGCACTAACCAAGCGGATTATGGGCTTGTAACTGCTTTGACCCCACTCATCACAGGAACAGACCCCTCAACAATCGGACGAAAGTGTTTCTGATAAATGTCTAGATTCACAAGAAAATCTCTGGTGACTATGCATCTATTACTTGCAGGTTCGCTATGAATTTTCAGATGGATTTGGCCACACATTGGGGGGGATTTACTGAGACTGGTGATTTAAATGCCAGCCTTATATCCCTCTCCGCCAGCGTAGTGCATGCTGGGTCTTCTAAGAGGCTCTCACGACCCCACCCATCCGGCTCCCCACCCTGTCATACCCATAGAGGCATGCAGGGTGCTGACAACCTAAAATCAGCACAAACACTGATTTTTTTTAGCTTTTCTTATGAGAAAAGGCTTAGCCGGCCAAGACTTAGTAAATGACTCGCATTGTGTTTGTATATGTACATATATAGCCGTAACTGTGTTCACATGGCTGTGTGGGGAGGCCATATTTCATGGGCTACCGGCAGGATTCCACACTTCATGGGACTACAGCTGTGACCTAAAACCTTCGGTACAGGACGGAGCTATTCCCAGGATGCTCAGACTCGTAGCCGCATAGTGGAGTCCTTCTCCTCGCCCAACTATTGGACCACCTCGAAAATATCCGCATTAATAAAACCTTTACTGGATTTACACATTGGACTTATGGCTGTGGCTGTTTTTGTGTTGCTTAAGTGCGATTTTTATTTCGTAGCATAGCAGCACTTTTACTGTTGAAGCTTCAAGGATCCTTTGTGTTGGCGCCTCGCTTTCTTCTTGACAGGACATCACCTTGTGTATGATCTTTGTATGGATTCTGCTTTCCTCCAGCTCTCCGGCATCTTGCCTTTGCTCTGCTCGGCCTCCCCCTGCTTCTACCAATTTGTAAATGCTCGCTGTAGGTCATTGCAAAACCGCACACACCTGAACGCACGCTTATTAGCAGGCAACTCCATTCATTGCAGCCAGTTAAGCAAGCAAACGCTGTATCAAAGAGTATCGATTGGCGGCCCCAAAGATATATTTTTTTTTTGCCTATGTGCTACAATAAATTTGGTTCGGTGAATTGCATTTGGCTCCCCCAATCAATAGGCTTTGATACAAGCTCCGCCGTACAAATCTTGTTTCGAAATCCTGCTGTCTTCAGCTAAAAGTAATATGTGTTCTTACATGTTTCAGAGAGAGAATGTAACAATTTGTGAAATATTGCATAGTTAGTCTTTTCTGTGTATATATTTATTGGACTCTCTTTCGGCTTTTATATTTATGGTTGCGTCGCCGGCTTTGCCCCGGTGTTTAATAGTCTTGGAGTGTTCTCTGCCGCGCTCCTGAACAAGATAACAACTTAGCAATGATTTTCCTTGTTAGTGATAGGGCAGACGAGAGGTTTATTAAGTCAAATGTAAGTGAATAACTGTAGCGGGGATGGGGAGGTGCAGACAATGTCTGAATCAGTAAGACTCAGGCTGCCGGCCTCACGCAGAGTTTAGCTTGATCTTTATTACCAGTGGCAAGGATAACCTTTTACCTCATTGATGATACACAGTCAGGATATTTTCTTGTCTGCTGGTCATTACTGAAATTATAGCAACAGATTGCTGTGATGAGAAAGTTGCCGTGGCAGGTGCCTTGCCAGCTGGCAGAGTCCTCCTTAACCTGTTCTGTGCAGCTGGAGACTGGCAGAACTCTAAGACCATGTTCACATGATTTCAGACTCTTGTACTTGTAATTTTTGCTGTAGAATCTGTGTTAGAAATGAGCAAATTAGTGAAGATCCGCTGGCAAGAAGTTTTAGAGCAGGGAGCACACTTCTGGTCTGGGTCCACAGCAGACATCAGGCAGGATTCTGCAGGCGGGTTGTATCGAGGATTGTATTAAGTTTTAAATGCCCAAAGGATAGGAGATAAATTTATGATCAATTGGAGTTCTGACTACATTCTGCAGAACGGGGGAACCACAAGTCCCTGACACACTCCATGTCAGCAGGACTTCATAATGTCAGAAGTCTATAGAAGTCCATGCATCAGAATTCAAATTGGGTTACTAGTCAGTAGATTGTTTGCGGTCAATCTGACCTTCTTCCCTATTTGGTGATACACCCCCTTTAAGCCAAAATTTTGCTGTCCCATTGGGACAGAGCTCCATATTTTTTGTGGATATCTGCTTTCTTTTCACAGTTGGGGTTTGTAGAGGTCTCGTCCACTGTGCTGTTACGTTAAATCACTATGGATTATCCAAACATGTGTCCCTTGGGCTTAAACTGTCATGGCATGTAATAGGTTAAATAGTCAAAGCTCATCCACCAATAGCAGATCCTTACTGCCGGCTGATGGCTATCGGACCAAGGTTGTATAGAGAGAGCTCTGCCATGTGTCACCATCTGTACAGGATGAGCTCAGTTCATAAGAGTTGGGTTTGGGTGGGTAAGACACATGGACGGAGTTTCACCCATCAGCCCCTTGGGGTGTGGTCACACATGGCGCTAGTGCTTCGTTTACAAATGCAACGCTAGCGCTCGGGGGTGGCCCTCAGCCAGTTTGCATGTGTACTTCCAGTGAAACACAGGCGATTGGAAACCAGCACCAGGTGTTACATTTAAACAATACAAGACACCGGCTGGTGCATATACGACTGGGCTGAGGCCTGACCACCAGGCGCTAGCGTTGGGCTTGTAAATACAGAGCTAGTGCCACGTGTGCCGCACCCTTGCACTTTGATTTTCTGCTGTGTATTTTATCAGAAGCTCCTATAGTATTACGTAGACTTTTCTGAACTGTAATATCATATTAACCATCATTGTTTTTCTGATATTTTTCTGATCCAGGCACAATACCATGGACTATGTTCCGCATAAATGGCAGGTCCAGTGGTTCAGCATCTGTGTATTGTATATGGGTGTCAGCGCCAGGACCATGTCATTGTGTTCCTTGTACGGCTTCATGATTCATTTTTGCGAAATTTTTGAAAGACCCTAATTGCTCCATTTCTGACGGCTATTTGTTTCACTTTAAGACATTTTAGCACTATTCACACTTCAGCCACACAGTATAAAAGACACCTTGCACCGGATTTCACTTTACACAGCCTTATTAAATTTCCCTATAAGTGTGTAATGTCCCTTAACGGCCAAAACACAAAACTCTGCAAAAGAAAAATGAGGTGAGATTGCTGCAGGCCAACTATTCACACAGCTGGTCCCATAAAATAAGCGAAAATGACAATGTTTTATGGTCCAGTATCACTTGGAATGGGAATGTACTATGGGCCAGTTGCATTTCCAGCTGAAGAAATATTCCTGGGAATGTGACTGCGCAGAGAAGGTTTGGAATCCACACGGACACGGCGAACACTACATGGAAGGAGAGATGGTTTATATCATCTTTCTTAAATATATGACCTAAAGGTCACATGCCGGTACATTATAGACCGTTATATACGGCAGTGGTGGGAATAATAGATCACAGATGTTATTACTTTTTTTTTTCCCATTCGGATGAGGGTGTTATTACCACAAGTTCACACCACGCTTTAGGTATCCATCAGACAAAGCCTATTTTCCCTGTACTTCTGGGGAAACGTATCTCCTTTGAGGATCCAAAATCTCATGCTCAACAATTCTAAGATCCCCTATCTTCTGAGGAGAATTAGAGCACCAACAGACTCATTGGTTCATGGGGTGGCGCTCCCATTAAAGGGGTTTTCGGTGCTAAAATTTAAGGGGAATTTATCAGAGCTTGTATTCCAGAAAACTACACACAGACAGGAACTGTGATTATTTCCGCCCTTCCACCAACTCCATGCCAAATGGGAGTGAAGGGGGCATGTCAGCGCCATGGGATGGGTCTGCCTGGGGCAGGAACTGGTGCAGGTTATAGTGCAAATCACCTACTGGATACCACAGAATTTCTGAGAAAGTGTGACTGGTTGGATAGCAACTAGTAAGGTTGTAGGAAATAGGTGATCCTGGCACTCTACAAAACATCTTCATCTTTATTTGTACAACTTTAAAATTACACATCCATGCAATAATCTGTTCGTTTACGCGTTTCGGGCGTCCAAGTGCCCAAAACTAGGCTTTAATTTAAATATATATGTGACTTTATCTTCATGTAAATTGTTACTTCTGCACAATATTTAAGGGAAACAAGTATACAATAAAAAGATGTGCACAGTGTTTAGGCCTGATGTTTCTTCTTTGCACCTTTTTTACTCTTGGAATAAAATTTCACAGCAGGCCACCTCTCCGCGCCCATAATATTATGCTTTTCAGTGTACACCTGCTCCCAACTCTAGGCTTCTATTACTTCTTTAATCGCTGCTAAATTAGACGTTTACACTTTTCAGAAAACAGGTCTTTCCATCCTGGCAGTTCATCAAAACATGTCTGAATTTAGAATATGACGGGTCACTTACATAGCAATCATCACTTGCATCACTAATGTTCTCCGACTGCAAGATCAAAAAGCCTCCTTCATCTAGTGCACCAAGAACCGACAGTTATACATTATTATATCTTCTTATATTAGTAGTGTTCTTATTAATACTTGGAAGGGTTTTATCCTTCATACAGATGACAAAAAAAGACTTCCACATCTCTTCTTTGGTGTCAGGTTCGGAGATAGTGGATCCTCTGGACCACACAAGCCGACACCTTGGACCGGAATCTAAGTGGCACCTGGTCTTCACCAGAGTTCGCCGCAAAGCAGGATGGTCTTGCTGCTGCGTGGTACCACCAGGTCATTCCACAGGTGTGACTTGTGGCCGAAAAGGGCGAGGTAC
Organism: Engystomops pustulosus; assembly: GCA_019512145.1. Classification (NCBI taxonomy): domain Eukaryota; kingdom Metazoa; phylum Chordata; class Amphibia; order Anura; family Leptodactylidae; genus Engystomops; species Engystomops pustulosus. The sequence goes on from CM033651.1 coordinate 4,061,771, forward strand.
AGAATCAGCAGGCAATCTCGTAGTCAGGGACAGGCAGATGGTCAAGGCAGAAGGCAGTGGTTCAAGGTCAGGGACGAAGCAAGAGGTCAGGGCTGGCTGCGGAGGAGTGAAGTCCCCTAGGAGATGGGAACACGCGCACAGCCGATGGATGGGAATCAGGAACAAGGAGAGGTTAAGACATGGTGGAGGGGCGATGGGGCACACCGAGGATCACGGAGGATCCCGAGACATGGGCCGTGGGAGCACCCGTGACATTTGGTTTAACTTGATGAACATCTGTCTTTTTTCAACCATATTGGCTATGTAAATATAGTCCCAGGGTTTCAATGGCTCGGCCTTTATCATGTAGCTAAACATCATAGTAGTTTAAAGGGAAACACTTAGAAATATTCAAATGAGGCTGTCATGTTTTTGCAGAGGTCTCGCTGGGTCCAGGCGTGAAGTAGTTGAAGGAGGAAAGGAATATGGCAAAATGGCAGTAGGAATAGCTCTCTTGATCATCTCAACTAGATATTTTTCCTTGTAAGAAAGGCATCTGGGCCTCCGTGTAACCTGTGCAATGTATCAACCATCACAACAATCTGCGACAGAGCGTTCCGCGGTCTCACTGCTCTTACCTTTCCATAGCGACGCTGAACCGTCTTTCCTCTAGTCAAAGAGAATGTGTTGCTTCTTTTTTCATAAAATTTTTATGTATCACCGCGGATCGCATTTCCGTCGTACTTCCGCCGCTGCGAGCGGCACCGGCTTTCATGCGACTAATTGGGCTATCCGACTAATTCGGACGGAGAGCAGGATTCAAGATTAAGTACTTACATGCACCGGGAAGAAGAAGGTGAACTCGTGCACGTGCAGGATATCAGGCGCATGATCTTAGTGAATGGCGGCACATTGCATTGTCGTTGGACAATGCACTTTCGGGGACTCCTCCGGATGTGAAAGTAAATGGGCCCCAATTTGTTTTCCAGCCAATAAATGTTGATGACCAGTTCATAGAATAGGTGACCGATATCAGATTGATAATGATCCCGAGTGTTGGATTCAGTCATTGTATACTAATAACGGAGCCAGAAGAACCGCTCCATTTTCTGTGCAGTGATTGGGGAAGGCGACTGCTTGACTTCCATATAAATAGATGGGAGCTGAGCTGCAGTAACACAGCGTGGCAACTACACATAGAACAGAGATGTTCTTCCAGCTCTATTCTTAATGTTATTTTTAGCTGAAGGCAGCTGGAATCAACTGATCGGTGAACATTTCGAGTGTCAGACGCACACAGAATTTTGTATAGTTTTATTCAATTTTTAAAATTTTGTACAATTTGGTTTGTGAGAGTTCATGTTGTAACATTTTCATTACGTTCATCTCCCATGTTGAGCACATCCATTGGGTTTGGTTAATCCAATGTATAATAAAAGTGTCTCCTTTATTTCTGGTGGTAGGAAATACAGTCTTGCTTTTCAGCTAAGCTGCAAAGTGTAGTCGGCCATGTTTCTCAATACAGAGGAAACGTATAGAGAAACTGTTTGTGTGTAGACCAGTTAAAGAATAGTAGTATCAAAAATAATTATTTATATTCATTATTATCTTATTTTAATCTTAATTGATATTCAGGATTTTCTCCTTTTAATAGTGTGAAACATATGTTAATTATTTACTTATTGTGAGATTTAATTACTATTATTATTTTTAATGGGCCCATAAAATAATAATGTTTGTTTATTATGTTCCTTCTTTTACATTAATTATCTAAAGAAATTAATAAAATACTCTTACACAAATAAAAAAAAACAACTGAGGCGTGTTTATTTAGAAGGAAGAAAGAACGGCCGCAAGGCTTTCAGGTTTACTTGTACACGTGTGAACTGAACCTTGAAACAAACCTAAATAGCACCGACTGGGTTGGCTGGTACAATTTTAATGATTTAAACAAAACAGTAAAAAGATACGAAGTAACAAAAATTGTAATTCTCATAATTAATTTTGACTTAACGGTTCACAAAAGTCCAACAAATTTTTTTTTTTATTAAAATTTTTGTTTTAAATAATGTAGTTTAAAAAAAAAATTACAAAAATTAGAATACTTTTTAAATTAAATTTGATACTTTCACATACTGTAGTAAAAGAAAATTAACACATCTCTAAATTACATTAATAAAAGGAAATTCACCACTTAATTTCACCTCTACAGGGCTCCACCACTGCTTTGTAGACACGAACATCCACATTGCAGCCATATCTTTACATTGGCTCCTTCGCTTAAACCTTAATTTTATCTGTACATGAGGGAGAAGTGCTGTGGTAGGCAGAGCCTATAACTTCATGCCCCCCCATAGCACTTCTACTCCTCCCTCTTCCTCCTCCAGTGCTTCCCCTAGATCAGTAATGGCGAACCTTTTAGTGGACGATTCCCCAAAAAACAGCCCAAACCCCCCCTTATTTTGCCAACCAAAAATTAAAGCAGTAACTTATTTCTCCCTGTTCTTCAACAACTCTCAATCATTTTGGCCTCCTGAGGACAGCAACACAGTAGAAAGATGGAAAATTTACATAATTTTAGCTTCTTTCCATTGTCCCTCTGTACACACAGAATCGTGGTGCCAGCAGAAGGTTCTCCAAAGATAATTCGGCCCTGTTTATACATTCTCCCTCTTCCTACAGTCCCAAGTAGCGAAGTAAGTATCAAAATATGACTGAAAACAGCATCTTTTAAGTTGCTTGGAACTGCAGGAAGATACTTTGAGTCCTGTCTGGAGTGCTGGGGCGATGGCCTGGGTGCCCACAGAAAGGGCTCTGAATGCCGCCTCTGGCACCCGTGCCATAGGTTCGCCACCAGTGCCCTAGATGATGTTACCAGCTTGTGGGAACCTGTCACACTCTTTACTGGACTTCTGTTCTCTACTTTCGGCGGCTACCACTTTGGGCAGCCGATGGCAGGAAGGGGGTGTGGTCAAAGTGCTACAGGGGATGTGCAGCCACTGCCTCATTTACATAAAGATAAAATAAAGTTTAAAAATAAAGGAGCCTGCTGATTACTGATATAAAGTTATGGCTGCAATGTTGATGTTCTCCTCTATGAAGCAGAGGTGGGGTAAAAATTAATTGGTCGATTTCCTTTAAATTTGAATTTGACTATCCACTAAGTCCTTTTTTAAAAAAAAAAATATATTTTTTGATTTTGCACAATATAGTTACATTAATTTTAATAATTGAAGTACAGGCGGTCCCCTACTTAAGGACACCCGACTTACAGACAACCCATAGTTACAGACGGACCCCTCTGCCCACTGTGACCTCTGGTGAAGCTCTCTGGATGCTTTACTATAGTCCCAGACTGCAATGATCAGCTGTAAGGTGCCTGTAATGAAGCTTTATTGATAACTCTTGGTCCAATTACACCAAAAATTTTGAAACTCCAATTGTCACTGGGGCAAAAGAAAAAAAATTGTCTAGAACTTCCATTATAAAATATACAGTTTCGACTTACATACAAATTCAACTTAAGAACAAACCTACAGACCCTATCTTGTATGTAACCCGGGGACTGCCTGTAATTAATTTTGAGTATAATGGTTCACAAATCCTGTTGTCCAATGTGGGGTTTTTTTTTACGCTTTAGATGCCTTTAAGAGTATTAACTGCTGCAGATGACGTGCAGAGAAAGTTAGTCACAAAAAAACTGCTGCGAACGTGTTCTAACTTTTAATCCCCCCCCCCCCTATATACTCCGTGGCTTTTTCTCGGTGACATTGATCAGATTTGAAACTTCATACTTTCTTAATTTAATCTGTTATTGACAGTAATATATTTTAACTGGAGAATGTGTTCTTTCGGTGCATATTGACTGAGCTTGTTAAAATTTCCACCGTTACATGCTAACATCGGATTTTCTGTCACAGTAACTTAAGACACGGGGACGGCAAAGAATGATTCCTGCCATTCAATGAACTTTAACTGAAAACCCTACTTGAATGGTAATAATCTGCTCCAGTAATTGCTGTGGAAAAGAACAGAATCCCCGGGGATTTTCCATCTAATCATTTATTTATAAATCTGTAGATAGCAGTCTGCCGAATGCGCATCAGGGGTCAACTTTGTGCTCAAAACCGATGCCGAGTGTTTACATTTCACAGTGGTTTTGTAGTGTACACGATGAGTGAGGCACCTTGGTCCGGCGGATGGCTGCTCGGCACATCACTTGCCTTGGACCAACTACTTCATTACTAATGCCTGGGTGGAGGCCGTTCCCCTCTGTATTAGCTGATATATGCATGTTTTTCCATCTCATTAATTCAGTCTACATACAATTGATTTTTGCCTATTAATAAACCCCTTGGTGTTAGTGACAGCTATCTAAACCTTTCTACCTTATGTTGAGCGTGATAAATATGCCTGATAAAATTCCATTAGGCACATTTCATGCAGCTTTTTTTTTTTTTTCTTCTCTCTCCGAGTCTCGGCTGGCCGTGTCCTGCATGCGCTGGTGGAAGACTCCAGTTGTTTCTCTGCTTGTGTTGTTGTTTTTTTAATTTTAATGGTTGTCGTTGTTTTTGGAACTAGGGGAGCTGCATCGTTTCATAGGAATATTTTACTGTATAGTATTTTGTGGAAATTGTATTTTGGTAAAGCAGAATATTTAGAGGTGAAGGGTTTTATTTAAACATGTATTTGTATATTTCTGTATAGGCAGAAGCTAGGCTGGTCCTTGTAGATACATTGGGGTTGGTGGCCTTCCACAAGGCATGATCCTTTGTTTGTTGCCCAACTGGCATCGGCGTGTGAACACCGCTCACACCTCAGATAAAAATAGAAAAACACTACCTGGGCCTCAAAGAGGGGCAGGGATAGGACCCAGGGCTGGTGCCAGACCTGGGCATACCCGAGAAAGTGCCAGGGTCCAGAGCTCCTGGGGGGCCCACATAAGGCTGTAAATAAGGAATGGGGCTGTATCTAATGAATCCATAGGGGGTGAGAGGTTATTTATTTAAAATAACCATGATGGGGCTGTTTGGGTTGATGAACTAGGGAATATTTTTGGGAACTGGAGTCTGTTTTAGTTTTTGAATTTTTAATGCTGCCACATGAGGGGCAAAGGGGCCCACGATGGCTCTGTCACCCAGGGGCCTACTGAAACCTGAAGACAACCCTCATAAGACCTGCTCTATCTTTTGCTGCTCAGGTAATCAGCTCATGGGATGGGCCATTGAATGCACAACTGTGTGAATGAGCCTATCGAAAAATGGGGCTGTGTTCTAGTTGCTGAAAAAATGGCTAGCAAGTGGCCTCAAAACATAGTTGTATATATGAGGCCTTAGGGGTATTCTAGTAACAGCTGATCAGACTGTCGCCGATCATGACAATTTGGTCCAATAAATGGAGCTCCAGGGCCGGCATGTCCACTTCTGCTCTGGTCACATTCTTTGGCGCTGTGCTAGTGCCATGGCTCGGCAGTGCCATTGTGGACAAATGCGCAACCTAATGCTCTATTCTTTTTAACGTTACAATGTGCAATCATTGTTCGACCCTCCGAGATAATCAAGGATGGGGGATAAAGTGAGATGTAAATTGGTTGTATAAAGTCATTGGGGCGGAGAGTTGAGTCCTGAAGTCAAGATCTTTTCACCTCAAAATACCTCCTTCTCTGTTATTGACATCACAGGAGATCAGGTTAGTGATATCTCTGGATACAGGACCATCAATTACAGTGAAGGAGGCTTTCTGAAGCAGGGAGAGCTTGACTTCAGTATTAAACTCTCCGCCTCCTTGACTTTATACAACCAGTTCACATCTCACTTCAACAATGGTCAACAATCCACTCTCCTCTCTATGACATTCATAAGTGCAATCCTATCCTATTCCGTTAAAGTTCCCATCCAACAAAGAACACATGAAAGAGAGACTGTTCAATAAATGAATACTAAGGCTGGTGGCCATGACCTTGTTCGTGAGAATCGTACTGTGCGCAGTCAGATTTCAGGGACTGACATGCACAGTACAGTATCATGGTGCTATATATTTGGTTGAGTCCATTATTCCACCCCAAATCACCAGTGCTGAACTGTAATCCCTCAACACCGCTGGAGGAAGGGACTCCTTGCATCATGATGGACAGACTCCTACCCTCTGTATGTGGTCAGTCCGTGACATCCGGCTAGAGCATGGACCTACCACAGTCATATGCCGCTGGCCTAAGAATCCTAAAGATACAAAGATATAATAATTCTGCTTGACCTATTTTCCTTCCCACAAAGGAGACTAAACTTTTGTTGCCTCGTCTAAATCCATTGTTCCTTTTCTAGTAAAATATGGTATCTATGGTCCCTATTTCCCCAGTTCATTTGCATCAGTGATACCAGAGAGCAAAGCAAAGAAATAAATGCAATTTGCACAACTAAATGGTAGGTGGATTGCAATGCACTGAAAACACTTTGAATCGTTTCTATTGAATTGATAAAATATGTGACTATATCTTCAGGGGCAGGTGCAGTGTAAGGGAAAGCAAAATGTCAAATCTTATTTTGCGTAAAAATACTATTGTACAAGTTTCCAGAACTCGTTAAGCTGGAAATCCTGTTTTTCACATTGAAGAGGTTTCGTAAAGTCTAGGAAGTCCTATTGTCATGTTGTTGAAGAACACTAGAGGAACCGATTTCCGAGCTCATAATAGAAGCATTCAGGAGACTTCAGATGATGGCAAATCACAAAGAACTCTCATTTCTCTGTATCTACCGTCATGTAAACCGCTCATCAGCCGACTATAAGGAGTTATTCCTGTCTTGGCTACTTTTGGTTGCTCTCTTTCACATTGATAGAGAAGTTCATGGCTGGTGCCAACCCCATCTCCCTTCAGCAGGGGTCAGGAGACAAACATTCAAGATAGGTGCTGGTACACCTCTGGGACCTTCACCCATCAGGTTTTTATGATGTAATTTGTGGATTTTTTATAAATATTTAAGATGGGAAACCCCCTTCCAGCACACGACATCGAACCTCCAAATCATCTCCACCTACTTTGGGATGAAAAAGCCTTCAGGAAATAGAGTGCAAAAGTATAGCTGAAGCTTTGTGGGGCTGGTCCAGATGTTCAACGCAGGTCTTCAAGATTTAGCTTCACTGATGGTATTGTTGCAACTGAGTCTTTATGACAATTAAAGGCTTTGCTTCAATTTACTTCAAAGTCCGGGGTCCAAACAGCTGATCGGTGTGGATGTCATGTGGCATCCATCAGCTGATCAGTTATTGGTGGCTTCAGGTGGAGATGGCCTGAGATTGCAACCCCTTAATTTGTCCTTCCCTGGATCCCTGAACAAATCACTTATCAGCTGCATCTTTAAGTCCTCTCACTCGATAAAGACTAGAGATGAGTGGACCCCGAACTTTAGGCTCCACCTAACCCAGACATGTAGATTGATTGGCTACAGTGCAGCCAATCCAGCAGCTTTATGCTATTTGCAACTAGGCATGTCTGTGATTGGCCAGGAAGACACCTGGAGGACACACCTGGCCAATCACATGCCTGGATTCTAGGGGCATAATGCTGCCCAATTGGCTCCTATCAAACTGTCGAACAGAGGTTGATAAAAATAGTGATCTAATTGATCTAATCCTGACAAGTGTGGGGACTAAGGTTTATTTTAGATGAGCATATTTGGTCCGGGATTTTGTGTGTGAGGACTGCATTTCATGGACTGAACTCTGTCCCATGGATGGGACTACAGGCATCATGTAGGAAGCGTTGTCCTGCAGAGAGTCATTGCATCATAGAGTATATAACTACGATGCTTGGAGTCCCTTCTCTGGAGTGCTGTTGGCCACAATACTGTCCCTGTCTCATACACTGACTAGGATTCCCTATGATGATCTATGTTGTGCCTAAGGATTGAGAGCTAATAAAATACCGTAAGGCTCTGGAGTGTTTTTTGGCTACTATTTCCATCTTGTCTTATTGTCATTTACACTGGACACAAGCCTTTCCACTAGTGAATAACTGTAGCGACAGGACACGGGGTGTAAATTTCTCACCGTTCGTTGGTGTGAAACTCCGGCTTGTTATATTCATATTTAATCATTGTGTATGGGAGAAATTCAGATAAAACACTTAGTACACACCAGGAGGGACTCAAAACCCATTTAAAGTCCAGGTCGGGCCTACGTGGGGATTGCAATGTAATTTACATTCAGCCAGAGATTTGCCGGTGTGTTCTCCCAGACATATATACACTTTGTTCTTATCTGCTTTCCCAGGACTCGCTCGAGCCTATGGTGATTATGGTCCTAATTGGAATTTAACCCGCGCCGTTCATTTTAATAAACAAACAAATAAGTATTCAGAGCGGAAAACAAACAAGTGCGGCCCCCGGGGGAATCCCTTCTGATAAAACGGTTTTTATCTCCGAACCCTTCCCTTTGAGAATTATCTGTTCCAGTTTAATTGTTGTCTGGCTCCGTTAGTTGGGTGAAAGATCCGACAAAAATTTTTTTTTTCTCCGATGGTGCTGACAGTTTCTTGCAAGCGCTCAAAAGGAGGTAGAAAGCGGTGGTTGAAGGGCCCGCGATGTTCACCAAGGACTCATAGTTAGCAATTTAAATAGAGATTAAAAATGTGTTTTTAATAAGAGGTTATTCCTCCTGAGTAGCGAAAACTCCCCAAACATTTTCTTCCATAGAAGCTTTTATGTTTGGCTTATTAAAGCAGATGAGGAGGTGCCGTACCTTGTGTCTGTGCACGGGAAATGCAAAAAGATAAACCACGATTAAAAAGCAAATGTTGCTTATTGTTTAGACTTTGTAAATGTGTGGAAGAAAGGAGCAGCTAGATCTGTATTTACTTCAATGAAGAAGCCAAAAATGTAGACGTCCGTGTACTATAGTATGGAACTCCCTACGGAATTTACCCCAGGGGTCGTTTTAATTGTGGTGGTCTACTTATGGTAAAGACACACATTATCTAAATGTCTATTTGTGTTCATTGTAACTTGCTAATGGTCCGTCTACAACATGTTTTCCGTACATCTGGTGAAGCCAATCAGAATTATACAGTACAGTTGCTGAAAAAGGCGTAGGGAGTGCACCCTCTGTGGTTTGGCTTTGGGCTACTCCCAAAAGTGTTAAGGGACCCTGTCTGTATTAAGGTTTTAACCCCCAGACAAGGAGATGGCCCCATGAACAACATCGCCACCAAGTTTCTACTTCTTGGAGAAGTCCTTGTATGGAGCCAGCTGACCAATGAGGGCCCACAGACCCCAGAGGGCCAAATAAACAGCAGTCCAGAGTACAGAGTATTTTCAAACCAATGCAAGTAACAGGGAGCGTGGATGCATTGAACCCCCTCTTAAATATTGTACAGTCAAGGAACTTTCGAAAAGTGAAAATGGACAAGTCAGAATAGTGGTCAACAACTAACTGGGGTCATCACAAAATCGCAGCTGAAAAGAGTCAATAATGAAGGAGTGAGGTGGATTGTGATGTGAAGGATTTATGGGGAGACATGTGCCAATAGCGCGGGAGGACCTAATGCTCAGGCACCTTCCTGTAGGCAAAGGTGCTTCTTATAACTAGGGGTGCCAGGGATTAGTGGGGGTTATTTGTCCTATGGATGTGCCTGGACCAACAAACACCAGAGCACTGGTTAGCCAAGTACCCTAAGGGCGTCCCTCTGTTCTGGTGGATACATGGGGTCCCAAGTGTGGACTCCACCGTGTTACTATAGCCATAGGGGCAGACTCTAACATTAGTCCATGTTTGGAAACACAATTCTATATTAATGCAGGGTAGAAATAGTTGTGTTGCATTATGAATGGGTGTTAACCATGCGCCATCCTATAGGAATATCTCCTATCTGGTATAAGTAAGCCATATCCGAAATGACATATTTTCTCTCCGACATCTATAACCACAGGCTCTGTGAATTTTCCCTTCGTCGTGCTAATTTATCACCTTGCTTTACAGCAATTAGCAGAGATGAAAGCCTGTAGGTTTCTCTTAGGCCATTAAAAGCTTTCCTCAGGCCTCGGCTTCCTACATAAATGTCTGTCGCTGGGAACATTTTTAAGGTCAGGGATCATATGTTCCATCCTGGTAGGACACGGCGGGTGCAGATCTGCGACTCTATAACAAGGCTCCGCGTTCAGTATAGAAGCCGGAGAATTGTCTTCATCTGCATTTTCATAGCTGAAATGGAAACATAGTCTCATGTCACCCGCCATACATAGGTAAAGAAACATCCACCGTGGTTGATAACAGAGAAGTTTGTATTATTTATACGGAACAGTACAAACCAATTTACAAGAAAGCCTCTTAAGTGGCCGGATTATTTATTAATGAGAGAGAACACAAGTTAATGGAACTGCAACACAAATTCACCTAAAACCCTGTGGAGGTCAGATGAAAAATAATCCACGTTGGTGGAAAGGATTCTACCTTTGGAATGGAGTTGATGGCTACAGAGATTCATTTGTATATATATTTTATGTGATCCCCTGTATATATGATCTGACCTTTGCAGGAGACCTTTCAATCACAACTAATTTGCCTTTGCTCTTACATTGTCGTGTGCAGCTATTTAGAAATTCTTAGTGGAAAATGTATCCATGTAAAATGACCAATATGTAGCTATATGAAGATAGTTCTTCCATTGTGTTTTTGGAGCACAGGACAGGACCCCTTTTTGATTCTGTCATTTTCTGGGGTTCCCCTAAAGATGTTTCACCACAAGCAGGGGTAACCCTAAATACTCTGGTGCCTGAAGTAAGCTGTAGAAAGGCGCCCCTTTGCCTCTGCCCCTTCCAGTAGTAATATATTTGGGGTTCTCCATGTAATGTATCACTCCCATGCTGACATTGGGTGTGAAGAAACACTATATTTAAGCGGTAGGTCCTGCCTTTTACCTGATAACTGCGCCCCTGAAGCTTCCCCCATCTTCCTGCAGGCGGTGCTGCCTGGGGCAAGAGGCTCAACTCACCTCATGGCCGATAAAAAGATCACAACAGCCGGTTCCTGAAAGTCCGCAATGATATGGTGTCTATAAAACAAAAATGTACACTTAGTATAGAGAGTATATTCTTAGGGTATTGCATCTGTGTTATCATAAACCAGGGTGGGTAATTAATTTTCCCATAGGGCCACATGAGAAATTGGAATGGGTTTAGAGGGCCCATGTAAAGGAACTAATGGCATCATTATTTAATGATGGGAGCTCAAATTTTTCAATAATCTCACAGGGGCCAGGTGGTTAGGGGACCCCATGTGACCCTCGGGATATACAATGCTCAGGTCTGCCAGAACCATACCTTCTGCTACAGTACAAGTTCAAGTCCAAAGTTCTATATCAAGAATATACCCATATATTAGTTGCACCCGGCTCTGGTGGATGAGAGGCCTAGTGTGGGTCCTTGATTTTTAGCTTTTGGTTATACAGTAGGCCGAAAATTAAATAATCAAGAAATAAAGCAGTGTTTGTGTTTTTATCAGCCTTTTTGGCTCTTTAAGGACAACTTCACACAAAGATATCTAAACCTGGATATTCCAATAGAAAAATCTGTTATATTGTGTGGGCTCATCTGAGTGGCAGGTTCCCTTTCCCGTATCTGCTTGCACAATGAATCCGGAGTAACACCCCCTATTAGGTTATTGCTGGAGTAACACCCCCCTATTAGGTTATTGCTGGAGTAACACCCCCTATTAGGTTATTGCTGGAGTAACACCCTCTAATTTAAGGTTTTGCTGGAGTAACCCCCCCTATTAGGTTATTGCTGGAGTAACACCCCCTATTAGGTTATTGCTGGAGTAACACCCCCCTATTAGGTTATTGCTGGAGTAACACCCCCCTATTAGGTTATTGCTGGAGTAACACCCCTCTATTAGGTTATTGCTGGAGTAACACCCCCTATTAGGTTATTGCTGGAGTAACACCCCCCTATTAGGTTATTGCTGGAGTAACCCCCCCTGGTATTGCGAGTAACACCCCTATTAGGTTATTGCTGGAGTACACACCCCCTATTAGGTTATTGGCTGAGTAACACCCCCCCCCCTTTATTAGGTTATTGCTGGAGTAACACCCCCTCTTAGGTTATTGTGGATCAGCCCCCTATTAGGTTATTGCTGGAGTAACAGCCCCCTATTAGGTTATTGCTGGAGTAACACCCCCCTATTAGGTTATTGCTGGAGTAACACCCCCCCCCCTATTAGGTTATTGCTGGAGTAACACCCCTCTATTAGGTTATTGCTGGAGTAACACCCCCCTATTAGGTTATTGCTGGAGTAACACCCCCTCTTAGGTTATTGCTGGAGTAACAGCCCCCTATTAGGTTATTGCTGGAGTAACAGCCCCCTATTAGGTTATTGCTGGAGTAACACCCCCTCTTAGGTTATTGCTGGAGTAACACCCCCCTATTAGGTTATTGCTGGAGTAACACCCCCCTATTAGGTTATTGCTGGAGTAACACCCTCTATTAGGTTATTGCTGGAGTAGCACCCCCCTATTAGGTTATTGCTGGAGTAACACCCCCTATTAGGTTATTGCTGGAGTAACACCCCCCTATTAGGTTATTGCTGGAGTAACACACCCCTCTATTAGGTTATTGCTGGAGTAACACCCCCTCATTAGGTTTATTGCTGGAGTAACACCCCCTCTATTAGGTTATTGCTGAGTAAACACCCCCTATTGGTTTATTGCTGAGTAACACCCCCCTATTAGGTTATTGCTGAGTAACACCCCCCTATTAGTTATTGCTGGAGTCACACCCCCTATTAGGTTTTTATTGCTGGAGTAACACCCCCCTATTAGGTTATTGCTGGAGTAACACCCCCTCTATTAGGTTATTGCTGGAGTAACAGCCCCCTCTATTAGGTTATTGCTGGAGTAACACCCCCTCTATTAGGTTATTGCTGGAGTAACACCCCCTATTAGGTTATTGCTGGAGTAACACCCCCTTATTAGTAAGTGTGAGTGTCATACTCAGCTTCTATTGCTGTTTTTGCAGTTTTCCACTTCTTGCTGTAGCGTTATAATTGTGCATGGTACTAATTTGTCATATCCCTCCCTTCTCCTCTCGGATCAGTCCCTAATAATCCCCCACCACATGTGTCACTTTCTTTTCCCTCTGCCGCTACTTTTAGAATAACTTGCAGTCTCATTTTCTCACTTTCTTCAGTCCTCGGCACTGACTCCGTGGCTGCGTGTCTGGGGGGTTGTGTGTTTCTCATCAGGCCCGAGCCATCTGTCTGATCTTGCATCTCCACAGTATCAGATCTTTGGCCCTGTAAGACTCCTCCGTATCTCTGGGTCTTATCTGCTGTAAAGCCGCATAGATATGGAAATCACCAGCTCCAAACATTTGCAATTAAAATGATTTTTCTCCCTGCTTTGTGTTGTCCGTGCATTTAATTACTGTCATATTTGTGTGGTTTTTTTTGTTTTTATGAAAATTTTCGCAGACAGTTATGTGTGAATTGCGGGTAACAGCTGCCGCTACTTTGTATACTTTGAGATCCGCACTAAATTCCATAAATGATCTGGATCCTACCAAAGTGGTTTATCATCTGTTGATTTGCTCGTTCTGTCAGGACTCGTTAATAGGGGGTGCGACTTGGCAATCGTTATCCAATTACAGACCGGGGACAGCAGGAAGACTCCATCTCCGGCCAGTTACCGTACAAGCCGATGCCGTAATCTGGTGGTCATAGTAGTAAGAACCAAGTCCTTACCTTCCCTTTTGTAGTCTTGACCCGGTGCCGTGCAAAATGATACTTTTTTAAAGGGGTTGTACCAGTTTCAGAAATTGTGCACCTATCGTTAACATAGATTGTCAATACGTCCACAATTGGCTGTTGGATGGGGCTCCAGTTGGCACGTGCCAATGACATTGAAGTGAATGGGGTTGTGCTGCAATACTATGAGCGGAGCTTCGTAATGTGTGGTAAGACATGAAGCGACTACAACTGTTTGGTGACTCTATAAAAATCTCGGATCAGTTTTCTCATCATTCTCGCCTTGTCCTCCTCGCTAGCAGGAGATCCAGTGAGCACCATAAGAGCCGTGTGATCTTGGCCTTGTCATTGACCTCCCTTCCCTGTATTCCTTGGACATCTTTCCCGGTTCGGTTTGGACTCCGGGGATTCCTGTTACTTTGCTTGTAGATTCATCTTTGAATTGGACGACCTATTGCCTAATTCTCGACCTCAGCACCTTTACCTGCCGGTCTTCGAATACTGTAGGGAAACAATGTGATCCTGGGAGTCCCTGCAGCAATGTGCAGATTCCCATTTAGGGGTTAAATGGTGGAAACCAGGAAATTCCTAAAAAAAACAAGCTGATTATAGAAAATCTACCACATTGATGCGCACTTACATGCTGGCGTGTGCCTCCTGAAGAGGCTTCTAGTAGCTTTGTTTATGAGAAAAACATATGTTACAGAAGCCCCTTTTGGTTCCGTCTGACTGTTCTACCTACCCAGCCACAGTGAGAACCGATAGCGTCATCCGCTGCACACAGGCACAGGAAATAAGTTCCATCGGCTCTTGGAGACGGGAGAGCAAAAACGCTAAATGGAGGGCGTGGGTAATTATCAGATTACGGAGCTAGCAGGGGCTCCTGCGACATAGACAGGAGCCCCTGAGGCTTATCTGTCAAAAGCAAAGCTATTATAAGAGAACAATATGGATCCTATTTCAGGAGGCACAAGTCGGCAGGTGAAACATTGTATCCATGTGGCAGATTTCATATAAGTCATGTTGGGGCTTTGAGCATCCACTGACATCGGTCAACAGTACGTGAACGTGCCAAAGCCATCGTGTCTGATAGTTCTGCAACATTATTTATCCGGGTTTCTAGAAGCGCTGAAATAATCACATTTGCTAGTGATCCGCCAGCACTGGAGATTATTTCCCTATATACGCTCCAAGGTGGGGCGAGCCGGGTGATGGAGCGGGCACACAAGCTGCAGCAGGGGAACCTTGAATAGTGAAAGTCTGCCTGCTGCAGAATAATATTCTCTGCACAGTCGTCCATTCGATTCAGAGTGTGGAGCCCCTACATGTAACGGACTACGCTGGAAGGGCCGCAACATTATCAGTAGCCGGCACATGATAGTTAACCCCTACAGTGTTTAAAAGTTAGACATATAGACTAAACAGTCTGACACCGCTCCGGATTTATCACTGTGTCTAGTCATCTCTTATTAGTTCACTTAGTTTATGCCAGAAAAATGCACCAAAATTGTGGTCCATTTACATAATTTGTGGTGCAATCTAGGCCACACCCTATTCCCCTGTGAAGCCACACCCCCTTTTAACAAAGCCATAAAAGCATCTAGACCCCTTGATTAAGTGTGGATCAAGACATTGCAAATTACAGCTGATTTCTACCTTGTCTTGTTTAGATGAAACGCTGCCTGCAAAATATAGTAAAAACATGACACACCATAAAAATGTCATAACATAAAGAGGTGATCAGACGACAGGAAGCGAAGGAAAATGTCACATCCCTCTAACCGCCCCCGCATGTTATAATGCGGCTTATCAGAGCGTCAGGATCCAAGAAGAGGGAAGAAAATCCAAGATATCACTTAAAGACGGACACTTTTACTATTTTAGTAGAAGAGCATCACATTCACAACAAATGCACCGATTTGCCCGGCAGCTAAATGATTAATATTTGATGGCATTTTAAGTGGTGCTCGCCATTACTATAGATGGCTCCAACTACCAAGCTTTTATTGTGCTGTTTGTGGCAGAATAGTGATTTCAGGAGGTTGTTTTACTAGCAGGCGGCAGCACACGGCCATTGACTTAGTGATTACTCCACTGCTTTTGTGTGTTTACTTATGCCGACTTTTCTCTATAAAATCTGGTATATAAATAATTAACCCACAAAACACTAGAGGCTCTTCACTTGCTGACCTGGCAGCCACAGACATCACAAAGCCTGTGGATAGATATGTAGCCAATTATTGGCTGAGATTCAAGTGTTCATACAGGAAAATACAATCATATATCAACGGGAAAAAACTGAATATTAATATCTTCAAAAAATATATAAATGTATATCAAAATAAGTGTATTTGTATGTATCCATTTCATAATGTAATGTAGAAACATTGTATGAACCCTGCCTTAGGGGACAAATATGTCATTGTGGGAGTGGGGGGGTCTCAGAAGTGGATCCTCGCATTCAGCAGAACAGGGAACCGTAAGTTCCCAGTCTTTTGCTTGGACTAGTGGGTTTTGTCTGTTTAGTTAACTAGAAGTCCCATAGAAATCGGATGAACATAGGACGGAGCTCTATCCTGTGCTCCATTGGCTTCTATGGGATTTCGGAATCAGCATACGGTACAGCTGAGACCCGAAAGTCCCTGTGTTATTGAGCAGATAAGGGGAACTGTCAGTCGTCTGTTCTGAAGATTGTTGGGGTCCAGCAGCCGAAACCCTGAACGACCATATATTTAACCCCATCCCTTTAACATAAACTAGATTTTGATATGAAAAAAAAAAAAGGAAAGAGTCTACGGTAATTTTTGTTGGATAAAGCACATAGGTGGGTGCTCAGCTTCTGTGCCACAACCAACTTCACTCGTTTGTCTTTATTTTATCCATGGGGCTGCCCTTGGTGAACCGATGCAGGAGATCCGGAGGGCACAGGTTTATATCCAAGAGTGGATGTCAGTGGATCCTCTGGACCACCGCGGGAGATGACACAAGCCGACACCTGGGACCAGAGTCTAAGTGGCACCTGGTCTTCACCAGAGCCCACCGCAAAGCGGGTTGGACTTGCTGCGGCAGGATACCACCAGGTCGTTCCACAGGTGCGACCAGCCCGCGGTGGCAGCCAAGGTCGAGGTAACCTTAGCCAGAGACCTCAAGTTCAGGCACAGGGTCAGAGCAGGCGGCAGAGATGCAAGGTCAAGTCCAATCTGGGGTCAGCAACGGGAGGTCCAGGCAGGTGGGAACAGGAACGCAGGACACAAGAATGCTGGAACACAGGAACGCAGGATATAGGAACACAGGAACTCAGGAGCAGAAACACAGGAATGCAGCAATATTGCTGGGGAGCTTTCTCCAAGGAGTAGGCACAAAGCTCCGGCAGGGTATGCAGGAAGAAGCAGGCTTATATGGAAAATCAATGGCGCCCTAGGGGGTGGGAATGCGTGCGCACGGCAGTCCACTGGAGAGCAGGAGCCGGGACAGATGAGTCCGGGCCAGTCGGAGCGGGGGCACACAGAGGGACCCGGGTTCGCCCACGATCCGAGACATGGATTGCGGGAGCACCTGTGACAGTGGAGAGTTATGAGGAACAAGTGGCTCGCGAAAAAAAAACAACGTTCAGTGCTCACTGTGAAATTAATTTTGCTTTATTTCACTAAAAAACTTTATAGATAAAAATTATATTAAAACATAATGAAAACATGTTGGAAAACTAACATACTTTTCGCTAAGCATAAAATTAAGATGTGTTTTGATGCCCTAAAATTATTTTCACGGTCAGCGCCTTACAGTATTTTAACGTTCTAATGTTTGTTGCTCATTACTTTCCGCTCTTGGATATTTAACCTAAGCCACTAATTATCCGTCCCGGATAAACCCTTTAGAAGCACTGGCGTTTTTCATGCATAGAATACGGAAAACCCCCCAGGTAAGAAAACTAAATTAACATGTTCTTACCCCTCTTCAGCTCCCGAGTATCCATGTCGCTGTCGGTTTCTGAAGTTTTGGTTGGGATGGGGCCACAGAACTTGCTTCATCCAGTGTAGCACCAGAAGTCACAGATCCACAGAGAAAGTATGTTTCCTTTTGCATTTCCCGCCCCCCTGGGTGATTTCCATATTTATGGAAACCCCCTTTAAAGTGGTTGTCGGAGCCTACTGTATATTATCTTAAGTGTTGGTACCAGAGCGACAGAACTAGCAACAGATCCATAAAAACAAGCAGCAGGCAAATGACATCCATTGTTCTTGCGTTCCCACAGAAATGGGCCGGATCAGGACCTGCTCTGAGTTTTCTGGCTCAGATCTAAACCATGCAAGTGGATCCATGGAAAACGCATCCATGTGCCAGAACCCGTAAGAATGAGTGGATACACTATGTTATCTGTTCTCGTAACACAGCACATTGACTAAAGCAACAATCATGTGCACGAGATGTTATTGTACTAAAAATAAAATAAAAGTTAGTGCTTTTATAAATGTTTTGGTTTGAATTAGAAAACCAGCGGGTGTAGCACAGCCCCAGTGTATGCGAGCCAAATGCACAAATGCATGTTTTTGCACTATCCCATGAGCCTTTTGAATGCATTCTTTTTCTTTTGAAATGTTTTGTTTTACAACCATTGAACCAGGATTGTCCTCTTACCTGTGAATTGGTTCCCCATATTCAAAAATTTGTGGCTGCAATAAACATCTATCTGTCCATGATCCTTGGAGTCACCAGATAAAATAGTTTCAATCCATCAACATTTCTAGTTTCTAAATACCTGCCGTACCTCTGGTACCTCCAGGTTACAGATGGGAGAACTTATTCCGGAGAGTTTAAAGTTTTCAATGATCTCACGTGGGATGGTCAGAGATGGTCAGAGGACTGTCTGATCTACAATATCTATCTAATATCTATATCTCATATCTCTCTCTGTCTCGTATCTATAAGATAAGATAATCCTTTATTAGTCCCACAGTGGGGAAATTCACAGCGTTAATGTATCTATGTAT
Source organism: Engystomops pustulosus (assembly GCA_019512145.1). Taxonomy (NCBI): domain Eukaryota; kingdom Metazoa; phylum Chordata; class Amphibia; order Anura; family Leptodactylidae; genus Engystomops; species Engystomops pustulosus. Next base: position 4,080,466 of record CM033651.1, read on the forward strand.
CTACTAATGTAACCAATTTATATTAATGAGCCAAAGAGGAAATCTGCAGAGCTCTATATGTGGCAACACACAGACACAATACAAACAGTAACACAAAGCAAAAGACAAGTAGAGTGAGGCAGCGACACTAAATTGACAAAGCATATTGCTTTATTAGTGAATAAAACAAAACATAACAGCAATGAAACCATTAAACTGTATGTATGTACACAGGAACACAAACTGAGTAAGTGTGGACTCTGTCTTGTCCAACCAACCACCGACTCTAGGTAAGAAAAAGACCCAAATTTCCAGCCAAGAGGACAGGTGTGTGGGTAGTACCAATAAGTTTGATCCCTACTCTACTGCTAAATATATATATATACCATATGGAGAATTCATCAGAATTACACGCAACTGCTCCAACGATACCATTTCAAAAAAAGAAGCATCTAGCATATGGATTAAAAGAGAGAGGTTATAGCAACCAATTGATCTCCTCAGCATACAAGAGAGTTAGTGCAAAATCCAGAACAGAGCTACTTAACAGCAAAGGCAAAAAAGGCTTCCGTGCAACACACAACAAAGATCATTCACCAGTAACTTTTTCAACTCAGTACAGTAATCAATTCAACAATATTAAGCATATCATCAAAAAATACTTACCTATCCTTTCATGTAACCAAGATTTCCAAGGTATTATTGAAAAAGGCATCAGATTTGTAGCCAAAAAGAGCAATACATTGGGTACGATCCTGTCACCGAGTTTGTTTGTGAGTGAGAAAACCAACACCCACAGACACGCCTGGTTAGATTTTCCAGGTTCTCACAAATGTGGACACAGACGTTGTAAAGCATGTGAATACCAGGTTCTCACAAATGTGGACACAGACGTTGTAAAGCATGTGAATATATCGTACAGGGTAATTCTTTTACTTTGTTTAGTACACAGATTCGCTATAACATCAAGTCCTATATTAATTGCAACACGTCCCACATTGTATACCTAGCCTCTAGCAGCGCTGCAGAAGAGAACATCGGGGGAGCAGCGCTGCAGAAGAGGACATCGGGGGAGCTAGAAGAGGACATCGGGGGAGCAGCGCTGCAGATCGGGGCCACCGGAGGGTGAGTATATAAGTTTATTATTTTTTAAGTATTTTTTAACTCGTTGTGACTCGTGTATAGCCGATGGGACGTTTTTCAGCACATTTTTTGTGCTGAAAAACTCGGCTTATACACGAGTATATACGGTATTTAGTTATACTTTATTCCTTGTAACTAAGTTGTTTCTTTACTATAGGCTGATGAATAGTCACATGTTTTTTCTAGTACTGAGGTGATGCATATACCCCCTGCCATGATATTATGTTTTCACATGCAACAAAGGGTGTTTGCCCCTAAGGGTTAATTTCAGTATGCCCCACCTTACTTCTGAGGTCATGTGACCTTGATTGCTACTTGTATTTAAGATGTGTTATTTTAGCAGTTTTAATAGATCATGACTAAGGCGTAACAGCCGAAACGCGTTGGTCGTTTCCTTCTCTGTATATGTTTCCGTATTTGCCGATGCACAAATAAAGAAGATTTTATACCGTCTAGGGACTTGCGCTGGAATTTTTCCGTTTTATCTACTCCACTACTGGATAATAGCAGTGCATGCAGTGACAGGGAACCTGTCATCAGGAGATGACATTTTCATCTGATGGCATGTTCCTATAGCCCTTGTAATAAAAATTGTAAAAATGCTTTTATAGCGCAGCTTCACTGTATCTGTAATTTATAAAAGTACAGATAGTCCCCGGGTTACGTACAGGTTCTGTAGGTTTGTTCTTAAGTTGAATTTGTATGTAAGTCGGAACTGTATATTTTATCATTGTAGATCCAGGCAAAATTTTTGGGTCTCTGTGACAATTGGATTTAAAAAATGTTGGGCTGTCATAAGAATCAGGATTAACACTAAAGCTTCATTACAGACGCCTGTGATAATAGTTATAGCTGATTATTGTAGCCCATGGCTAAAGTACATGAAATTACCAATATCCAGAGGTCCGTTTGTAACTAGGGGTCGTATGTAAGTCAGGTGTACTTAAGTAGGGGACCGCCTGTATGTGGATCTAGGAGTGTTATTATTTAAAGGAGTGTCTGGGATAAAGGGTTTCTTTTATATGGGGATATCTTTAACCCTCTCTGGCGCTCTAGTTAAGCATAACTGAATATGGGGGCTCAACGGTGACATGGCATCGAGGAACACGCAACCACTACATCAACAATAGCAGGCCGAAACAGGTGCGGGCACCATCGACGCGGCACCACAGCTGGGACTAGGTATCCAACAGAGGCTAACGTTGGCAGATAGCAGCACTCCGAGTTACAAAAAACCTAACCCTGGCCAGCCGTTTTAAAGGGACACGCCATTCCCAGCTTTTACCATGTAGTGTTAAAAATTAAAGGGGAATCCGGGAAGGGGGATGAGTGAGGAGGAGGAGGGAAGGGGGATGAGTGAGGAGGAGGAAGGAAGGGGGATAAGTGAGGAGGAGGAGGGAAGGGAGATGAGTGAGGAGGAGGAGGGAAGGGAGATGAGTGAGGAAGAGGATGACTTGAGGAGACAAGGACTTGGCCATTGAAGTTGATGTCTTTGTGAATTTGGGGTGCACACTTACCCATTTAGTGTTTATATGTTTGTGTGTCCTCTTTTAATGGATTTATTTAGCTGTTATGTATGTGTTGTCCTTTGTATTTGCTAATAAAGCTTTATGCTTGATTGCTTCAGGTGACTTGTTTTTTGCTTTGTGCAGTTTCTACATCTTGGTGTGTTGCTTTGTTCTGTTGTCTGCATGTGTGTGTATGTCCATATGTGTCTGTGGGCATGTATGTGTGTCCTTGCCCCAGTCATGTGGGAAACCCAATATCAGAACTTTTTTTTGTTTTTATTTAACGTAACACACATTTTTGAAGAAAGGTTGGCTTTTGACCCTGAGGTGTTTGATTTCCTAATGAGGGAATACAAAATAATTTTGGTTAATCTACAGAAATTGACTAACATGGGTGCAACATGCTTCGACAGGCCCCATGCCAGACCATAGGTAAGTATTATTACCTCTTTATTTTTACCCCCCTCTTTAGGCTGAGGTAGTGATGTGCAACGTAAAACGGGTAGTCCTCATAGCAACATACAGAAAGCTTAAAGGACACAGAGCATAACCTTCATCCCTATCAGGTGTTATCTCATACTCTCTAATATTAACCCAAATTTCCCCTGCATGAGGCCTCCCTTGGTCCCAGGGGGGCCTCTCCAAACCTCAAACACCCAGGATCAGGGGTGACCCTAATCTCATGGCTGGTGCACACAAAAATGCTGCGTCATCCCCAATCCAGGGACTGAAGCAGTGCGACATGACAAAGACATTTACTAGATATCTATTTGTCATGCTCCACGCTTACAGTCATGATTGGCATTCGGTTGACACCTATCATCAGGACCACAAACAAGTGTGTTTTATGCTCATTTTATTTTAAAAAACACGTCCCAAAAAATCTACCCTCTTTCTACGAGCCTCCCAAAAGTTCTGGGAGAGTTGTTGAGTGTGACAGCACAAAATAAACATTAATCACATTAACACAATAAATAACATTCTCAATTTATGTGAAAAGATATTGAACATTTATAAATATTCCATCAAAAAAATTGGATAATTCGGTATAAATATATTTTTAATATGTGAAAAAAATGTATTTATAAATGTGATCTACTACGATCTTCTGCCTCCAAGAAATGTTAGAATTGTTTTACGTCAAATAACCACAAGGTAAAAAATTCTAATATAAGTTTCATGGATTCATTGTTGGCACCGGGGCCCCGGGTGATATGTTGGGTCGGTTATTTGTGTTTGTGCAGGTGCAGCCCACTGTCACCCACTGGTTCTCCAGGCGGAAGTGGGGCTCACAGTCTTTGACCTCCCAGCGAAGGACCAGTCTATTATGGCTGATGGGGGTGGAGTCCCTGCTGAGGTCCTGGTTACCCCGTGAGTCTAGGCACCGGGCATGGCTACATACTGCCTGGTAGATGACGCGGGGATGTCTCCTCTCATCTTCATCCCGTCTAGGGAAAGAAAAGGTGATTAGATTAAAAGTCTAATATACAGAACATATACACAGCGCCTACAATCCCTTAAAGGAAACCTACTACCACGGATCTACCTGTTAAGGTAGATCCGGTGGTAGGTGCCTCCAGTGTATGTAAGGATAATCCTTTAGTCCCCTTTATCTTTTTAAATCTTTAATTATAGTAATATGCTAATTTACCAAAGAGGCTACTGGGGCGTGGAGTAGCCGGAGCTGAGGCTACACGGAGTGGCTACTCCACGCCCCAGTAGCCTCCTTGATCCTCCTACCCAGAAATCTTAAGTGCGCAGCTACAACGAGCTGGACGTCCGCGGAGCCGGAGTTCTGCTGTGTGGTCTCGGATGCGGAACTGGAGCTACTGCGCATGCGCAGAATGCCGGCTTTGAGGTTTCCTCTAACAATCTCGCCATTTTTTCGCTTTCATGTTTCCTTTTTTCATTAACCACCAAAAGCCGTAACTTTTTTTTTTCTCCCATTTTTATATTTGAATTTTTTTTAAAAATCATGACTTTCACCATACAGTCTAATTGATCTCTACTTATTTTTTGTGTCAGTACAATCTCTGCGATTGTATAGACCCAAAGAATAAAGGGGACACATAATAATTTTTTCCAATCCCACAGTACTTTCCACGGAAGGATGCTACTCGGAAGTATAGTACATCCCACAGAAAACAAGCCCCCTCATACAGCTGTGTAAGCATAATAAAATCATGCTTTTGTAATGAAGCAACTGAAAAAGAGGAAATGTAAAAAAAAAATCTTAAAACTGAGCTGAAAGAGTTAAATATTGGGATTATAACTACAGAAGGGACTTACCGGTAGGTCCACGGGGAGAGGGAGCTGCGCCTGATGTCTTCCCGCGTGGGGTGACCTAACGTCATATTCAAGAGATTCAGATTGACCTTCATGTTTTGTGTCAGAATCAATTCTTTGGGCAAAATGCATCTTTTGCCGTAAGAAAACCCAAAAACAAGGAGCAGCAGCGGGACCTGGGACACAAGAACACGAGTTATTACCCTACAGAGAGATTCCCCTGCGGCTTTAGAGATCTCTGTTTATGAGGAATGAATAAAAACTAAGTGGAAACAATAACTTTTTTTATGTATCCAAAAAATTCCAAAAGTAAAACCTTCATTTTCTTAATGCTAGGTGGCGCTAGAGAGCAACTATTTTCCAGGAAAGGAGCTTTGGAAATCTACCACCATGATAAACCAGGGACATTACTCATAGATCCGGGCACCGGGACTGTGGTGATCTTCTTATATTTGTTATACATTCCCTCCTTTCTTCTAAAATCACCTCTTAAATTTTGCTAATGAACCCGAAGGGCTCTGGGGGGTGTTACCAGACTCCATCCATGAGGAAGATTCACAGGTTGTTACACTACCCTCTCCCACTGTATGAGATTACATCAGGCAGAGACCAATTTCTAATCAGCGGCGGTCCAAGACCAGACCACTGGCGCCATTATCTGTGCTGGTACTATAGAGTTTAGAGAGCAGGAAGCAGATGGCTCCATCATGCAGTTGTGGCTGGTCAGTGTTACTGCAGCTCATTTTCCATTCACTTTGGATAGGAGTGCAGAAGATATTTTAGGACCTTTGAAGGTCCTCCAAAGGCACTAAAACTGTTAAAGCAGCAGAAGGGACGCGTCCTCCATTCCCCAAGAAGCTGATTCTAGGACCAGATGTAGGAAGTGATTCCAGACTTGTAGGGGCCATAATATACATACAGCCCGGGGCCCATGGTGGTCTTATTCTGCCCCTGTCTTGGTTTGGTAACCTTCCCCAATAGCTGATCAGTAGTGAGACTGGGTGTTGGTCCTCCCAACCATCAGAATGGGGCACATTTACTAAGAGTAGTGCAAACTGCACTGTATGCAGTTACCTGTGTAGTGTGCAGGGGGCGCCATATTCAGGATTTCTGGCATAGGTTCTTCATGAATCTGGTGCCCCCTGCACTGCCCCGACAGAGTGCACCAACTTTTTCGTGGTTCACCTTTAACATCGGGGTGCGACACAATTCTGTCGGACTGTGCATGATACATCTGGCGCACCGTCCGACTGAGCATGAGAATGCCACCGAATTTGTGTTGCATGATGAGTAGTGCAGCCGCGCCACAAAAGGGTCCCGCACGACACAAACGTGGTGCAGACACTTCTCAAAGGACATCTACCACCAGGATGAGGGATTGTAAACCAAGCACAATGACATACTGGTAGGATCTGTTGTTCTTTAAGCTCCCTGTGCCCTTATTTTTAAGAAAAAACACTTGTAAAATTATGCAAATTAGCCCAACGGGCTCCATAGGTGTTAATGAAGACTGGAGCCCCTCAGGATAATTTGCATAATTAAAATAAACTTTTTTTTTTGTTAAAACCAGGGCATAAGAAGCTAAAAGAAGAGCAGATCCTGCCAAAGGGGGCACTCAACAGTATGTCAGTGTGCTTGGTTTACAATCCTTCATCCTGGTGGTAGATTTCCTATAAATACCTGTGTAGCAGTAGAAAACTGGCGCAAAGCCCTTAGTAAATGTGCCCCAATGTGTTCAGAAAATCACTTAAAGGGGTGTTCCAACAGCATGAGGTTAGGAGATGACCCCTGGGGGTCTTACTGTGAGGACCTCCCTCAAAATTTAGAACAATGGGTCCGTAGAGGCTTTTACACAAAAAATTCTCATGTATCAAGGACCATCCACCCAGCCCCCTCCAGGGGTGACCCCATCACTTACCAGCACCCCGGGTCTTGGTGGATTCATTCTGGATGTCTATAATCATGTGTCCTCCTCCTGCATCCCCCTATAATTTATACATCATCCCCCGGCACTGGGATTCCCCATCATCAGAGCGGTGACATCATAGTGGAAACGTGGTGACCACAGGGTCCTGATATCACAATCCCCTCCATCACATCTCACCAGGAATTGGGTCAGACATTTGCATGCGGCCGGCGCCAGTAATGAGACCACGTTCCTGGTACTGGAATAATCGCTGAGAATGCGGTGACCTTATACCTTGTACCATGAAATCATTTGCATCCCACATCATATACAGTAACAGGTAATGAGGGCGTCCTGCCGATTACAGGGGGGAGGGGGTATGTTACCTGCAGATTTACCAAAAGAATAAGCAACATGAGAAGTACATTACACATAGAATATTATAGAGCAGGAGGAGCTGAGCACGTTGTACATAGTGTCCTATCTGCAGGGAACTTGTTATAAAGCAAGAGGAGCTGAGCAGATTGTACATAGTGTCCTATCCGCAGCATGTTATAGAGCAGGAGGAGCTGAGCAGATTGTATATAGTGTCCTATCTGTAGGCAGCATGTTATAGAGCAGGAGGAGCTGAGCAGATTGTACATAGTGTCCTATCTGCAGGGAACTTGTTATAAAGCAGGAGGAGCTGAGCAGATTGTACATAGTATCCTATCTGCAGGCAGCATGTTATAGAGCAGGGGGAGCTGAGCAGATTGTACAACGTGTCCTATCTGCAGGCAGCATGTTATAGAGCAGGAGGAGCTGAGCAGATTGTACATAGTGTCCTATCTGCAGGGAACTTGTAATAAAGCAAGAGGAGCTGAGCAGATTGTACATAGTGTCCTATCTGCAGGCAGCATGTTATAGAGTAGGAGGAGCTGAACAGATTTCATACAGTACAGTAAACAGATAATAGATGGGGGTGAGACAGTACTGATCTTTGTGTACACAGGATATGCATTGCATAGTAAAATGTGTTTCTGTAACATCCTATAGTATGACATGTTACCCAGCAGCACAGAGCCACATACATGTACAGGATAATGCAGGTGTATAATCATACAGAGGTACATACTGTACATAATGACACATACATAACCACTGATATACAAGGTAAGTACATAGTGACACCTATAGTGTAATCTTACACACACTCCTGTATATAATGACACTTACCTTTACTTACAGTCACACAAACAAGTCATTTCTTAATAAAGGTTTTCAAAGAAATTTTGGCCAAATTAAAGTTCCAAAATTTGGAGACCAGAATTGGTGTAACCGGAGCAGGTAAGTACAGCCTCTCAGTGTCCCTGTTCTGCTGCTTGTGCTAGTATCAGGGGGTTTCCAGCTGGGGGTCTGTGGTCACATGTGGTCTTCATAACCAGTAAACAGGACTGGGTGATACACAGATTATTTGTTGACTTCCTATGTGTAAAAACGGGGGCAGATTCACATAAAATTGTGGTCCGCACCATAAACATCCCCCTAACATATAAACAACGATCCTCGCCAATTAAGTAAGATAATTAATGTGTCCCTCAAATAATTATAATAGGACAGTGCATAAGAAACAGCACCAGAACCAAGCTTTGTACATAAATACAACACCAGAACCAAGCTCTGTACATAAATACAACACCAGAACCAAGCACTGTACATAAATACAACACCAGAACCAAGCACTGTACATAAATACAGTCGCTCCGGCAGGTCAGGCCACTTCACGGACCGGCTTTGTATGAAGACCTCCCGCCCGGTGAAGTCCTGCGTGGCAAAGCCGAACACCCCGCTGCCGATCAAAGCAACAGTTGGTTGCGTTGGACCCAGGCACCCTCCTTTGAGCGGCCTGCCATGTACTGTTGGGCCTCCTTCTACCATCTGCGCTGGTCAGAGACAGCGTCTCTGAGGTGCCGGTGGAGCGTCTCACCTCTGCCCCGAGGCTGCGGGGGTGCTGGTGCCACCGGCTTCTTCTCTGGTGCAGGCTCGGATTCTACAGGTGGGCAGGCAGGTGCCGGAACAGGAGCGGGAGGACCGACAGCAGCAGCAGGAGCAGTGAGGATATCTTCAGCCACAGTAGACCCTAGGACCGGCTCTGGAGCAGGAGTCGGGGCCCCCCATGTGGCGCCGCCGCACGGGCCCTGGGCACCAGCATGGTAGCCAGGAGAGGCAGCAGGTACCCGCCCGGGTAGTCCTTGGCGCTTCGTCACTGACCGGAGGTAGGTCTGGATGATGGAAGCCTGGATCATGCCACAATGCAGCCGGTGTCCCGCGAAGGGTCTTCGAACTGGTTGGGCAAAGACCACAATCATAGTCTTTAAGGCTTCAAGGAACTCTGGTTCCTCAGCAGGGGGTAGAGGTCTAGGTTTTGCTTTGTGCAGTTTCTACATCTTGGTGTGTTGCTTTGTTCTGTTCCCTGTGTATTATAGACACGTTGCTAGACACTATGTAAATGACAAGAGGCGTGGAAATCAATAACCTACAGAGGCGAATGGCATTGCCGGAGCGAAATTGAATCAGCGCACAAGCGCCTTCATTTCTTAAAAAGAAGAAAAAATGAATTGAATGTGAAAACAAATCTTGTGCGGGGTAAAAAGACCTGATTTGCTTTAACAGAGACACATAAGTTTGTGATTTATCCGCCCTGGTTTCCTCCCCGTATACAGTACACAGCGCAGGTAATGTTAAATTTATACATGAAATTTGAGGCGGCCTTTATTAGATCTCACATTCAGATTGAGTTTCCTTCTTTCTTTCCTCCATATTTCCTTCCAGTAGGTGATACATTGACTCTAGAATATTGTGTTAAATTATACATGATGATCCTATGCAAAATCTGAGCGGATTGTCAGCTCGGAGCCTCCAATGACTTTACACTGGTAGTAAATATCTAAACGCGTCCTGCTAAATCATATTGGACGTGACAGGTAACCAGCAACAACATCCAGACTTCCTTTTGTCCGAGGTTTTGCGCACTTCAGATTGGACATGGCCCGTCAGGCTTCCTCGCTGGGGATGTTGACAGCTACGCGCACGTCCTCACCTCATATGTTATTAAAAATGAAAACTCTTCTGCCCATTATTGCTGCAAAATGTCATATTGTGGCGGCCGGGAACGAGGCAGATACCAAAGAGGCAGCAAAACTTCTCCGACACTTCCCTGGTAACTCACTTCTCTCCTGTTATTTGTGTTTTTCACTTTTTTTTTTGTTTCATTCCATGTTATATTTTAACCAAAGTGACAAGATGTCATGAGCCGACAGTATGTGACTGGTAATGGTTAATTATCCGGATGACAATGGGATAGAAATTCTTTCAGTTCTCCATGTGTCCATCTCTATCGTAATGCGAATATGTCTATATCTGCGTCCATCTATATCTCATACAATTCTTCTGGTACTGAGGTCCAGACAACTTTCTGTTCCTCTCTATTATGTTATTATGTTGCACTTTGTTACATTAGTCTTTATAATTGTAAATAATAACAATGTAATTGCTGAGGATCAGTCTGAGGATCACGGACCGCGCAGTGTCTGCTTTCCCTCTAAGCCTGATGGCTCCCGCTAAGGGGAATCACCGACCTTGATTCTTGTCCTGGTTAGTTGGGCCATCGCTGGGACCCCTGCCCATAACAAGCGCAGGGGTTCTATTCTCCATCACTGATTGATGGAGTGACATATTGAGTTCTGGAAATTACAGAGCACAGCGATTAAAGGGGTTTGCCCACAAAACAAGTTATAGGCCATATAGGCAGGATAGGGCTTAGCTTGCTGATCGGTGGGAGTCTCAATATGAAACCCCCACAGAACGGGGTTCTGATGGGGACTGAGGTATGTTTGTCGGACTGCTCTGTGCTCCCCGGGATGAGCGGAGGGGCTGGTCACGCATGGCTGGGCTGCCTCATCCACCTCTATGGAGCAGACGGAGATTGCCGAGGGCCACACTTACCGCTGGGGATGGGGCCTAACTTATTTAGATGGAAAACCTCTTTAAGTATATCCACAATGCTCATTGATTGTCTATAGGAGAGCCGTAGATACCTGAGCGCTGTACTTGGCAACTTCCAGCAGTCCATTAGACATGACTCACGATTTATTATAGAGGTTGGTCTCATTTTCGTGATTGGTGCCGGTCTGACTGCCGGGACCTCTGTTGATAAGTCCTACCCATAAAATATGGGATAACAATCCTAACTAGAAAACTTGGTACAACTCCATAAAGTTTCATTCAAGTTAAGAGCCAATCAAATTGTTGTTATTGCTTTGTCTGCAGGTAGCAAGCTATAGAGCAGGAGGAGCTGAGCAGATTGTACATAGTGTCCTATCTGCAGGCAGCATGTAATAGAGCAGGAGGACCTGAGCAGCTTGTACATAGTGTCCTATCTGCAGGCAGCATGTAATAGAGCAGGAGGAGCTGAGCATCATGTACATAGTGTCCTATCTGCAGGCAGCATGCTATAGAGCAGGAGGAGCTGAGCAGATTGTACTCAGTGTCCTATCTGCAGGCAGCATGTTATAGAGCAGGAGGAGCGGAGCAGATTGTACATAGTGTCCTATCTGCAGGCAGCATGTTATAGAGCAGGAGGAGCGGAGCAGATTGTACATAGTGTCCTATCTGCAGGCAGCATGTTATAGAGCAGGATGAGCTGAGCAGATTGTACATAGTGTCCTATCTGCAGGCAGCATGTTATAGAGCAGGAGGAGCTGAGCAGATTGTACATAATGTCCTATCTCCAGGCAGCATGTTATAGAGCAGGAGGAGCTGAGCAGATTGTACATAGTGTCCTATCTGCAGGCAGCATGTTATAGAGAAGGAGGAGCTGAGCAGATTGTACATAGTGTCCTATCTGCAGGCAGCATGTTATAGATCAGGAGGAGATCAGAACACTCTGAATGTTCAGTTCACCTTTACTGGGTTTAGGCTTATAAATCTGCCATATACACAGTCCAAAATGTATCGTCCCTCTTACCTCTGGTTCATGGGTTTGTATAACATATTACACCTCTGTACAGCACTTACACCCCATCTGTATGACACATCCACAGGTTATAGTATAAGACATGTCCATAGATGTGACACAAATTCTGCGCTACAATCAGCCCAGCAAGGGACCGAACACAAATAATCCACATTTAGGTCTAATTTTCACAAAATCTCCTTGTGAACTCGCTGGTAAGGGACACCCTTTGAACAATTAATCTCTTCAACCCCCCGACGGGAATCCTTTTAATTTGCCGACAGACCATTTGTGCCGCACAGAGAAAATTGCATATTGTGTTATCAGGAACCGAAATAAACTTCTTCATACATCGGCCGCTGATTATTTCAGAATGTGGCGGCTCGAAACAATGTAACAAAATAAATCCGGAAAACTTCTCTGCTTTTTCCTTTGATCCAATTAGATCCTGTTTGGTTTATTGCGGCGGCCCCTGTGACTTTTAGTTTTTTTTTCCTCTAATTTTAATTTTTTTTTTTTTTTTTTCGTATTTTTCTTCATTTGCATGGTTAATACCTGCATTTGTGGAAGTCGTCGCTCCGTTTAGAAGATCTTCATTGCGGGCCGGCCTATTGGGGCTTTGTGCGATACGGGGCGGCGGTGGTTTAATAAATTCCGCTCTCAAGTAGTCATTTTTGTAAATAATTAGCTTCAGTTGGAAAAATAAGTTGGCATATTGTCTGCATCTAATGTGGCAAATGTACACACAGCAAACTTCCTATTAATCAACAGTCAAGCGATGGAAGTTGGGTCTCATACATAATGAATTGTGCGCAAACCTCAAGGGTTTCATTGATAGAAAAATAACAGAAAACACAAGTGCAGTAAAGCTTTTGAATAAAATTTAACTCGATTGCTCCGCATCCTGTAATTGTTTTGGAATCACTGGGGAGCGGATAATTTATCTGCAGTTTGGGTCTTTTTTTTTTTCCCCCTCTCTCTCTCCTTCTTCATCTATCACACGGAGAAGGCCGTTTTAATGATATGTTAAGGTGTTGATAAAAAGTGACTTCTATAATTCCGACATTGTTGACTTGTAATGCGCCGTCCCCCAAACGTTATTAATAAAACATCTGAAATTGCAGCCGATCCAAGGATTGAAGGGACGGAGATGTAAATGTACGAGCCCCTAAATCATTGAAATGTTTGGGAGACGCCGCCATCGCCTTTCGGATTCGCCTTGGAAAAGGGAATTGTAACCCGGTGGGAGAGGACGCGGAGCAAAAAAAAAAAAAGTGGACAATTACGTTCAATGAAACGGTTGGACTAATGGGTTCTTGTTCATTACATCAATTAACCTAGGGATGTAAAGGAGCGGAGGGCGAGGCCGGGAGGGGACAATATGGGAAATAAATTGATGCTGCTCTTCGTTTCGTAACCTGGTTGATATGTCAGAGATTGTTCCATTGTCGCATTGATTTTTTTATTTTTTTTTCCTTGGTATTTTGAGGTTCTTCAGGGAATCGCTTTAGGACTGAGGTCAAGGTCTTGACCAGAGCATTAAAAACTTTCCACAATTTCATAGATCATTTGTGCAACCTCAGCGTTTTCCAGACAGTGGTCAGGAGGGAAGAGGGCAAGTGGTGGGTCAAATTAGCAGAATAAAGTGTCTGGGGTGGCGGGGAAGGAGATGTTACTTTGACTGATATGGTCTGTATTGTATGGCGGTTAACCCCTTCCCGACAAGGCCCTTTTTTCATTTGTTCGTTTCCATTTGTTACTCCCCAACTTCAAAAATCTGTAACTTTTTTATTTTTCCATCTGCAGAGCTTGTTTACTGCATAACAAATTGCACTTCATAGTGACTGTATTTAATATTCCATGTCCCGTACTGGGAAAAAAATTCCAAATGCAGTGAAAATGGTGAGGAAATGCACTTGCACCATTTTCTTGTGGGATATCACAGTGCGCTCCAAAAGACGCCTATCTATTACTTTCTTTGGGCCAGTGCGATCACGTGGATACCAAAACTTGTATAGGTTTTTTTATGTTTTCATTAATTTAGAAAAATGTAAACCTCCTGTACAAATTTTTCTTTTAATTTTTCCATCTTCTGTCGATTATTTCTGGCACTAATTTTTCATACTTCGGTGTACGGAGCTGTGGGTGGTGTCATTTTTTGTTACTTTTAATGCTACCATTTTTAGCACTATACGGCCTTTTGATCACTTGTTATTGTGTTTCTTTTTTATTATTTATATTTTTCAAAATGGCCAAAAAGTGGTATTTCCGACATTGGGCACTATTTTCCGTTACAGGTCAACACGGCGACACCTAACATGTTTATGATTTTTACTGTTTATTTATATGAGTTCTAAGGAAAGGAGCGTGATGTGAATTTTTAGGTTTTAAAATATATATATATATTTTCCTTTTTTTTTTTTTTTTTTTTTTTTTTTTACTATGTTTCAGATTTTTTTAATGCTCTGGTAACGACCTTGACCTCAGTCCTAAAAACAAAGATTGATTCATATGTAGATATTTGTACTGTGATAGAATGGTCAATAAAACGTAGCTGAAGTCAGATACACAGAATAGCAAACAAAGAAAAAGCACTAGGTGGCAAAGCAAAGCCTGATATAACCAGCACCTCTAAAGGAACTGGGAAGAATACAAAGGGAGTAATGGACACCGCCCCCAGCACTGACTGGTTCATCTGTCTATCACTCAAGCCGCAGCTGCAGACAAAATGAGCTCAAACTCACCCACACATCCTGAAAGGGAGTGGTCAATAGTGGCAGCTCTGGGTGTGGCACACAAGAGCAGAAGCCTCATCCCATTCAGAGCAATTTGACACCTTTATCCTGGTAGAGTAGGATTGTTTGCCCAATGCCATGTCTATAAAAGGTCTAAAATTACCCTCCTGGGATAGTTTACTAAAATAAAAATTTGGTTGATTGGTTTTCAAAAAATTGCTTGCATTTTGGGGCACCCACTATTTGCTATTGTGGCTGGTCAGGACACTGTATTTAGTGATGGATGCACCAAACACGACTGAGATATAAGAGGTCATTCTTCTCGAATACTAAGGCTAGTAAGAGATTCATACTGTAAGTGAGGACTAAGGGTCCCCTATCAGGGGATTTTAGGTGATTTTTTTTTTGTTTCTTGTCCTATTGTGGCTAATTTATTGTATTTTATGGTTATTTATCTTGTAGAAGCCAGAAAATTTTTATGTCTTTTATGTTTTTTATTGTGTAATGTTAACTCGGAGATGTATACAACATGAAATTAGCCGAAAGGGATAAATAAAGTATTATTATTATTATTATTATTATTATTATTATTATAATTCTTAGGGGTGGTGGAATCTCTTAAGACTGGTGTTATCTATCAAAAAGCTCCAGAGGATCCAAAATCCACGTCAGAGCAGTATAGAGCAGGTCTAACCTGGCAGAGATTTCAGCTATAGTCTCCACCAGTGCTAAAATATTGTTAAATACCTTCTTCAGAGGAAATTTAGTGTAGAAGGCATAATAAATCTAGCCCTTAGTGTAGTACCTCACACCAGTGCTGGAGTCACAGTTGCGCTGCTCACTTCTACTGTACAACATCCTTCATGCTGCTGCTTCTGATGCTGAGCTACTGAGAGATATAGAAGCAGGATGTGCTGAGCATGGGAGACATCATAGTAGGTGATCTCTACCCACTTACCTTAGGAAAGACTGCAGTAGAGACTGTATAGGGCAGTGATGGCGAACCTTTTAGACGCTGAGTGCCCATACTACAACCAAAACCCACTGATGCGACAATTTAAGCAGTAACTTATTACTCCCTGCTCTGTCACATGTTTAAATTGTATAGGCACCTGAAAACACCAATACAGTCGAAAGAAGGAGAAGTTTGTATTATCATTGTAGCTTCCTTCTAGGGCAGTGATGGCGAACCTATGGCACGGGTGCCAGAGGTGGCACTCAGAGCCATTTCTGTGGGCACTCAGGTCATCACCCCAGGACAGAGTTCTCCAAACAGGACCAAATCCACCAAATCTTCCTGCAGTCCCAGGCAACTTAAGAGATGCTGCTCTCAGCGCTATTTTAAAGTGACACTTTATTGGCTATTTGGAACTGCGTGGAAAATGAGAAGGTGTGGACAGTACTGCAATGTCTTTTGAGGTCCTCATTCTGGACCCACCATTCCTCCTCTACAGAGAGATCCTGGAGAGAAGCTAAAACAAGAGTCTGACTTTACCCTCCTTCTTTCAACTGTATTGATGGCCTCAGGGGGGACGATATGATTGATAGATATGGATGAACAGGTAACAATAAGTTACTGCTTAAAATGCCATGTTGGCACTTCCCGTTAAATAAGTGGATTTTGTTTGTAGTTTGGGCACACGGTCTCCAAAAGGTTCGCCATCGCTGTTCGAGGGTCTTTGGCTGTCTGGGACTGCAAGGGGCCTTGAGTCCTGTCTGGCGAACTCTGCACTAGGGGGGTAATGGTACAGGTGCCCATAGAGAGGGTTCTGAGTGCCACCTCTGGCACCCGTGCCATAGGTTCTCCACCACTGGCATAGGGGATTATAGTCCCAAATGTTATGTAATGTGCAGAAGCCTTGACATCCCTCATGGACAAAGAAATGACTGATATTTCTTAAAGCCACTATAAAGGTTCACAATATGCAGTAAAAATAGTCTGTCCCTGTGATAACATAGAGATCTTGTGTCTTGTACAGGCAGTCCCCTACTTAAGGAAACCCAACTTACAGACGACCCCTAGTTAAAGACGGACCCCTCTGCCCTTTGGTGACCTCTCTGGATGTTACTATAGTCCCAGACTGCAATGATCAGCTGTAAGGTGGCTGCAAAAGAATTTTGAAACTACAATTGTCACTACAGCAAAAAAAAAAAATTTGTCTGGATCTACAATTATAAAATATACAGTTTCGACTTACATACAATTTCAATTTAAGAACAAACCTATGGACCCAATCTTGTAGATAACCCGGGGACTGCCTAGCCTAGGTCTCACAAGAATGTTTTTAGCCTTTTAGGTGCTCGTAAATAATTTTTATATATTTTGCCTTCTAAAACCTTCATGCCGTGCACATGATGACACCGTGGAATTTGCTTGTTCCAGATAATTCCGTGAAGTCACGTTTCACGGGTGTGTCATTTTTTGGGGGGTTTGTTTCCCAGCGTATGAAATGTAGTTTGACTCTACCAAGAAAAACAAAGCAATTCAGCTGCGCGATTCTAAACATATTCATCGCTCGTAAAAGTAAAGCTGTAAATAAGTCAGCATCACTTCTCCCTGGGCGGCGTCACGGTCTCTAAGCCAATGACTGTATGAATGCCAAGACATTGAAACATGGAAATACATATTTAATACGTGGGTCATGCTCTGTATTACATGCTGTTTCCATGTCTTCGGTCCTTTTGTGATTGTATTCTGTGCTTTATTACTTGGTGGAAATTCTGTTAAATTCTAATATATATGTCTCTTCCATTCACTCACCAATCCCTATAGATCTACGTGTCCAATAAATAATATAGTATAGTAATATTGTAATACATTATTAATATTAATAGTATTAGGAAATATGTCCGTTCCTATTTCTGTCTCCCCTTCCATCGATATACCCCATCCTAGACCCTCCCATCCATATACCCATCCTAGACCCTCCATCCAGACCCCTACGCCATAAAACCTACGGCCCTTCCCATCTAGACCTACAGACAATATCCCATCCGTAGACTACTCCCATCCATATACCGCATCAGCGTAACCACTACATCGAGTACCCATTAGCCCAATACCAATAGACCATCCACGTGACCCATCTAGACCTCATCCTAGACCTCCCAGTCCAGATATACCCACCTAAGACACCCCTAGACAATTCAGACACTCCATGACATATCCCATCTAGACCACTCCATCAGACCATCCATCATAACCAACATACCCATCAAACTAGAAAATACACATCCTAGACCATCCCAGACCATCCATTACCCATCCTGACCCTCCCATTGACCCTCAATCCAATCTCCCATCCATATATCCATCTAGACCCATCCATCCGTAATACCCAACTAACCATACATATTAGACATCCCCCTTTCCCATAAAAATCCTATAGCGACCTGCCCATCCTACCCTCCCATCCCATATACCCACGTCCAGTAGACCTCTCAAGATCGGGGGAACCACTAGTCCCAGGAGACATGAGACCAGCCCGCCTCCATGATACCCAGCACTAAGTTGACCCTCCAATTCCATAATACCATAATAGACCTAACATCTAGACCTTCCATCCTGAGACTCTCCCATCCTAGACCTCCCATCCTGGACCCCTCCCCACCATACTATCCACGTCAGACTCTCCCATCCTAGACCCTCCACATCCATATACCCATCCAGACCCTCCCATCCATATAACATCCAGACCCTCCCATCCTAGACCCTCCCATCCATATACCCATCCTAGGACACCTCCATCCATAACAATCCTAGACTCTCCCATCCTAGACTCTCCCATCCTAGACTCTCCCATCCTAGACTCTCCCATCCTAGACTCTCCCATCTAAACAACCAGCCGTCCCATCCGTCTGATCCATCCCTATCCATGAAAAGTTGCTGATTTACCAGCCAAACAAAAGAACCCAGTTTTCTGTCCAGAGCACACATTTCTGGGTGGGGGGGCAGAGGGCACATTACTGGGGGGGGGGGCAGCGGAGTCAAATAATGGGGGGCAGGCAGTGCAAAATACTGGGGGGTCAGAGGGCACATTACTGGGGGGGAGAGGGCACATTACTGGGGGCAGAGGGGAACATACTGGGGGCAGAGGGGCACATTATGGGGGGCCAAGACGGGCCACATTACTGAGGGGCAGACGGCACAATACTGGGGGGCCAGCAGAGGACAAATTACTGGGGGGGGCAGAGTGCACATACTGGGGGCAGGAGGGCGCACATAGATGGCACATTATGGGGGGGGGCAGAGTGCACAATACTGGGGGGCAGAGTGCACATTAACAAGCTTTTTTGATCTTAACAATTGGCTCCAATGAATCAAAGAGTAAACACTATAAAGGGGTGTGCATACTTTCCGCACCCGCTATAGAGCTACCTATAAAATAGATCTGTGTCTCCCTCCTGCTCTGCAGACTCTGACTGAGCTGCTGCTGCCATATTACAGCACAATACCAACTACTATCAGCCCAATAACTGGAGGAACACTCTGTTATACACTAACACTAAATGTTTCTAGACTGTAACACAGAAAGTTATTCCCCTATTAGCTCAAAATGTATATAAAACGTTGCATTCCGATCCTTGTAACGAAGTTCTCGGGGCAGGTTACTGTATATTTGCCCAGGTCCCATATTCTAGATATTTGAGGGGGTAATAAGAGACATTCATCAGTTAATTGTCCAATGTGGATAATAATGAGCAGCGATTTTACTAATTGTAAACATGGCCGGAATTTGGGAAAGCAGAAGTGCAGCCGAGCAGCCGGAGTGGGCGAGGGATCGGGATTGGCACTGACGTTCTGCCAGGCGCAAGGCTCGGCCTTTCAAGTGTATGCAACTAATTGTTTTGTGAGAAATCAATTTTCGTTCCCATCATGAATTTGTGCATTAAGCAAAACTGCTGCGGAAGATTCCAGCCTAAAGGTGGATATTTCCTGTGGTTACTTTGGCTGCTCATCTGTGCAGCGCTGGGCGGACGCCAGGAGCCGGCTAATACTTAATATGCACAAGTGTTAGATGTTTGCTGAGAAGTGAGCGCAGTATCTTTATTATTTTATATTTATTTATTTTTCTTATGTGACAGGCTTGTTTCTTTATTATTTACCGTATTACAGAGAACATTAATAAATTATGTATATTCCCCAAACTCATAGTAACAATAGCAAGGAAAATGACTGCCTTTACTGGAACACAGGGAGCGGGGTATATACACTGCCTATAAATCCCACACCCTGTGTATTATCCCTGTACTGTGACATCACTGTGTGTATTACCCCTGTACTGTGACATCACTGTGTGTATTATCCCTGTACTGTGACATCACTGTGTGGTATTATCCTTGTACTGTAACTGTGTACATCCAGACTGGTGTGTGTATTATCCCTGTGACTGTGGACATCATGGTGTATTATCCCTGTACTGTGACATCACTGTGTGTATTATCCCGTACTGTGACATCCACTGGTGTATTCCGTAGTGAATCATTGCTATATCTCTTACTGGTTGACATCCCTGTGTGTATTATCCTGTACTGTACATCACTGTGTATTATCCCGTACTGTGACATCACTGTGTGTGATTGTCCTGTACTGTGACATCACTGTCGTGTAATTATCTACTGTACTTGTGAACCCACTGTGTGAGGTTATTCCTGTACTGTCGGGTCAATCACTGTGGTGTGAAGTTGGCTGTCTCTGTACTGTGACATCACTTGGTGTAATTATCTCTGTACTGTACACATCACTTGGGTATTATACCTGTACTGTGACATCATATTGTGTATTAATCCCTGTGACTGTGACATCATGTGGTTGTTTATCCTGTACTGTTGACCTCAACTGTGGGTCTTATACCCTAACGTAAACATCACTGTGGGATCCCCTTGGTTATTGTGTTGTATCCCTGTACTGTGACATCACTGTGTGTATTATCCCTGTACTGTGACATCACTGTGTGTATTATCCCTGTACTGTGACATCACTGTATAATTTTTACAAGTTCCAATGCTTCTGTAAAAAAAAGTTAATCTAAGTTAAAATTGAATACTTCTTGCCTGTCTGTCTTTCTCTCAGTTTATAGTGTAATGGTTAAGTGACACATTATAGTACAAATATAGTGAAAATATACATAAAAAATGTACATTGTAGTAGAAGGCGAACTATTACTACTACTTACACTACTACTATTACTACTAAGAAAGTAACACAAGTGACTAATCCCTTGAAGTATATCCCACAGCGTTGGGCTACTCTCTGCAGTACCGGCTTCATCCTGCAGGTGTTGCATTTCCCACAATCCATAGTCCATGTCACCACAAGTGCTGCACAGAGCCCGTGCCTGTGTCTGGGGTCACTCCAGGCCGCCTGCTAATGCCCACTATATCATTTTAAAGGCCAACAAGATTTGCAAGTCTGCTGCCGCACAAACATTTTGGGATCTAATTCTCTGTAGAAGCGGCCAATTAAATATGTTAATGAGGCTGGATGTTCTGTTTCATGGCGGCAGCGAGGCCAAGAGAAAACCTCTCCGGACCTCGCACTTCTGTCTCCGTACAGACACACAAGACTTTCCAAATACCGAATAAGGTCACTACCGCAACATGGAGCCAAAAGGGGGCACAACACCCCCAAGACGGGACCAGGGAGTCTCCTGATATACAGCTCAGCACCACAAATCTGGTACAAATTCTCTCGTTTTTTCCCCTCCGTGAGAGCAGAATATTTCTAGAGTATAAATCTGTAGTCAACATTTCACCACATATGACATGGATGTGTTTTGGTTTGTGTCTTAAAGCGCGCCTGTCATTGTTATGTCACGTTCAGCTGGTGACAGGTTCCAGTAATCTGCCCTACGAAGATTTTAAAAATGTCTTTGTCACCATTTAGAATCATTTCAGGACTTTATAATAGTTTATTTTACATAACCTGTCTCCTTAGTCCCGGAGGGGTTGAACACAGCTGCAGCCTGTGTATGCTTTGTTAGTCTCCTCTCCTCCACACTCATGCAGGGGGATGGTGTGGAGGAGAGGGAGAATACAGGAGGAGACTGAGACACTGACAGGCTGCAGTTAATCCCCCTCGCCCTGCCGGACTCAGCACACGCTGCTGGCAGGGAGCCAGGTAATGTAATATAAATATTATAAAGTACTGAAATAAATAATAATGTGGACATCAGCTATTAGAACCTATCACTAGCTAAAAGTGACATCCTAGGTGGCAGTTTAGCTTTAAGGGATGAAGATTAAAGGGATATCGTGGGATTTCTTAGATGAATTACTAGGTGATTAAAACCAGTTAGCTGGAGTCTAATACCTGATAAAAACTTCTCCCAGATAACTCCCAGAAAAGTCCTCAGCATGAGAGATGAAGCTATCTAGCACAGCGCCGTATATTTTATAGAGGCTGTTCTTGGTATTGCAGCTCAGTCCCTTTCACTTGCCACGTGACTGACCGGACATCACCGGAGTGTGAAGCAGGAACCGCACTCCCTGAATCAGCTGATCGTGGGGGAGCCCAGTATCGGATCAATCCTAAGGAACAGTAAAAAAGTTCTAGAATCCCCCTTATGGAGCTTTGTCCAACCTTTCAGTCACATATTTTATTGTTGTTTTGACACAAATCTACAATACAAACTAGAGAAAATGTCCAGATCGCCTTCTCTTCAAATCTTGTATGTTTGGTGTATACAGCTCCGGCCAAGACTCGTAGATGTCCGATCCATCAGTCATTGCTACAGACAGTACACGTGAGTGAATTACTACATCACTGTACGATCAGACTACACATAGGTTTATTGGTAGTCTGTTACCATGGAAATGTTTAATTTGTAAAAGTCCGTATACTGAGAGCTGTATATACAAGGTGGAAGCCTGTGCCAAGTTGCCACATTTTCTAGCTACACAATGATTGGTCATGCACCCCGTGTGACATCAGGTGTGAAGAGACACTGTTTTGTCCTGCTTTGTAGGGTATAACTGCGCCCCTGATTTACCCCCCATCTTGTTGCAGGTGATGCTGCCTGAGGCATTAGGCTCAACTCGCCTCAAGGCTGGGGCACCCCTGGTCTGGACTGGTCTGCTAGAATGGAAGTCAGCCTCCACCTTGCAAAGATATGGAGTTTTGAAGCCTGAATTGTACTAAATTGTTAGGAATATGTAGCCAATTGTAATAATATATATATATATAGAATCATAATGACTTTATCTTAATTTTTTTCCCATCTGGTTCCGTCCTACAACGTGTTCCTATAGAAGACTATCTGTCACTTTTGCGCAGCGCCATATTGGATTTCTCTTTCTAAGCTTCTTTCCTCGGATTCCATTCCATTGTTTTCATAGTTTTCATGGAATCGCGGAATGTTCAGTAGCTGATATCCCTTTAACTCCTAATCTTTTTAATAACTTCCTTTAATTCCAAATCGCCCGGGTCTCCACGTGTTACCCGAACGCAGACGTGTGTTTTTCCATTGAGTTGGGTTTGTTTTACTTGCTAATTTATTGCAGGAAAGTAACATAACATGGTTGGAAGGAAAACACATTAATGTTCTGTCGCTTGCAGGGCTGAGGATGCCTGGGCGTCTTTCGAGGTGTGCGAGGGCCCTGGGGAAAGGATTGCACCTCTGGAGCAGTGCACGGACTGGCTGCGAGCCTACTTCTGTGAGCCAGGGCTGATGGAGAAATACCCGCTGCCTGCTTTCCACCATCCGCTATTTCACAAAGGTTTGTGTCCGCACTTTATTTTCTCCATGATGATTGTCCTTGTTCCGTCTTGATAGACAATAACATTGTGTCCTGGCGGTGGCACCCGGGCCCTGGTGCACCACAGACAAGTGCCGGACAAAGGTCCCTGTTATCTGCCACAGGCTCTGCTGGTTTTGGCACAGGCCCGAATACTTCTTGGCTTCCAACACTTTAACTTTCCTACTGATTTTACGGATAAAAGTTTGAGAAGGGACGGATCAGCCGCTGGTGTAAATCATTTGGTCTATTGTTCTCAAAAAGATGTTGTGTTCCAGTATCGCACCTATTGTGTGTTATCAAGGCTTGTTAATGTTCTTTTTTATGGATATGATTGACCAACTATTTCCCACCAGGGAAAGACCACAACCCCTCCATTAATTAAAATACGCCCTTAAGTTTGCCTTTAAGGGACCTGTCATCCGGAACCCTTTTTTCTGGTTCCCCAATGCCCCCATAGAGAGTAGTGTACACATTACCAAAGAGTTTTTATAGTAAAACTGTGTTTTTCCAAACAAAAGATAAGATAGATGAAAGTTTACTTTTCTCTATGCAGAGCTGTGTCCCTAGTAGAGGCTGGGAGGGGCCAGTGAGGAGCGCCCCCCCCCCCCTCGATTTCCAATTTAAATAAAATCTCCCATATCTCCCCCCTCCCCATCGTTTCCCTCCGCAGGACTCCATACATGTCTTCCCCGCTCCTCGCCGGCCCCTCCCATGGGACTACGGACACAGCTCTGCATACAGAAAGGGAAACTTTCATCTAACTTATCTTACTTTTGGAAAAAGTCAGTTCTATTTTAAAAACTCTTTGGTAATGTGCACACTATTCTCTATGGGAACATGGGGGACCCGGAAAAGGGCTCCTGATGATGGGTTCCCTTCAACCCCTTAACGGCTCTGCCCTTTTTTGTCTTTCCTCCGCACCCCCAAAAATCCATAACTTTTTTATTTTCTAGTGTGCAGAACTGTGTGAGGGCTTGTTTTCTGCGCAAGAAATTGTTCTTCCTAGTGATAGTATTTAATATCCCAAACCCTGTTCTGGGAAGCTGGAAAAAATTCTGAATGTGATGAAGTTGACAACAAAATATATTTGTGTAATTTTGTTGTGGGCTCTGTTTTTACAACTTTGGGTCGGTACAATCACAGAGAGACCAAATTTATATAGATTTCTTGTGTTTTAATATATTTTTAAAAAGTAAATTTTTTAAAAAGAAAAATTAAAACCTTTGGTATGAAATAAAAAATTCTTAATTTTACCTTATTTTGATGCCAATAGCTTTTTCATAGTTTTGGGTACGGAGATGTGTAAGTTGTAGTTTTCTGTGGGATGAGATGACTTTTTAATTTTCCTCCATTTTGGGGACTTTTCTAAATTTTTATCAGTTTTTCTTAAAAATTTTATGTGATGCAAAATGGCAAAAAAGGGGCGGTTCTGACTATTTTTCGTTACGAGCTTCGCCATCAGGAATAACCATTTTTAAATTTGAATAGATTGGATTTTTGGACTTGTTTAATAATTTCTATATCAGTTGTAGGCACAGAGGGGTAATTTTCACTTATAGTTTTTTGTAATTTTGTCATATTTTTTAAAGCTTTTCACAATTTTTTTAAAATGTATTTTTTGGCCTCCTTAGGGTACTTGAACCATTAAGCATTATGCAGCAAACACCTGGTTAATATGAAGAGGCCCTAGCGCCCCGTACTGCAACAACACATTCAGGAACATCCAAATGTGGGATGGAGTTAAAGGGGTTTTCCTATCTGGGCATTTACATTTAATTAAATTCATTTGCCACATGTAAACATTTCTTCTATTAGATGTTATTAAAAAAAATGTTCCTGTGTGAAGATAATTTCTCATAAATGTAATCATGTTGTCCCTTAGAAACTTCCTTGGATACGACCACCTCACAATCTAACAACGGTGGCCAGACATGTACTATTCAGTACTGCCTGACCGCCTGGATTCAGCGATCATTACTACAGGACGGCTGTGGGAACTGCAGTAACTCCTCGCACATTCAATATTCAGAAACTTTTTGTTTTCTTGTGCAATCCCTCCAGCAGAGGTGGTCGTATCCAAGTACACAGTCTTGTTTCTAAGTGACCATATCACTACATTTATGAGAAATTATCTTCACACAGGGACATTTTTTTTAATAACATCTAATTTAAGAAATGTTTATAATATGGAAGATTAATGACACTGAATGTAAATGCCCAGACGAGAGGAGAATACCCCTTTAAAGTATCTCCAGCATTTTGCATCCGTTAATGGTCTCTGCTCCACTGTATTAAGGGCAGTTGGAATTTTTTAATTTCTGCTGTTCCTCACCAATCATTATTGTTTATTGTTGGAAATTACCCTACCTACTGTCGGGTGGGTGGTGCCACCTGCCTAGTGCCCACCTATTTGACAGTAGGGAAACTAATTGGCATATTGGGTGTCAAAATTAACTGCACTGATTGCAGGATGGCAGGAATACGGTCTCCGGCCCCCACCATTCCTGTGCAGTTGGTAGATTGACACCTTGTAAAGAATGAAAAGAGGAGGCCTTGGTGAAAGGTCCTGGAGAACCTAGAACCAGATTTTATCCCACTAAACTAGCAGCCCCCTCAGGTAGGGGATGAAATGTCCTTTCAATAATTTCCTCTTTTAGGTGAAATCTCACCCGTTTACCCGTTTAAAAAAATGTTTCAAACAAATTCAGGTAAAGATGACTCTTCTCACTTTGTTTTCACATCAGATGAGACAAGTTTAGAAGCCATTATCTTTGTTTCTACAGCACCTAGAACCATGTTGTGTCATCTTAAAGATAAAGATCTCATCTTAAAGGAAACCTACCATGTGATTGGATGCATTATGAAGCAAACATACCTTGAGAATGCTGTAGCTACACTGATGCAGGATCATATCTCGGTTAATCCCTGAGCTGAGTGGTTTTGCTGAAAAAACAATGATACCATTCAGGACCTTGGAAAAGCTGGGACAAACTGGCTGTGACAGTCACGGGAGCTTGGAATTGCAAATGGCTGCTAAGTAAAGCATGACTAGTCAAGCACTAATCAACCTGAGCTGAATGACTCATACACAGCAGCTGGGGGATGGTGCAGCAATAGATTATTCTGTCTGGCAGGGAGAAGAGTGATTCCATAATCATCCTCTGCAGAGAGAATCTCTCCTGCTATGAGAAGCGGGAAAGCAAGTGCTGGAGCAGCCATAGAAGGGACAGAGCTTCAGTGTAACTACAGCATTCTCAGGGTATGTTTGCTTCATGATGCATCTAATCACATGGTAGGTTTCCTTTAACCTTCAGATCACATCAGGCTTATGGCTTTGGCAGTTGCAGTACCATAGATCGCATATTGTCCAGTTTCTAGGTCCCGTAGAACAGAAGATAGGGGCTTCTGACACTATCCCCTTATTCTTTAGGGATGAGTAGACTGCATATTAATCTTCCCAGGGCCCAGAGGGCAGTGGGTTGATCTTGGGAAAGAATCGGCAATGGTTCTCCTCCCAACTACAAGTTTTGGCATAATGAACAGTCCATTGGATGATGATGAGGTAGTTTTGGGCCAATCCCTTCTCGCTTGTCGCATTGTATTGGGTTGACCTGCAGATAAACCAACTGCCTAAAATTGTAGCACAAGGGGTTAATCATGTCCTATTCTTTCTTGAGAATGTAACAAATGAGGCGGCAGACTAATAGACAATTAGACAGCTTTGTAAACACAGTTGGTGAGAGTTACATTACATTAGGTAGCTGATCAGATGCCTCCTGTTTGGTTTACATCGAGTGGCAAAATGTTATATAGGAGCCGATGGAATGTAAAGCAAACTGCTGGAATTCCATGAAGGAAAGTGGGAAACTTGTATCTTGTTGCGTTTTTTTTTTTTTTTAAACTTTGTAAAAAATTTTTACAAGAGTTTAGAATTTTGCCCACAGCAAGGACTTTGGTCGGGTTCTGGAGGGACTCGGCTGTATCGAGATTTATAGCAACACTGGAAAATAATTACCCCCAATAATTGAGTGCAAGATGCTGATTTGATGCAGACGTCGTAGGTGCATTTCAGTTGGTGAGAATCTGTCAGAAATATATTAAACAAATAATCTATGAAATGCTACGTCTTATCACTGGAAACTAGAAGTCTCCTCCACGCAGGAAGCTAAAGTGTGATTAATACAATAAAACCGGAAATATATAGACACATATGTACAGATGGGCAACGGGTTATTGTATGAAATATACACATGGAGGGGGATTTATTACCCGGGTCGTAGGATACGACTATTGTGTATCCCGCTAGCTGTCAGCTTCTACACTGTCATAGATCAAAGATCAAAAATTATTTCTGGCATTTGGCAATAGTAAATGAGGCCCAAGGTCCGGATTGCCAGTGTTAACGACAGAATTGGGTCGGTGAGCCATATTAACTTCCTCTGTATACACACATAGGAGGTCATTTACTAAGGGCCCGATTCGCGTTTTCCCGACATGTTACCCGAATATTTCCGATTTGCGGCGATTTTCCCTGAATTGCCCCGGGATTTTGGCGCATGCAATCGGATTGTGGTGCATCGGCGCCGGCATGCACACGACGGAAATTGGGGACGTGGCCGAACAAAAACCCGACGGATTCGGAGAAACCACCGCATTTTTTAAAAAAAAAGTGTCGCGGGACTCACGCTTACCTTCACCAGGTATAGGCTCGTGCATTCCGGCGGACCTCGGGGAACTTCAGCGCAGCAGCGACACCAGGTGGGCGTCGGAGGAACTGCCTTAGTGAATCGCCGGAAGACCCGAATCTACCGCAGAGAACGCACCGCTGAATCGCGAATGGGCCAGGTAAGTAAATCTGCCCCAATATGTTTATGAATATCGACACACCTAAAGCTAGCAAACACAGACTGGTGCCAGTGATTATATAACAGAGATCGTAGGTGACGGGAGCCGCTGGATCGGCAGTGGGTAGAGAGAGAGGTAAGGGTAACGTCTTTTCTTAGGTCTCAGTTACAGAGAGAGTTTCTGTTCCAAATATGATAATCAGGATAAATTCCTGCATCAATGTCCCATCCTGAAAACCTATCTTAGATAATGTGTGATATTTTTGAACTAGAATTTGTGGTGTGCCCCAAACTGAACTCTACCCTACCTACCCCACAAAGCATGACACCACCAACCCCCCTTGTAGCCCCATCCTTGATAATGCGCCCCTCTCTTGGAGGTCTCTACATGTTATACTGTCCCTGTTTAGCTCGCTCATGATCTGATGCCCCTACCCTCCACCCCGACTGTATAATTCCCTGGTAGCTCCAACCCAATTATGATCCCCCCCTTTTACCTTCTCCTCTTCCTCTGGCCCCCACTTATCACTGCCTCTCAGCTTGTTGACACATTTATTCTTGCCTCCCTCATTCAAATGTATAATCCTCCCCTATTTTACTGCCCTCCCCATTGGTCCCCCCACATAGACTTCATTTTGTATTGCAATAGAATTAATACAAAAATAAAATGAATGCCCCTTCTTCTGTAGCAGCTCTACTCTTTGCCGCTTCTCTTGGCGATACCAGAACCACAAGGAGTCATGACATCATCACATCCTACTTACCGGGCTCACTGGAAGCGATGGCTCCTTGCATTACCCATATGCTCAACTCTTTATGTACCCTCAGGAGCTAAATTCAGAACTTATCTCCCATATCCAGGACTGTCGACCAAAACCAAGGACTGTCCCACTGAATCAGGGACGATTGGGAATATGTATCGCCAACGACAACATCATGTGACCTAGTGATCCCTATCTACGACGACGATGTAGCCAACTTTTCTCTACGTGTAACGGGTCCCCCTTGTCTTTGTTACCGGCCTTGGTGTAAAAATATAATTTAAAATATCTCTCTAGTCCCGATAAGAACAGCGTCTGTACAAGAGTGCCTTTTCTTTTCTGTGTTCTCTGCTGCTTTTCTTCCCCTTGTCTATAAACCTGTTAAACAGCAGAAATTATTGAGGTGCTTGATCTCGGAATGAAATTTTCGGCGGCTCAATAACTGTTAATGTTGCAGGGATTTCTTAAATTTTGCTGTCAAATCCATCTTAAGAGCGAGAGAGATGGTGACACGTCAGACGAATTGCCTCGTCATCCTGGCACTTGTAGTGAGTGCGTTGCTGCGGTCAGCACTTTGCCCCTTTGTTTGCATCTTTGTACCAGGATAATGATTTTCTAAAGTCGGTATGAAAAGCCATTTATCTGCATCCTCAACCCATCAGCCACGTGCTGATATCTTTCTAATGGTCTCTGCCGAGTGCAGATGAATCTCAATAAATGCATATACAGATAAATTCTGATGAAAGCCTCCGCCGAGTGCGCGTGTGAGCATCCGAGGCGGGCGGCTCCCGGCTGGAGGATCTTTTGTTTGACAGTGCAATATACCACTGTAATGTCAGGGCCGCTCATGTAATTACACTGATATTTTGCCAAAAGGATGAAGCGAATGTGAAATTGAGTGCACAATAGATGATTAAAAGTACAGTCCTCCTTATTACCGCGGTCAGGACCCTGATTAACGTCCGCTACTGGAAGGAGAATGTGTCTCTTCTATTGGCTTCATAAAACTTTTTACCTGTTGATAGGATGAAAAAAAGCATTTATAAAAAAACAGCGCCACACGTCACCGCAGGTTGTGTTTGGTATTGCAGCTTTTAGTTCACTATGTTTCAGTGGAACTTTGTTATACCAGACATAAAATGTAGCCATATTTTTAAGAATCTCGGACAACCCTGCCCAAAAGAGGAGTCCATTGGATGTTTGATCATTTCTAACACTTTTATCATACTCCCCTTCCCCCCTTTATACTGACCTGTTTCCATTAACAAAACCTTTGGATGCTATTATGCATGTCCGGCAACACTTCATGACTGGAGATGGGACTACAGGCCTAATTTAGGTGGTTTAAGGAGTCTTTACCAGTTCTGTGCTGGAAACATAATTACAGTACAGAGCGTGAAGCTAGGGGCTCCTAGCATCAGATATAACTATGTCCATACATTCATATAAACCAGAATTTTTCTGTTAAAAACCATGACATAACCCACAATGAGCCCAATCACTTTGATCTGTTGGGTGCCTGTAGTTCCCATAATATGAGCACAAATGTGAACCTTATCCTTTAAAAACTTTGAACATTGTGTAGCTGGAGCCCAAAAGAGTTGATACCTATCCTTGTTCCACATTGATACCTATCCTTGTTCCGTATTTTCCGGACTATAAGGCGTCCCGGATTATAAAGCACGCCAGATTAAAAGGCGCACCTTCAATAAATGCCTGCTAGAACGTCTAGGTTCATATATAAGGCGCACCTGATTATAAGGATGATTGACCAGCAGGTGGCAAACCTGTGCACAGCTCACGGCAGCTGTTGTCTGTAAGCACGGTTCATATATAAGGCGCAGCGGATTATAAGGCACACCTGGTTATAAGGATTAATGACCAGCAGGTGGCAGACCTGTGCACAGCTCACGGCAGCTGTTGTCTGTAAGTAATGTTCATATATAAGGCGCACTGGAGAGAGAATCAAAGGATTTTTGGTGCGCCTTATAGTCCGAAAAATACAGTAGGTCATGAGGTAACCAGGATTGTGGCAACCGGTGACGCTTGATGACATCATGATATTGACCTCCCATTATCAGGTCATGACATCAATGACTAGGTGTGTCTCGGCATCCCAATTTTGTCAATGTTTGGTCTTGTTACTACCCTACAACTTCTTGGTGTTATTGTGGACTCATCAGGTTATCACGCCAGTCTACCAATACATCTTCCAATTTCTATCCTTATGTGGACATTTTCAATCTCGTCTTATTAAATGCCACAGATCGGAGAATTTCCATAGAAACTGGTGTTTTCTTTTGAAATCATTGCCACTCTTGTCCATAGACTTGATGTGGTTTTGAACTTCAGCCCGTGAAGGAGGATGGCTAGGAACTACTATCGATGGCCTATCTGCAGGATCGGTGGTGCCTGAAATGCTATCGGTAGTAATTCAGGCCAATACCTTCAAGGTGAAACTTGAGGAATATCACAGTTCTAGTCAAAGGCAACTATGTATCACTAGAACGTGCCATGAATGTTGGTGATATCAGCTTTTTTTACTCGTTACTGCCCCCATAGGCACTCTTAGAAACTGCACCAGGCTAAATCTTTTTGAATTTGACCACATAAACAACGCTAAAAAAATGATACTGGGGAAGTACATGCGTCGCGTTGGTGCGTACTGGGTTCTCTAGATCCACAATGCATTCTGGTAACGGTGTCAGATTTGTTACCGTTACCCCTCGGCCGGATACATTGCCTGGATAATCGGCAGCAGGAATATTTCATTGCGGCTTGGACATTGAGAAGAAGACTCAGTAGTTGACGGCGCAGTGTTTACGAGACAGTTGTTCTCCATCTGTATATTATTATCTGTCTGATGAATTCCAGGTTTTCAGATCTACAAAGAATTAGAATGGAAACACATGAAACTATAGAAATGTTCTTCAGTTATCAAAAACTTACTAGACTTGACCCAGTCATTGACAAGTAGCCTGTTGTTCGGTGGTCCCCGCGGTGATATAGGTAATATTAGTATCAGCTGTGTGTAGTATACAGAATACTATATTTAGTTGCACTGTCGAAGAATATATTCAAAAATGGCAGATTCCTTGCAGCAATATCCGGGGCGGTTCTGTTCATAAGAATGCACATGCTTGCTGTCCAAACAACCCAATTCTGTGTCAGATCCGCTGTGTATTGGTACATCATAAGGCTACATGCACATGATTTTGTGTACAAACAGGGGAATGATTTTGGGCCGTTTCAGCTGGATGGAGATGGTGGGGGGATCTCCAAGGGAAATGTAGAATGGCCATGCCTTGGGCGGGAACAGGACCCTTCTCTATCTTGACCCGTTCTCAGCTCACTCTTGTTGTGCTCACCGCACCAACACTGGGCACAATGGGGCCACTTTTGCTCTTGGCCTTCATTTCCGGTCGTGTGCATGCAGCCTAAGGTTTAAATGGGTTTTCCGGGATTGCATTTTTCCCTGTCACCAGTTGGTATACAGAGATTTAATTCTGACTTCTCTGCACGCCAACAGTAATGGAAAGAGAGCCTGACAGTGCTGCTATATCCTAGATAAGGGCTTGGAATTTAAGTTCTTTATTATTTTTACATCATTTTGGGCCAATAAAGAAGAAAACTCTGATCCTGGACACCCCCTAAGAGAAATATTTTTATGGTTCTCTTCCCTGAAAATATGTGATCTGTATTGGATTGGTTGAAGTCCTGTCTACCAAGCATAGTGCTGTACATCATATCGCAGCTCTGCTCAGTTTTGTGGCCCATCCACATTAACTGAACGGGATTGTGGTATGGACAAGGTCATGTGACTGCTCAATGTGATGCAAGATAAAGATGGGTTGATATCCATAGTCTGTAGTATAAATAATGCGATCTTAGATAGCAGATTGGTTGGATAACAGACCATTACCAATCTGCTGCTACTATGTCCATAGTGTAAATCGGCTGATTGTGGGGTCGGATATCAGACTGCAGCAGATCTGATTGTACTATGTCCGTAGTGTGATCACCACTGATCTGGTGGTGCTATGTCTGTAGTATTTATCAGCTGATCAGCGCTGGTGCCCATTGTGGCATAACCCATCGCCTATTATTAACCTATCCTATATGTAGGAGGCCATGGGTGTATTCCAGGCCTTTTGAAGAAGCAGCACTGTGAATACTTTTTATCCGCTAATAGTAGCGTGGATCGGGGTTTGACGTCAGATCACCACAGATTTGGCCTCTGATGCACAGGGGTGCCAGGCATTGCACCGCCATCTATCACTTATCAAGAACTTATCCTATGTTTTGGTCATTGAGAGGTGGCCGTGAGTCAGCTTGTACCCTTGCTGATCAGTTGACTTGCGCTATGGCCATGTTGTCATTTAGGTCCCTTTTAAGGATAACAGAAATGTGTGTAAACTGAATATATTGAAGCCAGTGGGGCTCATTTACTTACCTGGTCCAGTCGCGATCCCACGGCGCGTTGTCTGACGTGGATTCGGGTTCTGCCGGGATTCACTAAGGTCGTGCGCCCGATATCTAGCAGATGTCACTGCGCCGAGGTCCGCCGGAGTTCACCTGCTTCTCCCCGCTGCATGTAAGTGCTTGATCTTGCGACACTTTTTGTTTTTTAAATTCCGCTGTTTTTCCGAATCCGTCGCGTTTTCCGACGCCACGCCCACAGGTTTCAGTCACGTGAAAGCCGGCGCCGATTGCGGCGAAATCCGATCGCATGCCCCAAAATCCCGACGGAATTCGGCGCAAAACGGAAACATTCGGGAAACCCGACGAAAGTGCGGCCGCGGAGCCCTTGGTAAATGAGCCCCAGTATGTGATATCTATTTGAAGTGAAGTCATGTGGTCGGCAGTGGCCAGTTGTGGCTTTTTGGGGACAGTATTGAGAAGTTTATAAACCAAAAGGATGGAAGTATAAAGAATCCGTGGCGCCACAAATACACAGAAGATCCCCTTTAAAATTGGAAAAAACTGGTGTAAAACATTTATAAAGATGATGATGCCTTGAAAAGTGAATCTGCAGCAGAACATCCTACCACATGTTGCACACGTATAGAAGGAGCAACCACCGGAAGCAGCGCAGCAGACACACGCGGCTCGCAAAGTGACCAAGCTATCTGTCAGGGAAATTCATGTTGCACAACTGCAGCCGGTAACACAAGCTGACATATACTGAAGCAGATATTATATATGGATGAGCTGCTGTTGAACAATTTCCGAGCATTATGAACAAGCTTGCTCTCCATCAGCATCAGCCATGCATACCTTTATAAACACCGTGTTTTCAGGAAACCTGCTTAAAATATTACAATCTGCAGACGAAGCGCATCTCTCCCGCGCGCCGCGCTCTCTCCTTACATTTACAATCATTAGCCAGATGACAGAATGTTTAGTTTCCATAATCCTTTAACTGGCAAATTCATTTCTTCCATTTAATATGTTAATTTGGCGTCTTATTCTTGTTGTTGTCGAACAAGCTATGCTGTCAGGATGGTTGTGGCGCAGAGCGAGATGAGGATGGAGTAAGTTCTGGGGGAAAAGGAAGGATCAAGCGAATCACAGAGTAATGGGAAATAAAGTATAGAGGTTACTGGATGAGGGGTTAAATGTTTAACCTGCAGAATGTTTAAGGTTCCTTTTACTGTATATTTTTATTAACATATTCCTGTATAAGCCCAGAAAACAAAGTTTAATGCTACATTGTACCAGAATATATGAATAGAAAACTGATAGGTCGATGGGTGGACGTACGGATGAAAACTGTCGATGGGTGGACGTACGGATGAAAACTGTCGATGGGTGGACGTACGGATGAAAACTGTCGATGGGGTGGACGTACGGATGAAAACGGACGTTGGGGATAAGGGACGAACACTGTCGATGGTGGACCTAGGGATGAAACTGTCGTTGGTGGATCCAAGGGACTAAAACTGTCGATTGGTTTTTGGGGGGGACCGTTTAAACGACGAACTGGTCGTTGGGTGGATCAGGGACGAAAACTGTTCGTTGGGTGGATCAAGACGAAAACTGTCGTCTGGGTGGGACGTACGGACGAAAACGTCGAGGGGTTGACTAACTGATAAAACTGTCGATGGGTGGACGTACGGATGAAAACTGTCGATGGGTGGACGTACGGATGAAAACTGTCGTTGGGTGGATCAAGGGACGAAAACTTCGATGGGTGGACCTAGGGATGAAAACTGTCGTTGGGTGGATCAAGGGACGAAAACTGTCGATGGGTAGACCTAGGGATGAAAACTGTCGTTGGGTGGATCAAGGGACGAAAACTGTCGATGGGTGGACGTACTGAACAACACGTCGATGGGTGGACTACGGAACCTAAAACTGGCGATGGTGGACGTACGGACGAAACGTCGATGGGTGGACGTACGGACAAAACTGTCGGGGATGGGTGGACGTACGTACAAAACTTCGGATGGGTGGACGTCGACGAACTGTCCGATGGGTTGCCGTAACGGACGAAAACTTTCTATGGGTGGACCCCAAACCTAGGACAAAACGGTCGTGGGTGGACCTAGGTGACGAAAACTGTCGATGGGTTGGACCTAGGGTGATGAACTCGATGGGGACCTATGGATGAAAACTGTCGCTGGTGGACCTAGGGATGAAAACTTCGATGGGTGACCTAGGTATTAAAACTATCGTGGGTGGATCAAGGGACAAAACTGTCGATGGGTAGACCTAGGGATGAAAACTGTCGTTGGGTGGATCAAGGGACTAAAACTGTCGATGGGTGGACGTACGGACGAAAACTGTCGATGGGTGGACGTACGGACGAAAACTGTCGATGGGTGGACGTACGGACGAAAACTGTCGATGGGTGGACGTACGGACGAAACTTTCGATGGGTGGGACGTCGGACTGAAACTGTCGTGGTGGACGTACGGACGAAAACTGTCGATGGGTGGACCTAGGGACGAAAACTGTCGATGGGTGGACCTAGGGACGAAAACTGTCGATGGGTGGACCTAGGGATGAAAACTGTCGATGGGTGGACCTAGGGATGAAAACTGTCGATGGGTGGACCTAGGGATGAAACTGTCGATGGTGGGACCTAGGGTGAAGAACTGTCGATGGGTGGGACCTACGGGATTAAAAACTGTCGTTGGTGGACCTAGGGATGGTGGACCTAGGGATGAAAACTGTCGATGGGTGGATGAATACAGTAAGTGGATGGATAATGACGATTGATGCAGTGGACGGATGGATAGATGAAAACTGTTGTTGGATGAATATTGTTAATGGGTTAATACAGTGGGCGGATACTGTCAATGTATGGATGCAGGATGAACAGATGCAGTGGATGGATGAATACTTCCGATGAAATAATACGATGGATGGATGGTTGCAGTATGGATTAATATTTGGGGATTTTTATTGATATTAGTGGAATATTTCCATAGCGCCTGTCTCTAAATAAATAAAATAAAAAGTAAATAAAATTAAAGTAAAAAATAATGGACATGTGCCAAGGTCTATTTTGTGTTTACAGGAAAGTCTTGGCAAGTACATGACACTCCACAAAAACTGCCCCCCCTGACCCTCATAGTTTCTGCATTACACAGAGCGGTGGTGGTGGTGTGTTGTCCCACCCTTCCATTGTGGATCGCACATTGCCAGTCCCTCCGTACACTCACTAATGCCTCTCCGTGTACAGTAAGCTTTATGGTCCCTCCAACAGCTATAAAGTTTGGGAAAAACAAGTCCCAGTAATCTTCCTAGATCTGCACCTATGGAAAATGGAGTTCACAGAATGATATACGCACTGTTACTTCGCTGCTCTGCTGCTAGTGACTAGATTTATATTGGGTTCCAGGTGTCCAAAAATGGAAGGTAATGACATTGACATTCCTGGTACTTGCTGCCAACTGGCCGAGTTTTCGATGGGAACAGAGAACTTTGACTATCGTTGATGTTTTGCCTGGCACCGGTTTCTTGTAAATTGCGCTGCTGGGAGTTTGTCTTAGTGAAAACTATGTCAGATTTTGGTATTGAGACTTTAAAGTGGATAATAAAACATGTTAACAGTTATTAAAGAGTTATACTGCTCAAATATGCTTAAGGGAAAAATCTTTTGCTTGAGAATTTGTGCTCGGCAAAAGCATCAAAATCTTTCTGATCCGAGGCGTTGCGGGCGGAGTGATGTCTTCATCTAAGCGAACGTTTTCTGTAGTCTTCGCCTGTACTGCAGGTTTACTGTTTACAAGTTCGGGCTCTTTAGCAGACGAGAGATGTGCGTTTGCCAACTAGATCTAATTTCCAGGCAATATCCAAAAATGTTAATGCGCCCGCCTCCTGCTTTTCTCTTGGTTTAGTTTACCCCCACAACACTTCATGAACTTTTTGGATGTTTAGTAGCCATGTATTTTCCTATTGCACAGACATTACACTCTGATGCCTCTGTGTGTTCACAATATTGTTACCATATGATAGTTTTGTATGGCTCTACTTTGGGAAAAAAAATACCCTTTAAAGGGAATCGGTGAACACGTTCTACCACCCCAAACTAATCATGCTGTTAAGTTAGTTAGGGCTCATTGCACACTTTCCTCCCATACCCTTTAATTACCCTAAATGCACCTTTGTAAATTCAGAATGTCCCCTTTCCCACAATCCTCAAACATCTCTACCAACTCTCGAAGAGACCTTTCATGACTTTTGAAGGTCCTTAAACTGAAAGCGGTCAGAAGAGACCACCTATCCCCCGTTTCCAAGAAGCTTGGTTCTGATACTATCTATATATAAATGTAGACCAATAAAAAAAAATTAGACTTGTAGGGAACCCACTGTTTGCATACAGCCAATGGCAGTCTCAGAGCATTGAGGGGTGTGACTAAGAAGCCAAAGCCGGATTACAGTAGTGGCGCAGGAGCCATGCTGTCCTCCATAGACACCACCAAAACCTTTCTATTTCTGGCCTTATTTGCATATAAAACAAGGACATTTACCCACTGGACACCATCCACCTTCCAAGATTCACTTCCTTAGACCCAAACTTTTGGGCTCCTATACTCACTACAAACATAGGACCCATCTATTTCAAGGGGCCCAATTAAAGTGTGCACTCCTGCATGTTGAGCGTGGGGATGGGCCGCTGGGTTTCTCCACCTATCTGCATCTGCTGGCTTCGCTCTTCTTTTGAACATTGGTTTGGATCAACAGACTGTAGAGCTTTCAATTAAGCAGTTCCCAAAAAGTAAGAGCTGTAGGGACAGTGTCACATGTAGAAAGCCTTTCAAGGATCCCTATGAATGAGGAGCTTGAACAGATTATCTCACCCCCCCCCCCTTGCAATAAATTAACAAATTACTGTAATTAACTTTTTTTTTGCATAAATAAGCAAACTTCTGTCCCCCAAAAACTGTCAGGGAGACCGGATTCTTGTTCATTTACTTTTTTTTTAATTGCTAGAACAGTGATGGGCAACCTTTTGAGCTTGGTGTGTCAAAATTCACCAAAAAACCGAGCATAACTCGGGTGGTGTGTCACCGTGAGAAAAAAACCCCTAATTTTGTGATATTTAGAGTTTAAATAACAAATACGTATAGTTATTTAAAGGTTTAAAACACTAACTAAAATAAGCTCCGGCACCAGCTCACCCTGAGCTGGTGCCCGGTATTGCCATCGGAAACCTGCCACTTCAAGTGGTAGGTTTCCTTTAACTTACCTGCTTAGTGACTTCTTTGTTAATCTGTCAGTTGGTTTCTTTTGTTGGTCTTGCTGTTATTTAACTTGTGTGGGGGGCCATGAACTAAGATAAGTGAGGGGGAGGGGGAATTCTTCCAGTGATGGCGAACCTGTGGCAGTCCAGTAACAGCTAGTTTTAAGGACATTTGTGTCCTGAGAAGTGCCCCCCAAAGAGTCTACATCACAGCCCAGCCCGGCAGAGCTCAACACAATAAATTAACTTACCTAACTGGCACAGGCTCCAACGACACCACGAGCCTCCGTTACTCCTCTTCAGGCCGCTTCAGCTCCTGTGTAGATGTTCCCGCGCAGGCACAGCATAGGTTGCGTCTTTGCGAGCTGGGGCTGCTCTGTCTCCACGCTCCACTCTGGCGTCATTGGGCGGCCTCCGCAGAGCAGGACAGGAGGACAGGAGCAGCAGCTGCAATCTCTCTGACTGAGATGCAGCCGCTCGCTGCAGACCACATCACCGACCGATGGCCTGACCGGCCCCAGGAAACTGCACTACAGCAATTTTTCTCCAGTAGCCGTGTGTCACTGAAAATGGCTACGTGTGTCAGTGCTGACACGTGTGTCAAAGGTTGGCCATCACTGTGCTAGAACCACTTACTGTAATTGAGTAGCAGCTGGACATCAGAAACTACACACAACCTAACGTGCCATCATTACCTGCTGCACAACCAAACATTCATAGTCTAAGCAGCCAAAACAATGAATACTCAAAATTAACTGGATACATATAAGAGAAAGAATTTATTTTAAACATTTCAGTTAAATTAGGGCTCAGACCAGCCCCTAAATCTCCCCCACATGGGTCATAAGATTGACCACAGCCACTAAGTCATTGATGGTGAAGCTTTTAGAAATAAAGTGCCCAAAATGAGACCAAAAACGCACTAGCTTTTCCCAAAGTGCCAACAAAACAATTTAGGTGGTAAAAAACTTATCGCTACCAGAACCTTAAAGTTCCCAACCGACCCTGTCCACACCTTCTCACTCTTCGACAGGACCAGGCAGCAGAGGATGGGTCACTTTGATATAGCAGGACATTACTTGGACTGCCCGAGACTGCAGGAAGATGCAACGGGTGGCAAACCCTGTGCCTGGGAGACAGGCCGCATCCCCAGAGGGAGGTCTCTGAGTGCCATCGGTTCCTCAGTTAAGAAGGCAATGCTTACAAGGAATGGTCATGGAAACAGGCCTATACTTATCACTCTTTACTTTGTTCTTGGCTTCTCCTATCTTCAGCGCCATCTGCAAGGCTCCTGATACCAGCCATGACTATTACATTGCATGTGATATCAAGCACAGTGTCCTGATACAGGCCGGGTTTTTATGCTTTCAAACAACATGTTGATCTTAATAATTAATAATTCTTTATTTATATAGCGCACACAGACTACGCAGCACTGCACTACCAAATCAGTCCCTGTCCCCAATGGGGCTCACAATCTAATCAAACTACCAGTACTTTTTGGAGTGTGGGAGGAAAACAGAAGACCCGGAGGAAACCCTCACAAACACGGAGGGAACATACAAACTCTTTTATTAGTACTCTGTGTGTTTGAAGTTGAAGGAAACTACTCCCCAGTATCACACATTCTCACCTAATGACAGGTTCCCGTAGTCTTTTTAATACTAATTCCTAATCTGCTTTTATAATTAACATTACTGCTTGCACTCAGTGTACCTGGCCCCCTGTCAGCAACCTGCATGGAGTCACAGGCTCATCTGGTACAAGGCTGCATTCATCATCATTATCTCCTCTCTGCTCCGCTAGATCTTCCTTTTCAACTAGCTAAAAAAATGCATTTAGCCAACAGCTATACATTGGCATAGTCTCCCACATTGTGCCTTTGGACTTGTCACCTAGAGAAGACCTTTCCCCTTGCAAAGTTGGATTCTCTCTTCTCTTATTTTTTCTAGCAATCTACGTCATCATTTTCCATCTCTATTGTCAGATGGGTGGTGACCGGCCCAGATCCACCCCTCCTAATTAGAGCCTAATTAGCATATTGCATAAGGAAACTGTGCTGGAACCATGCTAATTAGACTCTATAGTGTCAGATGGGGCTGGACACGACCGACAATAAAGATGAGAAATGTTCACATAGGAAACGGTGAGGAGCTACAGAAATAATTCCGGCCGTCCTGGGATCGGTGATACGACGTCTATTGGAGGAGAGACTTGGTGAAGGTTGTGGAAGTTTCGGAGAAAACTCCACTGAAAAATTCTCCTTCACATTTTTTTTTTTTCAAAAACATCTGCGCTACTGGAATAATAATAAGAAAATCTGGAATAATTATCAAAAAATCTATAGGAGCCTCATTCCTTCCCAGCGCCTGAGACGTCTTTCATGGCATCGACATCCATAGGACTTGTCTGTAAACGTTTAATGTATACAGTTTGTATTCTCCCGACGTGCATTAAACACTCGTGTAGCTCGGGGCGACTATCGCGCTTAAATACTTCTGGAGAACTCTATGCAAATCGCCCCTCACAGTTTTTGCTTCATGTATTTCTTTCAAGCGCTTGACTGGACCATTTTGTTTCATGTTCTTTTATAACCTCCACCGACGTCTGATCAACGTAAACAATCCCTGTCTCCTCCAGCTGGAAGTAAAGGGGGAAAAAAAACCAGGGAAATCCTATTATTCCCATTATTCAGGGGCTGGAGTATGACAGTAGCTTGTAGGACATGTTTGCATTCCGCTTTCTATTTACTCATCGTAGATATCGACGGAATAATGTGAAGCGGTTACAGCTCACGGAGTTGGGGAAATGTTTACTCACATTGGCTGCAGCAAATATTTTATCTCGCCCAGATATTGTCATGTACACAGTGTCGGAAAGTACGGAGTGAATAAATTACGGGAAAGACTACGCAAGACAACCCTTTCCTGGAGCCATTCCCAGAGGGATGTTTTCCTATTAAGGAGTTATTGCATAGAGCGTTAATGCACAAAAACACTCAGCGCCAAAAACTCTATCAGAAAGCCGCCCATGTCTTCTTCATTTTGCCGGACAGAACAGAATGACAAGCTATCATGTGTCAGAGGGTCTCCATCTTCCTGCCTTACCCCCCAAAAAGTCATATTTCATTGATTGGCAGGGAGATGAGCTTTCTCGGGCTCTGAGTGTTATTAAACTCCATGCAAGACGAGTATTGCTAGGTTTGTATTTTTTTTTGTTGTCTAGGAGATCAGGGTATTAATATAAAATATTGAAAGCAATAAATTGTAGCTCTTTGCGGTGTCATAAAATTTGCCTTTTTTGACTTGACAACTGTGAAATATCGCCTTGTATTTCATGAAAACATTAGTGTGCCGCTCCTATACTGAAATTAATTGTGTATTATAGTGTAAATGTACTACACAACTGGGCATTGTATTGCCATGTGCATACATAGTGATTATTAATTTTTAACATTTGATTTAATTTAACCCTTTGTCGGAGGTTGCTCATGTGTTTGTTACAGTTTGATGGTTTTAAGGACAATTGAAGAATCGGTAGACCTAGTAACGGGTTTTCATTGCTTTGAGGATCGTTTTGCCCTTTCCAACCATATCTGGCTAGTTCTTCAACAGTTTAATGTAGATCCATGGACTCTCTTAATGTCCTACAGAGACCTGGTCAGTTGATAGATAGTGACGTCATCAACAACAATGGGGCAGATTTACTTACCCGGTCCTGTCAAGATCCCGCGGTGCGTTGTCCAATGAGGATTCAGGTCTGCCGCGATTCACTAAGGTTGCACGCCCGAGTTCCTGCATTCGTCGCTTCCCCTTGCGATACATTTCAAAAATGTTAAATCCTGCACGTTGTTTGACGCCTAACCGACCCCCCCCCCCCCCCCATTTCTGTTGCGCGCAAGCCGGCGCCGATGCTCCAAAATCTGATCACGTGCGCTAAAATCCCGGGCAATTCGCCGCACAATATCCGGAAACCCGACGAAAATGCGCTCCGCAGACCCTTAGTAAATGAGCCCCAATAAGTCTGTAAACCAGCAATGCCAAGGGTCAAAACTACAGAAGGCTAAATACATAAGACAAACCATATTCTGGAAACACATTATAACGTAAGGTTGTGGGTCATAGACAACAGACTAAACATTTGGGGGCCAAATATAGGGGGTACGGAAATTATTCAGACCCCTTTAATTTTTTCACTCTTTGCTTCATTGCAGCCAATTGTTAAGATCAAAAAGTTCTTATTTATGCTAATTAATGTGCCCTCTGCCCTCCAGTAATTTGCCCTCTGCCCCCCAGTAATGTGCCCTCTGCCCCCCAGTAATGTGCACTCTACCCCCCAGTAATGTGCACTCTGCCCCCCAGTAATGTGCCCTCGGCCCCCCCAGTAATGTGCACTCTGCCCCTCAAGTAATGTGCACTCTGGCCCCCAGTAATGTGCACTCTGCCCCCCAGTAATGGCACTCTGCCCCATCAGACAAAAACAGTAATGTAGATATTTTTGCTAATTTATTAAACAAGAAAAGCTGAAATCTCCCCTGGTGATAAGTATTCGGCCCCCGGTGATAAGTATTCAGCCCCCGGTAATGAGTATTCGGCCCCCGGTGATAAGTATTCAGCCCCGGTGAGGTAACCGTGAGAGTATTCAGCCCCAGTGATGAGTATTCAGCCCCAGTGATGAGTATTCAGCCCCCGGTGATGAGTATTCAGCCCCAGTGATAAGTATTCAGCCCCCGGTGATGAGTATTCAGCCCCAGTGATGAGTATTCAGCCACGGTGATGAGTATCAGCCGGGTGAGTACTCAGCCCCCGGTGATAGTATTCAGCCCCCGGTGATAAGTATTAGCCACCGGGAGAGTATCAGCCCGGTGATGAGTATTCA
The DNA here is from genome assembly GCA_019512145.1 of Engystomops pustulosus. Lineage (NCBI taxonomy): Eukaryota > Metazoa > Chordata > Amphibia > Anura > Leptodactylidae > Engystomops > Engystomops pustulosus. The sequence continues at coordinate 4,123,932 of CM033651.1, forward strand.
GCCCCCGGTGATGAGATTCAGCCCCGGTGATGAGTATTCAGCCCCCGGTGATGAGTATTCAGCCCCCGGTGATGAGTATTCAGCCCGGTGATGAGTACTCAGCCCCGGGATGAGTATTAGCCACGGTGATAAGGATTCAGCCCCGGTGATGAGTATTCAGCCCCCGGTGATGAGTATTCAGCCCCGGTGATGAGTATTCGGCCCCCGGTGATGAGTATTCGCCCCCCCCCGGTGATGAGTATATGCCCCCCCCCCCCGGTGTGAGTTTCGCCCACCCCCCCCCCCCCCGGTGATGAGTATTCCGCCTCCCCCCACCCCCGGTGATGAGTATTCGCCCCCCCGGGGATGAGTATCGGCCCCGGGGATGAGTATTCAGCCCCTTTACTTTACTTTACCCTTTAGTGTTGAGTAGAAGCTTTGGAGCTGGTGCAGCCAGGAGTCTTCTTTCTCACCCCTGGATTTGGGGATCCTCTTCCTCTTCCAACCATCAGGTTGGATGGTGAACATTGGTGGAGGCCATTTTAATGTTTCTCCAGAGCTGCTCCATTGGGTTTAGGTCCGGGCTCTGGCTGGTTCGGTCAGGGATGGTCACAGAGATGTTCTGAAGCCTCTGCTTTGTTATTTTTGTTGTGAGCTTAGGGTCATTGTCCTGTTGGAAGGTTCGGCCCAGTCTGAGGCCCAGAGCATCTGGAAGAGGTTTTGGCTGCAATGAAACAAAGAGTGAAAAATTTAAAGGGGTCTGAATACTTTCTGTACCCACTGTATATCTGACTGAATGTTTGTGGGCCCTAAACATTACACTATTGGGTGAGATAACCAATAACACTGCAATGACAAACTGTACAGAAGGATGGAGCAATGGGGGCTCCGTTCTTTAGCTCATCTCAGGCAACAAATAGTTCAGGTTCACACCTGCACAATGAAATCTATCGACACTGTTGTCGTTATATGACAACTTTTATACTAAAGACAGATGCCCCACGAATCAGGTGGTCGGCTCCTAGAACCCCTGGGGTCATGGTCGGCTCCTAGAACCCCCTATACTGAAATTTAATTGTTATTATAGTGTAAATGTTACTACACAACTGGGCATTGTATTGCCATGGCATTACTAGTGATTATTCATTTAACATTGATTTAATTTAACCCTTTGTCGGAGGTTTGCTCATGTGTTTGTTACAGTTTGATGGTTTTAAGGACCAATTGAAGAATCGGTAGACCTAGTAACGGGTTTCATTGCTTTGAGATCGTTTGCCCTGTCCAACCATATCTGGCTAGGTCTTCAACAGTTTAATGTAGATCCATGGACTCTCTTAATGTCCTACAGAGACCTGGTACAGTTGATAGATAGTGACCGTCATCAACAACAATGGGGACAGATTTTACTTACCCGTGTCCTGTACAAGATCCCGCGGTGTGCGTTGTCCAATGAGGATTCAGTCTGCCGCCGGATTCACAAGTGTTGCACGCCCGAGTTCCTGCATTCGTCGCTTCCCCTTGCGATACATTTCAAAAAAAAAAACAAAAAAAAAAATGTTAAATCCTGCACGTTGTTTGACGCCTAACCGACCCCCCCCCCCCCCCCCCCATTCTGTTGCGCGCAAGCCGGCGCCCCCCCCCCGATGCCCAAAATTGATCACGTGCGCTAAAATCCCGGGCAATTCGCCGCACAAATCCGGAAACCCGACGAAAATGCGCTCCGCAGACCCTTAGTAAATGAGCCCCAATAAGTCTGTAAACCAGCAATGCCAAGGGTCAAAACTACAGAAGGCTAAAATACATAAGACAAACCATATTCTGGAAACACATTATAACGTAAGGTTTGGGTCATAGACAACAGACTAAACATTTGGGGGCCAATATAGGGGGTACGGAAATTATTCAGACCCCTTTATTTTTTTCACTCTTTGCTTCATTGCAGCCAATTGTTAAGATCAAAAAGTTCTTATTTATGCTAATTAATGTGCCCTCTGCCCCCCAGTAATTTGCCCTCTGCCCCCCAGTAATGTGCCCTCTGCCCCCCAGTAATGTGCACTCTACCCCCGTAATGTGCACTCTGCCCCCCAGTAATGTGCCTCTGCCCCCCAGTAATGTGCACTCTGCCCCCCAGTAATGTGCACTCTGGCCCCCCAGTAATGTGCACTCTGCCCCCAGTAATGTGCACTCTGCCCCATCAGACAAAAACAGTAGTAGTAGATATTTTGCTAATTTATTAAACAAGAAAAGCGAAATCTCCCCTGGTAGAGTATTCGGGCCCCCGGTGATAAGTATTCAGACCCCGGTAATGAGATTCGGCCCCGGTGATAGTATTCAGCCCCGGTAGAGATACCTGAGTATTCAGCCCCCGGAGAGTATTCAGCCCCCGGTGATGAGTATTCAGCCCCCGTGATTGGTATAACGACGGTGAGAGTATTCAGCCCCGGTGATGAGTATTCAGCCCCGGTGATGAGTACTCAGCCCCGGGATGAGTACTCAGCCCCCGGTATGAGTGGGTGTACCCACTTCAGCCCCGGTGATAGATTCAGCCCCGGTGATAGTATTCAGCCCCCGGTGGGATTCAGGGTAGTATTCAGCCCCCGGGATGAGTATTCAGCCCCGGTGATGAGTATTCAGCCCCCGGTGATGAGTATTCAGCCCCCGGTGATGAGTATTCAGCCCCCGGTGATGAGTACTCAGCCCCCGGTGATGAGTATCAGCCCTGCAGTATTCGCCCCGGTGATAAGTATTCAGGCCCCCGGTTGATGAGATATTAGCCCCCGGTGATGAGTATTGCGGCCCCCGGTGATGGGTGTTCGCCCCCCCCGGTGATGGGTGTTCGCCCCCCCCTGCCCCCCCGGTGATGAGAGTTTCGCCACAATCCTGACCCCGCCCCCCCCCCGCCCCCGGTGATGAGTATTCGCCCCTACCCCCCCCCCCCCGGTGATGAGTATTCGCCCCCCCGGGGATGAGTATTCGGCCCCCGGGGATGAGTATTCAGCCCCTTACTTTACTTTACCCTTTAGTGTTGAGTAGAAGCTTTGGAGCTGGTGCAGCCAGGAGTCTTCTTTCTCACCCTGGATTTGGGGATCCTTCCTCTTCCAACCATCAGGTTGATGGTGAACATTGGTGGAGGCCATTTTCCAGTCTCTCCTGAGATGCTCCATCGGGTTTAGGTCTGGGCTCTGGCTGGTTCGGTCAGGGATGGTCACAGAGATGTTCTGAAGCCTCTGCTTGTTTTATTTTGTTGTGAGCTTAGGGTCATTGTCCTGTTGGAAGGTTCGGCCCAGTCTGAGGCCCGAGCATCTGGAAGAGGTTTTGGCTGCAATGAAACAAAGAGTGAAAAAATTTAAAGGGGTCTGAATACTTTCTGTACCCACTGTATATTCTGACTGAATGTTTGTGGGCCCCTAAACATTACACTATTGGGTGAGATAACCAATAACACTGCAATGACAAACTGTACAGAAGGATGGAGCAATGGGGGCTCCGTTCTTTAGTCATCTCAGGCAACAATAGTTCAGGTTCACACCTGCACAATGAAATCTATCGACACTGTTGCGTTATATGACAACTTTTATACTAAAGACAGATGCCCCACGAATCAGGTGGTGGTCGGCCTTCCTCTAGACCCCTGGGGTCTGGTCGGCTCCTAGAACCCCTGGGGGTCATGGTCGGCTCCTAGAACCCCTGGGGTCATGGTCGGCTCCTAGAACCCCTGGGGTCATGCGTCAGCTCTAGAACCCCGGGGTCATGGTCGGCTCCTAGAACCCCTGGGTCATGGTCGGCTCCTAGAACCCCTGGGGTATGGTCGCTCCTAGAACCCTGGGGTCATGGTCGAGCTCTAGAACCCTGGGGTCATGGTCGGATCCTAGAACCCCTGGGGTCATGGTCGGCTCCTAGAACCCCAGGGTCATGGTCGGCTCCTGAACCCCTGGGGTCATGGTCGGCTCCTAGAACCCCTGGGGTCATGGTCGGCTCCTAGAACCCCTGGGGTCATGGTCGGCTCCTAGAAACCCCTGGGGTCATGGTCGGCTCCTAGAACCCCTGGGGTCATGGTCGGCTCCTAGAACCCCAGGGGTCATGGTCGGCTCCTAGAACCCCTGGGGTCATGAATGAGAATTTATTCGATTGGGAAACACTTTAGTAGTCGGATAGACGTCCACTGGGAGTAGCTAATTCTGTAAGATGCTAAGTATCTGTACTATACCTGCCCGTTTAATAGGTGGTCATCCGATGGCCATGGACATTTGCCTACCTTCTAATATGAGGAAAACTTGGAATGGCTCTGGTGAAAGGTACGGACCTCGTACAATAATTATAAACTTACCAAAGTTCATATGTTTCCTTTCAGGAGCTTGTATCTCCTCTGATGACCAAGGTTTCTCAGCAATTTAGTGGAACATTCTGTATATCTAATGAGTATGATGAGTTATTACTTTATTTATTGGCAGATTTTGGGCAACAGAAGAATAAAGCTGTCAGTTTTCAAGATATCCAGTTTTTAGTTGAGACAAACTAGTAACAAAAGTATAACAGCTTTATCTTCATTCTAAATCCTTGGGTGGTTGCACAAAATAGGAGACCACTGCCAAGAAAACCACACTGTACTCGGCATATTGCACCTGAGTATTCGGAATTTGGATTCTCTGGTCATGTGATCCTTGTGTCACAGTCACATGATCGGCACCTGCATTGTACTCTGGGATTACTATGTATCTGCTCTCCCAGATGTATTCTAGGCAGGGGCATAGCTATAGGGGTAGCAGCTGCCACAGTATCAGGGGGCCCACAGTGGCAGGGGGCCCCTGCATCTGGGTTATTGGGTTTGTATTGGGAACCTATGTCTGTTTTTTGTATGTGTGTGTGTACAGGCAGTACCTGAGTTATGTACAAGATTCTGTAGGTTTGTTCTTTAGTTGAATTTGTATGTAAGTTGGAACTGTGTGTTTTATAATTGTACCCCCTGCCAAAATTTTTTTTGGTCTTTGTGACAATTGGATTTGAAAAAAGTTGGATTACCATAAGAACCAGGATGAACAATAAAGCTCCGGCCGTACATACGTCCCCCATACGTTCCTGTGAATGTGGCCTAAAGTACACTAAATTAACAACATCCAGAGGTCTGTTTGTAACTAGGGGTCGTCTGTAAGTCGGATGTTCTTAAGTAGGGGATCAAATATTGCAAAAAGTTCGACCTCCGGAAAAAGAACAGGGACAAAAAAAGAAGAAACAGAGGAGCTACTGAACCGGCAATCTCCCACTATAGTAACCAATTCACACAGATAAAAAAGGTCAGTGCTCAACTCTTCTAAGTCACAATTCACATTCAGTAGGTGATCTCACCACCTTCCCTTCAGTTAGAAATTGAGGATCTCCTAGGTTTCTCCTGCCTTGTCTTCGTTTTCCTGAACACTGGATTCCCCTGAACCACTCCCGTGTCCTTGGTGCACTCTTAGTCCTGTGCCAGAAGATAAATGAACAAATAGCGCAGAATCCCAAGGTTCAAGAAGGATATTTTATTGTATATACTCACAAAGTGGAGTTAAAAAGCGCCAAACACCTCGCCCGACCCAGGTTTCGCCTCTTCAGGCTTCTTCTGGAGCCCGTATATAATGTATGTATACACTATATGTGATTTGTGTATGTTTATGTGGTTTCTATATACTATATATGCGTGTATATACTGCATTTTTAAGGGGGCCCCATTCAAATGGGGCCCTGCCTCTCTTAGTTACGCCCCTGATTCTGGGAAAGTGTGAACATAAACCTAGACGTGGATCTTAAGAATGAAGCAGCTGACATTAAGGTAAATTCCTACAATAGATATCTGTGTATCATATATTTATGCATTTGTGATGTAGGAGGATGCCGGCCGCCATGTTGTTTGTACATATCAATAACATTTGCCGTATACAGATTCCGTGTGTATATATGGTCTGATCATCTGAGGAAGGGCTATGCCCGAAACACGAAATGAGACGTCTTCTAAGACGGCAAATTATAAGGAATCAGCCATTCACTTTTTATCAAAATGAGTGGATCTGATAATAATAACAAGGGATGACATCGCTGAACATCGCACAAATAGTTTTGCCTTTTTTTTGTGGTTTTAATGCCCAAATGTTGTTGATGATGACTGTTTATCCGGCGGGACACTGACCATGATTGGAGACGTTTAATTGCCGCTGCCTTATCCGTAAAGACTTCTGTACGGACATAATACACAACCAGCTAAAATTGTAAGTTTCATCTTCCAATACAATTCCCTATCGTGAGCCACCGAGTACAGGCGGTCCCCTACTTAAGGACACCCAACTTACAGGCGACCCCTAGTTACAGACGGACTCCTCTGCCCCCTGTGACCTCTGGTGACCTCTCTGGATGTTACTTTAGTCCCCGGCTGCAATGATCACCTGTAAGGTGTCTGTAATGAAGCTTTATTGATAATATTTGGTCCAATTACAGCAAAAAATTTTGAAACTCCAATTGTCACTGGGGCAAAAAAAAATTAGGTCTGGAGCTACAATTCTAAAATATACAGTTTCGACTTACATACAAATTCAACTTAAGAACAAACCCATGGAACCTATCCTGTACATAACCCGGGGACTTCCTGTAGTGATACAAAATAGGAGGAATTGTTACTTTGACTACTATTCAATAAATTCAGGAAACCCCCTTTAAATGCCGAGCAGAACACAGGAGGCGAATTGCATCTTAGTTTCCCGAATGACACAAACATGAAAACAAATGTTGCAGGAAGTGTCTTTATATAGTTAATGATAAGACTGAAGTGGTTGTGACGCCCGGCATGTGCGGCCTCTTTGAAGTCGTTCCTCTTCCCGTCTTCATATATTTTATCTCTAATTGTTCGCTACCTTGATTCGCGCGGCTGTTGACACGGGTTAAAGCATTTTTCATGTAAACAGAATATTTACCGCGCAAATTACCCTTCACGTTCTCCTCGCTGCTCTTCTATGTATTTTTTTGCTTTATCTCAACTTTAAACATGTCACGAAGAACGGCCCTCCTCAGCATCGGGAGGGAGAAGAGAAGAGGGAGTCTTGAATTTCAAAGCCCTATACATTATTCGTGAAATTTGCATCCTGCACTCTTCAGAATAAAATATGCAAGAACCTACACAAAAGGAATATTTTTTTTTTTTCCCCCTCTTTCCTGAATTGGCGCTTTTGATGTTGAAGAGAAGCCGGTATTAAAGGACATCCCTAGAAGGCGATAGAACCGGCTCCTATTTAGCACAAATGTAACACAGAGCAAATCTCGCCCCAATCTGATGGTGTCATTAGTTTGTGGATCGCATCCTCGAAAATAAGTGCGGAAGGAGCCAAAATCGGTTTAAAATAAGATAACAAAATGGTTTAAGCTACTTAGCTTGAATGCCAATTATATTTTAATATTCAGCCGAGCATATTTTACTGTGGAAAAAAAGGCCGGCTCGACACATGCATAACTCATTGGCAGCATCGACCAGCTGTGCCACTATTCTCCTCAAATCACTTTGTGCATTTTAGTAGCATGGTAATTTAGTGGAGAACTACCTGAGTGATGGCATTTTCAATGAGCAGGTAATCTACAGAGAATTTTTATATGGTTATGAGTTCTGTGCATCAGCCTGGCAACACAAAAATACATCAAAACCAATTACGGTATCAACTTTCAGTCTGATACCCTTGCCACGCAAGTGCATGTATTCCTGCCCCAGGCATTTCAAATTGCATCTAATTTGAAATCTTTGGGGTTTTAATTAAATTTCAGAATATATAGAATTCTTCATTAGTACCTGCTCTGAATAGCAGATTATACTCCTCTCTGTCTCTCGTTAAAGAAATAGGCTGTGGTAAATAACATATTCAGAAACTCATCATTTGCACTGCCTGGATATTGGGGGGGGGGGGGAAATACAGTGAAATGCAAAATATTACAAAAAAAAAGGATTATTAGTCCAGCGAGGGACGGTTGATTTGTATTTTAATGGAATTTTACATTTCTCTTAATGATTTGCAAATTGTCCTCTGATTATAAGATGCATTAAGCTTTTCATTTTAATGGCGGTACACAGTCATTAGCCGGATATCTCCCGTCTTCCCCTTTTAGATGGTTTCCCTGCAGCAGATAAATATTGAAACCGCTAACTCCGTTTGATGTTACCCCCATGATGACATGACCAGCACCAGGACATGAATAGATAAAGGGACTTTACCTTGGAATAGTTTTTTTTTTTTTTTTTTTTTCTGGAAATTCATGGTTTTTCTATATCCCTTCGCAATTCGTCAACTTTTTGACAAAATAAGATTTGTAACTAATAATGTCTAAGAATTTTTTACTCCCTTATCCTTCATTGGCATTGGCCTTATCTCTGCTTATTTATATTAATGACCTTTCATCTGGAAGACCATCAATATCTTATCCGTGAGCCAACAGCTACGACGCGTGGTCAACTATTTCCAGTTTCTTATTATGTGTTCTGCAAGACTATAACAACTGATTGCAGCAGCAGATTGTATGCTGGACCCCCTCTGGTCACATATTGCTGGTCTATCCTGAAGATAGGCTGTTAATATCACATCCTGGACAAACTCTTTGATTGAAGGTCCAGCCATGAAGGTCCAGCCATGAAGGTCCAGCCATGAAGGTCCAGCCATGAAGGTCCAGCCATAGACCAGTGTGGGTATTCAGTGCACCACTGGAGAAATATTTTAAAGGCCCCTAATCCCCAATCTACTGATCCTGCTTTTTGACCACTAGTTTACAGGACTACAGGCAGTTCCTCGGGTTACATACAAGATAGGGTCCAGAGGTTTGTTCTTAAGTTGAATTTGTATGTAATCGAAACTGTATATTTTATAATTGTAGATACAGACAAAAAATTTTTTAGCCCCAGTGACAATTGGAGTTTAAACATTTTTTGCTGTAATGGGACCAAGGATTATCAATAAAGCTTCATTACAGACACTTTACAGCTGATCATTGCAGCCGGGGACTATAGTAAAGCATTCAGAAAGCTTCATCAGAGGTCAGAGGGGTCTGTCTGTAACTATGGGTTGTCTGTAAGTCGGGTGTCCTTAAGTAGGGGACCACCTGTATTAGAAGAAAAGATAAAGTGGAAGCAATAGGACCCAGAGATTATCTTATTTCCAAGGGATGGCCATATACAACTGTTGTCTATATATATTGTCTACTAGAGCCGCGCTGGTATTTGCTATCTACTAGTAATGTTGATCACTAGTGAATTTAAAAATATATATATTTACAAATAATTGATAAATTCCACCAGCGGACAATTGTTGACAGCCATTTTCCTTCTAACTATACTATTAATACAATTTATTTCCCAGGACCACATTAGAAAACCTATCATGCAAATTAACCCACCAAATATAAAGACTTTGAAAAAAAAAAACATTAAAAAGCATTGTCCTTATCGCTAAATGGTTCCTTTCCATGGATGCAATGTCACGAAAATCAGTTAAACTTATATACAACTCTTGTGATGTGAGTCATTCACACCTAGTAAGTCATGCATATTACATTTTACTTGCATTGCTCCGCCTCCTTGTTCCTGATGGACAGGTCTAAGTTCTGATGTTCTGCTATATGGAACACTGAGAGAGCGCTCAATTACATGATTGGACACTTTGTCATGTGGCCATGATGACGTCATCTAAGGACCTGTTACACTTGTAATTTCAACCTCATGTATGTATGTGATCACATGAAATCACATCCTCCATGGAGGATAGGGGGAACTAGAATTCCATGGAGGATAGGGAGAATTAGAATTCCATGGACGATAGGGAGAAGTAGAATTCCATGCAGGATAGGGACAAGTAGAAGTCCATGGAGGATGGGGAGGACTAGAAGTCCATGGAGGCTGCTGTGATTTCATGTGATCAAATACATACATGGGGTAGACATTGGAAATGAAACAGGACCTTAGATGATGTCACCCTGGTCACATAACATGCTGAGAAGAGACATAGAACATGGGGAGGAGTAGATGGGAGGAGACGGACAAGCAGGATACAAGCAAATATAACATAAGGTTGAATGGTGGGGATGTGAGGGAAACAATTTTTAGCTAAAATAAGGGGGTCAGTTAATAGGGCTCTATGGGAACCTGAAACTATCTGCATTTGTGAAAACATAGTGACCCGTTCTGTTGAAATTCCCAATTTGTGTCCAGAGTTTTGGAAGCAAACCAAGAATACAGCCTTCAACATTCCGATCCTTTAGGTAAAATACATGAAAACCTTATAATTCTTCAGGAACAGCGCGCAGTAGTAATGAAATCTTTTAGTTTTTTATTATAAGTTCACATTTATAAAACTCACTAGGAGTTGCTTTAGCTCCGGTAAAACACCAAGCGCTGAATCGCATCGGTGCAGTCTCAGACTTCTCCTTCCTGATTCTAAAAAGCCAAGTTTCAAATACAAGAAAAACTATTTCCAAGAGCCCCCTTGGTGTGTTTTCCATCCATCAACAATCAGGAATTGCTGACAAAAAATTGAGCTTAAGCCCTAAACAAACACATAAATAATAGAAAGAGAACATGGACGTGAAGATCTTGAGCGCTCAGGCAAGCGTGTCCATTTCATTTGGCGTACATGTCTCTCTGTTGCCCAACGCTCTCCTCTCTCCATTGTGAGTGTTTTTTTTTTCTCTTTTCTGGCAGCTGATAAAGTTGGGCAAGGGGATATTATTTCTTATTTTCTTGTACTACATTGTTCAGTGTAACCCTTAAAATTCTGGACAGTCCAACCGCAACGAGCATGCTGAGCCGCGGCTTTGACGTTGTTTGAAGCCCAAGTGGGCCATGGTCATTGGCAAGTCACTTAATCTCTTTACTCCATGTGTATAATACATGGACTGGAGCCTCTGGTGAGCAGTAATTCCCAACCTGCATCATTCTACTATGGACAGACGTCAAGTGTGAACCTGATGAAAAACTTGCCTCTTACTAATACCCTTGTACATTATTCAACTTTTTTTTCTTTTTGTAGGTTTTTATGATTTGCTATGGCTGAACAAAAAATTATTTGGATCGGCCAATTCTCATTCCTGTAAAAATGATCAGGATTTTTTGACTCTTGAAAGGCAAAAAAATGCAATAATGAATAACAACATTATGAGTAACACAACAGTCGTCCGTCCAGGACATAAAAGATTGATGTTTTTGCCAGTATTTGTCCCACTTTTTTTTTTTTTTCACAGGGACAAAGAATGGAAAGGCTGTCAATACCTGCAGATCACATATGATGACTTAATATGGTGGAAATTGCAAGATGAGTAGATTATTGTCCAGAAATGGGATAACGTAGCCAAATCCGTCGAAGAGTTTTCCATAAAAATATATTTTCGGTCCAGTAATACTATTATTACAATACTCGTCTTTCAGTTCTAAATATTTTCATTACCGATGTGATCCGAGCAATTTCCATGAAGATCTAAAAGATGTCCTTAACCAAACGGTGGTGTTCTTGGTGAAGTTTACTGGGGTCCTTAAGTATCTTAGGTAAGGTTTTATCTTTAGGGCCGTGGACTCTTGTGGTAGTTATAAAGTTTTTTAGTTTTTGAAAAGTGGCCTTAGACAAGCAGTATCACATCTATAAAGAACATCCGTGGTTCACTGGTTTTCCAGGATGTCTGTGTGGTCTCAGAGTGTAACATTTTAGGTCTAAATATTATTTGGCTAATTTTATGTACCAGTCCATGCCTTAAAGCCATTTTCTTCAGTCTGTAGTGGGTCTGGGACTGTATAATAGGAATCTACAGCCATCGCGCTCGGTGGATTCCCGATGCAAAAGTAATTTGAATGTAAATAAGGCGAAGATCTTTTACCTCTAACTAGAAATGACAGAAATTGTGCACAGATACATTTTCAGTCTGAAATTGGCAAATTAACCCCGTACACAATCAGATGTGTAGCCCCATAGGTTGATTTATGTTTTTGTTTATTTAATTAAATGGGTTAATTTATTGTAGATTTATTGTTCTGTAGACCAGTTTAAGTTATTTTTTTTCAGTGTTTTTTGCTCCTGCATGTATGAGGAAACTCCTTGCGATCAGTAACCTTGCCACGTGGCTCTTCATCTCTATGGAGTTTATGGAAATGTACTGTAAAAACTACCCCAGATATTTAGGCAGGGTTAATGACCTGTTATACCACACACCTTTGTTACCCCAAAATAATGCAACAGAGACCTAGGGGAAAATCTACATAAAGTTTGCATGTGTATTATAATATTCGGACACCAAAGCTACCCTGATCTTCAAGGGGGACAAGGGCTTAGTTATGATGACGTTGCTCATATTTGGTCCTATGTCCCCTCAATGTTGTAGATAGGAGCACAGTGGGGCTGCTGCCAAATATTTTTGATGAATAAGGTTAAACCATTAATAGGATAATCGAAAGTGCATGCTGTTAGTACAAAATGTTGTTAGAAAGGCTTTCCCAACTTAATTATGGTAAATCACATTATGCAAACTTGGTAATGAGTATCTAGAACCTAATCTGGTCGTGTGAATTGTATTGGATGAACCAATGAACGAGCTTTGATCTCGTTGACTGTACTTTGCCAGACGTACTAACTCTTTGGCAGGATAAGTTGGTAAAGCCAACTAATCCTTGTGACAGTCGTTGTCTTGTAGGAAATACTTATCTAGGTATCTATAGAATTTTTGAATCCCTTATCTTGTCATGCCCAGAACACGTGGCAGTGCGCCGTAGCTTTGGCGCCCCTTATCATGTTTACAGTCAAGTGCTTGTACGTCACAGCGAGTTAGCATTCATAAATATTTGTATGCCTTTCAGCCGTAATGTAATCTACATGAATGAAACTTGATGCCACACTGTGAAAAAGTAAATTATTCGACATGACTCATTCTGCTGGTTTTCAAAATTTGCCTGAAATTACAGTAATTTAAAGCCCGGGTTTTGGTTGCCGTTCTCAGATGTGTCACTTCTCATCTAGCGTGAAACAAGCTGTTAAGTTGAGAATTAAATAAATGCCTGAACAGTGAATCAGTTCTGGCAGAACCCCTTACAAATCAGTTTTTATACTTTCATCTAAATAGCAGGTTTGCTCCTTTAAACTATTTTTAAATACACTCCGTAGAGTTCTACCCTTTACCGGGGGCATGAATACACTCAACCAACAAAATAAAAAATCTCAGAAATGTCGATCTGCACATATAGAATTTTCTGTCACGTATTGGAAATTTCAGAATGTGCGATGTTACTCCCAAGCATGGTGTTAATAGTAGACTAACATGATCAAGTAGATATCACATCGACATATGTTAACAAAAACAGCTTTCACAGAGCTTCATGGAAGGTGTTACACACATTGTTGTTGGTGGCACTTCCATGGCTCGTAGAGATGTCTTAGAGTTTGGTTGCTACAAATTTCCTTCTTTTATAATCGTACCATGGATGGAAGGTGAAGGGTAATCAACTCTAGATTAGAATGTAGTTTCCGAGTCATAGCACGCCATGAAGCAATATTGGGCTTGCGTACCTTGTCCCTACAATAGAACATGCGTGAGGGCTGACCTCGATTCACACAGTTGTCCATGTCCATCTCTCACTGCATCAATTCTCTTTCAATCAATTCCAAAAAATTGTCCTCCGCTTCAAATGGGGTTGTCTTCTACTTGATCTTTAAAACCTATGGGAGTGTTTTTACTTGGTCACATGGGAAAATCTCTTGTGGGCCAGTCAAACCGTGTTGACGGTGTCAGATCTTCCTATCTTGAGCAACTTTATTCCATCTGGTCTATTTCTGGTCACTGAAATGTCCTTTGCTGGACTAATACCAACTCATTAATGCACCACTATATTCGTAGAGAAGTGACCCCCACAACAAATGTGCCTCAAAGGGGACGAAGGGTGAACATTGACTCACCAGTTTCCCACTATTTTCTGTGGGAATCTTTGGGGTCATAAATTGTAATGTCGTGACAAGATGTCTTCTCAAGAATGTCAAAATAGGTCATTAGGAGAATGATGCTCTACGACCTCTCTGATACGATCTTAATTTTGTGGACATTTCCGATAAATTTTTCCTAACTACATTTTAGCATTCCAGCGTGTGACAATTTGTAATACAGAGTATATATTTAGGGGTTGAATACTGTACATTAACCTTTAATTATATATCAAGGTAACTGCAAATGGTAAAGGTTTTTCGATGGTTCTAAAAATGTCTCCCCTTGGTGGCGTAATGCAACACTGTGAATTGCACTATTGATCAATTAAACTTGGGGTCACGGCAGAAGGAGAGATTTACATTATAGACCGCTCCTCCAATTTCTGTTTTTCCTGCTGGTGTGACCCAACTATATCAGACCGACACAGGTGGTCGGTTCTCGATTGCATCATTTATGTAATGTAGGATGGATACATGATCCTCCAGGCAAAGTTATGAGCTGAGGATAAAGAAGGAGCTTTATAGGCACATACCAGATCCAGTAGGCGTGTGATACAAATTGTAAAAGGCAGTCTATTATCACATCTTAAAAAATGTGGTTTTCCATAAAGGGACCCAACTGGTTTCAACTCACACCTCCCTGACCACACTCGCACATGCACCTCGCTTGGTGGGAGTCCCGCATTCCCTTCCATCTGTCTGTTGCTTTGTGTTGATGGTTCTCATCTATCTTGGAAATGGGCAGCCGTTCAGGGTGTGATATCCTTGTCTTACAACATGAAGTAATGTTTACAACAATTTTACGTTTTACATCTGCACCGGAGTATATAGAGCTATAACATATCTTGTATGTTCTGGTTATTTATACAGAATAACAAGGTGAGGGGAATTGCTGGATGCGTGGAGAGCTCTGTTCACAATCTAGACAGACAGACAGCTTTATTAATGATTTTTGGCCTCCACCAAAGGATTTTTGTTGGCCACCCACCTAAGCAGTTGACTATTGGAATATGCTATTAGGCTGCAACTTAGATAAAGTCAAGATACAGGAGAATGTAACCCCCAACTGATTACTCCGTTACGGTGCGGTCTATAGAGACTATGCAAGCAATAGTGCAATAGGGACAAATAATACTGCCACATGGTGACCACCAGCTATAGAACAGCATAATTACCATCATATGGGTAAAAAGCAAAGCCCACTCTACTAATATAGTATTCAACCCTTTGTTGCCGCACCATGACGTTGGGGAAGGTCAATGAGTGTATGAAGAGGACTCCCAGGCTAAGCTCTCTAAAGGAAAATAGCACCCTCTCTGGCTCATGTGCCATAGGGTCTAATGCCATAGGGTCTCCACCACTGATCTATAGTCTTATCTCAATGCAAAACCCCCTCGTAGAGATACATACGGTTCAGATACATTGACTGGGGCTCATTTTCCACTTTGATCATATTCGGTTTGTAAAATCTGACTCTATTATGTTTTCTGTAGATTAGTAACAATGCTAAATTTTATGTGATATTTTTTTTCCGCCCCCGGTATAAAGCAGACAGGGTTTTCGGTAGAGCATTGACAATACATAACTCAAATTCACAACCCTATATAGCGGTAGACATCAGGCAACAATAATCCGGCGCCTGTGACTCTGCATTATAATAATCAATTGTAACATAAAAAATAAATTGTGTTACAAAACAGAATTGAATGTTTTAGTATTAGTTTGTTGTGTGTCTTTGCTGCGCTCGCATAAATTTTATTTTCCAAACTCACATAAATAAAATGAGATTTACTCGGCAGGTACAATCTTATGTTGAGGCGTTTATATTTTGTGTTCCTTACTGTTTGCCATTTGTTGCTCGGAGCTTTCTGCTCCCACAATTTTGTGAAAAGCAAAACAAAAACCAAAAATTATATTAACAACATTTGCACATGGCAAAGTCTGGATGAAGCTTGTGCCGGTAAACTCGTAGTGTCCCTCCTATGGCAATGCATTGCTCCAATGTGATACACAATGCTTTTATTGTACAATTGTAATGTGACTTACTTTACAAATATTTTTTATTCTCCGTGGACTTTGGGTATGGGCCACGTGGTAGTCTGTCACCTGTATAATACAGACTGTAAGATGGGAATATTTCTTACTTTGAAGGGTGTACCAGGGTCCCGGCATTATAGTCCTCTATGAAGAGTTTTCGTCACTGTGCATGACTATAGCCCCACTGTTTATGGCAGGGGTGGCGAACCTATGGCACGGGTGCCACAGGTGACACTCTGAGTGCTCTCTGTGGGCACCCAGGCCCTCGCCCCAGCACAGGTCACAAGACAAGTCAAAGACAAGACTTGTCCTTCACTTTCAGGGAACTTAAAGAAAATCTACCATTTGCTTTTATGCATTAAGAACCAAAAGAAGGCGTGGACAAGGCCCATTTATATTTGGAAGTCCTCCTGCTGACCCCATGATTCTTCCTGTACAGAGGGACTCTGGAGAGAAGGTACAATGAGAGTCCTAATTTGCTCATTTGCTTTTTTTTTTAACCACTATGAGGAAAGTTGAACAAGGAGCAATAAGTTACTGCTTATACTCCTGTGTTGGCACTTCTCATAAAATAAATGGGATTTGGACTGTAGCTTGGGCACTCGGTACTTAAAAGGTTTGCCATCACTGGTTTATGGGAAGTCCTCCGGGAAGGCAGCGTCTTCTAGTATCATAGGTGCTATGATGTAGGAATCGGGAGGGGGGTAGGTGGGCAGCTATGTTTTGCAGAAGAAATATGAGCCTAAAGGTTTTGCTTCTCTTAATAAGTGAAAAAGGATGAAGTTCCCACCCGGTCTGAGTCTCCCGCATGCTTAGACCAGTAATAAATGTTCAGTCATTGAAGGTTCCACCACTGAGGTCTCCCATTAATCAGTGAGAACAGGATCCTTTTCCTTGTTGTAGTCGGCCATTACTTTATTGCCATTGAGCTGTGATGGTTGGGGATCCCAGGGTTGGCTCTTTTCATGTCCTGTAGTTTGACTTGAATTTGTGATTGTTGGACAACCCCTTTAAGATCTTGTGTCCTTATGAAGACATTACTTGGCACAGTGTTGGCAGCAGTCGTTCAGACCTGGAAACCTTCATGATCAATTTGCACAGTATTAAAATGGGGTTTTCCCACTAAGTGCACAACACTTGAGAGCCATGGTCTGCCTCAACTAAAATCGGGCAGTTTGAGGCCCCCTGCATAAAACATGATTGGTTTGTGGAATCGGACCTATCTGCTGTCCAAAGGCCCCAAGGTGGAGGAGATCCTGGGCATTTGCACCCCTCATGAAGTCGTACGAGACCTTTTAATTTTACACCAGGAAAAAAAGATCTATCTTTTTATAGAATTGTCTTATTGTCCATCGTACAGTATAATTTATTTGTAGGTTCAGTATAAATTATTCTTGTATATTTTCCTTACCAGGGACCCCCCTGATCATAGTGATCGCTCTGTGATGTCACAACTTGAATTAACAAGTCGTCTTTTCTCTAGTCGGTGGGCGGCAGAACTTTGTGATTGACACTTGCCCCCCGGTTATCCCCACAAGGGAACGGGGGAAAAATAACCTCCTTTACTAAGAAAGAGAAACAAAGATGGACAAATGTTTGTGTTCTGCTTGATTACACCTGTTCAAGGAAGTCAATTACTGCGCTAAATTGTTTACAGAATGAATTGCACCATCCAATATCGTCTGCCCATCTAATTGATACAATCTGGTTGCGTTTATTTCATGAATTTTATCAATATATCTCATCTTATTTTCCGTTTAATACATTGGAATCCTATTTGGTCGGAGCTTTGGCAGAAATGAAAAGCACCACAGAAGGGCTCAAGAGCCGTAATTAGCAGCAACATCTGCAGCCATGCATGACTAAGAGTGATGGATGGTGCTCCGCGCTGACAGGGCCACGGGCCGGGATGGTGGCCCATACATGGCTGTCACTTTGACGGTCACATGGCCACATATTTTTGTAAAGAAAAATCCACCCAGCGCGAATCCATGATCAGTCACTAACAGGACAAGACAGAACAAAAGAATGGGCCCGGAGAGAAGGCAAATTATACAATTTACATCAAAAAGACAAATACAAGCCAAGTGACTGATGACATTGATAGAACTATTATTCTTATTCCTTTATTATCTGCAATATAGCTAGAAAATATAGATTTTTTTTAATTTCAATTGTAAATTTTATATTTTTTTGGGATATACATTAAAAAATGTTTATTTATTGTTCTATTATTGTTATATTAACTGTTCTATATATATATATATTTTTTTATATATATACGTTTGCGTGCAAGGGGCCTAAGTGAATGTACCACAAATGGATTTGAGAGTCTATATGTCTGTAATGAGAGGACCTGCCAGGTTCAAGTGTGACTTGCTTTTCTTTAAAGGCGTTGTCTGCAGGTTAAAAAAACATGGCTGCTTTCTTCAAAAACAGCTCCTCTCCTGACCATGGGTAGTGTGTGGTATTGCAGCTAAGCTCCATTCATCTCTATACAGCAGAGCTGGACTTCCGGCACAAACCATGTCAGATGAGGCCAGTGTTTTTCATGCTTTTCAACTTCTGGACAGCTAACATCACGGGCCTGTGATTAATGTGGGGTGCCCCCATTCTACTCTATTTATCTTATTTGGGGGTATTCTTGTCATTAGTGAATCGATAATGACCTATACAACAGTTGGGTTATGTGACCACTGACCACAAAAATGGTGGACCCGGGTATCTACTGCTCCATTCATGGTCCATGGCACATGTCCCCAGACCATTCCATTCACAGTCATGGAGACTCATTCTTGTGTTTGGAGGTTTCCCTAGGAATCGAGCCGTTATGGTATCTTTTCGTTATGTAAAAGTGAATGTATGATAATCTAGAAAATGTTGAAATTTTCTTCTACCAGTTTTCTGTGTAGGTTTGGAATTTATAATTATGTTGTGAAAGTTTCCTGCCATTTAAGTTGTTGAAAATGATGATGTTGGATTTAGAATAGGATTCCTTCCCCCCTCCCTATATAAAGGTCCTTAATATCAGATTAGTGGGGCCTACACCCCCGGCACCCTCACATGTTGGCTGTTCCCATCAATCAATAAATGTAGAATAAAGCAGACAGCTCCATTCGCTCTGCAGTGGTCGGACATGATTACTGCAGATTATTTTCCATCCATTTCCATAGAGCTAAACTGCAGTGACTTGGTTCAGCCACTACAATGAGAATGGAGCTGTCTTCTCTACCCTATTACCAGCTGCTTAGAACAGCTGATCTTTAACGGCCTATCCTTAGCCTGGAAACCTTTTGTATTAACTTTCACTAATTCTCCATACTAAAGCACGATGGGAGAAAGATTATATGTATCAAGTAAAAATACATTTTACAACATATTTTCTGTAAATTCTGTTGATCTTACCAACTTTTTCCGATTACACATCCATCTGAAAAGTTCTAATTGTATCCAATTGTATTTAGTTGCAAATAGCGGAAAATAAGGAGAATAAAAATTTCCTCCTTGGGTTTTGTGCGATGTGTTTATAGAGGAGAGAACAGGACAGAATATAAAGCAATATATTGTGAGAAATCCTAATATAACATTTTCAAGAAAGAAATCACTTCTCACCGGGTCATGCACAGGGGGAATATATATTCTCCGTACAGACGTTAGCCTTCAGACCACAAGCCCTTTATGCTTGGCCACCAACCAACAAAGGGATTCACACAGGGAAAAGAATTCCGTATAATAGTTAATACCTCTGCGCACTACAGTCCTGCTTCAGGTTGACTCTAACGTCTTGTCCTTTTGGTGTGTTTTGTAGTCAACGCACGCACCCGGCCCGGTAGCCTCATGGTTTTTGTAGAATTTAATCCGGTAAGACCCAATGTGTTGTGTGAGGTTGAATAAACCATTTAATCTCTTTAAGAATCTTTAATATAACCAAATAGTCATGAAATGAAAACATAAATGCAGCCCTATATTCTATACTTTTAGGTTTGTCAGTCTTAATTGGTGAGCATTCGCGTTAGATGGACCGCCATCTTGTCAAGACATCTGGCCATGTCATGGATAGGCAATTATTGGCCAAACTCTTCAGCTTTGGTCTTAAGTAATCCAAGGTGCTTGATCTTTGCTTCCCAGAGGAGAAGCTTATTCCCATTCCCACATAAATGCTCGGTTGCCCTAAGCTTTCATGTGTGTGGAGCATTTATTATGGAATATCTGACCCCTGCTGGATGTGTTACCAGCTTTCAGATAAGTGCGCAACATGTTCAGAATAAAATATTGATAATAATTACTGCTCTTTCTTGATCCCCATGGCCCCCACAGTCTGGTCTGTCATCTAATACACACAATAGGCGAGACTTCATACCCATTGGCCATCAGCCTGATTACATCATGGACCCAGAACTTTCAAGTTTGGAAAATTTCCAATCTTCTGCTGTTTGGGGCCGGATTTACTAGGTCCAAACTGATGATGCTCCAAAATCTAAATTCAACATTTACAATTATGCTAATGAGCTAGAAGTGCTCCAGAGGATGTTACCAGAACCCCTCTATTCTGTAGATTCACAGGCTGTTAGACTGTCTTCCTCCTCCCCCGCTGCTCCTTCAGAACTTCTACTCTACCTCTGCTGGATGTAACATCACTAAAACAGAGGAAGTAGTGGGAGGGGGAAATATTCCTTGCACAGTGTAACAGCCTGTTGAAGCTTCAACATGGAGGGGCTCTGGTAACACCGCTAGAGCCCTTCTGGTGCATAAGCATAATTTGAAACATTGATTTCAGAAGGAGGCAATGGATAACAAATATAAGAAGATCCCACAATCCCAGTGCCTCAATCTAAGAGTAATGTCCCTGGGTTATCGGAATGGGTTTTGATTTCCTTTTAGCTCTGTGCCGCATGGCAGCAGCCGCTGCTTACGAAGCAAAGCAGAGAAGATCTGGTTTGGAGGCTGAAAAATGGCAGGTTAGTGCCAAATCTAAGAACCAACAAATAGATTTGCTCAATCGGTTGTTTTCTGTTTAGAATCCGTCTCCCAGGAAAGACCCAGATACTGTATGTAGCTGGAAAAGATCTACCGATCCATGTTTCTTCCTCTTCAGCACCGGCTGTAGATATCCTCATGGTGGTGATGGTCACCTTTAATTACATGGTGTACATAGAATAGAAGAGTGACCTGACTCGTCATAGACACTTATGCTGAATACCTCGAATGCCTCGCGCCTCCGGTTTGATTGGCACGATTTCATTAATGTCAAAGCCGGAGCGGTGTGTGCACCTAACCTCCACCTGCTCCTACCTGTGCCCCGCTTCCCTCATTTGAATAGGTGAGAAAACAAAGTTAGCGGCACAATTTGAGTCGGATTCCATCACTCAAAAATTCAGTCACAATTTCTTTTGAATTCCTCGGCTGCCCCGAGGCAAAGGCTCAATGTTGATACTGAGATTAATCCCAAAAGAGCCCCTTATTTCTCAGCAGAGGAATTAAAGCTTGCCAGTTTCCCTCTCACCTGTCCTTCTGACAGCTCTGTCAGTAATGATATTCTTCCCGCATGGCACAACCCCCCCCCTTCCTATGGTAAAGAATAATTTATTAAGAAATTAAGGGGCTTCACTCCTCTCTGTCTGGTTGGTCTTCAAAAAGTTATCTGATAGCGTAGACAGCGTGATTATCAATGAAAAATTATTTAACAGTTCCTCAGGGCTTTTTTTTTTTAATTTTTTTTTTTTCTTGACAAAGCCTAATAAGTCACATGGGTGGATATCAGTCGGATGTTTCCCCTTTAGATTTGGTAAATATTCCCCGACGTTAAGTCAAATTATGCAGATTATGTGGCTCTTGTACGAGCAGTTTGGTGGAACTATGAGGCGTCGTAGAGTATGGGTGGGGGGGGGGGGCATATTTTTAGAAGCTTTGTAGCGTGACATGATTGCTAATAGACCCATCTCCATTCAGCATGGAAAATTTTACTTAGGCCAACAGGAGGTAACAATATGTTTGGTAATAGGCTGTTTGTTGCCAGTCCTGTGAGTTATCGACTGTGTTTATCTGTGTAATTCTAAAACCCTAATAAAATTTTAATGACTCCGAGCATACTTAACATACAGGAGAGCTGTTGGGGATGTTGTATGCGTCTCAGGCACCGTGTGCGTGCACGCTCCTTTTTTCTATTCCGCCTTTCATTATTATTACTATGCTGATGGAGCGCCGCGTTGTCACGGTGCCCTACTGTCAATCGTAATCAGGGCCCCGGCGAAGGAAACATCATTGTGGGAGAGAGAAGACATGGTCTCGCGTGCGCGGAGTTGTGTCATTTTAAATAACCCTTTCCTGTCTTTTATTATTGTTTGGATAACAAGGTTGTGCCCTGGAGGAGACATCGTCGCGAATTAATCTACGCGTTGTTCAAGGCTTTCCCCTAAGAAATAAATAAGGAAGAGCCTCCCGTGTGGCAGCGTGAAACTGAAAAGTTTTGGATAACGTGCATTTTGTCCTACTGGATATGAAGAATGTAAAGTCGGGTTCTCAATCGGTAGAATGTAAACGGCTGTGATTTCTCCCACAACGGGAGGGTTTTCGTTACACTATGACAGTTTTCTAGTTCCGTGATTCTCAGTCGGTGAAATTTGTCGATACCAAATCTGTAGAGGATTCTCGTACTTGTCCTGTGATTTTTGTGTTTGCGCCTGGCTTGGTGGTACATTTATTTAATGATGGGTTCCAAGTTTAGGCTAAATTCACATTCCCTTGTTGAGCCTATTTTGTGTAGTCGCAGGTCCTGCATCTAAGAAACACAGCAACAGATCCAATAAATAGCTAGAATCTTCTACAGAACTGTCATACGTTGACCACCTTGTTCTCCATAATCTCCTAGGCCAACGGTATCTGCATCTAACAACCTGAGGGACTACTAGAAATAACCACCGTTGTGAAAATGATGCCCATTGTGGACCTGAGGAGTTCCTTCACACCACATTTATAAAGGGGTTTAAACCGTTTTATGTCTCTCCTTTAACAAAATGGGTGTGGCCTGTGAAACGGGAATGTGGTCTCACACTAAAAAGTTCAGTGCACTAAAAATACTTTTGATCCGACAGAATTTTGTCCTAACTTTCTGGCGTAAGGTAAGCCAACTAATAGGAGGTGCAGTGTAGGACCAGACCGTCTTATAATGCACCAGATTTATTATCCAGCACCCGACACTTATATGAATGCAGAATAAGACGGTGTAGTCTAACTCTCCAGTGTCTAACCTTAGGACACTTTTTATAAATCTCCCCCAATGTCTATGTGTGTTATGGTCGGGGAATATCTCATTATTATTTCATGTCGTGGGGGCAGTATGCTGCTAAAATACAGAATTTTTTTTTCGGACTATGTTGTTGCTTCTTCTGCATCTCAGGTTTATGGTGGTTTCTCGGACGCCTCTTGCACATACCATGGATTCAATAGCCGTGATTCATTCGGCCATGTTTCAAAATGTATTTCGAAGAGTGTCGGAGTAATTGGTGCTGAACAGTTCATTACCCGAAATGTCCACGTCTGAGACAGATATTGTAGGTGTCAGGTGGTTTTCATTAGCAGGACCTGTTTTCTTTTTACCTCGTTTGTTTTGTGCGCTGGGGTTTCCTGACCAGCTGACGGGTGTTTTTCTTCCATCCACTTTTATAGTACTCGGGGTTTTGGGTAGCTGACCTGTTCCCGATCTGAATTAGGTTATTTTATTTCTGCCTTTCCAGACCTTCCTCCTTGTTAATACGGCTGAACTACACATGGAGAGTTTATCATAATTGCTTCTCTCTTCGCGGAGACAAAGTATTCATTTCTAAAGGCTAATACTACAATACTTCCTGGCAATAGGAGGTATGGGATTATGTTCCACGGCACGGAGATCTAGACCGAGATTGTCAAAGCATTTATATTCATGAGAGTGAAATCATGTTTTTAGCCTAAGTAGGCTTCCTGATTCCTTAAATAAAAGGATGTTATGTTAACACAAAGCACTTTCTTAGTCTTGAGACGGCACAAAATTCTTCAGGAAAAAAGTCCATCCAGCCCAACGCCAGCGCCCCTCCCTTCCTTCTCTATAGGAAAGCAATCGAGTGTTCCTGTTATTGGTCAGTTATTACAAGCGTAGCCTATTTATCTGCCCCGCATTATGGCATGTCACAACTTCTACTAGTGGCATATGCCACTTTCACAGCTGACTAGGCCTATATGTAGGTCAGTGACCTGATCGACCTCACCCGGGCTGGAAGGGGCCTCTGACTCTGGAGAACATCATGTTAAATTCCGATTTTTTTCTTTTGTAAAGGACATTACATTTCATGCTCCTTGTATCTTGATAAATTCTTTGCTTTATATGTGCACTTGTGTAAGTGTAGACAGAATCCTATTCCCATATGCTGAGATTATATTGTGGTGGTTACACCGGGACTAACTGGACCGTTCTGCATTGTAGAGTACATTGCCGGTGATGTCATATATTATCATGGGTGTTGTCCTTCTGACCATTATCTACATGAATTCTGAAGGCTACGGAGGTCTGTGTAGAGTGTTCAAGCATTATGCAGTGTATTTCTGCGCCTCATATCTATAGAGCAGCCATAGTCGTCATCATTAGTGCAACCGATAGACATACACTACATAGACATATGCTATCCAGGCGGTTCCCGACTTAAGGACACCCAACAAACAGATGACCCCTAGTTACAGACTGACCTTGCTGCCCACTTTAGTCCCAGCTGTAAGGTGTCTGTAATTAAGTTTTATTCATAATCCTTGTTCCTATGACCGAACAAAATTTTAAAAATCCAATTGCTACCGGGAGAAAATTTTTATGGAGTTACAAATATAAAATCTACCTTTTCCGACCTTTATACCTACCTGCCTGTATGTCCTTTTGGATAGTATCCACTAGCCACTCGCATTGTATGAGGGGGAGATCGGATCCCCATTGACCATTCCCATGACATTACACCGACACAACATCATTGGTCAACCATAGAGTTATTTTTGGTGTTTATATAGACTGGATTCTACCCTAGTGCATGTTTTTTTTTGTCTTCTGCTTCATGGGGGAATATAGAGCCTGCATGGAGAATCTTAGAACTGCACAGAACCTGTGGTGGACACGGGATTCACAAAATTATGAGAAGAATCGACAAATTTTGAAGACGTTATTGCAGTCAACAGTGGTTGGTCCGGTCTTCATTTCACGGACTGACCACAGTGCAGAGGACAGGACTCCCTGCAGCAAAGTGATATGTGATGCAAGGAGTCCCTACTATCCACACAAAACAGCAGTTTTGAACTGTCTGTGACCATAATCGTGTGTCTCTGGTCTTGGAGAGTTTGTGTGCAACCCCAACCTCTATGCTGCATATGCTTTATAGACCTGTTACTAAACCCAGGTAGTGCCTGGTAAATAATTGGCTATATAACATAATAATATCTAAATCTATGATATAGCTACAAGAATTTTTTCATTAGCATAGGTACATAATGTTCGGGGTCTGATTCGGCACCCACATTAATAATCTGTATGAAGAGACCACAGCATCTGGATGAGCGTTGTGGCTTCTTCGCAGTCTACCAAGGACACACCATAACTTTTATAGTGGTTGTGCTTGGTATTGTGATTGACCCTTCAAGCAGGTCATGTGCCATATGGAAGTGACGTCACAAGCCTGGGAAGCAGAAGGAACATTCCCTAGAGATGCTTTGGTTTTTGGCTACAGCTACTCTCCCCTTTCGGAGCTCACGCACATTTAGCCACTCATCATTGAAGGTGTTTGTCTTCCTCACCTCCGTCAGGTCATATATGTGTGGCATGAATATACAAAGCTCAACAGATTGGATGCAGACAAATTACACCCTGGTATTGTTGTCTAAGACACCTCCCGAAAGAGGTAACAGATGGGGATTCACAGGTGACAATTACTTTTAGGATTAAGGTGATTGCATGGGGGTAATAATTGGTATTTACTGCTCCATAGAGAAGACTATACTTAGGACACACACAATAGCAGGTGAGGCGTCCCGTAAAGTAAGATCTCGGGAAAGTATGTTCCTACGTATCTCACTCTGCTCTCCAGGACTAATTTTAACTAGAAGATTTAGAGAGTTATTTGGCTGCTCCGAACATATTGGGGGAGGAATCGTGCAAGAGGTGGAAAATCTCTGCCAGGTAATCTGTGGCTAAGCCATTTAAGCAACGGTACATCATAATTGCTAAGCGCATGGTCCTACTTTTAGTCATTTATTCCCACAACCCAACTGCTATTTTAACCTCTTTGTTACAGAAGGTGCACCTAATGGGCAGAAGTGGGATTATGCTTTTATCTGCACAGCTCAATCATGAAGAGAGGGGTTTCCGAAACCACCAGAGGTTTCACGAGCAGCCGGCAGGAAAGCCATATTGCTGAGCTGAATACAATTTTTTTCTGTCCTGTGTCTATGTAGATATTTTTCTTCATGAAACACTTGTAACTTTTTGTTTTCTTACTAAAATAGCTATGAAATTTTATATCGAAGCGCAATCCCACCCCAGGTACCGGGGCGATAGGAACAAGTCAAAGAGTACAATAGTGACCTGATGATATTGACCATCCACCGAGATGGTCAACCATGTTCTTATGCAAAACTTGTCACCGTAAGTTTTTGGTAATTATACCAAATCACTATAAATTCTGATGTAGAGATTAGTGCTCTGCCCTCACATAGAAATATATGTGTGGGCCAAAAACATGGAAATATAAATGTGGGCCAAAAACATGGAAATATATGTCTGGGCCAAAAACATGGAAATATATGTCTGGGCCAAAAACATGGAAATACAGGCGGTCCCCTACTTAAGGACACCCGACTTACAGACAACCCATAGTTACAGACGGACCCCTCTGCCACCTTTGACCTCTGGTGACCTCTCTGGATGTTACTATAGTCCCAGACTGCAATGATCAGCTGTAAGATGTCTGTAATGAAGCTTTATTGATAATTCTTGGTCCAATTACACCAAAAATTTTGAAACTCCAATTGTCACTGGGGCAAAAGAAAAAAAATTGTCTAGAACTTCCATTATAAAATATACAGTTTCGACTTGCATACAAATTCAACTTAAGAACAAACCTCCAGACCCTATCTTGTATGTAACCCGGGGACTGCCTGTATAGGTGTGGGCCAAAAACATGGAAATATAAGTGTGGGCCAAAAACATGGAAATATATGTCTGGCCCAAAAACATGGAAATATAGGTGTGGGCCAAAAACATGGAAATATAAGTGTGGGCCAAAAACGTGGATATATACGGTATGTGTGGGCCAAAAACATGGAAATATATGTCTGGGCCAAAAAGGTGGAAATATAAGTGTGGGCCAAAAACATGGAAATATACGGGTGGGCCAAAAACATGGAAATTTACGCGTGGGCCAAAAACGTGGAAATTTACGCGTGGGCCAAAAACGTGGAAATATATACGGGTGGGCCAAAAACGTGGAACTATACGGGTGGGCCAAAAACGTGGAAATATACGGGTGGGCCAAAAAAAGTGGAAATATACGCGTGGGCCAAAAACGTGGAAATATACGGGTGGGCCAAAAAAAGTGGAAATATACGCGTGGGCCAAAAACTATTATCTTGAAAAATGTCCAAAGGCTTGAAGATTGTCTGTTTCATTATTGGATAGATCTGTACGTTATGGCCACCGTCTTGTGTTCTCCAAAATGTTGTTCACTTTAAAAACATAATCTATACATAATCTCAAGGAAGCAAAATGTTGTGATGGTTTCTTTTAAATTAGAAAAATTGTTCTGTAATTACATAAAAAGTGTAAAGTATTAGGTAAACTTCCCATCTTAGATTGCTCAGATATTTTATGCTTTTCTGATTATTTATGGTAAAAAAACAACAAGAAAAAAAATCAACCATAAAAATGAATTATTCCAGGAATAAGAATAATTCAGTAATTATACGGAAGAACCCGGTGGGCTCGGAGCTGCTTCCTTTTGGCACTTGATGATTTTGGATAGAGACAAGTGTCACGGGGTTTATTAGGCCTAATATCAAACGATAACTTGCAAATAGTCCCCAGTAACCTACAAATGACATTATCTTCTGCTCGATCTTTCCGGTTAGGACCCATGATTGCGTTAGAGACGTATGTATGATCCATGAAACCAGGCTTTGGCTTCATTTATTATCTTTAAATGGGTCTTCATCAGAAAATGAAAGTATGGGCAACGCTTAAGGAGAAAAGAATTAGAGATAGATGCACCTCTCCAGGTAATGGTGCAGGTCTGGCAGTAACCGTCCACTCCCTGGAGCTTCCGCGCTTGACGATCCGGCTCTGATGACGTCTTGTTCGTTGTGCATGAGATGTTAGGGCCAATCACTACCATCAGCAATCAAGTTTGAAGACCGGGATTGGGTCAGACATCACTTGCATTATGAATGGGCCAAGTGGCCCATCAGGAGCATCAAGAGGACAACTGTTAGCAGCGGAGCAAGAGTACGTATATCTTTATTTTTATTTCCATAAAACTCCTTTAAACACTCCGGTACCTTGTGTTTCGGCTCAGATCTAGTATTTGGCATTATCTCTACAGTGAGGAGGATCTTCTGTAGCCCCGTCTATTGCTTGGTATCTTAACCTTCAATACTTTCCTTACACATAGAAAAGCTAAATGTGGCCTAGGACTGTCAGCGTGAAGAGAAACATTACCACTTTTAAGGCTAAACTCTCCCTTTATAGAAAAGTTCAAGTAATTGGGAAATGATTCTTTTGACATGAGAAAAGAATATCCAGAGCTTGGTTGCCGGAGAGTTCTCCTTTTGATCCTCAGTCAGTTTCTGTGTCTCTGTTTGCTTACACAACCTGCCAAAAAGGAGAGCGCCAGACCTGAATGTCAATTCCTACTGATTCAGGATCATTTGCCAAACCAGCTTCCAGGAACATGGGGCTCGAATCATAACTGTACATTTCCCAGAACCCAGAGACTTCCAAACACATTTGGCTATGAAAAAAACATTAGATCTATCAGCTGGACTTTGCATTACCAGATCTACAGTTTTGTAGACCTTGTGTACGAGCAAATGAGAGCGCAATCTTGGGTTGTGATACGTTTAGTCATGGTTAATTTTATAGAAGCTTTTTTTGTAGGTAACAAAGCTCCTTTCATAGATTCAACTAATAGTTTTTAGGGCAATGCTCCCAAGTCATTGAGCTCCTAGGTACTAGTTGAGGCCATGGTCCTTAGGATAGCTCATCCCACTTATAGGAAGTCCTAGGGCAATGACCATGAGCCTTGCTGGAGTCTGATCGCTGCTAAAGAGTAGACTAAGCCATAAACCGACACCTCCAGTCATTGAATACTGCCTTTTGCTCAGTTCCTTTTTACTTCTAAGGGACCTGAAGTTGGATAACACCACCACCACACAATGGATGGAACGTTATACTTCTGACTCCATCCACCATGAAGCAGCATTTCTATCAAATGATTGGACCATGGACGGTAACTATGGACTGCAATTATAGATGAGTGGGATTGTATTTTTTACTCCAGGTCCAGGGTTTGGGTGCGTCCAGCCCGACCCAGATATATTGCCGTATTGTCAGCCGTGCAGCCAATCTGTCAAATTGATGCCCCTAGCCATGGTTGTGATCAGACAGTGGTATACCCCTTGGCTAAAAAAAGCCATGGCTAGTAGGTAGGGGTTTCAGCTTACTGGATTGGCTCCATAGCCCCCGATCCAGCAATATGCCTCGGTTGCGCAAGATTCACACGTACCCCGACTCCAACTTAAAGTTTGGGTACGCACATCTTTAACTGCAATGTGTAATGTCTGAAACACGTATGTCTATGACCGCCATTTTGTACTACACAATTTTGTAAATGTACCGGCTTTTAAGAAGAATGAATAAGGAATGAAGGCTGCAATCCACCTTTGTTTTGTTCAATGGATGGAACCGTATACTCCTGGCTCAATCCACTATGTTGCAGTGCTGCGGTCAAATTATTGGCGGGGATGCCCAGTGTAGCACCCCCAACAATCTCATATTATTCTTATAGATTCACATTCGATATGTTTGAGGCTCATTAATTCCTCTAAGTGGAAGACCTATTGAGTGGTTTCATTATCCCTATAGCCCTCTTTAAAATTATGTTCTGAATTGTGAATTGGGTTGAATTAGGCTCTAGTTAGAGTATGTTCAGAGTATGCCGCGCTATTGTTGCCATCGCAAAAACAAAGAACCCCAATAGTCCTCAATACAAATCAGTGGGGCCTATTTTGTAAATTTTTAAAAACATCGGTGTCGTGACCAGAGTAGGATTGGCTCTCCAAAGTACCATAGGATCCTTTATAGCAGTGGTGGCGAACCTGTGGCACGGGTGCCAGAGGTGGCACTCGGAGCCTTTTCTGTGGGCACCCAGGCCTTCTCCCCAACACAGAGTCTGCCAGCTAGGACTCAAGGTTTTCTCCTGTGATCCAATACAGCCCAGGACGTGCCATGCTCAGCGTTATTTGGCTGCCAAGACTAAAGGAGGAGCGGGAAGGTGTGGATAGAGATGTATTGTTATTGGACCTCCTGCTCTGGGTCCCCTGATCCTTCCTCTTCAGGGGACCCTGGAGGAAAGCTACAATCCAAACTTCTCCATCTTTCTATTGTATTGGTGAACTCAGGACGCCAATGCGATTTAAAACCTGTGATACAGCAGGGATCAATAAGTTACTGCTTGAATTGTCATGTTGGCACTTTGCAACATATAATTGGGTTTTGGTTGTAGCTTGGCCACTCTTTCTCCAAAAGGTTCGCCATCACTGCTCTATAGGATCCTCCTAAAGCATTCTGGCTTAGCCTTTTAGCACAGCCTCCCCCATCCAGATTGTAATGTTTATAGTATTGAGAGATTTTTATGGGCCTCCTAAGGTGCCTGGGTGCAACCCACTGCACCCCTTCAAATTATACCCTTGACTCAACCTCAACTTTTTAAGGTGGCTGAGAACTGTGAAAAGTATTATGGTCTAAAAGGCAATGTTAAGGTGGGCAGACGTTGATTGACAACATGCTCAAAGATTGACTTGCAAAAATTTTCTGATCTTATTTGTTAATGGATCTAGTATAGCGGTAATAATATAAAGCCATTAAAGATAACCCAGGCCATTCCAGGTCATACAACTTTTAACTTTGTGTAAAGGATGCATTGTTCTTTTAAGATTCTTAACAAAACCTTACGCTTAACGATATCATCGGGAATCCCTGACATGAATTTGCTCTTTTACGGTATGAGAATTACATTCTGCAGCAGCCGCATTTTGGCCACCTCCGTCCGCTTTCAATAATGTTCTTTCCCCGAGCTGTATAGTTTTTAAATCTGTCCTATTGCTATGTAAATTAGATTCAGTGACATGGACATTTATTTTCTGCTTTCTCTCTAACTCTTCTACTCTTCTAAATGATGTTTTTGGAACCATTCCCCTGTTTCTTGTAACTGTTACATGCTCCAGTTAAGTTTGCATAGACTTCTCATTTTATTCTTAGAGATTTCCCAAAGCCTAATTCCAGCCTCCCTGCTGAGTCCAACCTCCCTTTTAAGTCCCCCTGCTAAAAAAGAAACAAACTTACTAGCCAATTCCTGCCTGTCTTCAATTACCTCCATGCACTACAACGAGACCGCGCATCGGCATAGAGGTCTTCAGTGTCTTCATATTCCACTCTATGAATATTCACTATAGGCAACTTCTTATGTGCAAGCGGCAACCTGCTACCTGCTACGTTACAATCGTCTCGAGAAGATAAACAATAAACAAACCCATGTTTGCTTCAGGAAGCTCTCCCGGCCATCGTGGACTAACACGGATGCTTCTGCTAATGATCCCAAAGCCGTTAATGTGGTTTCTCCAGTTAAATTGATTCATGAATTTTGAAGAGAACATTATCTAATGAATTTTCTTTGAATAGAAAGCAATTAAAAGGACAAATCAGTCTGATTAACCCCACAGTCAACCTACTGCCACACTCGGTGCACGGTACGAAATTATATCACAAGAAAAAACTAGAGCAGATTTGCTATCTTTCTGCCCTCTGCTAATCCATGTAAATTAATGAACAAAAAAGTTAATTTCTTTGGTGACCTTCTTTTGGTATCACCTGGATTATGCTTATGTTTAATTTGCTTAATGTTATAATATTAAAGACTATACGTAGGTTTTTTTTTTTTTTATTTGGCCCCTATAACAAAGTGATTATCATTCCCTTCAGTCTCAAATAATTTTTATTTTAATTCATTTAACCAGCAGGAAAAAAAGTGCTCACGAGCCTTCCGGGCAAACTTAAGTAACTTTGGTGGAAGCTCAAGAGTTCAATGACATTTTTACTTCTATATAGAAAAATGTTAATGGATGTAATTACTCAGATAGTGGAGAAAAATAGATGTCCTAGAATAATGGATAGTCCTTGCTGAATACGGTAGATTGGACCCTACTAGACTACCTAGTCTGAAAATTCCTTCTATAAAAGATACAATTCTGAGCTAATATATAAGTGCTCGTGGAGATACACCCTACAAATGAAATGAATCCCTATCCCCAAGTGGGTTGCAGGTACTCGTTGGGTCACCATTCTTACCTTTGGGCCTTTAGAGTACTTGAATGAAGAGGAGGAGGCCCTAGATTGTCGAAAGCTAGCAGTTATGCAAACCTATGTACACCCAGGTCCAAACCACCTCGTCTATAGTATAAATGCTCCAACTATATGACCCCATGAAACCTAGACACCAACAGATACTACAGAGGAGAGGATGACCACATCACTGTCTAAGGGTCAACCGTACACAACCATCTTCATACTGGACCAAAATCGATCAGCAGTTTCGTGTTCACAACCATTCCTCAACAACAGATATTGGGAATTTTTTTGTTTTTGTTTTTTTTATATACAAAAACACCCTTTCAATCATCCTCTTAAAACACCACCATAATGTAGACTTAGGTCAAATAGGAGGAGAATAAACTTTGGTTGTCCCTGCTGTCCTCAAACTGAACCTCATATTTAGTTCAGGCGGTCCCCAGGTTACATACAAGATAGGTTCTACTGGTTTGTTCTTAAGTTGAATTTCTATGTAAGTCGGAACTGGGTCTCTATGATTGGATTTTAAAAATG
The DNA here is from genome assembly GCA_019512145.1 of Engystomops pustulosus. Classification (NCBI taxonomy): domain Eukaryota; kingdom Metazoa; phylum Chordata; class Amphibia; order Anura; family Leptodactylidae; genus Engystomops; species Engystomops pustulosus. The sequence goes on from CM033651.1 coordinate 4,157,052, forward strand.
TTGGGTTGTCATAAGAACCAGGATTAACAATAAATCTTAGTTATAGACACCTGATAACTGTTACAGCTGATTATTGTAGCCTATGGCTAAAGTACAGTAAATTACCAAAATACAGAGGTTCGTTTGTAACTAGGGGTCGTCTGTAAGTCGGGTGTTCTTAAGTAGGGGACTGCCTATACTTGTTTATAGGTGTTCTTGAAACTAGTTATTACCATTCTCAGGACCCTGTTTCACAGCTGCCCTCCTATACCCTGGCACACACAGCAGCTTGGACGGACAGGAGGACGTTTGCCATTGAGCTTGCACAACCCATGCGTTGAGACTCCTGACTATTTCTATTAGATCCACGTTTTACCCTCTTGAGTGCCTCTGCTCCCCTTTTTTGTTTTCCTAGAGGCCACTATAAGGTAACAAAAAATACTTATCAGAAGCCATTGTCAATGAAAGAAAAATGTACCTAAATTACACAATTATTAAGCAATTAATAACGAATCAGGGTCATCTCTTCTTTCAGACTCCTTCCAGAAAAGCGTGCTCCTGTCTCTGCTGAAGAACGTCACAATGGGAAAAACAATCACCTACAAGGAACTTGCTGAGCTCAGCGGCAATGCGAAAGCTGCCAGAGCTGTGGGCGGAGCCATGAGAAGCAATCCGGTAAGAACGCCGAAAACCTTCCGAATATGTTCATAACTCTCATTTGGATTTATGATTTCTAGAGTTTTATGACACACACATATGTATTGTAATTAACTTCTATAGCATCTTGTAAATTACTTTGCAATTAGAGAGCATGCCATCTGTTAAATTTAAACCACTTAACATCATCACTTTTATTATAGCTGGGAACTCATTTCTCCAAGGAATCAACATGCAGCCGGCACTAGTTTGTGTACTTATATAAACAGACTAATGTACTAGTCCATTAATGGCCGGTGTAATTCATGGCTAATGTCGTGATGACGTTATCTTCTACAAAAAGTCATTTCTATGCAGTGGAGATGTGCTGCAATACCACTTCCAGCCTATGGATCATAGTGGCGCTGTTCTTGAATGAAGGACAAGGGGCATATTTACTACTCTTAGACAAAGCAATTTTTAGAATAGAAGGTCTTTAGTCTGGAGAGACACTGGGAGAGATTCACTCTGCCTTCTTCTCCAGTTTGCTTGTGGAGAAAGCTCATAAATCTCCCATCCCTGTCTGTTTTTGGCTTTCTCCGACCCACATGCCACTACTGGAGTGTCGGACCTGGGAGAGGAGCAGGCAGGGAGCGGGCAGGTGGAATCCGTTCAGATCTGGTCTACATGGGGGTGCAGAAGAATCGCTCCCCTCCTGGCTTAATGGATATCCCATAGTCCAGGTAGATCATCACAATTCATGGGAGCACCATTAGTTAAACCAGGAGGGGTCAAGTCCATTGACTCTTGTCCAGTCCTGTCGTTACAAAGGTCATTTGTTTACAACTTTTATGCACGATACTGAATTTTCCAGATCATAGAAATACATCCTTCTGTTCCTATTAGTGGCACAAGATCAGTTATGGCTTGTGGGCCTAAATCCTCTTGACAGGTTCCCTCTAAAGTATGTAATGTTATGTCATATTTACCTATCATTTGCTCTTGCAGTTGAATATTGTAGTTTTGGAACACAATGTTGCATTTTAAGCTTTGCCCTTTTCCGCTGCCACACCCCCTTATTATGAAGATATTGTTCAAACAAAAAATAATTTTGCTCCAAAGCTCGTAAGCCACTTTTACAGAACACATCCAGCCTTTACAATTCCTTTCAATAATCTTAGTTCTATGGTTAGTAGTATACAGTCTTACAGAGAGACCTATTTCATGAGTGTAAAGTGGGTGTATTTACAAATCCCAAATGGACCTTGTTCAGACCCGTTCAGGCAAGGAATTGTGGCGTAGCTCCAGCTGGTGAGGCCAGTGTTGAATTATCTAAAGGTTTGACAACAACTGATATATAATTATGTTCCGAGCAGCTGTCACTTCTCTTCTTAGGTAATTTTGTGCTCAATATGAACACTGACCATATTTATCAACTGTTAATAAAGTTTATGTTGGGTTCAGAGATGTATGACTACCTCTACATGGATTACTTGTAGTCTGTAACCACGGAGATGCCTAGTTTTTCATAGGTCCCGATACACAATGTTAGGATATTCTTAATCAAGACTGAATGGATGTGTTTAGGTGCATCGGAACAATAAAATGATTTTTAAGGTGTAATTGTTTTGTTTTTTTAGATACAAATAATAAAATTGTCTATAAAAAAACACCGGCCAGTCCTGTCCCACTCCACTACCAGCCCCAAATAAATATTTCTTAAATTTTTTTGAAATTCACCAAAATAAACAATAATCTTTGTAATCTCTACATTATATGTCTAATTATTATTCCCCCCCCCCCCACACATTTGAGTTATTACAATTATTTATTTTTATGTCTTGCGTCTGTCTTGCGTCTTTATTGCCACCTCCTCTGTCACCCCACCAAGTCGAGCTCTCGTTCCCGTGCAATTATTTTTAATTGTTGACAGATTTCACTCACACGTTTCCCAAACCTTTTTTCGGCCCCGTCTGATTTCTCAACAAAAGCAAACTTGGCTACACACGGGTGGCAACATGAGGCTATTTAATGGATACAATGTCCATTTTACATTGGTGACTCACCCAGGAATGTTGGCTCTCGGCTGACCCACATAACCAGAGTGGGAAAAACTAAGTCCAGTGGGCAGCTTCCAGGGGAGAGGGATATAGACGTTGGAGATATGCCACACTTGTTGCACAAAGAAGCCATGCATATGTTCCTACAGGAAAAGTGCACGGGATTTAACAAAGGATTAAAATAAAAGTGTCAGTGCCAGAGAAAGCGAGAACTGACAGCAGCCGCAACCCAACACCACGGGCAGCGAGTGTTTCATACACAAGTCTTACAGAATCGATGAAAATGACAATATTTCTTATTATTCGTCATTATTAGAGAATAAATCCCCAAATAGGTCTCTATGATTACAATGTTATCATCTGATTATATTGATGGCATGCTGTGATGGCAGTAGCCAAGCGACGCCTCATGGCCCTGGGTCAGAAGTAAAGAATAAAAATCTGAAATATGTAAAAAATAAAATAATAAATCTGTTTTCATGAGTGTTCATTCACATACCAATTGTACGACAATAAAAATGTGAATTAAAGATTCTTTTCTGCTTTACATTTGGTCTTGGAAGCGGATAAGGATTGTCAAGTCAAGATCCAGATGTTGGTTATTCAAGGTCGGAGATGGGTTAATTGGTTGCCCAAGAAATAGGTTAATTACAGAAAAGGAAGCATTTTGGTGAGGATGAGGAAGACTGATGAGGTCTCTTAGTAAATTAAAACTTTCATGTAAATGACGTTTTTTGTTTCTTTTGGATACACTTTTTTAGATTGGACTTGTATGTTAGTCGTGGTACGTTGACCATGTAGTATCTTGTCTCCATATATTTCTGTGGACTCGCACATGGATGTGAACGAGCCGACTTCCCAAGTCGCAAAACTCAGAGCAGGTCCTATTCTTTTCCAGGTTTGCTGCTTGGACTGTGTTTCGGCCCTTACACACTGATAGTACGTGAACGGTAAACAAAGGACCATGGGTCTAATTTCTGTAGCTTGTGAATGCTGGTAATGCAATGGCAATGATTTAGGCTCCATGCATTCGACTGTATTGGGGGCCTTGACTTGGCCGCACAAATTGCTCAAAGGTCCCCATATGTCTATTGCACCCAGTCACGTTGCTTTATCACAAATGATACAGCAGGTTCTAGTCCTGCCAGTTTTGCGGCCCATGTGCTTCAGCCCAGGTTAAGACCCGGTTAAGCACATGGAGCCTAAGACAATCGGTATGATAAAATAAATAAAACATGACAAACTTAAAGCCTGATCTCTCATAGTTATGGTAGGGTTCTCTACAGAGGCTCTCATAGTTATGGTAGGGTACACTACAGAGGCTCTCATAGTTATGGTAGGGTACACTACACAGGCTCTCATAGTTATGGTAGGGTACACTACAGAGGGTCTCATAGTTATGGTAGGGTTCTCTACAGAGGCTCTCATAGTTGTGGTAGTATACTCTACAGAGGCTCTCATAGTTATGGTAGGGTTCTCTACAGAGGCTCTCATAGTTATGGTAGGGTACACTACAGAGGCTCTCATAGTTATGGTAGGGTACACTACAGAGGGTGCACTCACCGCGAGGACCTGCTTTGGGTCTTGATAACAGAGAGAAAGCAGTACTAGAGGTACAGGTACTAGGGAGATGCTATGGAGCAACATATTGTCATATAATCCCATAAACTAGTAAGCGTAGATGTACTAGATCTAAGAAGCCGAGGAAGCTGCCAGTAAGCATTCTGTATAAGCATTGTATTTCAAATTTTGAACCAATATCTATAATTTTCGGTATTTTTTTCTTTTATATACAGTACTACCACAGTTTTTGCGGTGGATTCATGAGTTAATGTACTTTTGGTAAATATGGAGTAAGGAGAAAAGGAATAGCGAGTTTAGATATCTGGATATCCTAATTAGATAATTTTGCAGATCAATTTTCCCTATTTAATTTCGCTGTCGGACCTTTCAATGGTCAGGATTAACTTTAGGGATCAATGTTATTTTTTTAAAAATATAGGTGGATTGGTACCACCCCCCCCCAGAAGTTTTTTTAAGTATAAATAAAGTGGTGTTATGGAATTTGAATACGGCAAACGCAATCAACGCAATTCAAGCTTTCCCGGCCGGAAAATTGAGCGTATTTGATATTTAATCCACCGAAATAAGGAAGAACGGGCAACTTGCTGTGGTGGAAGGGAATAAACTTTGTGATTTATAGAAATATATTCACGGGTGGGCCAAGAGGAAATGGTCACCATTATCGCTTCACGATTTCCCCGGGCCCGCCACATAAATATAGTGGTATTTCCCCCCCTCTCTTTTTCCCCCCCCCAATATATAAGGCGTGGGTCCAAAACCACGTTGAACTGATACGGGTGGGCCGAAAGTGGAACATATACGGGTGGGCCCAAAAAAAGTGGAAAATATCGCGTGGGTCCAAAACGTGCAAGTTAGGTGGGCAAAAAAAGTGGAAATATCGCGTGGGCCAAAAAACTATTATCTTGAAAAATGTTCCCAAAGGACTTGAAGATTGCTGTTTCGATATTTGATAGGATCGGCGCTGTACGTTATGGCCACCGTTGGTTCTCCAAAATGTTGTTCACTGTTAAAAACATAATTATATACAAGATCTAAGGAAGCAAAATGTTGTTGTGAGAGGTTTTTTAAATTAAAGAAAAATTGTTCTGGTAATTACATAAAAGGTATAAATCAGAAATTCCCATCTCGAGATTCTCAGATATTTTTATGCTTTTTTCGATTATTATGGTAAAAAAACAACAAGAAAAAAATCAACCATAACAATGAATTATTCCAGGAATAAGAAAATTCAGTAATTATAACCGGAGAGACCCGAGTGGGCTCTGGAGCTGTCTTTCTTTTTGGTGCAACTTGTTATTTGGGATTAACCAGGGTTCACTGGGTGTATATAGGCCTAATTTTTATCAACGATAACTTGAAATATCCCCGTAACCTACAAATGACATTATACTTCTGCTCGATATTTACGGTTAGGACCCATGATTAGCGTTAGAGACGTATGTATGCTCCATGAAACCAGGCTTTGCTTCATTTATTATCTTTAAATGGGCTTCATCGAAATAAAGTATGGCAACGCTTAAGGAGGAAAAGATTAGAGATAGATGCACCTCTCACGTAATTATGCAGGTCGGCAGTAACCGTCCACTACCTGGAGCTTCCAGCGCTGACGATCCGGTCTGATGACGTCTGTTCGTTGGGTGCATGAATGTTAGGGCCAATCACTACCACAGCAATCAAAAGTTTGAAGACCGGGATTGGGTCAGACACTCACTTGCATTATGAATGGGCCAAGTGCCCATCAGGAGCATCAAAGGACACTGTTAGACAGCGGAGCAAGAGTTCACGTATATCTTTATTTTTATTTCCATAAAATCCTTTAACACTCCGGGTACCCTTGTGTTCGGCTCAGATCAGTATTTGGCTTATCTCTACAGTGAGGAGGATTTCTGTTAGCCCCGTTCTATTGCCCTTGGTATCTTAACCTTCAATACTTTTCCTTACACATAGAAAAGCTAAAATGTGGCCTAGGACTGTCAGCGGTGAAGAGAAACTACCCACTTTTAAGAGCATAAACTCCCCTTTATATAGAAAATTCAAGTAATTGGGAAATGATTATTCTTTTGAACATGGAAAAGAATTCCAGAGCTTGGGTTCTGCCGGAGAGTTTCTTCCTTGTTGATCCTCAGTCAGTTTCGTGTCTCTGTTTGCTTACACAAACCTGCCAAAAAGTGAGAGCGCCCGACTTAAGGTCTCAATTTACCTACTGATTCAGGTCAATTTGCCAACCAGCTTTTCTCACCGGAACAGGGGCTCGAATCATAAACTGTACTTCCCAGAAACCCAGAGCCTTCCAAACACATTGGCATGAAAAAAACATTAATCTATAGCTGGACTTTTGCATTACCAGATTACAGTTTTGAGACCTGTGTAAGAGCAAATGGGAGACGCAACTCTGGTTTGTGAACGTTTAGTCATGGTTAATTTTATAGAACGCTTTTTTTGTAGTAACAACAGCTCCGTTTCATAGATTCACTAATAGTTTTAGGGCAATGCTCCCAAGTCAATGAGCTCCCTAGGGACTCGATTGAGGTCATGGTCCCTTAGGATAGCTCATCCACTTATAGGAAGTCTAGGCAATGACCATGAGCCTTGCTGGAGCTGATCGCTGCAAAGAGAGACTAAGCCATAACCCGACACCTCCATTCATGGAAATACGTCTTTTGCTCAGTTCTTTTTAACTTCTAAGGGACCTATGGTGAGTAACACCACACCACACATGGATGGAACGTCTAGTAATTCTGACTCCATCCACACATGAAGCAGCATTTCTATCAATGATTTGGACCATGGGACGGTTACTAATGGACTGCAATTATAGATGAGTGTGGGATTGTGTATTTTTACTTCCAGGTCGGCGGGTTTGGGTGCGTCCAGTCACGACCCAGATATATTGCCGTCTTGTCAGCCCGTGCAGCCAATCTGTCAAATTGATGCCGCTAGCCATGGTTGTGATCGACAGTGGTATACCCCCTTGGCTAAAAAAAAGCCATGGCTAGTAGGTAGGGGGTTTCAGCTTACTGGATTGGGCTCCATAGCCCCCGATCCAGCAATATGCCTCGGTGGTCGAACGATTCCAGCCTACCCCGATCTTCCAACTTAAAGTTTTGGGTAGCGCACCTCTTTAACTGCAATGTGTATGTCTGAAACACGTATGTTCTATGACCGCCATTTTGTACTACCAATTTGTAATGTTACCGGCCTTTTAGGAAGATGAATAGGAATGAAGGCTGCACTCCACCTTTGTTTTGTTCAATGGTGGAACCTATACTCCTGGCTCAACTCCCTATGTTTGCGTGCGGCGGTCAAATTATTGGCGGGGATGCCCAGGTAGTCCACCCCCAACAATCTCATATATTCTTATAGAGATTCAATTCGATATGTTTGAGCTCATTAATTCCTTAAGTGGGAAGACTTTGAGTGGTTTCATATCCCATAGCCCTCTTTAAAATTATGTTCTAATTGTGAATTGGGTTGAATTAGGCTCTAGTTAGAGTATGTTCAGAGTATGCCGCGCTATTGTTGCCATCGCAAAACAAGAACCCAATAGTCATCAATACAAATCAGTGGGCCATTTTGTAAATTTTTAAAAACATCGGGGTACTTGTCGAACCAGAGTAGGATTGCTCCCAAAGTACCATAGGATCCTCTATAGCAGTGGTGGCGAACTGTGGCACGGGTGCCAGAGGTGGCACTCGGAGCCCTTTCTTGTGGGCACCCAGGCCTTTTCGCCCACCAGAGTCTGCCAGACTGGACTCAAGGTTTTTCCTTCCTGTGATCCAATACAGCCCAGGACGTGCCATGCAGGTTATTTGCTGCCAAGACTAAGGAGGAAGCGGTGAAGGTGTGGATAGAGAATGTATGTTATTGGACCCTCCTGCCTGGGTCCCCTGGATCCTTCTTCTTCAGGGGACCCTGGAGGAAAGCTTACAATCAAACTTCTCCATCTTTCTATTGTAATTGGTGAACTCAGGACGCCAATGCGAATTTAAACCCTGTGATACAGAGGTGATCAATAGGTACGGTTGATTGTACATGTGGCACTTTGCAACATATAATTCGGGTTTTGGTCTTGTAGCTTGGCCCACTCTTCTCTCAAAGGTTTTTTCCCCGCCATCATGCTCTATAGGATCTCCTAAAGCATTCCTGGCGTAGCCTTTTAGCACAGCCCCCCATCAGATTGTAATGGTTTATTTATTGAGAGATTTTTATGCGCCGCCTAAGGTCCGGGTGCCAACCCATGCACCCCTTCAAATTAACCTTGACTGGCAACCTCAACTTTTAAGGTGGCTGTGAGAACTGTGAAAAGTTTTGAGTCTAGAAAAGTCAATGTTTAAGGTGGGCAGAGATTGATTGACAACATGCTCAAAGATGGCTAGCAAAAATTTTCTGATACTTTTTTGTTAATGGATTGTTATAGCGTAATAATATAGCCTTAAAGATAACCAGGCACATTCCAGGTCATACAACTGTTGAACATTGTGTCAAGGATGCATGGTTCTTGTAAGATTCTAACAAAACCTTCCCACTCTTAACAAATTAATCGGGACCTGACATGAATTGCTCTTTTACGGTATGAGACATACATTCTGCTGGCAGGCCGCTTTGGCACCTCCAGTCCGCTTTTCAATATGTTCTTTCCCCGGGCTGTATCGTTTTTAAATTGTCCTATTGCTAGTAAATTAGCATTCAGTGACAATGGACATTTAGTTTTCTGTTCTCCTAAATCTTCTTTCTACTCTTCTAAATGATGTTTTTGGAACCATTTCCCCTGTTTCTTGTAACTGTTACATGCTCAGTTAAGTTTGCATAGATTCATTTATTCTTAGTAGATTTCCCAAGCCATTCCAGCCTCCCTGCGAGTCCAACCTCCACTTTTAAGTCCCCCCCTGCTAAAAAAGAAACAAACTACTAGCACATTCCTGCCTATTCAATTACCATCCATTCACTACAAACGAAGGACCGGCATCGGAAATAGAGGTCTCAGTGTCTTCATAGTCCACTTATGAATATTCACTATATGAGGCACTTCTCTATGTGCAAGCGGCACCTGCTACCTGCTTACTTTACAATCGTCTCGAGAAAGACAATAAACAAACCAGGTGTTGCTTCAGGAACTCTCCCGCCATCGTGGACTAACAGCGGATGCTTCTGCTAATGATCCCAAAGACCGTTAAGTGGTTTCTCCAGTTAAATTGATTCATGAATTTTGAAGAGACCCTTATATTAATGAATTTTTCTTTGAATAGAAGCAATTTAAAAGGACAAATCAGTCTGATTAACCCCACAGTCAACCTAATGCCCACCTCGGTGCACGGTACGAATTTATATCACAGAAAAAAACACTAGTAGCAGATGTTGCTATCTTTCGCCCTCTATAATCCATGTAAATTAATGAACAAAAAAGTTAATTCTTTGTGACCTTCTTTGGTATCACCGGATTTGCCTTATGTTTAATTAGTTATGTCTATAATATTAAAGGACTATATTGGTTTTTTTTTTTTTTATTTGGGCCCATAACAAAGTTGATTATCATTCCTTCAGTCTCACAATAAGGTTTATTTTAATTCATTTAACCCAGCAGGAAAAAAGTGCTCACGAGCCTTCCGGGCAAACTTAAGAAAACTTTGGTGGAAGTCTCAAGAGTTCAATGACATTTTTACTTCTATATAGAAAAATGTAATGGATGTACTTACTCAGCATAGTGGAGAAAAATAAGTGTCCTAGAATAATGGATAGTCATTGCTGAATACGGTAGATTGGACACCTATAGACTACCTAGTCTGAAAATTCCTTCTATAGAAAATAAATTCTGAGCTAAATATAAGTGCTCGTGGGAGGATACACCCTGACAAATGAAATGAATCCCTATCCCCAAGTGGGTTGCGGTACTCTTGGGTCACCATTCTTACCTTTGGGCCTTTAGAGTACTTGAATAAGAGGAGGAGGCCCTAGATTGTGATCGAAAGCTAAGCAGTTTGATCTGCAAACCTATGTACACCAGGTCCAAACACCTCGTCTATAGTATAAATGCTCCAACTAGATGACACCCATGAAACCTAGACACCAACAGATACTACAGAGGAGGATGCCCACATCATGTCTAAGGGTTCACCGTTACACAAAATCTTCATACTGGACCAAAATCGATCAGCAGTTTTCGTGTTCACAACCATTCCTCAACAACAGATATGGGAATTTTTTTGTTTTTGTTGTTTTTAATACAAAAAAACACCCCCTTTCAGATCATTCCTCTTAAACACACCATAATGTAGACTTAGGTCAAATAGGAGGAGAATAAAAACTTTGGTTGTCCCTGCTGTCCTCAAACTGAACCTCATATTTAGTTCAGGCGGTCCCCAGATACATACAAGATAGGTTCTACTGGATTTGTTCTTAAGTTGAATTTCTATGTATAAGTCCGGAACTGGTCTCTATGATGGAGTTTTAAAATGTTGGGTTGTCATAGAGAACCAGATTTAACAATAAATCTTAGTTATAGACACCTGATAACTGTTACAGATGAATTGTGGCCTATGGCTAAAGTACAGAAAATTACCAAAATACAGAGGTTCGTTTGTAACTAGGGGTCGTCTGTAAGTAGGGTTGTTCTTAAGTAGGGGACTGCCTATACTTGTTTATAGGGTCTGAACTAGTATTACCATTCTCGGACCCTGTTTCACAGCTGCCTCCTATACCCTGGACAACACAGCAGCTTGGACGGACAGAGACGTTGCCATTGAGCTTGCACAACCCATTCGTTGGACTACTGACTATTTCTAGTAGATCCACGTGGATACCCCTTGAGTGCCTCTGCTCCCCTTTTTGTTTTTTCCTAGAGGCACACTATAGAGGTAACAAAAAAATACTTATCAGAAGCCATTGTCAATGAAAGAAAAATAGTACCTAAATTCACAATTATTAAGCAATTACATAACAATCAGGGTCTCTTCTTCTTCAGACTCCTTTCGAGAAAAAGCGTGCTCCTGTCTCTGCTGAAGAACGTCACAATGGGAAAAACACATCACCTACAAGGAACTTGTTGAGCTCAGCGGCATGAGAAAGCTGCCAGAGCTGTGGGGGAGCAATGAGAAGCATCCGTGTAAGAACGCCGAAAACCTTCCGAATATGTTCATAACTCTCATTTGATTTATGTTCTAGAGTTTTAATGACACACACATATGTATTGTAATTAACTTCTATAGCATCTTGTAAATTACTTGGCAATTAGAGAGCATGCCATCTGTTAAAATTTTAAACCACTTAACATCATCACTTTTATATAGCTGGGAACTCATTTCTCAAGGATCAACATGCAGACCGGCACTAGTTTGGTGTACTTATATAACAGACTATGAACTAGTCCATTAATGGCCGGTGTAATCATGGCTAATGTCGTGGATGACAGTTATCTGTCTACAAAGTCATTTATATATGCAGTGGAGAGTGTTGCTGCAATACCACTTCCCGCCTAGGATCATAGTGGCGCTGTTCTTGAATGAGGACAAGGGGCATATTTACTATCTTAAGACAAAGCAATTTTTAGAATAGAAGGTCTTTAGTCTGGAGAGACACTGGGAGAGAGTTCACTCTGCTTCTTCTCCAGTTTGCTTGTGTGGAGAAAGCTCATAAATCTCCCATGCCTGTCTGTTTTTGTTTCTCGACCCACATGCCACTACTGGAGTGTTCGACCTGGGAGAGGAGCGGCAGGGAGGCGGGCAGGTGGAATCCGTTCAGATATGTGGTTACAGGGGGGTGCAGAGAATCGCTCCCTTCTGGCTTAATGGATATCCCATAGTCCAGGTAGATCATCACATATCATGGGACACACATTAGTTAAACCAGAGGGGTCAGTCCGTTGACTCTGTGTCCAGTCCTGTCGTGTACAAAGGTCATTGTTTACAACTTTGAGTGCATGATACTGAATTTCCAGATCATAGAAATACAGTCCTTCTGTCTCTATTAGTGGCACAAGATCAGTACTGGATTGTGGGCCAAATCCTCTTGACAGGTTGCTCTTAAGAGTAATGTTACTGATGTCATTAATTTACCTATCATTTGCTCTTGCAGTTGAATATTGAGTTTTGGAACACAATGTTGCATTTAAGCTTTGCCCTTTTCCGCTGCCACACCCCCTTATTATGAAGATATGTTCAAACAAAAAATAATTTTGCTCCAAAGCTCTAAGCCACTTTTACAGAACACATCCACCTTTACAATTCCTTTAAATAATCTTAGTTCTATGGTTAGCAGTGATACAGTCTTACAGAGAGACCTATTTCATGAGTGGTAAGTGGTGTATTTACAAATCCAAATGGACCTTGTTCAGACCCGTTCAGGCAAGGAGTGGGCGTAGCTCGCTGGTGAGCCAGTGTTGAATTATCTAAAGGTTTGACAACAACTAATATAATTATGTTCCGAGCAGCTGTCAATTCTTCTTAGGTAATTTTGTGAGCAATAATGAACACTGACCATATTATAGCAACTGTTAATAAAGTTTATGTTGGGTTCAGAGATTATGGACTACATTACAGGATTACTTGTAGTCGTAACCAACGGAGATGCTTAGATTTTTCATAGGTCCCGATCCACAATGGTTGGATATCTTAATCAAGACTGAATGGAGGGGTTAGGGGCATCGGAACAATAAAATGATTTTTAAGGTGTAATTGTTTTGTTTTTTTAGATACAAATAATAAATGTCTATAAAAAAAACCGGCCAGTCCTGTCCCACTCCACTACCAGCCCCAATAATATTTCTTAAATTTTTTTGAAATTCACCAAAATAAACAATAATCTTTGTAATCTCTACATTATATGTCTAATATTATTCCCCCCCCCCCACCCAACATTTGAGTTTACAAAATGTTATTTTTATGTCTTCGTCTGTGCTTGCGTCTTATTGCCAACCGTCCTCTGTCACCCCACCAAGTCGAGCTCTCGTCCCGTGAATTATTTTTAATTGTTGACAGATTTCATCACTCCACACGTTTCCCAAACCTTTTTTTCGGCCCCGTCTGATTTCTCAACAAAAGCAAAACTTGGGCTACACCGGTGGCAACATGAGGCTATTTATTGGATCAATGTCCATTTTAACATTGGCGACTCACCCCAGGAATGTTGGTCTCGGGCTGACCGCACATAACAGAGTGGAAAAACTAAGTCCAGTGTGCAGCTTCCAGGGGAGAGGGATATAGACTTGGAGATATGCCACACTTGTGCACAAAGAAGCCAGCATATGTTCCTACAGAAAAGTGCACGGGATTTAACAAAGGATTAAAATAAAAGTGTCAGTGCCAGAGAATCGAGAACTGACAGCAGCCGCCAACCCACGCCACGGGCAGCGAGTTTCAGTACACAAGTCTTACAGAATCGATGGAAATGACAAATTTCTTATTATTCGTCATATTAGAGAATAATCCCCAATAGGTCTCTATGATTACAATGTTCATCTGATGATATTGATGAATGCTGTGATGGCAGAGCCAAGCGACGCCTCGGCTGCCCTGGGTCAGAAGTAAAAATAACAAATATTGAAATATGTAAAAAAAATAAATAAAAAATCTGTTTTCATGAGTGTTCATTACACATACCCAATTGTACGACATAAAAATGTGAATTATAAAGATTCTTTTCTGCTTCATTTGGTTTGTGAAGCGGGATAAGGATTGTCAAGGTCAATCCAGATGTGGTTATTCAAGGTCGGAGAGATGGGTTTAATTGGTTGCCCAAGAAATAGGTTAATTACAGAAAAGGAAAGCATTTTGGTGAGGAGGAGGGAAGACTGATGAGGTCTCTTAGTAAATTAAAACTTTCATGTAAATGACGTTTTGTTTCTTTTGGATACCTTTTTTTGATGGACTTGTATGTTAGTCGTGGTACGTTGACATGTAGTATCTTGCTCCATATATTTCTGTGGACTCGCACATGGATGTGAACGAGCGACTTCCCAAGTCGCAAAATCAGAGCAGGTCAATCTACTTTTATTCCGGTGTGCTGCTTGGACTGGTGTTCGGCCCTTAACAATGATAGTACTGAACGGTAAACAATGACCATGGGTCTAATTTGTAGCTTGTGAATGCTGGTAATGCAATGGCATGATTTAGGCTCCCATGCATTCGACTGTATTGGGGGGCCTTGACTTGGCCGCACAAATTGCTCAAGGTCCCAAGTCTATTGCACCACAGTCACGTTGCTTTAAAAATGTAAGCATGTGCTAGTCCTGCCAGTTTTGCGGACCCATGTGTCAGTCACCAGGTTTAAGACCAGGGTACGCACATGGTAGCACTAAGACAATCGGTATATGATAAAATAAATAAACATGACAAATTTAAAGCCTGATCTCTCATAGATATGGTAGGGTTCTCTACAGAGGCTCTCGTAGTTATGGTAGGGTACGACTACAGAGGCTTCATAGTATGGTATGGTAACACACACAGCTCTCATAGTATGGTAGGTGTAACTACCAGAGGCTCTCATAGTTTTGGTTAGGGTTCTCTACAGAGGCTCTATAGTGTGGTAGATACTCTACAGAGGCTTATAGTTTGGTAGGGTTCTCTACAGGGCTCTCATAGTTATGGTAGGGTACACTACAGAGGCTCTAATAGTTATGGTGGGGTACACTTACAGAGGCTCTCTCATAGTATGTAGGGTACATACCGAGGCTCTCATAGTATGGTAGGGTTACACTACAGAGGCTCTCCATAGTTATGGTTAGGGTACACTAAGAGGACTCTCATAGTTATGGTAGGGGATCATCTACAGAGGCTCTCATAGTTTATGGTAGGGTACACTACAGAGGCCCTCTGAGTTTATGGTAGGGTACACTACAGAAGGCTCTCATAGTTTGGTAGGGTACACTACAGAGGCTCTCAGAGTTAGGGTTAGGGTACCTAACAAGGCTCTCATAGTTATTGTAGGGGAGCACTACAGAGGCTCTCATAGCTATTAGTAGGGTACACTACAAGAGGCTCTAATAGTTATGGTAGGGAACACTACACAGGCTCTCATAGTTGTGTAGGGTACACTACAGAGGCTCGAATAGTGATGGTAGGGTCTGCACTACAGAAGCTCTAGAGTTTATGCTAGGTTGTACAATCAGAGCGGTCTTATAGTTATTGTAGGGGACTCTCCAGAGTGGTCTCATAGTTATGGTTCGGTATGGGTACTCTACAGAGGGTCTCCATAGTATGAGGGGTACTCTACAGAGGAGTCTTATAGCATTGGTCAAGGGTTACTTACAGGGGTCTTATAGTTCATGGTAGGGTACTCTACAGAGGGTCTTATAGTTATGGAGGGTACTCTACACAGAGGGTCTTCAGTAGTTATGGTAGGGGTTACTCTACAGAGGGTCTCATAGTTCGTTTTAGGGTATCTACAGAGTCCTCTCATAGTTATGGTAGGGTACACTACAGAGGCTCTCATAGTTATGGTAGGGGTACACTACAGGGCTCTTAGTTATGTTAGGGGGTTCTCTACAGAGGGTCTCATAGTTTTGGTAGTAATCTCTACAGAGGGGTCTCATAGTTATGTGTAGGGTACTCTACAGAGGGTTCTCATTAGGGGTAGGGTACTCTACAGAGGGTCTCATAGTTTTGGTTAGGGTTCTCTACAGAGGCTCCATAGTTATGGTAGGGTACACTACAGGGCTCTCATAGTGATGGAGGGTACACTACAGGGTCTCATAGTTAGGGAGGGTTCTCTACAGAGGGTCCTATATTTTGGTAGTCGATTAATCTACAGAGGGTTTATAGTTATGGTAGGGTACACTACGAGGCACTCTCAATAGTTATGGTTAGGTACCTCTACAGAGGGCTCTCATAGTTATGGTAGGGTAACTACAGGGGTTTCTATGTTGTGGTAGTTACTCTATCAGAGGTGTCCATAGTTATGGTCAGGGTAACTCTAAGAGGCTCTCATAGTTATGTTGGATTAGGGTACTACGCTGGCTCTCATAGTTATGGTAGGGTACCACTATCAGAGGCTCTCATAGTTATTGGTCGATATACTCTACAGAGGGTCTCATAGTTATGGTAGGGTACTCTACAGAGGCTCTCATAGTTGATGTTGAGGGTAGCACTACAGCGGCCTCACTACTTATGGGGGTACACTACAAGGCTCTCAGTAGTTTTGGTAGGGTACACTACAGAGGCTTCTCATAGTTAGGTAGGGTACCGCTACGAAGGTCTATAGTTAGGTAGGGTACTCTACAGAGGGTACTCATAGTGTGTGGTAGTAATACTCTACAGAGGGTTCTCGTATTATGGTAACCTCAGCCGTAGTAGGTGGTACACTACAGAGGCTCTCTAGTTATGGTTATGGGACAATACAGAGGCTCTCAAGTTATGGTAGGGTCAACTACAGAGGTGCTCATGTGTAGGTCTCGAGCTCCAAGTTATGGTAGTGGTACAATAAGACAGGCTCTAATAGTTATGGTAGGGTACACTACAGAGGCTTCCCTCTAGTTATGGGTAGGGTATCGACTTCATATAGGTGGGTATAGGCTCTCATAGTTATGGTAGGTAACACTACAGAGGCTCTCATAGTTATGGTTAGGGCTGAGCTCAGATACTCACACAGAGGGTGCATTTACTCACCGCGAGAGGACCTGCTTTGGGTCTTGATAACAGAGAGAAACGCATACTAGAGGCTACACGTTACTAGGGAGATGCTATGAGACACATTATACATGTCATATAACCCTAATAAACTAGTAAGGCGTAGTATGTACTAGATCTTAGACAGGAAGCCGAGGAAGCTGCCAGTAAGCATTCTGTATAAGCATTGTATTCATCGCTGGGGCTCATTATACTGAGTTTTTTGCTCCCTCAGAGCACAAGTGGTTAAATCAGAAAGACCACAGCGGCACATTTAAATCAGAATCTACCTGGAAGAAGCGTGGCATGCTTTGTAATATTATTACTGTATAAATAAAACATTTCCGCTTTATATCGTTAGCGACTTTCCGCAGCCAAATGTAAGTAAGGGAATGTGCAAGGAGCTCCATATCCCCCCAAAGCCGCTCCAAAGTCTGTAATATAATCAAACGGTGGCATTATATTAGTCAACACAAATTTTTTACACTACCACCGAGGGATAGAAAATAACAGAAATAAGATTGACCATAACCAGTTCCCCATCATTCCACTCCGAAACCTGCGCTTAAAAAACAAATTGCTAGAGCTTTAGTGCTCCACTAACAGGAGAGCAGAGGGGGGGACACGATGCGGCCGCCCCGACGCCTCGTCCTAACGCTCCGCTGCAGCCTCGGGGCAATGTTCCTACATTTCTGCCATTACACCTAAGATTTTTCTCTGAGTTGCATTGGTATTTTGTCAAAAAGTTTTCCTTTACCTGAAATTTGCATTTTGTTTAATGCATTTCCTACTGGTGTTGGAGGAAGCCTCCCACATCCTAAAATCACCACCCAGATAAAACCCGCACTTGATAATCTTTTAAGATACGTTTCCTATTTCTGATATCCTTTTCAGAGAAAATTACATTTTTATGTTCATGACAATTAGATTTTTAGTGCATTGAGGGTGGGGCAGTGCCTTCTGGTGCACCTGATTAATTCTGTTGCTGTCAGTCGTTACTCTGCACCACCCCTACACGTGATGATAGACATCCCATAGATATAAGGTGTATGAAGAAGATAACCTACCCAATTGACTCTGTCCCATCCAGTAACCTTGATCCATGGTGAGTCTGATGACCTATCCTGAGGAATAATTAGCATAAAATACTAATCAAGGGCTTAAAAGTTACTGGCAAAAAATAGTTTTAGCACAGCTGGAGAGAGACTTTAATAATAATTCCTATATTATGCTGCTGGGTTCTTCCTAGCCTGAGATATATGTGGTATATATAACATTAGATTCAGCTATTCCTGATGGGGGTGGGTACTTTCTGGTTGTGACATCAGCGCACCCCACTGACAGCCTGTTTGTAATTGGCCGATCTGAAGCATGTGGTGAGTCACATGCTTGTGACATCACTACAGGTCCTATAGCCCCTCTCAACAAGCCTCATGTTGTCTCTAGCTGTACTATACGGTTTCCTATGGCAACCAGAAAGCATGGCAAATGGAGGGTGGGAGGGGTTAGGTAACACCTCTGCTAGATAGATAATTATAGTACATTAGAGAATTGCTTGGTTTTGGTTAGTGAAGACTTAGGCAAAAGTTTTTATACTTTAAAGTGGTCCATGATTAATAAAACAATAAAACATGGTGATTTTTTTTCCCAAACAATCTAACCTTTTCGTAGATTTTATGTGGTTGTTGCTCAGCCCAGTTTTGACTGTGGAATGTAAAGGTGTATTTTGGGTGAGAAAGCAGCCATGTTTTTTAATTATTATTCCAGACTGACTTTAACGTAAATTCGATAAATCAAATGAAATGCAGAAACATGAAGTGGATGTATCTGACTCTCTCCCTCATTGGTGGCTCCTGTTGGACAGTTGCCTGGTGAATCTTTATTTCCATCATTTTCTTCCATGACGTCTCCGGTGAACACAATCCTAAAAACTGATACATTTCCCCCCTATCACACAGGCCAAATGTTGCAGTAAAAGCCTCTCTGCTCTACTGTAATCTGAAGGTCATTTTATTTCGCTGACATTCGCGCCCGTGGTGGTGATAGCCGACGAGCCAGTCCAGTGTTTTTGTATTGTGATCCCCCGATACATTTGGGAGAGAGAAGCTCTTTTCTTAGAAATGTCAGGAATCACCTTGTGTTTCCGTGTAGCTGTATCACAATTGTTATCTGTAAATGTTAGCCCTGTATAAAATGTAACGCTGCCATTTACAATTTCTGAGTAATGCGCAGCATAAGGTTATATGTAGCGGGTCAGGCGCAATCTGAGCAAGACTTACAAAGACAAAATGTGGCCTATTATTTATGTAAGGACACCCCCGAAACCCTAAATTAGTTGTGTATTGTATTATTTTACCTTTTCTGAAATCTCTGGTATTCCATTATGCTACACAGGTCAGTATCCAATGCCATACTAAGGAGTAGGCTGCCATAATTGTGCCAAGATTGATTTCCAGATTGGAGGAGCCAAATATTATTTCCCTGGCCAATACCTCTCCTTAATTCTTTTTATTATCCTTGATTAGCTTCACACCACCTATTAGAAAAGGTTATTGGATCACTTGCCTCAGAGCAGTGATTGATTGGCCCCCCAAGAGTACCTGGGAATCCTTCGGGGGGCGCAGGTTCAATATCAATTTATATAACCAATCAATTTTTGAGACTTAATGGCTATTTCCTAGGGACTGATGGAGGGAGAACCCAAGTCTGACACTGCCACTATATCTCCTATGCAGTATGGACACCCGAAATGTATAGGGTTCCATCAAAACTTGTTGAAAGTGACAGCTGCTCCTATATACCATCATATCGGTCACCCAAGAGACTAAGGTAAAAGCTGACAACTTTCTTCCAAACGTACTGTATTACTGAGTTTGTAAAAGAGGAGGCCCCTAGCAGTCTTCTGAGTGCTTGCCCTTGGGGTTGTGATAGAACAAGCTTCATTTCTGAAGATTTTTAAAGTTTTTACTGAAGGTACCCAAAGCACTTGAGCAAGGCCTCAATCTACATGCAAATGGTGGCCTCATCCAAGGCTATGGCACTTTTGTGTGTGTGTGTATATAATATATATAAGCTGTAGGTGACTTTCTACACCATGCACGAAATGAGATACAAGGTATACAGGTGTTCCTACTGAAACAATTGCTTGGAAACCCATAAAAAGTGGCCCAGTAAAATGCTTGTGGAGTTTTCTTACTGTACAATAATTTTATACGCGGCGCTCAATGATGACCCTTAGCCACCAATTCCACCTCTTTTCACCCTTTAATTGATGATTCCGAATAACAATAATGAATGAATCAATTGGGCAAGGTTTGGATTTTATCTCTAGTCTCCATTGCATCTTATTCATAACCATTGTTTTTGGATCCCAATAAGTAAATTACCGTAGGATGTTTCCAGACGTGTGGGTTGTCCTAGGCCGGAAAATCTGAGACAAACAACAATGGAGGTTAGACATAAAATTCTAACTGCATCACAATCGGGGGGGGGGGGGGTTGGGGCTCCACCTACTTAGGGGCGCATAGTTAGATGTGGGTAAAGGTTCTATTTAAAGGGGGTTGTCCCACAGATTTATTTTGAAGGGTCTGTATGGCATAAATGTAATCCCACACTGCTCCCTCATCTTGTCAGTATTGACGCTTACTTCATACTGGTTGATAACTTCTAAACACCCAGAAAGTAGGCGGACGGC
This sequence comes from Engystomops pustulosus, assembly GCA_019512145.1. NCBI lineage: Eukaryota > Metazoa > Chordata > Amphibia > Anura > Leptodactylidae > Engystomops > Engystomops pustulosus. The sequence goes on from CM033651.1 coordinate 4,177,598, forward strand.
CAGTCCCTTCACAGTGGTGACCTGCCTTACATGGGCTATGTTGGGTATTCTCCATCAGCCCAATTCTTATAATTAGGAATGGCTTGTAATATCCAATACAGCTTACATACAATATATATATATTTTTTTCTTCTAATTTCAGACCAACCCTTTAAAGGAAACCTACCACCACGGATCTACCGTATATACTCGAGTATAAGCTGACCCAAGTATAAGCCGAGGCCCCTAATTTTACCACAAAAACCTGGTAAAACCTATATATTTTTTACTCGAGTATAAGCCGAGTTTGGGTTTTCAGCACAATTTTTTGTGCTGAAAAACTAGGCTTATACTCGAGTATATAAGGTACCTATTAAAGTAGATTGGGTGGTAGGTGCCTTTATTGGATATCCCCTGTATCTTTTTATAACTTTTATTTCCCTAATATGCTAATTTTCTAAAGAGGCTACTGGGGCGAGGAATAGCCGATGCTGAGGCTGTGCGGGTATTCCAGACCCCAGTAGCCTCCTTGATCCTCCTACCAGATGTCTTCGGCGCGCAGCTACCCTTGTCTGCAAAGCCAGAGTTCTTTGCATGCGCAGTAGCTCCAACTTCGGAGCAGTGACCTTGAAGCCGCGGCCTGCGTTCTGCACATGTGCAGAATGCCGCCTTCGCGGATGAGAGCACACAGCTCCTCGTAGCTGCGCGCCGATGATATGCTGGTAGGAGAGGCTACTGGGGTATGGAGTAGCCGCGGCGTGTAACCTCAGCTCCGGCTACTCCACGCCCCAGTAGAAAATTAGCATATTAGGGAAATAAAAGTTAAAGATACAGGAGACGTGAGGATTATCCCTTTAAAGGTCTATCCTCACGGACAATAGAGGCACCTACCACCTCCATATAATAGGTAGATCCGTGGTGGTAGGTTTCCTTTAGAGAATAGAAGTACATCATCGTGATGCTTTACATTTATGTGCAAAGAAAATTCTACATTTCCTTCTTAATCCTATGATTCTACGTTATTCACAAAGAATATTGTGTCTCTCCAAAACTAGACCTCTAAAATGAACTATTGCGCGTCTACTACAAAGGAGGAAATCTTTGTACTTCTTTTGTATCTTCTTCTTTTTTTTTTGTACTAAATAGCTGAAAATCCATATTTTCTGTCAAGTGTTGTCAGGGTGATGCTTAATTCGTGGTGTTACCGTCTACAAGTTCTCCTTTGTAGTTCTATTGCTACACATAATTCATACAATGACCTTCAACTTTATGAGAAGGTGGAAAAGGTGCCAGCAGCTGCGGAGAGAAGCAACATCTCCACTTCAAATTATGCCAAGGACATGCAGGGTGCCTCACCTTCTGCAAGAAAAACTTCAAATAGTTTACAGCACTGGAGATTGATTGTGAGGTCTGGAGGCCTCGGAGGGTCCCCATAAAGTTCAATTAAAAATCTCATTAGGATTGTATAGGAGGATCAAACAGAAATCAAAAAAGACTCCTGGGAGACGGAGAATGCCGCTCTGATTAGTCCGAGGCCTTCATAAATGATTATTCTGTTACTCAAATAAGACGTCTTCTGTGGTCGGTTAGCGGTAATAGCCGGATTTTATATGCTGCTCGCTTAAATTATGGTTCCAGGTAAGACTTAGTAACGTGTACGGCCTGTCACTGAGATCATTAATGCAAGGAGTCGAGAAGGCTCTGTGGTGGAGCTATGGTGGGCTTATGCCTAGCTATTCTATAGACAATGAATTTTTTTTTTTTTTTTTGTAATTTGTTAATTTTTTTGCTGTATTTTTGGCAACTAGTCCACATCATATGGCCAATGGGGGATGCACTTAAAGTATACAAAGCTGTAGGAGACTTTCTACACCATGCATGAAATGAGATAAAAAAATATAGACATGTTCCTACTGAAACAATTGCTTGGAAACCCATAAAAAGTGGCCTAGCTATTCCATGCCCCAGTAGCCTATTTGATCCTCCTACCAGATATCTTCGGCGTGCAGCTACCAGGAGCTGCGCACCCTTGTCTGCAAAGCCAGAGTTCTTCGCATGCGGCTTTGGAGCATTGACTGCGCAGAACGGTAGCTTCGCGGACGAAGGCGCGCAGCTCCTCGTAGCTGCACACCAAAAATATCTGGTAGGAGGATCAAAGAGGCTACTGGGACGTGGAGCCTCAGCTCCGGCTACTCCATGCCCCAGCAGCCTCTTTAGAAAATTAGCATATTAGGGAAATAAAAGTTATGGGTTATGGAAGGGCTGCGGATGGGGTATGGGTGGGCTGCGGATGTGTTGTGGGCGGGCTGTGGTTGGAGTGTAGATGCGGTATGGACCAAGAGGAGTATTAGGATGATAAGTTCTAGTCTATAAATTGGTATCGGTCTTTGACCAGCTTAGGTTTACTTCACACCTGTGTCAGGGTTTCCTCTACACTCTTTCATTCATCTTCCACTCCCCATTGTCTTCATTGTACAGAGAGTTATCTTCCATTACACTACGATTATTAATAGTAGAAAAATATTCTCTATTTTTTATGTTATTTGATAACGAAAGGTGAATGGAACCTGGTGTGACCGGAGTCTTGCATGTTCCTCCTCTGCTACATGACATTTGTGATCTGGATTTTACCACTATCACTAGTCATAATGTTTTTATGGTTTCATGTTTCCGCTCATTATATGTATATTCTGTCCTGGACGCTGAGCGCTGTGAGACATTATTGTCCGATTATTGCCTTTGCTGTAGCACATTGGAGTCATTCTGCCATGTGGCATCTGATCCGCGGTCCTCGCGCCGCCCAGATCCCGCTCACGATAAGCTCCACTATTAGTCTTGGCTGAGAGAATACATCGTTTAAGTGACTATTACAAGCAATTATTGTGCCCAGTTCTAGAATTTGCTGCACTTCTGACTGTCTTGGTGTCTGAATAATTTGTCACTAATTATCCGTTCTAACTATGGCAGAACCAAGGCGGCCGCTACGACTTTTCTTCTTTCATGTATCTCTCACATTTTACTTGCGGGTTTATTGAAGATATCTTTCTGTGGCACCTGGTACAGTATTAATAATTTGATATCAACCTATTTCTTAAAAATCCACGGCCCATTATGTGTTCATTCTATTCCATTACTCCCCCATTTGGCCTTTGTTGTCCTTATTAACATTCCTGGAAAACTCATTGGGGAGCAGGGCAGTTGTGGGGGGTAAAAAAGATAATATCCTTACCCTGCCCTGACTTAAGGTCCCCACGCCACGTGGATACTTGTGGTTTTCGGTACTTTGCCGAGTCCATAGCTCCGAGGGGGGGGGGGGTGATGTCACATGAACCACTTTGACTCACTCTCAATCCACAGGACGTCACTTTCATTGTTCTCCTCAGACCGTTCCCATGAGCCCATAAGTAGGCAACATTCAACTGTGTGGGGGCGTCCTGAGGAACACCAGTATGTACCCCATTTATTTAAACTCTTTTGCGAATCTGCTGCCTCCCAGCACTTGAACTGTGGGGCTCCAGATAATTACTTGGGTTGATTAATAGGCAAGTCCAACCCTTGTATATGGGGGGTGTGTAGGTAGCAGCCATCCCGGCATCCTTTTGTCATGCATATGGTGAGACCTATTTCCAAAGTTGTCACCTAGAGGTGGTTCTTCTAAAAGTAGGGGCCTGTATACAGTGGTGCTGGTCCATATATACTGGTGGTTGGACTGAAAAGCTGCCACCAGAAATTCTGGCTGGAAAGCATCTTTTATTTTTCCATTTTCTGCAAATTTTTACCTTTAAAAAGAATAAATAAATAAAATATTTGCACCAGGACTTGGCGTCCATATTGCTTGGTATAAACACTGTATGTACAATGTGTCCAGGGCAGAATCCCTTTCTATTATAAGTCTTTTGTCTGCTAATCCCTGTGATTAGAGATAAATCTAAACCATATATGGACCCTCTACTTTAGTTTTTTCTGCCCGTAGGCCCTCAAGCATCCGATAGATTTTTATTATCTTTGTAATTTTGAAAATGACATTTTATTTAATATATCATATAATAATATAAATGGGGGCATTGCTGACCCCACTTTCACATGGGTGCTGCCATGCGTGACGTGATGGATACAGCTGTTGTCAGCAGCGGATCAGGTGTGGCCTATTTCATCCAGATTATCGGATCAGGAATGTTGGGATGTGTGGGATAGAGTGCAGTAGCATCCAATAGGATTGGAGAGATGCCAAACTCTTGGTACATAGGCAGAGGTACAGTCAGAAGCTGAAGTTTGGACTATTGCCATAGATGACTTAATGAGCGAGGAGCAGCCGCCCTTGTGCTCTTATGTCGGTTGTCACTCTAATTGTATCTGAAATTGGACATCTGACAATCCATAGACCTGCGGAGCTTGTAGATTTTCAGAAAACCAAAAGTATACATAGAAATATTTTTTTTAAAAAAATTCACACGATAATAGAAAAAATGTGTCCACATATCGGGATCGTTCACATGTACATCAGGATTATATCGGGCCGACGGAGGACGAAAGAGTCTCCAATATGGCTAATTGTGGGAATATATAAATAAATGTATAAAACAAGCAATGGCATCTGTCACAGTCTCTGCTTAACATCCATGTCTGAGCTGTTCCCTGGATGTAGATCAAAAGGTCATAGTGTGATGTGTAGATTCCTCAGTGTCGTGCACGCGGCCATATTACCGCTCTTTGATGTACTTGAGGTTGAGTCTTGAGGTTGAAGACAAACGTGGAGCTTTGTTTCTTTTTTGTGTGCAGATTTTGCGACATTTGGTTAACCAAAGCCAATGGCAGGTTTAGCAGGAACACAAAGTATAAGTTCTACCTTTATGTATCACCTTGAATCGTCTTCTGCACCAAAGTGCAACAAAAACTCCTGCCACGCCCACTTGGGTGTGGCATACAATTCCTGATAAATGTCCTGGTGCTATGTGTGGAACATTTTTCAAGGAAAGCCTCATAAAATTCCAAAGTTTTTTTGGGAAATAGGAAAATAAGGAACGCCACATGGATGCAACTAGTCTGATACATATGGGTGCAAACCGCTTGTGGTCGTTAGTTTCGACAACCTCATTCTATGTCTGCAGGATCTACCTGTCTGAACATACACCTAGATAGGGATCAGTTCAGAAAACTTGTTCTCATGTACAACTTATAATTCAGCACATTTTATGGCCCATTAAGGCCGACGTAAAGGTCCGCACTTCACATGCTATGGAAAATAATCGTAAATGTTGGGTAAAGGAATCTGAGAATGAGCAGAATTCTACTTTTCTTGCAGATGGAATTCTGGAAAGCCATCTGAGGACCCCCATGCGGATTAACTCTCAATGAATGGGGCTAATCCCCCTGGGTAGATCCTCACTACATCTGTGGCAGAAAACCGAGGGTCGGGTTCTCTAGTAAATGAGTGTTAGATTTGTAAATGATGGTAATCATATTGTCATCTGTTTTAGGCATCAAACACATCAAAGTTGTGTCTGGTCCCGTTTGGGTTTTCATGGATGATTCTCATCCTATGTGACATGCCGTTTTTTCGGGTTCATTCCGTGATGAGATTTAGTGTGGGGGAATTTATTAAAACTGGAGTTTGTCCCTAGAACCTCTGCTGCTTACCCCCCGGTTTGACTGATTTAGAACAAGTCAAGCCTGGTCTACAGTTCTGGAGGAGTCTCCATGGTTTTCTGGCTGATTTGGGAGGGTCGGGCAATCGCACCCGCCCTGCCCTGCTCCCCTTCACGCCAAAAGTGTGAGGCAAAAGCACACAAATATCAAGAGAGATTTTCACAAGTTTTGTCTGCCAGAAAACGGGAGGACAAGGATTAGTACATTCCCGGCATTATGTCTTACTTTTTATGGATCACAGGCAGCCAAAAATATACGTGCACAGTTGCCCATTCGGATAGATTTTTTAGTTACACACATTGCGGTATATTTTAACTATTGGAAGAGTGCGGCACAACTTTTTCACATACTTTAAACTCCGCTATCACAGTCCCGGCTGTTTTTCCTAAACCTTAATTCCTGATAGGCCCTTTGGTAGAGAAAAATATAACAAAGCCCATTCATGAAGCAATAAATTTGAGTGCCAGAGAAATGTGTAATTAAACGGCATTAATCAAATCAGTTTTTTGATAAATTGAATAGTGACTTCATGCCAGGTTTGAACGACCGGGGTGTGCGATTTATACCCGAGACGAGACGATGGAATAAGAATTAGTTTTATTTACAAGTGATTTATGTTGTGATTTATGAAGCCGCACAATTCCATGTTGTTGTTGGAATAAGATCTATTTGTGATGTGATGTGTTGTGTACGATTACAAGGGCTGAGCACCAGCTTGACATTTGCTGCAGGACATAGAATCTATCGAAAAAATGTGACCATTTTACATTAGATGCAGCCAAATGACTAGTTCTAGGGTTTTTTGGGGAGGGTTTCAGAAATTGATGATGACCTCTCCTTAGGATGAGGTTCTTGGTATCTGTGTGCAGCAGCCGCCATGCTGGGACAATAGCGGAGAACAGAGTTGTGTCTATTTGTAGTGGCCGGACTAGGACACTGCAGCCCAGTTCCTATTTGTTTGGCTTTGGACCGACTTGATATTGATGATGTATCCTATAGGTTATAAGTATAACCCTAAACACCTCTTTAATGGGATGTTCACACAATAGACCTTGATCTGGATTTTCTGGATAAAAAAATCTGCTCTCCCATTGACTTCAGTTGAGGAGGGATTTGTCCCATGGATATTCCCAACCAAAAATCTCTGGGAACTAATCTCTGCACTCCTGTGTTTATGGGTCATGGGGGGGCAGTCTATCAAACGCTGGCACAGGGAGGTCCTGAATGACATTGAATTGCACTCTAACCTTTGCCAGAACAGATCTCAGCCAGTAACTGCCCCCTAACCGCCGGGTATGGCCCCCTTCATCTCCCTCCACTTAGCATGGAGCTGGTGTATAGTACAATAATTGCTGGTGTATAAACCTTGATAAATCTCCCCCTTAAAATGTATGAGCCGCAGGCTATAACCCTCAACATGCACATCCACTGGATTGTATATTTAGAAATTCATCTTGTAATAAAAAGGAATTCCGTACAGTTTTGATGGACTTTTTATTCCACTATTATAAGGAATGTTTCCCATCTTCTCGCTAGGGTGTGAGATAATTTTTTGATAGAGGAGCACAACTTCTCTGACCTTTACCGGTCCTATGAGTGAAGGGGTAGCAGAACAGATGTAGAGCTGTTACCCATTCTAAGCTTTCCAAGGCTCCTGGCCACCCGGCTACTTCTCAGAACTTCTGCCAGCTGCATTCACGTGCCTGGGGATGGGCATGGACACGGCACCAATGAGTGGAAAAAAAACCCAAACGATGAATGGGTTGCATCGCAGAATCGGTGGGGACCCTGAGGTTAGATCTGCACTGATCAAATGTTTCCATATCTCCTATCGAGATGCCACTAAAGCCATCGAAATGTGACGAGAACACAACGCAGACTCTTTGAGCATGGACCTCGACCTATTTCCATAACTCGACAGCAGCTCGGTAACCTAGGGGCCCGCGTATACTTGACACCGTTTCTTAGATGGTATCTACGATTTGGTTACGTGCTGCCACGTACCCATGTTTGATGACAATATGGATTTGGGTGGGCTCATCTTCTGAGTTAGACTAGACCTTACATCCTGTGTCCTAAATAAAGGTGAACCATTAAACCAACCGGTGGTCTACCTTACCTAGAAGTTGTTTTGATGCATTGAACTACACCCTGTGCGGGGGAGCAGGACTTTTGGTTCTAGGAATACAATGAGAATGAGTCGTGCTCTTCCCTACAGGCCCTGTGCTGTGACTTGAGTGTTCCTTTAGGCTCAGAAGATGCTATTTGGTGAAAAGATGTAACTACGTTGGTCAACAATGGACACCTGGGAGTCCTGCACACACATGATGGGAAATAGTGGCCATACTCATTGTAGTAACATGAGCTTTGACCATATATTTTCTATACTGCTCGTGGCTGCAGTGAAGGTTAGGGCCACTTTATTTGTGTCTGACATTTCTCCAGATGCTCTTCAAGTGCTTCTGGTCTACTGAGAGTGAGTGGGAGTGACGTTCCCCCCCGCCCCATCATATAACATATTTTGGACCTTACTCATATCAAGCCCATCAATCACTGATGTCAACCCATTGTATCGTTATCATGAGTAAGTGCAGAATACCCGGTTCCTCTGGAAACTAAATCCTTATGTTCAGTGTCCTCTGTGAATGCTATAAAGCAGAAGGAGCCTTCACAGCTGCACGAGCAGCCACAATAATTCCAGATATTAGTAACGTAAATACTGGAAGGTACAGCAAGGATCCTACCAAGAGAGGATATAATATTACGGTGGTTGGGTAGTACCACGCGTGACACAAGTAGCATTGTCAGGGTTATAGGGGGTTTCCCCACTATGAATGTCCTGGTTAAAGGGGGTTTCTCAATAGTTATTGAGTCCTCAATATTTTGTCCTCTTGTCACTGGATAAAGGGGTTTTTCCCACTAGTAATTGTCTCCATCCACTGGATTAGAGAGTATTACCGCTCCAACCTCTGGATACAGAGGGTATTACCGCTCCAACCCCTGGATACAGAGGGTATTACCGCTCCAACCCCTGGATACAGAGGGTATTACCGCTCCAACCCCTGGATACAGAGGGTATTACCGCTCCAACCCCTGGATACAGAGGGTATTACCGCTCCAACCCCTGGATACAGAGGGTATTACCGCTCCAACCCCTGGATACAGAGGGTATTACTGCTCCAACCCCTGGATACAGAGGGTATTACCGCTCCAACCCCTGGATACAGAGGGTATTACCGCTCCAGCCCCTGGATACAGAGGATATTACCGCTTCAACCCCTTGAATGAATAATGAAGAATTTAAATGCTACTGGCCCTTTAATGAGTCCATTGATTTTGTTCCTGTGGAGGAGACACAGGACAGAAGATGCCACTGGTCACATGTCCACATCATATGTCCTGCAGCTGCCTGGGGAGGTCATGCGATCACCACTATGTTAGACTGTAGTTAGTTGGTCACAGTGCATCCAGTATGGCCGGTGTTGTGGTGAGGCATCATCTCAGTGATGTAATGTGCAGTGATAGCAGTTACACATCATTACTATGGTAACAGAGCAGGAGAGTCTGTTACATCATCACTGGGAGCAGAGCATAAGATGGAGGAGGAGTTACTGAGAACTGAGAGATCATGGGACTTGTAGTATCCAGTGGCAGCCAGCTTGGAGATAGCGCCACCTACTTTAGAAAGCCCGTAAAATGTTGTGAATTATAAAAGCAAACTATTTATGCTCAGTTTTTGTGAATTACGACATTGACTTTTGTTGTATTCAGTTATTTATAGCAGTATTGTTCATATTCCCAGAATACGAAAGGAAATGTACAGTCTGGAATCTACTTTTCTTAGTAGTTCCATAGGTCGATTCCTGACGCTTTTCTTCATTCTTCTACTGATTTCTGGAATTCCGTAGATGGAGTAGCCGTGGAGTAGCCTCAGTGTAGGATTAAGAATATATACCAAAAAACTCAATATATAAATACATTCTAATTTATTATTAAATTATTGTTATGGGGTTTTTTTTTGTTTTTTTTCCCCCATGTTTTGTTTCACGACATCCTTACAATGTGACCTCTGTAGGGGGCGCTAGATGAGGTGGGGTGTGATAGTCCCTGGTCTCCGAAGTCTTCAGTTTCCGCATAATTATGTATATATTTGTAGATGCAAATGTTTGGGGGGTTATTTTGTAATATTTTTATACTTCTTTCTGTGCCGTCGTCCTGGTGTCCACTGAACTATATGAGAAAGAAATCTGCGAGCGCTCACCTACTCCCCAGTAATGAACAGGTGGCCATAATTTGCAGGTTTTACAAGGGAATCATAGGTGCGGCATTAAATTCTTTGTTATGTTCCATAGGAGGTCCAGGCGCCAGATGGTGTCATTTAGAGGAAGGGAGGACAAAACGGTGATTTAGGTGAAAATCGTTGGTACAAAACCTGCCCAAAGTGTGAATGAAGGTGTCAGCCTGGAGCTTGGATTCTCTTCGTGATTCTAGAATGATATATTTTTTTTCAGTATGTATGTTTTATGGTGTTTTTGTTGGTATCCACTTTATGTATGAAGGGTCTTTGTAGAATTTACCAGCTTTGCCGCTTTCTAATATTCTCTGAATATCGGTTCCTCTCCTCATGCAGTCAGTGAATAATAATAATAATTCTATCAATACTATAAACCTGCCCTGACCTCATCCATACACAGCTGAAGTTTGGTACAATGGGCAGTGGTAACAATCTGAAATAAAACCTGAAGCAGCACCAAACATCTCTTCCCAGGAGTCTCTTCAGTGCACGGGCTCTTTACTGCACTGATACATTGGGACACACCGCAGCTGTGTGAAAGCAGGTCAGTACCATGTAGAAATATATTTGGGGGGACATGTATTATGGCGGGGTTGTAGATTCCCTGCCCACCATATTTACTATCATCTTCTGACCTGGTGGGGATTTCATTCTGGCGGCAGAACACAACTCAGTGCGCCGGCTGGGGGGAGATTAAGACACAACTGTATCCACAGTATGTGACGTGTCCCCCTCAGACCCCCCACGACCCGAACCATCTACCCAAAGGAAGGAAGACAAAGACCCCAGTAGGTTGGACACCAGTCATCCCGTATCAGGGAAGGGTTACCTCCAGACGATACACATTTGCTTATTCCACTTTTCCATTAGAAACAAGTTTACTTTTTGCCTAATTAGAAAAAACAGATGTCGTCCAACAGTTATTGATGTGTATGGGCTCCTTAAAGGGGTAGTCCAGGAACTACAGGATATTGAAAGTTTTGCAGTGCTTTAGTGAATGTGCTGGTCTCTTAACGTCCTCCACACCACCATATATATCATACACTAAGCTAAGTGCACATGACGGTGCCCCCGGCATCCGCCAGATCTATTGCTAGGCTCCGGATTATTCCCGGCAGGCAGCTGCCATGTTGGCTGGGCACTTCTATGCCAGGTTTGGCGTGATGGAAGAAATGGACACAATATCTGGAATTGCACCTATTTCAAGGTTCTTATATGTCTGGTCTCAATAACTGTGGCCCATAGTACAATGTCTGCGCTTGGTGTTGTAGCTAATCCCCTGAATCAGACTGGGCACCACACAAGCCACGTGATGCATGTGTGTGGTGTCCTGCTAAAGTGAAGCTCACCAGAGCAACCGCTTAAAGGGATCAATCAAGAGGGGTCTCATACCCCATGATTACCCCAGAAAAGAGTAAAGGAGCCAAACTGATACCTCCTTTATATCCTAACCCAACTTCTGTAACCCTTCACTGTCTATTTAAACATAAATCTTTAACCATTAGGTGGGGGGAGAAAACCAACATGGGGTGAGAAAAAGAACTGGACGGCACATCCACACACCACACAGTGACCTCCTGCCGCTCGTTACATTCTAACGATCTCAAGGTTCTTAGTTATATTTTGATCAAATTGTATAAGCCACCAACCACTTTACGGTAACCTCTTTGTAGTAGGTCCCTATGCTATTATGTGCGGCATCACATTTCATCCACCAGCGCTGCAGCACAGCGCCGGCAGGGACCGAGACCCGGTTGCCCCCCCAGTGCCCATACTGGCAGGCATAGCCCCCATGGCTCCGGATGCCATGCAATACCACACCAGGAGAAAATGTTATCCATAACTCTCTGAGGGGCGTCAATGGCTCCTGTGGTAACCATCCGCTCCGTGGTCCTTCCCCTGTGGACGTGCCCTTGGGGATGACGTCATGCTCGGATGTTTGCACTGGAGCCTTCCAGAGGGGAATGTATAGAATTTTCCATTGTCTCCCACCTGGAAGTTGCCCATTGGCCCCTGAAGGAATAGAATATTCAGAGAGTTTAAATACCTTATCTGTACCCCCCCCCCCCCCAACATTGCCCCTTTAAAACAGAAAGTGAATATACTGAAGGGTCAAGTATAACCACAGTCCCAATGGTCACCACTGGAAAGGGAGGTAAAAGGTGCGGCTTATTAAAGTGGGAGACACAATGGGGTCACATTCTACACACCATACGATGGGTCCCTACAAATAGACGATTGTTCTCTTTTCTTTTTAGCAGACAAAGCCAATGCATGGACGTGGAATCATTACTATCATCACTGCGATGCATTATGATGTCCTGTGTGACTTGCGGCTGATTCCCTGCGGGGCCCGGCTGCCACCATGGCTAGATTTGATTTATGATGTTAGCATCTTGCTCGGTGGCAGCGTTTGGGGAGGCTCAATACGTTTATAATCAAGGGGTTAATTAAGTTGTGTGATGCGAGCGCTCGTAGAGAGGCCGCTATACATTGCCGCCAGCCCCGTTCTGGGAGTACATGGAATTACTACACAACATTATGGAATAGATTTGTAGAACACACATTAGCCGGCGTTGCGCTTGTCGTCCCATATGGTGCCGATGACTTGTCACGTGTGCCAGGAGTCCTTGGAGCAGATTATACGCCCCCTTAATACATAGATCACATAGGTGCCCCGCTCCCTCCTAGGGGAAAAAGTGACTTTGCTGCCTGTAGCAGGTGTCCAAGTGGTTTGATGGTGGCCCCCATAGGTGCACATGGCTGAAGTGGTAAAAACTTGATTGCATTCTTCAAAAACTGCAGCACTCCAGCTGCACAATTCTCTTCATGGGGTTTCCCAAGATTCGATGTCCAACTATCAGTCTCGTTCCTCCTTAAAGGGGTTGTCCAAAGTGTCCTTGTTATCACCTATCTACAGGATAGAGTATAACAAGAAGATTGGTGGGTGTCCTTGAGGGACAAGAGTCCCGTTCTGTCTTGATGGAGCGACTGGTCGAGCACAAGTCCTCCGCTCCAATCAGCTCCAACCATGATTAACAATAAATCTTAATTATAGGTACCATTGATAACTGTTATAGCTGGTTATTGTAGCCTGGGACTAAAGTACAGTAAATTACCAATATCCAGAGGTCCGTTTGTAATTAGGGGTCGTATGTAAGTCAGGTGTTCTTAAGTAGGGGACCACCTGTATATATATATATATTGGGGAAGATTTATGCCAAGAGGTATGAAAGGAGTGTGGCCGTCTGCGGTGTGGGCCAGTGCGGGGTCTCCGCAGGGCAAATAGGACCCACCATTCTTGTTATTGTTGGGGACTCGCCAGTCTGACCCCTATGGATGTTATTCCCCGACTTGCAGATAAGACATAACAGAGTCTTGGGACAACCCCTTTAATTAAATTTAAACTGCAATACCAGATACAGAATATAGAAAAATGTATCTAGAAGAAATCAAGCAAGTTTCTGTAATCTTATACAGACAAATCCATTTTATGGACTAAGAAAGGGGATTTGTATTTTTGTGTCTATGGCTTCTGTGCAGACCCATGTGTCCCCATGGTAACTGACGACAAACAAACCCTGTGTAGTCGTAGTAGAGGAGGAATGGAAGAAGGTATGAGAATGACATGACATGGTTTGCAGTCTCGGGGTCTTTTGTATTGTGTCTGCTGCATTTATTCCTTTTAATTCTTATTTTTTTAAACTTTATTGTCCATTGTGATCCTTACACTGTACCTGTACGGTAAAATATGTGATCCCACCTAGACTTGGCATGAGAAGGGTCTAAAGGGAAGTATTTCTACTGTTCCCACGTCCACAGCCCACCCACCGTGCCCGGATTACGTATTAGTCGCAGTACAACATGTGCAACATATACATATGCAAATCAGCATCATTATAAGTAGACAGACGAGGTGCAATATTGTGACTGTCCCTTTGTTAAAAACAGTTGGTATTTTGTGGGAAAACGTAGCAATACGGTTTATATGTTCCTTTTTTTTTCGTTTATTAATTACTGTATCCTCTTTGGGCAAAAATTCCCAGGAATAGAGAGGGGAATCCAGTGCCTCAAAGAGGAGCCACGACTCTCAGGACTGTTACTATGTACCCGGGGGGTTAGAAATAAGAATTCTACAGAATCTGAAATAACGTTTCTTCCATTGTGATATTATTCTGTTATTCCTCCTGGAAATGTATATAAATAGACAACATATTTGTATCCCTTGTCAATGGGGAGGGGCCTACACATCAGGACACTTATCAGCACCACTGACTCCATTATCCAGGGGATTGGGAAGTTGTAAGTTTGTTTCCAGGGGGAATAACAGAGAAGCGAAACAACAGAACCATAGGAAAAGAAACAGTCCTCTACTAAAATGTATAGAGAGACCTTCTATAATCCTCAAAGAAGTAAAGTCTTGCAGTTGGCTTCCAATTGTCCGGCAACCGATAGTCTGGAATTTCTCCAAGCGCAAAAATCTCAAAATTAAAAAAGCCAACCTATCAGGACTGCGTGTTAGTTTGTGTTACCGTATTTTTAGGACTATAAGGCGCACCATCAATAAATGCCTGCTAAAACGTCTAGGTTCATATATAAGGCGCACCTGATTTCTGAGCTATTTTGGATCTAGTTGAAGGACGTTCCCTTGGTAAGTGACCACAGGCATTGAAGGGGTTATCCAGGATCAGAAGAGTGAAGAGATCACCGCATACAGGTGAATGCTGCAGTCACCTTACTGCCTGCCAAGCACAGCGCCATACGTTGTATAGTGGCGTTGTTTGGTATTGCATCTCAGATCCTTTAGGGGGTTGTACCAAGTTTGATTGTTATCCTGTAGGTCAGCAGTCTGATCAATAAATACCCAAAGGATCATGAGAGGGGGGGAATCTCTGTTCTCTTTGGGCTTGCGGCCACATGTGGCATTTATATTACGTTCACAAATGCAATGCAAACCCCCGGGGGCGGGGCCTATCACATATGTGTTTCCTTTGGAACGCATGTGATCTGCAACTTGCATCTGGTGTCCTGCGTTTAAACAATGCAAAACACCGGGTGTTGGTTATTGATCACATGTGATCGGGCTGAGCTCTGCCCCTGGGCATTGTGTTACTGATACTCCCATTAAAGTGCATGGAGCGGCAGGACACGTGCGCTACCTGCTGCTCCATCCATTCACGAGGTCAAACACCCCCCCTATTCTCGTGATGACATTGTTAGAGGATAACAATACACCTTGGTACAACCCCTTTAACTTGAATTAAAGAATGAATGTGACGTCATTGGTCTACGCTCCAGCAGCTGATCATCCGGAGTAGCTGATGTTGCATTAGCGATCACTTATCTCAGTCTGGAATATCCCTTTAATTCAGAACTCCGCCCATCAGCAGCAGAGCCCTAAACAATGGTCTGCAACATCCTATAGTACCAGGTACGTCCCACGTGACCCGCGTTGCCGCTTCGCCTCCACCACCACCTCCATCCACCCAATCTTATAAACCGCAGTCTATAATAATTGCTACATGAATATCTCTATTTCCTCTTCCAGGTGCCACTTATCATTCCCTGCCACCGGGTGATCTGCAGCGACGGAAAAATTGGCAACTACAGCGGCGGCAAACGAAACAATGTGAAACTCTGGCTCCTGGCACACGAGAAGCGTGCGAACGCAATGTGAACGTGTTTCTAGTGCCTTCACCTAGAAGCTTGTACGGCAGCCAAAGCACATAACCCCGGAAGCTTCCACGCCGCGGCAGAATTCAGGAAAATTGTAAATATTTGAGTGGCATATAAATATAATAGAACATGGGATGTGAGATGCGAGGTGGCAGTGCTATATTATAGTGGCGGGAGGTGTCCTGGGGGACGCCGCTTGTGTGCTTTGTCTTGTTCTAACATTTTCCAGCAGAATGGCTAGAGCAGACCCGGCCTGTTGGGCTTGTGTTCTGTTTTCATCTCCACTTCTGTTTTGTTCTATTTTTAATGCCCATTAAAGCGAAGAAAAAGAGAGGGGAGTGGCGTGGCAAATCCGAGGTGCAACTGCCCCGGCAAGGAAGCATCTGGCTTATAGAGGGGGACAGCAGGCAGCGTCCTGGCCTCGCGTGCTACATACACACACACACACATACATACGCCTCCCTACTCCTTGTATTCATCCTGTACCGCTGCCAACATGGGTGCCCGGCGTCCCCACCTCATCCTTTCATGTCACCGCAGGCACCAGAATAGCTCAGAATCCGCTCCGCTGTTTGTAGGAAATGTCTATTGTGCCTTTTGTTTATGTATCTTCTTTTTCTAAAGTTTAGATCCTTGAGTTGATGTTGAAAGATCCTGATATTTTTTTGCTTTTTTTTGTTTTCCGGTAAAATCCTTCATCATATTCTGTGTTTTCCTGCCAGGAAAAATATATCCATAGGCTGCGATGGTGATGTGCATAATAGTGAGAATAAAAAGTTATACAAAGACGGATCTGTCCTCGCCTGGTTGTTGTCTTTTTTGGTAGTTTGTTATGTTTGTCATGTGATTGTTTACATGTTTGTTATATGTTTGTTAGGCTGAGCTCACACTACGGCAGCATTTCCATTAAATTTATCTTTTTATATTTTTAAGCCAAAAATCAGATGTTAAATAAACTGCACATAACTGAGAATCACTGGTACTGTCCGTATTTAACATTTATTGCGACAAATAACGGTCTATATCCCTTCAATGTATCTCTTCTATCTATTTATGTATATATTTTTCTGTTATCTATCTATCTATCTATCTATCTATCTATCTATCTATCTATCTATCCATCTCCTATCTATCTATCGATCTATCTATCTATCTCCTATCTATCTATCTATATATCTATCTATCTCCTATCTATCTATCTATCTATCTATCTATCTATCTGTCTATCTATCTATCTATCTATCTATCTCCTATCTATCTATTATCTATCTATCTCCTATCTATCTATCCATCTCCTATCTATCTATCTATCTATCTATCTCATATCTATCTATCTATCTATCTATCTATCTATCTATCTATCTATCTGTCTATCTCCTATCTATCTATCTATTATCTATCTCCTATCTATCTATCTATCTATCTATCTATCTATCTATCTATCTATCTCCTATCTATCTATCTCATATCTATCTATCTCCTATCTATGTATCTATCTATGTATCTATCTATCTATGTATCTATCTATCTATCTATCTATCTATCTATCAGTTTATTATATTTCTATCTATCTAGAGTATATGCTAACACTCCCAGATGTTCCTGTCACACAAAACCCACACAAAACATTTGAATTTCTTTATACAGGCTCAAGGACTCCCGACTTATAGACAACCCCTAGTTACAGACAGACCCCTCTGCCCCCTGTGACCTCTGGTGACCTCTCTGGATGTTACTATAGTCCCAGGCTGCAATGACCAGCTGTAAGGTGTCTGTAATGAAGCTTTGTTGATAATCCTTGGTCCCATTACAGCAAAAAATTCAGAAAATCCAATTGTCACTGGGGCAAAAAAATTTTTTGTCTACAACTACAATTATAAAATATACAGTTTCGACTTACATACAAATTCAACTTAAGAACAAACCTACAGAACCTATCCTGTATGTAACCCGGGGACCGCCTGTATGTGTGTATATAATATATATATATATATATATATATATATATATACAGAGAGCGAGAATTACTATCTCTGTCTATCTGTGTCCATCTCTCTGTCCGTCCAAAACCACTGATGTAGTAACTGATAGAAAATACTGACACTATTTCTATCTATCCGTCTCCCATTCACTTCAATGTAAAATTTATAACAAACGGATGAATTAACAATTACATTGGTGTCAACGGGATTATCAGCTGATTTGTTTATCCAGAGTTCTTTATTTTTTAATGGGGGTAAAGAATGAGGGTTTAGCTGGTAGTGTGAACAGAGCCTTATATACTTGTTATATGATTGATTGTTACATTATTGTTATATGATTGTTACATTATTGTTATATGATTGTTACATTATTGTTATATGATTGTTACATCATTGTTATATGATTGATTGTAATATTATTGTTATATGTTTGTTACGTTATTGTTCTGTTTGTTACATTATTGTTCTATGTTTGTTACATTATTGTTCTATGTTTGTTACATTGTTGTTCTATGTTTGTTATATTGTTGTTCTATGTTTGTTACATTATTGTTCTGTTTGTTACAGTGTTGTTCTATGTTTGTTACATTATTGTTCTGTTTGTTACATTGTTGTTCTATGATTGTTACATTATTGTTCTGTTTGTTACATTATTGTTCTGTTTGTTACATTATTGTTATATGATTGTTACATTATTGTTATATGTTTGTTACATTATTGTTATATGATTGTTACATTATTGTTATATGTTTGTTACACTATTGTTATATGTTTGTTACATTATTGTTATATGTTTGTTAGGTTATTGTTCTGTTTGTTACATTATTGTTCTGTTTGTTACATTGTTGTTCTATGTTTGTTACATTGTTGTTCTATGTTTGTTACATTATTGTTATATGATTGTTACATTATTGTTATATGTTTGTTACGTTATTGTTGAAGTTTGTTACATGTTTGCTGTACGTTTCTTACAAACTTGCAATGAGAGGCAGCGGCTTCTTAAAGGGGTTGCCGCTGTCTTTAATTAATAAAGCTAACCTGACAAGCTCATGTGTTTCCACATATTAGTTACAGAAAGTTCTGTAGCCAAATATATATTTTCCGAATGTGAATGGATTTGTTCCTGCTTATGTGCATAGATTTCTGAAACTGCCATTCAGACAAATGGTTACAGAAAATTCTGCAAAAAAATACTCTTAATTGTATCCTTAAAAGTTTTGGCTTTTTGTGTAAAATCAGCATCACCCGTGTCTATGGGCTATGGCTATTCTGTAATGTCACTTTATGAATGAGCTGCAATACCAGTAATGGCCTTGGAGGAAGGTGGCGCTCTTTCTGAACCCTCTTTAATGCAAAACTGCATTGCTATGTATAGTCCCGGGAGATGTGTACTCGCACTTTTTTGTGAATTGTGAAAAATGCACTTATATTCCAAGATTGTGGCTTTTCCTAGTACACAGGGGATGTGCGCCCTCACACTGCTGTGCTCTTATATCTCTATATTGAGCAGTTTTATAGCTGTTTCCTTTGCTCTGAGTAGAGATGGTTTTGGTTAAGTACTCCAGCGGTCGGTCAGAGCAGGGAGCACAGCAGTGTGAGTGAATGCGACTATTGCACAGCTGTAATCCTGGAACAAAAAAGCATTTTTCACAGTCCTGCTGCTACTAACAACCTACACAAAGGTATGATCACACATCTTTCTAGGGACAATACCTAACACTGGCTGCAGAGAGCTAAGAACACAGTAGTGTGAGGATACATCCATAATGCACTTAGTGCAGCTACAATCCTGGAACATAACTGCATTTTTCACAGTCCTGCAGCTACTAACAACCTACACAAAAGTATGATCACACATCTTTCTAGGGACAATGCCTAACACTGGCTGCAGAGAGCTAAGAACACAGTAGTGTGAGGATACATCCATAATGCACTTAGAGCAGCTACAATCCTGGAACATAACTGCATTTTTCACAGTCCTGCTGCTACTAACAACCTACACAAAAGTATGATCACACATCTTTCTAGGGACAATACCTAACACTGACTGCAGAGAGCTAAGACCACAGTAGGGTGAGTATACATCCATAATGCATTTAGAGCAGCTACAATCCTGGAACATAAATGCATTTTTCACAGTCCTGCTGCTAACAGCATACACAAAAGTATGATTACACACCTCTCTAGAGACACTGCTTCCTATTTAAGGCGCTTTTAAACACTGTTATATGCCATCCATATTCTTCTGTGTGACTGCACAGCTCCTGTGTTATTTACTAACCTTCCTATGATAAGGTGCACCATATGGCGGCACACAGACTACCTACACTTTACATCCCATAGACGTAAAACTTCCTTCACTCTTATAAGTTCTACTCTATCAATTTGTCATAGGAAAGCCCTGCCTTGTAAATCCACTGATGGAAAAGTAGTCCCAGAACCCCCGGCTCCGATGAATCCATTATATGATATGTAGGAATTGATATAAAACACTACATAAAGGTCTCGCGCTGTTATGAGCAGCTCTACATAAAAGCAACTTATGACAAACTCGTCTCTGCTACATCTCTACACTACACACCAACATATATAACAAGGTGACAAATGTCTCCTCTATGTGAGTGTGTATGGGCCTATAACAAGTGCATCACCCCCCCCTCCTACTACAAGAGGACGGATCCATCATCTGATCCCGGCTCATTCCCATCCGCTCTCCTCCTGCTCCACCGTCTCTCCTCAATAGAGGGCGCCCTGGATCTCCAGAATTACTCTTTATTTTCTTTACTAAATCCTCATTCACCACATTTCTTTCTTCTCTTTTGTGGTAAGAACGACTCCTGTAATAAGTGGAATTGTAAGGAATGTGGCATTGAGTCTGACGCAGGGATCCGAGGCCTCCGAGTAGTCAGGACGATGAAGAATGGCCCCGGCTGTGTCAGTTGTCATAGAGCCGGTTAATGATGCCCATAGAGTGGGCCCGGGGTGACCACTAATGAAGGGGCCCGGCCGGAGCAAACCTCACAGGGAGGCGCTGAGGTGCTGCCGAGGCGCTGGGTTAGCAGCTCTTCCCGGATAATAATGCTCCGGTGTCTCCATGGCCTGCAGCGTCGCTGGTTTTTGGGCCGGACACTTTAATGATGGAGCACCTTGGGCTAAGGAAACAAATGACAGGTCGCACTTCCCCGACGCCAAAGACAAAACCTTTCCGACTCGTGATCAATTACCGGAGGAGTTTCCCACAACACGGAACGTTTCAGCCGCAGATAAGAAAAATGGATTCTCCTTCTCTCTTTCTAGGAAAGTTGGATAAAAACAATATGGCGGACACCGCAATCCCATGAGATGTCTCCCAGCGTCAGCCTTGCTCCCATATTGCTGCATAATTTGTGCTGAATCTTAAAGGGACTCTCCATGGGAATATAAAAAAAATCAAGCGTTCCACTCCAGATGGCCTCCCAATAATTCATAGTGTTTCTGTAGATAAAGGTTATATCCCTGGTCATGTGATGTCACACAGGTGCACGGCCCGTTATGTCCTTGATCATGTGATGTCACACAGGTGCACAGTTCGTTATATCCATGGTCATGTGATGTCACACAGGTGCACGGCCCGTTATATCCCTGGTCATGTGATGTCACACAGGTGCACGGCTCGTTATATCCTTAATCATGTGATGTCACACAGGTGCACAGCTCATTATATCCATGGTCATGTGATGTCACACAGTTGCTCGGCTCGTTAAATCCCAGGTCATGTGATGTCACACAGGTGCACAGCTCATTATATCCCTGGTCATGTGATGTCATAAAGTTGCAGTGCTCATTATATCCCTGGTCATGTGATGTCACACAGGTGCACAGCTATTATATCCCTGGTCATGTGATGTCACACAGGTGTACGGCTCGTTATATCCCTGGTGATGTGATATCACACAAGTGCACGGCTCATTATATCACTCGTCATGTGATGTCATACAGGTGCACGGCTCGTTATATCCCTGGTCATGTGATGTCACACAGGTGCATGGCTCGTTATTTCCCTGGTCATGTGATGTCATACAGGTGCACGGCTCATTATATCCCTGGTCATGTGATGTCACACAGGTGCACGGCTCATTATATCCCTGGTCATGTGATGTCATACAGGTGCACAGCTCATTATATCCCTGGTCATGTGATGTCACACAGGTGCACGGCTCGTTATATTCCTGGTCATGTGATGTCACACAGGTGCACGGCTCGTTATATTCCTGGCTTTATGTCCGTTCAGTGGACATGTTTGTTATCAGTAAACCATGAGATCACTAATCCTAAGGTGACCTCAGTGGCTTCCAGTCTGTTGAACTTAGAATCACCATAGATGAAGACCCCCTTTAATTCTAGGTTTAGCCCATCACTCTGTTCCTTCTTCTACTTCGCTTCTTTCCGAACTGGAGGTGGGAGGGTCACCAGGTCCACAGCAGCCAATCAGTGGCCACAGAGGTCACAAGTGCAAGGTCACTGCTTCTTATGTCTCTGTCTCACCTGGCACCACTGAGGTTTGTCCTTAGCTGCATCTGTCACTGGTGCTTTACCTCTCCTGATCCTGCCCAGACACGGGGGACAGGGATCACGGTGATGGAATGGAGCGCTGGATCTAGATGGTTACTCCTTATTCTGTCATCTACAGTTTCTCGGTCACTAATGATCGCTCTGATTGGCCATAAATACTATTTATAACATCTTTGTGGTAGAGGAACTCGTAGGGGGCCGCACATTACAAGACTGGGAAACCTCTAAATCACAAACTCAGGTGACCAATAAACTTCCGATGGTTTGCATTTTTTTGGGATTCTCCAAAAAATGCAGAGTTGCTGGAATGTTAAGATATTCGTCATCTTCGGGACTTTCAAACTTTTTGTAAAGCGTCCGCATGCTGCCCGTTGTGAGGTTATTTAGTGCAGCTGCCGTCTCCACTCAAAGGCAGGAAAATGAAGCGTTAAATCTGCCGCTGCGTTGCGGTTACGGCTCGGCTGCATATTTATGACCAAGCAAGTCCAAAGTAATGGTACAATAAAACAAACAAATATGCCCCAAATTAGAAAAATCCACACCAGGAGCCGTGTGTTCCTCTGACTTGGAATGGGGTCCCCCCGACCTATCAGGTTACCTCCCCGTTCAGTCTTGCCGTTCTTTGAACTGCTGACACCGAAACACTGTGCAGCCAGGCACGACAGCTGCTCGGCCGCGGCTAATACCAACACATGCTGCTTCCCTCCACTTCCAGGGAGTCAGATAATGAAAGATTCAAAAATAATATTTGTTTTGGCGGCACATGATTTGCAATGGAATAGATGCCCTTGACCAGGAAGAAAGTGAAGTCTACGAGGGGTCACTGGGAAAAAATAACAGAAAACAAGAACAATGTTGATAAATGTGGAGCTCGGGATCGTTTCTACTGAGTATTTGCTAATGATCCCAACATTTTTGAAAAGTTTTGCCATTATTTGCAACTTTTGAGTTAAAGGAAATTTACCACCAGGAAAAAGGATTGTAAACCAAGTACACTGACATACTGGTGTGTGCCCCCTCTGGCAGGGTCTTCTATTCTTGTAGCTTCGTATGCTTTAGTTTTTAAGAAAAAGATGTTTTAAAAATTATGCAGGTGAGCCTTCGGGGCTCCAAGCTCCATTGACATCTATAGAGTCAGGAGCCCCTAAGGGTCATTTGCATAATCCGTGAAACCTTTTTATTGTAAAAATAAGTTCTTAAGAAGCTAAAAGAAAAGCAGATCCTACCAGAAGGGGTACACACCAGTATGTCAGTGTGCTTGGTTTACAATCCTTCATCCTGGTGGTAGATTTCCCTTTAAGGTTTTTTTTCTTTTCAATGTCTTTTGTTACTGCTTTACTCTCCCCTGTCTATTATTGTTCATATGTCATGATGAAATGATTTGATACAAAGAAGAAGAATTTGTACCATGAAGTAAAGTGGAATCATCTGTTCAAAAAAGTTTCTTATGGTCCATACAGGCGGTCCCCTACTTAAGGACACCCAACTTACAGACGACCCCTAGTTAAAGACGGACCCCTCTGCCCCCTGTGACCTCTGGTGACCTCTCTGGATGTTACTATAGTCCCAGACTGCAATGATCAGCTGTAAGGTGTCTGTAATGAAGCTTTATTGATAATCCTTCGTTCAATTACAAAATTTTGAAACTCCAATTGCCACTGGGGCAAAAAAATAATTTTGTCTGGATCTACAATTCTAAAATACACAGTTTTGACTTACATACCAATTCAACTTAAGAACAAACTTATGGACCCTATCTTGTACGTAACCCGGGGACACTATTCATTGATTCAAAAAGTTGCACGTCAACCACAACCTCCTTGTCAACTTTTTGGTTGGGAAAATTGTACGGCAAGACGAGCCTCGTCACACAGTCATCAACGTGGTGGTTCCTTTGATTTAAAAAAAACAAAAACAAACTATACCTTGTGGTAGAACCTTCACTTTTTAAGGGGTTTACGATTTCAGAAAATGGATTGAGAAGGTGAACCCTGTCACATTTCAGGTAGTTGTACAAAAACGGGAACCCTCTCCCAGCTCCTTTGTTCCTGCGATTTCAAAAGGCTGCACAACAAAGCCAAGCTTGTCACACATCCTAGAACTTTTTGATTTTTAAGAATTCAAAAAGTTGAAAAGTTGTACGACAAGGTGAACCTTGTCACAGAACCAGGGACTTGTTTGTTCCTGTGATCTCGGATCGTTGTGTGAACCTTCTCCCAGCGTCTTCCAATGTGATTGTTCCTGCTACTTCAAAAGGTTCCGCTCCAGAGTGAAACGTGTCACAGATCATTTTAACTTTTTTGTTTTCTATGATTTCAAAAAGTTGGACTTGTGTCTTGTGATTTTTTTTTAATTTACTACTTGGGATTGTTGTACACAAAGTATGTTCAAGATATATCACATGGGCAGTGGATGATAAGGAATATTGTGACATCACATGGGCAGTGGATGATAAGGAATATTTATGACATCACATGGGCAGTGGATGATAAGGAATATTATGACATCACGTGGGCAGTGGATGATAAGGAATATTATGACATCACATGGGCAGTGGATGATAAGGCAATTATGAATCACATGGCAGTGGATGATAAGGAATATTATTACATCACCATGGCATGGATGATAAGGAATATGATGACTTGTGGGATGTGGGTATGAAGTATGTAGATATCACATCGGATGTTGGGTATATAATGTATAGAGGATATCACAGGATGTTGGTATAAATGTAATCGATATCACATGTGTGGATGTTGGGTATAGAAACGTATGGACATCACATGGGATGGTGATAATAGAACTTCTAATAGCATGGGGCCAATGGAATGATAAGGTTATTATGACATCACGAGGAGAAATATTAGGACATCAACATGGGGATGTTGTATAAGGTATATGACAGCACAGGGAGTGAAGCATAGACATACAATATGGGGATGTTTGGTATAGAACGTATAGGAACATCACATGGGATGTGGGTATTATATGTATAGGCCATCATCAGATGGGATGTGGGTATATAATGTATAGGATATCACATGGGATGTTGGGGTATAGAACGTAAGGACATCACATGGATGTTGGATATATAACGTATAGACATCACATGGATGTTGGGTATAGAAGTATAGGACATCACATGGAGTGTGGGTATAGAACGTATAGGCATCACAATGGGATGTTGGATATAAGTATAGTACAATCACATGGGATGTTTGGTATAGTAATTATAGGAAACAATCACATGGGATGTTGGGTATATAATGTATAGGACATCAATGGGATGTTGTTAATAAATGTATAGGATATCACATGGGATGTTGGGTATAGAACGTATAGGACATCACATGGGATGTTGGGTATATAATGTATAGGATATCACATGGGATGTTGGGTATATAATGTATAGGATATCACATGGATGTTGGGTATAAAAGTATATAACTCACATGGGATGTTGGGTAATAGAATGTATAGGAATCACATGGATGTTGGGTATATAATATAGGACTTACATGGGATGTTGGGTATAATAGTTATGACTCACATGGATGTTGGAGTATATAATGTAAGACATCACATGGGTTGTTGGTATATACGTATCGGATATCACATGGTGTTGGGTATATAATGTATAGGACATACATGGGATTTTTGGTGTATATAATGTATAGGACTTACACATGGGATGTTGGGTATATAATGTATAGGACATCACGATGGGATGGTTGGGTTAGATAATAATGTATAAGAGGATATCACATGGGATGTTGGGTATGGAATGTATAGGACCTCACATGGATGTTGGGTAATTATGTATAGGACATCACATGGGATGTTTGGGTATTATGGATAGCGACATTACATGGGATGTTGGGTATATAATGTATAGGATATCACATGGGATGTTGGGTATATAATGTATAGGATATCACATGGGATGTTGGGTATATAATGTATAAGATATCACATCGGATGTTGGGTATATAATGTATAGGATATCACATGGGATGTTGGGTATATAATGTATAGGATATCACATGGGATGTTGGGTATAATGTATAAGACATACATGGATGTTGGGTATATAATGTAATAGGACATCTACCTGGGATGTTGGTATATAATGTTAGGAATCACATGATGTTGGGTATATAATGTATAGACATTACACGGGATGTTGGGTATATAATGTATAGGACATCACATGGATGTTTGATATAATGTTATAGGATATCACATGGGATGTTGGGTATGAATGTATAGGATCACATGGGATGTTGGTATATAATGTATAGGACTTACATGGGATTTGGGGTATATAATGTATAGGATACTACATGGGATGGTTGGGTATATATGTATAGGATATCACTATGGGATGTTGGGTATATAATGTAGGATACAGACTGGATGTTGGTATATAATTAGATAATCACCATGGGATGTTGGGTATTAATTATAGGAATCCATGGATTTGGGTATAATGTATAGGAATTCACATGGGATTTGTTGGTATATAATGTATAGGATATCACATGGGATTGGGTATATAGTAGGATATCAATCGGATGTTGGGTATATATGGTATGACGATCACGGGATGTTGGGTATATAATGTATAGGACATCACATGGGATGTTGGGTAATATATGTATAGGATCATACAGTGGATGTTGGGTATATAATGTATATGAATCACACATCGGATATGTTTGGTATATAATGTATAGGACATTCACAGGGATGTTGGGTATATAATGTAAGGACATCAATGGGATGTTGGGTATATAATGTTATAGGAATCACATGGGATGTTGGGTATATATGTATAGGACATCACTGGGATGTTGGGTATATAAGTATAACCATCACCTGGGATGTTGGGTATAATGTATAGGAATCACATGGGATGTTGGGTATAGAATGTATAGGACACTCACATGGGATGTTGGGTATAAATGTATAGAAATCAACAGGGTATGTTGGTAATTATTTATAGGACATCACATGGGATGTTGGGTATAGAATTTATAGCATCACCTGATGTTGGGGTATATATGTATAGGACCATCATATGGGATGTTGGGTAGATAATGTATAGGACATCACATGGATTGTTGGTGTATAATGTATAGGAATCACATGGTGTTGGGTATATAATGTATATAGTAGGACATCACATGGATGTTTGGTATATATGTTTAGGATATCACATGGAATGTGGGTATATGAATGTTATAGACTCCATTACAAAACACGGATGTTGGTATATAATGTATAGGACATCACATGGTGTTGGGTATATAATGTATAGGATATCACATGGAATGTTGGTGGTATATAATGTATAGGATTCACACAATGATGTTGGGTATATAATGTATAGGACATACATGGATGTTGGGTATTATATGTATAGGATATCACATGGGATGTATGGGTATGTAATGTAATTATAGGACATCACATGGGATTTGGGTATATAATGTATAGGACATTTACATGGGATGTTGGGTATATAATGTATAGGAATATCACATGGGATGTTGGTATATTAATGTATAGGATATCACATGTGATGTTGGGTATATGGAAGTGTGGACATCACACTGATGTTTGGGTTATATGTAAGGACATCCTGGGATGTTGGGTATAATGTATAGGATATCACATGGGATGTTGGTATATAATGTATATGGACATCACAGTGGATGTTGGGTATATATGTATAGGACATCACATGGATGTTGGGTTGAATGTTAGTGACATCACATGATGGGGTATATATGTATAGGAACAGAGGGATGTGGGTATTAATGTATGACATCACATGGGATGTTGGGTATATAATGTATTAGGACTCACATGGGATGTTGGGTATAGATTATAGAACATCATGGATGTTGGTTATGGAATGTATGGACATCACTATGTTGGGTATATATGTATAGGACATCACATGGGATGTTGGGTATATAATGTATAGGACTCACATGGGATGTTGGGTATAGAATATATAGGACATCACATGGGATGTTGGGTATGGAATGTATAGGACATCACATGGGATGTTGGGTATATAATGTATAGGACATCACATGGGATGTTGGGTATATAATGTATAGGACATCACATGGATGTTGGGTATGGAATGTATAGGACATCACATGGATGTTGGGTATATAATGTATAGGACATCACATGGATTTGGGTATATAATGTATAGGACATCACTGGGATTGGTTTGGTATGAATGTTGGACATCACATGGGATGTTGGGTATGAATGTATAGGACATCACATGGGAATTTTGGATATATAATTAGAGGACATTACATGGGATGTTGGGTATATAATGTATAGGATATCACATGGGATGTTGGGTATATAATGTATAGGATATCACATGGGATGTTGGGTATGGAATGTATAGGACATCACATGGGATGTTGGGTATAGAATTTATAGGACATTACATGGGATGTTGGGTATATAATGTATAGGATATCACATGGGATGTTGGGTATATAATGTATAGGACATCACATGGGATTTGGGTATATAATGTATAGGACATCACTGGGATGTTGGTATAAATGTATAGGACATCACATGGATGTTGGGTATATAATGTATAGACATACATATCGGATGTTGGGTTAATATTAATAGGACATTACACGGGATGTTGGGTATATAATGTATAGGACATCACATGGGATGTTGGGTATATAATGTATAGGACATCACATGGGATGTTGGGTATAGAATGTATAGAACATCACATGGGATGTTGGGTATGGAATGTATAGGACATCACATGGGATGTTGGGTATAATGTATAGGACATCCATGGGATGTTGGGTAATAATGTATAGGACATCACATGGATGTTGGTATAGAATGTATAGGACATCACATGGGATGTTGGGTATGGAATGTATAGGACATCACATGGGATGTTGGGTATATAATGTATAGGACATCACATGGGATGTTGGGTATAATGTATAGGACATCACATGGGATGTTGGGTATGGAATGTATAGGACATCACATGGGATGTTGGGTATAGAATGTATAGGACATCACATGGGATGTTGGGTATGAAATGTATAGGACATCACATGGGATGTTGGGTATGGAATGTATAGGACATCAACTCTGGATTTGGGTATAAATGTATAGGACATCACATTGGATGTTGGATATAGATATATAGGACTCACATGGTGTTGTTGGGTATGATGTATAGGACAATCACATGGGATGTTGGGTATAAATGTATAGGACTCACATGGGATGTTGGTATATAATTTAGGACATCACATGGGATGTTGGGTATGAATGTATAGACACACATGGGATGTTGGGTATATAATGTATAGGACATTACATGGGATGTTGGGTATATAATGTATAGGACATCACATGGGATGTTGGGTATATAATGTATAGGATATCACATGGGATGTTGGGTATGGAATGTATAGGACATCACATGGGATGTTGGGTATAGAATGTATAGGACATCACATGGGAAAGGACATTTACATTGTGTTGGTCACCAATCTATCTTCCAGGTAATGTATAGGTGATGATGAAATATATATTTCCTTCCACAAATACATTTTATAGTTTCCATTTATATTTATACTTCTTGTAATTTGAACAGTTTTTGTCTTCAGATCTTGGTCTCATTGGTGAATTGTTTGTAACCTCTATAGGTGCTGGGGAATGAGTGCACTGCCCTTGCAGACGCCATGATGTACCCTATGACGGTACGTTGTGTCCCGAAGGCTTCCATATGTATCACGGCTCTAGTAAACTTCGGTATTTTACCTATGGGATAAGTGTGAGGCACCCTGCAAGCTCTGACCGTCCTGGCGCCATCCCCCTATGGAGTGGCGCATATATGTATAAATATTTCAATTACTCGGCATATGTCACCGCTAGGCCAGGTGAAGGGAAGGCTGCTGCATATGCTCGCAGCAGAAATCCATAGAAGGTGATGTGTGATAAGTTCCCGCGCTGTAAGATTTATATCCCAGAGTAATTGCCTGTAAGAATCATACAGGAATATTAAAATCCTCCAAGAATTACACGCATGGATTTAGCTGTAATTCCTCCCAGATCCTCACATAAAATCCACTTGCATTGGCAAAGCCTCTCGGTATTGTCCCGGGTGTCAGTCACTCTCCTCTATCTGCAGATATTAGACCCTCCATCGCCGCCCCCATTAACGCCGATAGGAACATCGCAGCGCCATTGATGTGCAGATTGGTCAGACACGTTTTATAGCTGGTGCAGGGTCCAGGTGCTATTTTGGGCGCTGGTAGCACCGCGCACAGAAGATAGAAGCGCACAGAATTCCCAGCATGAAATGTGGTCCTTACCCTGCTCTGCTCTCCAGATGACCCCCAACTCATGCCGGAGCGGGGAAACAACGTGTCAAGCTCCTACCTCTCCCGGCCATTGTCCTCTACCGGTTCAGGCCACAGAGGAGCTAAATGAGGAAAACCGGGTTTATGGGCTCGGCAGGATCTTTTTTTGTGTAAAATCTTTTTGGTCCAATGTCTTAGAAGTGTAATAAAAGATGATTTTCATTGCTACTTCAAAGCTGTAAGTTTGCTGCTGTTATATATCGTAATTGTAAACTCAGTGATGCCCCCAGTAGTCACAGCGCCTGCCCCCAGTAGCCAGTAGTCACATTGTTTACCCCCGTAGTCACAGTGCCTACCCCCGTAGTCACAGCCGCTGTCCCAGGGAGCTAATAGTCACAGTGATGCCCTCAGTAGCCAGTGAGAATAGCACTTGCCTCCAGTAGGCACAACACTTGCCACCAGTACTCACAGTGACGCCCCACTAGTTACAGTGATCGCCCAGTAGTCACAGAAACGCCACTAGTAGTTACAGTGATCCCCCAGTAGTCAGAGAAATGCTGCTATAAGTTACAGTGATGCTCCAATAGTCACAGAAATGCATCCAGTAGTTACAATGATGCCCCCAATAGTCACAGAAATGCCACCAGTAGTTACAGTGATGCCCTCAATAGTCACAGAAATGCCACCAGTAGTTACAGTGATGCCCCCAGTAGCCAGTGGTTGTAGTGAGGCTCCCAGTAGTGACAGTGATGCCCCTAGTAACGAGTAGTCACAGTGATGCCCCCAGTAGCCAATAGTCTCGTTGATACCCCCATTATCCAGCAGTTTCGATGATTCCTCCCGTACACAGGAATGCCCCTAGTAGCATATGTAAAAAATAAAACATACACACCTTGTTCTGTGCATTATCTCTGCTTCGCTGCCTTCTTTGCTCCGATGCTGGTGCAGTGACGTTTGATAACATGCACCCGCCAGCGGATGGTCATCCCTGGCCAATCAAAATCCATCAGGATAAACCAGGGACATTGCTCATAAGACATTGCTCATAGATCCAGGCACCGGGACCGTGTTATCTCCTTATATTTGTTATGCATGGCCTCCTTCCTTCTAAAATATTTTTTTTAGAATTGTGATAATGAGACAGAAGGGCTCTGGGGAGAATTACCATAACCCCTCTGTGCTAAAGCTTCACAGGCTGTTACACTGCGTGGAAGCACATTTCTCTCCCCTGCTCCTGCACAGTGTAATAGCCTGTGAAGCTGCAGAGCGGTTCTGGTAATGCCCCGGGAGTGTCTCTGGTTTATTTGATTCATTTGAATTTATTTGATGTGTGTCATTCTTTATGGCCAATGAATAAGAGGTGCAAACAGATTGTGTGTTGATTTGCATCCGTTTTCAGTGTAGAAACTCATGTGTGACTGGAGGTGAAGGTCCATTTTGAAATCATATTGAACGGTTAAGCTTTTCATAAATCATAAGAGCAGTGTGTGTCCAGGAGAAGCGCCTCTGGATATGATATCATCTACAATCTTGTGTTTCCAGCACCCTTTCCTCTCTGCAGTCTGTATCACATAGTTTGTCCTCTATGAGCTCCTGTCACTCACTCCTCCCCCCTCCCCTCTCCTTGGGCTGCTATGTAATCTGAGGTATTGCTATCAAGATGGAATTCAGCTGAGATTTCAGAGCTGGGAGGGAGGATGCGTCTACACACTTTACAGCTTTACAGTCTACAGCTTTTCAGATGCAGTATTTGAAGATAATTGCAGGTGTGGATCATAATGGGTTAAAACATATCATTGAGAAACACTGCAAATCATCTGCAGAAAACTGCATCTGAAAAACTGAAAATGTGAACGCACCCTCCGGATGATATAAAGCTGGAGGAGCTGAACAGATTGTACATAGTGTCCCATCTACAGGCAGCATGTTATAGAGCAGGAGGAGCTGAGCAGATTGTACGCAGTGTCCTATCTGCTGGCAGCATGTTATAGAGCGTGAGGAGATCGCAGATTGCACTTAGTGTCCTATCTGCAGGCATGCATGTTAGAGCAGGAGAGCTGAGCGATTGTACGCAGTGTCCTATCTGCAGGCAGCATGTTATAGAGCAGGAGGAGCTGAGGCAGATATGTACATAGTGTCCTATCTGCAACAGCATGTTATAGAGCAGAGGACTGAGCAGATTGTACATAGTGTTTATCTACAGGCAGCATGTTATAGAGCAGGAGGAGCTGAGCAGATTGTACATAGTGTCCCCATCTACAGGCAGCATGTTTAGAGCGGAGGAGCTGAGCACAGATTGTACATAGTGTCCTGTCTGCAGGCAGCATGTTTTAGAGCAGAGAGGCTGAGCAGATTGTACATAGTGTCCCATCTACAGGCAGTCAGTTATAGAGCAGGAGGAGCTGAGCAGATTGTACATACGAGTCCCATCTCAGGCAGCATGTTATAGAGCAGGAGAGCTGAGCAAGTTGTACATAGTGTCCTATCTGCAGGCAGCATGTTATATGAGCAGGAGGAGCTGAGCAATGTAACGTATGTCCTATCTGCAGCAGCATGTTATAGAGCAGAAGGAGCTGACACATTGTACATGTGTCTATCTGCAGGCGCATGTTATAGAGCAGGAGGAGCTGAATAGATTGTGTACTAATTGTTTCTGCATCAGCATGCTTAAGCAGGAGGAGCTGAATAATTGTACATAGTTCCTATCTGCAGGCAGCATGTTATAGAGCAGAGGAGCTGAGCAGTATTGTACATAGTGTCCTATCTGCAGGCAGCAGTTATAGAGCAGGGGCGTGAGCAGATTGTACATAGTGTTTCTATCTGCGGGCAGCATGTATAGATCAGGAGACTAGCAGAATTGTAACATGTGTCCCATCTACAGGCAGCATGTTAATAGAGCAGGAGGAGCTGAGCAATTGTACATAGTGTCCCATCTACAGGCAGCATGTTATAGAGCAGGAGGAGCTGAGCATTGTATAGTGGTCCTGTCTGCAGGCAGCATGTTTTAGAGCAGGAGGAGCTGGCAGATTGTACATAGTGTCCCATCTACAGGCAGCATGTTATAGAGCAGGAGGACTGTAGCAGATTGTACATAAGTCCCATCTACAGCAGCATGTTATGAGGAGGGGACTGAGCAGATTGTACATAGTGTCCTATCGCAGGCAGCATGTTATAAGGCGGAGGAGCTGAGCAGATTTGTACATAGTGTCCTATCTGCAGGCAGCTGTTATAGAGGCAAAGGAGCGAAACACTGTACATAGTGTGTCCGTTCTGCAGCAGCATGTTATAGAGCATAGGAGCTGAGAAGATTGTACATAGTGTCCATCTGCAGGCAGCATGTTATAGAGCAGGATGAGCTGAACAGATTGTCATAATGTTGTTCTGCATGCAGCATGCTTATAGAGCGAGGAGCTGAATTATATGTGTGTATGTGTGTATGATGTATACACTCAACCGCCACTTTATTAGTACACCTGTCCAACGCTCGTTAGCACTTAATTTCTAATCAGCCAATCACATGGCGGCAACTCAGTGTATTAGCATTAGAACATGGTCAAGACAATCTCCTGCAGTTCTCTCCCGAGCATCGTACGGGGAAGAAAGGTGATTTGGGGCTTTGAACGGGGCATGGTTGTGGTGCCAGAAGGGCTGGTCTGAGTATTTCAGAAACTGCTGATTCTACGGGGATTTTCACGCACACACCATCTCTCGGTTTTAACACGAGAATGGTCCGAAAAGAAAAAACATCCGTGAGCGGCAGTTCTGTGGGCGAAATGCCTTGTTGATGCCAGAGGTCAGAGGAGAATGGGCAGACTGGTTCAGCTGAGATAAAGCAACAGTGACCAAATCGCCACCCGTTCAACCAAGTAGGCAGAAGAGCATCTCTGAACGCACAGTACGTCGAACTTTGAGGCAATGGGCTACAGCAGCAAGAAACCACACCGTGTGCCACTCCCTTTCAGCTAAGACCAGGAAACTGAGTGCTACAATTTTGCACAAGCTCATCGAAATTGACAGTATAAGATTGGAAAACGTTGCCTGGTCTGATGAGTCTCGATTTCTGCTGCGACATTCGGATGTAGGGTCAGAATTTGGCGTCAACAACATGAAAGCATGGATCCATCCTGCCTTGGTATTCACGGGTCAGGCTGGTGGTGGTGTGTCATGGATCCATCCTGCCTTGGTATCAGCGCTCAGGCTGGTGGTGGTGGTGTCATGGATCCATCCTGCCTTGTATCAGCGGCTCAGGCTGGTGGTGGTGGTGTCATGGATCCATCCCCTGGCCTTGTATCAGGCTGTGCAGGTGGTGGGGTGGTGGTGTCCATGGATCCATCTGCCTTGTACAGCGGGTCAGGCTGGTGTGGTGGTGTCGACCCCACCCCCCCCCTCATGGATCCATCCTGCCTTGTATCAGCGAGGTCAGCTGGTGGTGGTGGTGTCATGGATCCATCCTGCCTTGTATCAGCGGCTCAGCTGGTGGTTGTTGTCATGGATCCATCCTGCCTTGATCACGTCGCTCATCTGGTGGTGGTGGTGTCATGGATCCATCCTGCCTTGTATCAGCGGCTCAGGCTGGTGGTGGGTGGTGTCATGGATCCATCCTGCCTTGTATCAGCGGCTCAGGCTGGGGTGGTGGTGTCCGTGCCATCCTGCCTTGTATCATCGGCATGCAGCGCTGTGGTGGTGTGGTGGTGGTCATGGTGTCTTGGGCCCCTTGGTAACGCCACAGCCACCTGAGTATTGTTTCGACCATGTCCTACCTTTATGAGCACATGTACCCTGTAAACATCTCTATGGCTACTTTCAGCAGGATATGCGCAGGTCATAAAGCTGGAATCATCTCAGACTGGTTCTTTGAACATGACAATGAGGTCACTGGACACAAATGGCCTCCACAGTCACCAGATCTCAATCCAATAGAGCATCTTGGGATGTGTGGAACGGGAATTCGCCATGGATGTGCAGCCGACAAACTGCGGCAACTGTTGTGATGCATCATGTCAATATGGACCAAAATCTCTGAGGCTTCCAGCACCTTGTTCATCTATGCCACGAAGAAATTGAGCAGTTTCCTGAAGGCAAAAGGGGGTCCAACCCGTTACTAGCATGTGGTACCTAATAAAGTGGCCGCTGATGTATATATATATATTATATTATATATACTATATATATATATATTGTGTATGTGAGTGTGTGTGTTCTTCTCTCTCTTCGTCTTCGTGCTGTGGTGGTGTGTCTCTCTCTCTCTATCTCATCTCCTGTTATGTGCGTGTGTGTGTGTGTGTCTCTCCTCTATTCTGTGGCGTGTGTGTTGTCTCTCTCTCTCTCATCTGTGTGGTCTGTCTGTGCGGTGTGTGTGTGTGTCGTCGTCTTCCTCTCTCTCTATCGTGTCTGTGCGTTGTGGTGTCTCGTCCCTCTTCTCTCTGTCTGTTGCGTGTGTGTGTGTCTATCTCTTCTCTCTCTCTCTTCATCTCTCTGTCCTGTGTGTGTGTGTGTTATATCCTCTCTCCTCCTCTATCTCTGTTGTGTGTGTCTCTCTCTCTCTCTCATCTCTCCTTTCTCGCTCTCTCTGTGTGTGTGTGTCTCGGTTTCTGTCTGTGTGTGGTCTCTCTGTGTGTGTGTGTCTTTGTCGTCTCGTCGTGTGTGTTCTTCTTGTGTGTGTAGGTCTCTCTCCTGTTTCTAGTGTGGTGTGTGTGTGTGTGTCTCTGTTGTGTGTTGTGTCTGTCTCTCTGTGTTGTGCCTGTGTGGTCTGTGTGTGTGTCTCTCTCTCTGTGTGTGTGTTGGGTCGTGTTGTGTGTCTCTCTGTGTGTGTGTTCCTCCTGGTCGTCGTGGTTTCTCTCTCTGTGTGTGTGTGTGTGTGTCTCTCTCTCTCTGTGTGTGTGTGTGTGTCTCTCTCTGTGTGTGTGTGTGTGTGTGTCCTCTCTGTGTGTGTGTCTGTGTCTCTCGTGTGGGTCCTGTTAGGGTCTCCTCTGTGGTCGGTCCGTCTCCTCCGTGTGTCTGTTGTGTTGTGTGTCTCTATCATGTGTGTGTGTGTGTGTTCGTGTCTTCTCTCCTGATCCCTTGTGTGTGTGTGTGTCCCTCTCTGTTTGTGTGTGTGCTCCTCTCTCTCTCATCTCCTCTGTATGTGTGGTGTGTGTGTCCCGCTCTCTCATCTCTCTCTCCTGTGTCTTCTGCTCTCTCCTCACCTCTCTGTCTGGGTGTGTGTGTGGTGTCTCCCTTTGTGTGTGTGTCCTCTCTTCGTGGGGGTCGTTTTGGTGTGTCGCTGTGTGTGTCTCTCCGTGTGGAGTGTGTCTCCTGCCCTCTGCTGTGTCTGTCCTCAGTGTGTTGCGTGTGTTGGTCTCTCTCTTGTGTGTCGTGTGTGGTGTGTTTTCTTCTTCTATTTCGTGTTTGTGTGTGTTTCGTCCTCTCTCTCTCTCTCATCTCTCTTGTGTGTGTGTCTCCTCTCTCTCTATCCTCTGTCTCTCTCTCTCTCTGCTTTGTGTGGGTCCCTTCTCTCTCTGCTCTCTCCCTTGTGTGTGTGTGCTGTCCTCTCCTCTCTCTCTACTGTGTGTTCCTTGTGCTGGTCGTGTTCGTGTGGCTTTCGTTGTGTTGTCTCTGCTCTGGCTCTGTCTCTCGCTTCTGTGTGTGTGTCCCTTTCCTGTGGTGGTGTGTGTGTCTCCATATCATTGTGTGTGTGTGCTTCTCTCTCTCTGTGTGTGTGTTGGGTTCTCTCTCTCTGTGTTGTCGGTGTGTGTGGTGTCTCTCTGCTGTGTGTGTTTGTGTGTGTGGGGATAAGGGGGGTGTGGAGAAGCTGTGTCTATGATGGGTCGGGATGTGTTTTTCCTTCTCGGGTCCTGGGTTATGGGTTTTGGCGTGCTAGCCGCTGTTTTCCCCTCACTGGCATCCTGGCGCATGTTGCGGCGTTTGTCGCCGTCTTCCCACTACTCTCCATACTCTTCCTTTAAGGACCATTGGGTTTGAGGTGAACCTCTGCGGCGCTGATCCGACAGCCCCCCTGCTCGGTGTGAAGTATATGTTTAGGTGGGCAATTACGATGGAAAAAGAGCCGAGCTGAAGAGAAACTGCATGGTACGTGAGTAACGTCTTAAGTGCATGTCAGGGCACAATCCCAAAGCTTTGGGTGTGACCACAGTGGTTCCCCAGCTGCAGTACGATGGGGGGCCTGGGGCTCCATCAACCCTCAGCTCCGGCAGACGGGGGCTAGCTATTAGGTTAAGGATGCATGAAAGCATGAAATGGTAAGTCCGTTAGGGGAGTGGAAATGAACATTAGCGGAGCCTACAAGTGCTGGCTTGAATTGATGATGGGAATGGGAATGAGCCTTTAAAGTTTCTCCATATAATGTAACTTTTGTTTTTTTGTGCAATGACAAAAAAAAGCGACCAAAAAAACAACCACAAAAACCTCCGGGACAGTACATGAGATTAAGCCCCTACATGATCCATC
Organism: Engystomops pustulosus; assembly: GCA_019512145.1. Lineage (NCBI taxonomy): Eukaryota > Metazoa > Chordata > Amphibia > Anura > Leptodactylidae > Engystomops > Engystomops pustulosus. The sequence goes on from CM033651.1 coordinate 4,215,565, forward strand.
ATGGCGAGCGCATTAACCTCTTCAGCTCCTCCACTGTATAAATATTCGAATCCGCATTTAGTCCTAGAAAACTTTAAAAACCTAAAAACCATAATAACTGTTAGAAGGAAGAGGTTTATAAAAACATCTGGGTCCTAGTATATGTTTCTTTCCACGAATTTCACACTCGATTAAATTTCGCTGCCCTTGTGGACGGCTTCCCAGTGTGGTCAGAAAGTGATGTGTGAAGTTAACTGGCGAGTACAGTTACCCCCGTGGTGTCAGCGGAGCGCACGAGGGCCCTTAAGGTTGCAGCTCTCTACTGTAATGTATCAATCGCATCTGCAGCCGAGGTTATTGGGATTTAAAAATGTGATGTTCTGGCTGTTTGAAACCCCATCCATGGTTTACATGTAATTGTTCCTGGAGAGATCCGTTGTGTTTGTTAGTAGCAGCAGATGTTTATATGTACATATCTTACACAATCCTTGTAGTATGCCCAAGTATCAACTGGGGTTTTGGTGGCTCACACTGCTCCTGTGCTCCGTGCAGGCATTGTTAGTAAATTGTCCCTGGAGATATAGCAAGGAATCTGTGCTACTCTTGTGACATCATTCGAAATCTGTTTTCTAAAGATACAGGCACAATTGATTTTCCAATGGGAGAAATTTTGTTGGCATGGGCCCCAAATCACCCCCATTACGTTCTCTATATTTTGCCACCCCCCCCCGCTCAGGGCCTTCGTATATCTGGCCGCCTGAGGCAGGATTCTCATCTCTAATCCTAGAAGGTGCAGGCCCTGCCTGGTTTATCATGAAGGATTCTTTTAGCAAAATTTCCTTTAATGTATACAAGGATTTTGAAAAGTTTCAAGACTGTTTCGGGCATGGGGTTTGGTGCAATAGTATACAACACAAGCTCAATCTCAGACTTGTGTGTTTTACTCATTTTCCAACCACCAGACTGCTTAATGTCAGGCCCCAAACTAACACCTACACTTTAAGACTGGGCCATACCCAAAATTGGCAAATTTTTGACAATTGGCAATGATCTGATGGATGACTGGATGATCTAGTTGACGACCGATTGGCTACATTCTAGGCAGTCACAATATTAATAATAATGATAATGATTGTTGTGGAGAAAATCGGGCAAGCACCTTTGATTAGGGCTCATATCCCACCTCACGTCCCAGACCCCACATGACCCCCTTCAATGTATAGGTGGTCCCATGATAAAGAAGGGAAAGCTGGTGACTTCTTCTTGGTTATGAATTCTTATGTTATTCCTTGTAAAGGCCCCCACATGGTGTAGAGGTTAGCCGAGCCGGCGATCCAGGGGACCCCGATCACACAGATCTGTAGTGAAGCCTCATGTCTCTCGGTATCCCCCAGGCCGCCGGAGCATATTGAGATGAACAATCTGAAGTACAGGACCTGCTAGATGTGGTGGCAGAGGCAGCCATGCATGTCAGGAGGACCTCGCGCTGCCGGCTCTGTCATGGATGCACAAGGCCAGTTTTTATAGATTAATTCCTAGAAATCTTTCTCGCTGACAGCGCCCTTGTTTCAGTATCGATCACTCGCGCTGCACCTCATCTCTGGTTTTCATAGCGTTACGCTTTTTATGTTACAAGTTAAGATTCATTAGAGGCTGTAGATCAAGAATAAACAATTACATTGTAGATATGTGCAGAGGCCTTGTCTTTTTGACAGGGCTGTGGGGGAGACATGTCACGGTGTATTGTATATGGCAAGTATCTGCTCTGTGCTCCCGGGTTACACAAGATGTTTCTATTTATAAAATATTCTGCGTCTGTAAACAAACAAAAAAAACAACTAAACAGTAAAAAAAAAACACAAACATAAAATATACATTGAAAAGTCAACAAAAATAATTGTCCAGTACATCCTTAAACAACATGGATATAGGCTTACAAACTATTGGAAAGGGGTGTATTTGGGTTCATGCCACTCCTGTGCATCCTCTGGTACTGCATTCTCAGATTTGTGGTGACATATCTTGTGGTGTGACTACCTCAAAACTCTGGAAAACCATGTGACAGCAGGAGTTACAAAATAACATGTTTTCACTGTATAAGCTCAAGTATAAGCTTAGCCGAATATAAGCCGAGGTATGTTATTTACCAAAACGGAAAACTTATTGACTCAAGTGTATTCCTAGGGAGGGAAATACATTGGACACAGCCTCCCCTCACTAATGAAATGCCCAGCAGCCTCCCCTCACTAATGAAATGCCCAGCAGCCTCCCCTCACTAATGAAATGCCCAGCAGCCTCCCCCACTAATAAAATACCCAGCAGCCTCCTCCACAAATGAAATGCCCAGCAGCCTCCCCTCACTGATAAAATGCCCAGCGGCCTCCCCCACTAATGAAATGCCAAGCAGCCTCCCCCACTAATGAAATGCCCAGCAGCCTTCCCTCACTAATTAATTGCCCAGCAGCCTCCCCCACTAATAAAATACCCATCAGCCTCCCCCACTAATGAAATGCACAGCAGCCTCCCCTCACTAATGAAATGCCCATCAGCCTCCCTTACTAATGAAATGCCCAGCAGCCTCCCCCACTAATGAAATGCCCAGCTACCTCCGCTCACTAATAAAATGCCCAGCAACCTTCCCCACTAATGAAATGCCCAGCAGCCTCTCCCCACTAATGAAATGCCCAGGTACCTCCCCTCACTAATGAAATGCCTAGCTACCTCCCCTCACTAATGAAATGCCCATGCCCCCCCCCACTAATGAAATGCCCAGCAGCCTCTCCCACTGATAAAATGCCCAACAGCCTCCCTTACTAATGAAATGTCTAGCTACCTCCCCTCACTAATGAAATGCCTAGCTACCTCCCCTCACTAATGAAATGCCCATGCCCCCCCCACTTGAATCCCAGCAGCCTCTCCCACTGATAAAATCCCAGCAGCTCCCCTCACAGATGAAATGCCCAGCAAGCCCCTTTTTATAACTATAATTACTTCGTTCTTACCTTCCGGCTCTCCGCTTCTCTCTCTCGGTACTGTCTGATCCTGGGAAAGATTCTCCAGTTTTCCCGATGGAGACTATAATAAACGTGGTTGACCAAACGTTCACTCCCCTGCCCACCCATTGCCCACCTGTTTACGGCTCCGAAACTTTCAAAGTTAAGGCAGTCCCCGACTTAAGGAGACCCAACTTACAGACAACCCCTAGTTACAGATGGACCTCTCTGCCCCTTGTGACCTCTGGTGACCTCTCTGCCCCCTGTGACCTTCTTGTGAAGTCTCTGAATTCTTACTACGATTCCCAGGCTGCAAGATCACTTAGGTGTCTGTAATGAATCTTTTATTGATACTCTTGTTCCCATTACAAGCACAAGATTTTGAAATCAAATTGTCATTGGGGGCAACAAAAAAATTACAATTGTAAAATATACCAGTTCCGATTTACATACGAATTCAACTTAAGAACAAACCCAAAGAACCGATCCTGTACATTATCCGGGGACTGCCTGTAGTGTGCGGGTCGGAGAATGGCTGGGATGGGGAGAAAACTGCTGGAGAATGGATCCTCCCCTCTGACTCCAGACCAGACTTTCCAACTTGTCCTCATCTCCTAGTGTCCCCTCCACTTCTTGTGGTTTTGCTGGTTTTGCGGTGTATTCGCAGATAAATATGTTGATTTTTATAATAACTTGTATATTTCTTGATACTGTATTAAGATTTTATACAAATGTTGTTGTTTCGCATTATTACAATGGCAGCTATGACATCACATGGGCAGTGGATGATAAGGAATATTATGACATCACGTGGGCAGTGGATGATAAGGAATATTATGACATCACATGGGCAGTGGACCCCCCCCACTAATGAAATGCCCAGCAGCCTCTCCCACTGATAAAATGCCCAGCAGCCTCCCCTCACAGATGAAATGCCCAGCAGCCCCATGTTATAAATAGAATTAACTTCGTTCTTACCTCCGGCGCTCCTCTTCTCTCTCTCGGTACTGTCTGATCTGGGAAAGATTATCCAGTTTTCCTGATGGAGACTATAATAAACGTGGTTGACCAAACGTTCACTCCCCTGCCCACCCATTGCCCACCTGTTTACGGCTCCGAAACTTTCACGCCTGACCGCCATCTTTCGCCATCGTCGGCGCTCGCCCATCTCGGCAGCTCGCCATCGTGGCAGCTCGCCCAGCTCATCAGCCCATCGTCTTCATCACGCCCATCGTCTGCATCTCGCCCATCGTCTGCAGCTCGCCCATCTGCCTCACTCTCTGCAGCCCCTCGTCTCAACTCGCCCACGTCTGCATTCGCCCATCGCTGCAGCTCGCCCATCGTCTGCGTCCGCCCTGTCTGCAATCGTCTGCCCACATCTGCATCCGCCCATCGACTCATCACGCCCATCGCCATCTCGCCCTCGCCTCATCACGCATCGCCTGCATCTCGCCCACCCTGCATCTCGGCCACCGTCTGCAGCTCGCCCATCGTCTGCAGCTCGCCCATCATCTGCAGCTCGCCCATCATCTGCAGCTCGCCCATCATCTGCAGCTCGCCATTCACCTGCAGCTCGCCCATCATCTGCAGCTCGCCCATCATCTGCAGCTCGCCCATCATCTGCAGCTCGCCCATCATCTGCATCACGCCCATCATCGGCAGCTCGCCCATCATCTGCAGCTCGCCCATCACCTGCAGCTCGCCAATCATCGGCAGCTCGCCCATAATATTGCAGCTCGCTTCTTGGGAAGCACTGGTTTTATTGCAGTAGTATCTGCCGATTATTTACCAGTGCCTTCAAGAAGAGTTTTTTTTAACTCTCTCAATGACTAGTTTAATTTTGCAGTTAAAGGGGTTCTCTCCTTTATTAGAGGAAAAGCCAAGTAGATGATGCTGTTACACTTCTTAGATTCTATTGATGGCCTTCTACACTCTGTATCTTTCGGGCCTCCGTTGCTAGGATGGCAATGGTTTAGGAAGGCGTCTCTGGGGGTGTCCATACAGCTGTTCAATTATAGGAATGTATCAGTGGTAAAACATATGGAATATTTTCCTTTTTTGGCGGGGAAATTGAAAAGAA
>CM033651.1:4220953-4374669 GCA_019512145.1 Engystomops pustulosus
GCTGCCATTGTAATAATGCGAAACAAAAACATTTGTAAAATCTTAATACAGTTATCAAGAAATATACAAGTTATTATAAAAATCAACATATTTATCTGCGAATGCACCGCAAAACCACAAGAAGTGGAGGGGACACTAGGAGATGAGGACAAGATGGAAAGTCTGGTCTGGAGTCAGAGGGGAGGATCCATTCTCCACCAGTTTTCTCCCCATCCCAGGCCATTCTCCGACCCGCACACTACAGGCAGTCCCTGGATAATGTACAGGATCGGTTCTTTGGGTTTGTTCTTAAGTTGAATTTGTATGTAAATCGGAACTGGTATATTTTACAATTGTAATTTTTTTGTTGCCCCCAATGACAATTTGATTTCAAAATCTTGTGCTTGTAATGGGAACAAGAGTATCAATAAAAGATTCATTACAGACACCTAAGTGATCTTGCAGCCTGGGAATCGTAGTAAGAATTCAGAGACTTCACAAGAAGGTCACAGGGGGACAAAGGAGGTCACCGAGGTCACAGGGGGCAGAGAGTCCATCTGTAACTAGGGGTGGGCGTAAGTTGGGTCTCCTTAAGTCGGGGAATGCCTTAACTTTGTGTGCTTTAATCTGCGCCATAAGTGATTGTTACCGGAGCGGTTACACATCGCATCGCTCGCGAGTAGAGAAAAGCGTCATTTGCAGGCTTGAAGATTTTCCAAATGTTTGGCCCATTTAATGCTCCACAAAGATAAGTTAAAATATTCTTCAGACGTCCTTATCCGCACCCGAGCAGCAGAAAACACGGGCGTTTGTGCGCAGTTGTATATTACTTTATTTCCATAGATTAGTGGACCAAAAAAAATCAATCTAGCTTGTATGAATGAGCGCGGGCCTGTGAAGCCTGGGACGCGCCATTCATTTCAGGAGCTTTTTGCGGGCCTGTGAAGCCTGGGACGCGCCATTCATTTCAGGAGCTTTTTCCTTCTTCTCTCTTCCCCTTCAATCAGGGATCTCCCTCTGTGTGGTTAAATAAGTATCGCATATTTAAGCTGGCACTTGCTCTCGGATGTTGTAAGACAAAGAGCACATAAAATAGATCCCCGCTGTTCTGTTCTACAAGACGTTGAGGGACCCTTCGGCATGGAAGACATTAATGCGCGATATAGGAGAAAACAATACCTCGTTATATAGATCTATGTGTCTGTATTTACGCTCAGAAATGCAAACAATCCTCCACAGACCTTCCATAACCCATCCCCAGCCCACCCATAACCCATCCGCAGCTCATCCATAACCCATCCGCATCCGCATTGAATTCATATGAAGAATTTGGGACCTTTGTTCTTGTAAGCACTGGGGATCCCACTGAACCCCAGCACTCATGCATTTATCAGGCACATGGAGACATCTACTATAAATACGCATAAGATGAGGACAAATATCATGGGTATATCATCCACAATAAATTGTCCATAGCATTACACCATTAAATAGTCATCCAAAAACCCAACACTAACCACATGGCAGAAGCTCCAATATAATCCACAATGTCTATGCATCTACTATGGGTAGACTGGGGACTAATACATCTATATACAGCAAGTCACAATATGATTACACATAAATGATGGACTTATCGGATGCAAGCGCTATTATAATAACCAGAAAAGTGCTGGATAAATCTAAAATAGTGGTAATTCAGCACATTTACTATCAGTAGCGCCACCTACTAGCACCACTGAGTGCATTATTAGCACAACAAACTAGGAGCAATTACAGACGTCTTCCACAATGTTATCTCCATTTACAATATAAACCTAGAATAAAAGCAAAATAAATGTAACACAAAAGTGGTGCTAAGGCTGCGCACATCATCTGTACCTTCACACAAGTCCTTTGTCTCGAAAAAAACCCCCAGTCATTGAGAAGAGATGGAATGAAAATGTGCAAAGTATCTGGGTGAAGATATGCAAATGATCTCATAAAGCAGCCATTAGATACCACAATCCTTTCAAGGACTACTGCCTTCTCCGAAATAGGTGCCGTAATACCCAGTGCACACAGTTCTAAATGTTCATTAACTAATAAAATTATTCCATATAACTGGGTTAAGTTAAAAATTCAATCTTCATATCATTAGTTAGTTCCTGTATAGAATCTGAGCTTTACAAGTCTGTCAGAATACTCAGAGGAAATCACAGACTTAGATTCCTCCTAACAATATTGATCTATTTTATAATCACAAAAACTCAGGGGTGCAGCATTCAGCTCTGCCATAATCAAATCCAGCAAACTAACACACAGGTTTGAGTGAATTATATTAGTAATTTGTGACCCCAATTACAAAATTATTTCTAAAATCAATCAGGTAGAACACAAGGCAATTGTCAGCTACAGAATGAAACATAATTGCCATAAATAGATCTATGGAAAGATTAAAAACACCCAGGAAGACACAATCCTTAGCAAGGTGATCATTCTACGAGTATCAGAGTAACAGCCGGACTCTCTGTGCCTTATGTCCTGGATAGATAGAAGTCTGTGGAGAACAATAAGATACAATATGCAGAGACAAAGAGCCTAGACAAAGAGCCTGGGTGGGGTTCAAGGTGATGAGTCCATCTTCAAGGAGCTCTGTCTTTGTAGGTCTACATTATTTAAAGAGGTGTGGTCAACAACAATTTGAGAGCACTTCCTATAAGATGGCCGATAGGTCCCTTAGATCTCCAGGTATGGTCAACGTGGTCCAGTAACAGAGGCAGATTAAGACTGCCATGGGCCCTACACTTCACTTACTACATATGCTACGAAGATCAATCTTATTGGGAGATGGAGGACGTGTCCCTTCTGTCTGATTTCAATCTGCGGTTTCAGGACCTTTGGAGGATCTTCAAAGCTACTGAAATGACTCTCGTGTACTCTTGAGTATTGAGAGCAGGAACAGATGTACAAGAATTTCATGGGTGAAGGTCTTTCTCAGCAAAAAATTTAGTAGGTGGTTTGGTTGGCCTCGAGTCCCCTAGAAAGCTTGGGCCTTGGGCTGATACTTTTTGTTTCGGGATTTAGGTTGTGTGCAGATGGACAACACACACACACACACACACTCTAGTATAGCAAGTTACCTTAAAATAGTTAAAGAATTTTTGCAACAATTAAAAAAAAAATTGCCTTGATTTACAGTTGTCATGCAGACCCATCCTTAAGCTAGGGCAACCAGGCTACTTAGCTGCAAATGTTGTTGGCATTGCCAATTGCACCAAATAATTTTGGTCAGGCAGATATCTTCCCACTCTTCGGTCTTGCATCAGCCTTATTGGTTACTTTCTGGTCAAAAATGAACACTGGGGACAACTTTACAAAAAGGTAAATTTTTCTATAATAAAATTATGTATTTTTAATCATTCAGTGTCACAGTTCTCACAGCGTTGGCGTCCACCTTCAGCACACGGCACATGTCCCGGTAGCCCGTCCCCTACAACCACATTCCAGATGGTGACAAAAGGAGGTTTTATTGTAACAAAACCTTGTCTCTACCCATTGAACTTTCCATAAAATACCTGGAGGACTGTGAAACAGTTAAAAGCTCATAAGGCCGTGAAACGTTGAGCGCTGGAGGATCCAGTGTAGGAAGGCCGCCGCATCGGTTATAGGCTTATAATCGTAGTTAGCAATGCAGATGTGGAAATGGAAAATTCTAACTAACCTTAAACCACAGGGAAGTTATTAAATGAGGTATTATACAGGACAAAAGATTTGTAATTTTAAAATATTAAACACAGTTTAGTTCAGGGCTTACGTCTGGTGCAAATATTCAGTCTGCTAAAACAATTAAACTTACTCAAATTTATTACAGCCCTTAGGCCGTTTTCGGGGGAATATTACCCTACTTCTCTATTTGAAAGCCTTTTTTCGCTGCATAAAATGTAATTTTTATCAATATCCTAGGCGCTGCAATATTAAAGCTGCACTGAAATCCTCACGCTGTGAAATCTAATTCGTCCAATACGAGAATCCATCATTTACTGCCGACATTTTTTTTTTTTTTTTTACAAATACTATAAAACTTCCAAACCCATAGATTTGTCTCTAACAAAAATAACATGAAGGAGCCTTTTAATCAATATTGGAATCTCTCTGATTCTAGAACCAGCTGCATATTTTCTCTAAGTTTGCATTTTGTTCTTCAGGGTAGAGGCCCCACCAGGGACCCAGCTTGTTTTCACATGCAGCCTCATCAATACCTAAATCCTGGTGAACAAGTGACATGGAGAAGCTGTAATCAATAGCTCCCTGAGCATTTTTTTCTTCCTTCTGGTCATATGGCTCAGTACTACTGACAGGCTTGACACTTAGAACATGATGCTAAATCTTTATCACGAGCCTTCCAGGTGACTGGCAGAACAAAAGTAGGGTGGTCATTAAAACTCATGGCAATCCACGAATAAACCAAGTCCTCAATAGAGTCTTTGTTCCATCGGGGCGAGGGAAGAAAAGGTATTTTGGAGCTATCTGCACAATGTATTGATTGTGTTTGAACTGCATTTAGCGAGCGCCGAGGATGTTATAGAGTAATGGAGCGAGGCTTGTAGAGTGAGATGAAGCTACGGCGGTGGATGGAGATAAGGAGGCCGTTGACATGGACTTTTCGGATATCATACACATGGCTTAGGGCTTACATTCTCAAACTGTGATACATGCCGGGGGGTAAACTCCATATCTCTAGGGGATTTTGGCATCATCCTTATGCTGGGCTTTTAATACTCAATGAATGATCATAACTTTAGGGGTTAGTTTGATGGGATTTATGGGTAAAGGTACTTGCACCATGTAATTGTGTCCATACATGACGTTCCCCGCTGCGGTTCTCTGTGGATGGGTCTGGCATTAGCTGGTCACACAGTGAAATAAAACCTCCAAAAGTGGCATTAATGACACAGCCCTCATCCACCAATGGCTGCTGTAAGAAGGACCCTTCACCTTTGGGCCTGGGAAAGATGATTGTTTTTGATGCCAGTGCCCAACACTCTGGAACTTCTTCACTTGGTTTGAACTAGTGTGTTCATTGACCAAAACCTTTCATCTACCGTATATACTCGAGTATAAGCCAAGACCCCGAGGAGGTGGGAGGACAAAATGAACAATAAAGTGGTGACAGGTTTATCTTGCTCCCCTACATTGAGACAAAATCATGACACAAAATACTAGAATTACAAGTGGCCTCCGAATCTGACCTTAGACCAGGATCAGGCATGTTGAACTTAAACATGAGCAATCTCCCAGAGGTCTCCAATAAATGTCTAAAAACTTGACAAAGAAATCAGTTTTAGGCCGTGATATTTATATAGTCTGTAGAATATAGACCACAGGGCGGCCATATTTCCACTACCCCCGGGTCTTGGGTCACTGCTCGCACCATTCGGGTCTTGGCCGCCAAATGGATTGAATGCAGCCGCGTGTGAGTGGGGCCTAACCGGTGGTATTTTTATTCCTGGAGAGGAGACATCACGTTACATAAACTGCTGACTCCTAAAGAAAACTAATATTTAGCTTGATGCGTTCCCCCTGGATAATTCTTTCTTAATAAAAGCAAATTAACAAGACCTCGCGAAGCAGCCAAATCCCCACAGATAACTTTCTCCATTGTGGTTGATGTAATATTTGGAGTGAGTGATGGAGTTCTGCGCCTGTAATTATTGGTGAGAGCATCTAATGACTTCTACCATGGAGAACCTGTGGCCGAGGACATAGTTACTCTCATTATTGTCTTACATTGTATCGGCTGCAGTTTTAATGATGCAGAACGTTCTCTCAGCAATTCCAATGCCCTGCGCTTAATCTTCATATCATAGACAATCACGTCTCTGCGCTGCTCCCTTCCGGGGACATGAAACAGACCCCGCGGATTGGCCGTGCGCAATGAAACTTGTTTCGGAGAATGTGGAATCATGTAGACGACATAATCGTCCAGTTAGGACTTGTTACCCGGTTCTATAGGTCGAGTCTTGATTGGAAACCTACTGCCATTTACTTCTTAAAGGGATCGTTCAGGAGTTTCAATTTTGCCAACATTCAGGAACCCGTCCATGACCAATACAATGAAGAAACCAGATTGGAGAGGATCTTCACTCCCTACTGAGCACAGCGCCAAACATTGCTTAGCAGATGTGATTGGTATTACAGCTGAGCCCCATTGATGTTGTCACTGACCTGATCAGCAGGTGTAAGACCCCTGCAAGAGTAGGTGACTTTTTTCATTTAAATTGGACAAACCCTTTAATTTATCAATGTCCCCGCCCCCTCGTTCCAGCACACGACCATGGAGGACAATAACTGGCTGCAGTTTTCATATGGACGTAGGACGTCATCGCTCAAATGAGACGGATGGGAACCACATTAGCGGCAGCCGTGGACTCTCTCATTCGTCGTACTCTTGGACTGAGTTCAAGATAAACCAAGATAAACCAACATGCGAGAATAACATCGAAACCCACCGGGAAAAGCAGTAAACATAAAGTTCTAAAAACACAATGGGGCTCATTTACTAAGGGTCCGAATCGCGTTTTTTTCCATTGGGTTTTTCCATTTTGCGCTGAATTGCCCCGGGTTTTTGGCGCACGCGATCGGATTGTGTCACATTGGCGCCAGCTTGCTTCCATGCGACGGAAATCGGGGGGGGCATGGCCGTCAGAAAATCCGACGGATTCGGAAAAATCTTGCTATTTAAAAAAAAAGTGTAGCTTGACCCACACTAACATGCACCAGGAAGAGGATGGTGAACTCCGGCGGACCTCGGCGCAACAGAGACACCTAGTGGATATCGGGCGCACGACCTTAGTGAATCCCGGCAGAACCCGAATCCTCATCAGAGAAGGCGCTGCTGGATCGCGACAGGACCGGGTAAGTAAATGTGCCCGAGTGTATCGCATTAAAAACATACAATGAAAAACACAAAACAACACCAATAAATCATGGATGTTCGCGTTGGAGCCAACTTACACCTCACAAATCCAAGTCTCTACTATTACATCACAAAAGACCAAGGCAAAAAAGCCACCTGTGATAAGGTGCAAAATGCATCCATCAAGTGGCAGCGCACAAGGTGCCTATGGTCCAAGGTAAGTACATACCGGGTAAATGCATGTCTGATCTTACCCATGGTGTGGGTCCAGAGACGCAGGAAAGATGGAACCCGACACGTGTCGTGTGGTTGTAGCTCAGATTATGCAGAAAGTTTGTAATCTACAACCATGGAGACGTGTAGGTCACGTAGGTCGGATCATGTTGAGTAGACTTTGTGGCCAGTGGTGGAGATGACCGGGATTACTTTTATCAACAAAACATTACTCGAAATCTTCTCTACTTTGGGTGGAACCCGCATATAGAAGTATATACATAAAAAAAAACATCTGAAAATTTTGCAAACATTTAAAAAGTTTTCTTTAAATTGTCTTTCCATCAGAAACCAGACATAAATGGATGCAGAACTTTGTGCGTGGACTTATCCAATCCCCATCTGCTGGGGTGGTGCACCATTTGGATGACGGTGATTTATGTCGCCCATTCACCGCTGCTGATGTCGCAGACAAAAACATTAAACCAGAAAAGTCGTTTATTTTGGGAATATTCTGTACTTTGTAGTGAGGAGCGGGATAACTCACAGAGACAGAAGGAGGATGAGGAGGCCGGGGCCGCAAACATATGTAAAGATTTTTGCTTAAAATGGTGGTTTTTTAGGAGCGTTACAGATTTGCCTAAAAGAAATGATTAATAGCACAACGAGCCGTGCGATTTATAGAACAAGGAATGTCCCAGTCTTATGGAGACATCTGCTCTCTTATGTAGCGCACACATATACCACGGCAGTGCACAGAAGACGCCATCACTGGCAGAAATCCGGTCCAGAGACTGGACGTCAACTAAAGTAATGGTATATAAAAATAATTAAATATCAAAAAGCCAAATAATAGAGAAGTTACACACATAAACCAACGTGACAAACAGCTAATAACATCCAGTGAGCGCAGTTCTGTGGGCGGAAATGCCTTGTTGATGCCAGAGGTCAAGGAGAATGGGCAGAACTGGTTCGAGCTGATAGAAGGCAACAGTGACTCAAATCGCCACCCGTTACAAACCAAGGTAGGCAGAAAGACATCTCTGATGCACAGTAACGTCCAACTTTGAGGCAGATGGGCTACAGCAGCAGAAGACCACACCGGGTGCCACTCCTTTCAGCTAAGAACAGGAAACTGAGGCTACAATTTGCACAAGCTCATCGAAATTGGACAGTAGAAGATTGGAAAAACGTTGCCTGGTCTGATGAGTCTCGATTTCTGCTGTGCACATTCGATGGTAGGGTCAGAATTTGGCGTGAACAACATGAAAGCATGGTCCATCCTGCCTTGTATCATCGGTCAGGCTGGTGGTGGTGGTGTCTATGGATCCATCCTGCCTTGTATCAGCGGGTAGGCTGGTGGTGGTGGTGTCATGGATCCATCCTGCCTTGTATCAGCGGGTCAGGCTGGTGCTGGTGGTGTCATGGTGTCTTTGGGCCCCTTGTACAACGCCACGCCTACCTGAGTATTGTTGCTGACCATGTCCATCCCTTATGAGGCACAATGTACCCTGTAACATCTGATGGCTACTTTCAGCAGGATAATGCGCCATGTCATAAAGCTGGAAGCATCTCAGACTGTTTTCTTGAACTGACAATGAGGTCACTGGACACAAATGGCCTCCCAGCGTCACCAGATCTCAATCCATAGAGCATCTTTGGGATGTGTGGAACGGGAGATTCGCATCATGGATGTGCAGCCGACAAATCTGCGGCAACTGTGTTGATGCCATCATGTCACTAATGATCAAAATCTCTGAGAGCTTCCAGCACCTGTTGTATCTTATGCCACGAAGAATTGAGGCAGTTCTGAAGGCAAAAGGGGGCCCAACCCGTTACTAGCATGGTGGTACCTGATAAAGTGGCCGGTGAGTGTATATATATATAAATATATATACACAGAGCACATGAGGAGAGCAGGGAAAGGCTGAAGCTATCCAAGGAGCAAATATAAGTACATGTACATGCATGGAAATGTCTAATGAAGATTTATTGAAAAGTGGCCAACTCATTTAAGTCTGATAATTTTAATACATTATCCCCCAGGAGCATCAGTCATGCTAATTGCCGTCACACCGGGGCCTATGGTAGGTCGTGTCCGAGATCCTCACTGGAGTCACAATGTAAGAGTCGCCTGCAATGAAGCTCTATTTTAAATTTCTGTTCCCACAGCCCTCATATTTTTGTGTGAGCTCTTCCATTTACAAAATAATATTACTGTATATCCTTAAAGGGGTTGTCCACTCACAAAAACTTATCCCCTATTGTGTAGGATAACTTCTGATTGGTGGTGGGTCTCAAAGGATTACAAGAATGGGGATCCCTTGTACCCCAATTGCCACCCTGAAAAAAAGAGCAGCAGTGTTGGACGTGCACGCTGTCAGCTCCATTCACTCACGGAGATAGCTATACACGCGCTCCACTGTCGTTGTCAGAGCCATAGTGAATAGCGCAGCATGGCACATGTGCAACTGGCTGCTCTGTTCATCTGAGGTACATGGACTCCTGTTATTGTTACTGTGGGGGCTCCCACCACTGGGACCCCCCATGGATCAGCCGAAAATGTATTGTTTATGAGTGGCTGGACAAACCCCTTTAAGACAAACCTACGAACTTAACCATAACCTTTTCCCTAACCAGGGGGGGCTGCCTGTTGCTAACAGATCTGTGCTTATTCTTTGTACCAGCATATAGGGGTCCCGTGGGGTCCTACACATGCAGGTAGAGAGCGATTCCTACATTCCCTAAGGAGTCAGCCATTTTGAACTGAGCTATAAGACCACCCTGTCCTTTGGTAGCTTCTGAATCTTTGTCCTCTTCAGCCAATGGCTGTAGCTCATCATTACGGATCATCACTGTATAACCCGACCTCCTCTCAGATAAGACGAATAACCTGTAAAACGTTCCGATCGGGATATACTGTAGGGAGTTGATCGCACTTGGAAAATATTTGAAGTGATTGACCATCTCATAACCTTTTCCTTCCATAGGGTCACTTATGTTGTTGTTTGGCTGTTATAGAAGATGTTGCGGACACTTATTAAAGGGGCGTGTAATATGATTGGACCTCTGGCTCATGGCAACCCAAGGATGGTAACAAGACAAGAGTTTTCCAAACAATGGGAATCTCTTCTTTTCCCCACGATCCTGCGGTGTGGGCGTCGTCTGCTGAGCATACACACGGCTGGGACTTTGCCATGATCGAAAGAATTTTCATGGGAAGTTCCCTCCGATGGTAGTAAAAACAAATTCCGAGGATTTCTGCTTGTTTCAATAATAAATCTCCAACATTTGCTGTCACCGCGGAAAACATTTTTGTGGCTTCGCTTTAACTATATGAGAATCCTGATACAATAACCACCGGCAATAAGCTTTCAGGAAAATCTGCAGAGCCAACTCTTACCCACTCTGATCCACAACTACTCAACTCTAAGACATTCAGCTTCTACATCTGCCCCCATACAGACTGTACAAGAAGAATCAATGGACCTTATGGTCCTACTGAAGGGTGTTCTTCCAGGGTAAAATACTGATAATTTATCCAGAAATAGGTCCTTTAGGAAATCTACCATTTGGGATTTGATGTATTATGAAACCAATATTACATTGAGAATTCTGTAGCTACATTGATGCAGGCACATATCTTGTTCAATCTTGGTTTAATAGGATGTTGGGTGCAGGCTTCCTACATAAACATTACACATTTGAGCTTCCCATATTGTCCAGACAGGACTAATCGACCTGAGCTGGATGACTCATCAACAGCTGGGGAGATGGTGAAGTGATTGATTACTTCTTGCCTGTCAGGCACAGACACATGATGATCATTCATCATTCTCGTTGACTAGTAAAGATGAAAAAAAGGTAGAGCGGCACCGTGGTCAAGGCAATAGGGTGCAGGTCTTCGACAAGGTCCTGACAAACCCAAACCCCCAAATGTAGCAAAAATCGATGAATAAGCGAAGCGCACTCCAAAGGAATACAGTGAGAATATTTTATTCCACCATAGATTGCGACGTTTCGCCTTTTCTATAAAGGCATTTTCAAGCTGAAAATATAGAAAAGGCGAAACTTGCATCTATGGTGGAATAAATATTCTCACTTTATTCCTATGGAGTGCTGCTTCGTTCATCGATTTCTGCATCATTCTCTTGACTAGTGTGAACTTCAAAGGACCCTGTCACCCATAATTTCGGCACTACCTCTTCCCCACCGCCCCGCTCACTCCATAGCGGCAGTGACTGCCACGCGTCATGCGGCAATCACCGCCCCTAACCACGCCCCAACCCCGCCCCCTCATGAATACACTGACTACTTTGTACCCCGCATGTTAGATATCGTTACCGGAGGTTTCTTTAACATTCTTCTAAGTATCGACAAACACTGCGGCGTTTGATCAAGCCTAGTGACTGCTTACCTAGTAACATCTCCTGGTGCAGAAATTAATGGGTGACAGCTCCTCTTTAATGTGAAGGAGAAGCGCTGAGTCCCCAACACAGAAGCTTCATTATCATAATTTTATATAATTACTTTTTTAGCAAACCTCACCTTGGATTAAACAAGAATGTTTCTGCATCAGTGTAGCTACAGTATTCTCAGGTATTTTTTGAGTTTGAGTACTATACTGCAGTGTTCTATGCGTAACACATGTGGCGTCCTGAACCCTATAAGGGGTGTTGGGGGATATTTCACGGAAAATATTTGCCCTCATTGGGACCTACATTGATGGAAGTTTAGATCTTCTAATGTTCTATCCCAACCTGTCCCTTGTCCATGATGATTTATATGCAAATTAGCCTCTTTGTGCACCAGGGGCGTGGCCCGTCCAGCAGGTGCACTTTCTAGGTCTGATGGCCAATGTTGTGTGATAGGGGGCAGTTATAGGAAAAACGGTAAGCAATGGCGCCTACACACAGGGAAAACTGGATAAAAAATGCAAAAGTCCATATAATAGACAGTTATTGGTGTTTATTGAATTTATTGAAGTTAGGGTTGTCCCAAATTAATGTTATTGTTCATGGTTATAAAGTTATACAATTTTCCATATACTTTCTGTTGGGCTCCTCACGGTTTCTAGATCTCTGCTTGCTGTCATTCTATCAGAAGCTTCTATGTAACTTCAAAAGGACAGAAATGTGACCATGGTCACACAGGTGCACGGCTCGTTATATCACACAGGTGCGCAGCTCGTTATATATCCACAGTGCGCTCTTATATATCACCAGGTGCACGCTCGTTATATCACACAGTCACGGCTCGTTATATCACAACACAGGTGCACGGATTTTGTATATCACACAGGTGCACAGGCTCCTTATATCACACAGTTGGCACAGCTCGTTATAAATCACCAGGTGCGGCAGCTCGTTATATATCACACAGGTGCACGGCTTCGTTATATATCAACATGGTGCACGGCTCGTTATATCACACAAGTACGTCTCGTTATATCACACAGGTGCAACGGATTGTTATATCACACAGGTGCACGCTCCTTAATCACACGTGCACGGCTCCTTATACACACGTCAGCTCGTTTATCAGGGTGCGGCTCGTTATATCACACAGTGTGCGCTGGCTCGTTATATCACAAACAGCTGCACAGCTCCTTATATATCACCACAGTGCGCGGCTCGTTTATATGCACACAGGTGCGCGGCTCTTATAATCACACAGGTGAACAGCTCGTTATATCACACAGTGCACGCTCCTTATATCACACAGTGCGCAGCTCGTTGTCACACAGGTGCACGGTTCGTTATATCACAACAGGTGCCGACTCTTATTCACACAGTTCGCGCGCTCGTTATGTCACACAGGTCGACGGTTCGTCATACTCACACAGGTGCACGGCTGTTTAATATCACAGGTGCACGGCTCGTTATTATCACAACCGGTGCATGTCTGTATATCACACATGTGCACGGCTCCGTTATAACCATATGGGCAACGGCTCGTTATATCACACAGCAGCCCCCGTGCACAGCTCGTATGGTCACACCTGCACAGCTCCTTATATATCACACAGGGGTGCGGCTTCTTATATCACACAGGTGCCTGAAAACACAGGTGAACACTCGTTATATCCACATGGTGCACGACTCCTTATCACACAAGTGCGCGCTCGTTATGTCACACACGGTGCACGGTTCGTTATATCACCAGTGCACGACTCTTATATCACACAGGTTCGGCTGCTTCGTTATGTCACACAGGGTGCACAGTTCGTCATATCCACAGGTGACGGCTTGTTATATCACATAGGTGCACGGCTTGTTATATCACACAGGTGCAGGGCTTGATATATAAATCACACAGGTGCACGCGCTCGTTATATCACACACGGTGCATTCTTGTTATATCACACAGTTGCACGCTCCGTTATAATCACACAGGTGCACGCTCGTTATGTCACAAGAGGTTCACGGCTCGTTATATCCACAGTGCACGGCTCGTTATATCACACAGGTGCACGGCTCGTTATATCACACAGTTTGCACGCTCGTTATATCACACCGGGAGTCTGTTAATCACACAGGGCTGCTTTATTCACGTGCACGTTGCTCGTTATATTCACACAGGTGCCAGCTCGTTATATCCACATTCAGGGCCTTTATATCACACAGGTGCACGGCTCGTTATATCACCAGGTGCATGGCTCTATGTCACACAGGTGCATGGCTCGTTGGTCACCAGGTGCAGGGCTGTTATATCACACAGGTGCAGAGCTCGTTATATCACCAGTGCATGGCTCGTTACATCACACAGTGCATGGCTCGTTACTTCACAGAGGGTAATCAAGCTGTGTGTTATAACGATCTGTGCACCTGTGTGACCATGGTCAGATTTCTGCCCACTGAAGTAAACATTAAGCTTCCTATAAAATGCACAGCAAGCAGAGATCTATCAGACCGTGAGGAATTTGTGAAGTATATTGGAAAATTGTAAATTTTATAAAACAATAGCATTAATTTGCTCTAATTATAAACAGCCCTTTATTACACTTTACAAATTTCAAATTTGCCAGACAGTCCGTGAACCACAGACCCAACTGCCGGGGACAGGTTCTTCACATCATAGTGTATGTATGATGCAAGGAGTCCCTGCTTCCCTGCTAAACAGCAGCATCAAATGTCATCATTACAGTGTCGGGCGGCTGTGTTAAGGGATGCAGGAATCTCTGTAACCTTTACTGCTATGATATAAGGAATTCAGTCCCCGTGTCATGGTTCCATTAAAAGTGGCACTGCATGGTCATGGTTCACAGTGCCCGGGAGAAACTGCACTTAAAGGGGTTGTCAGAACATGTGTTGAAAACATCCAAAAACAGTTTCTTTTGAAACCGTGAGTTGTAATGTGGTACTGGAACAAGCTCCTCATTCATCTCTATACAGCTGAGCTGTAATACCGCACCACCATGGTCAGATGGCGCTGTTTCTGGAAGAAAGCAGCCATGATCTTCACTTCTGAACAATCCCTTTAAGATGAATAAAATGCAAGAAAAATATCAATGTTTTCCAACCATCAATATAATATCCGACAAACTACAGACATATACATATCACATGTGAGAGGAGAGAAAAAATAACTAAACAGAAACACCAAGTTTAAAAAAAAGAGTCAACGTCATATAAAATCTATTTTTTGCATTATTTTTCATTGTGATTTTCATGACACAATACGATATACGGAGATTTAAAGAATATTGGCAGCACTCCTGTGTGAAGGAGCCCGGCCCCCCCTTTAATGAGCGTTTCTTACCATCCACTACGACAAATGAAGAAGAATCTGCTTGATTAGAGCACGTTGCAGACATCCAGCAGAATGATGGCCTCGCAATGATAGTAAAGACTTAATTATTATCAAATGACTTCTGCCGTTGTGTCACTACTCGTGTAATTACAAAGCAGGTTCATGCCTATGCTATTAGGACTCCGACACAATCATTCCGGGAGAAGGAGTGGGTGGGCAAATTAAATAATGGAGATACAAACGTTGCTAATGATTTTTATTAACTTTCATTTTCTACACAAAGAAAAGCAAACACTTTCATGCCCATCATCTCCTAACTGCTCTGCTGCGCGATCCTCCCCCACGCGTTTCAATCTTATTGTCAGCCAATAAGCTGCCGGAACGACACATCGTAGACCAAGGACCAGGACCTGTCCAGACGATGCCGTGTCTTCCTCCTAGTCTACTTTAGACCTTATTTTCCGGAGGAACACAGGCAATCCTTACTTTGATGGTTCCCCAAACACTCCCGAGTCCCGAAACGTAACGGCCCTCTGAAATGAAGGCTCTAGGCTTGTGATCCGATGACTTCTACAGGGCAACCGGAATAAACAGCTATTATTACCGAGACCAATTACGGCCGTTGACCTGAGGCGCTTTTGATGAAGACGTTCCAAGGAGTAGGTGGCCGTGTCTTCCCCTCCGTCCACTCCTCCCCGCCAGGAAAGTTTTCTATAAAAATGACTCATTACGCAGATACCTTCTGTAACGACATTTTAAAAGGTTAAGTGTGTACAGTCGCTCCTCGCAAAGCGCGGCCTCCCCGTACATTCCAGGGACAATCGCTTATTGCCATACTAATGTGTGTGAGGAGAGAACGTTTAACAAGACAGAGGAACATGATTACCAGAACGGTGTGAAGAGTCGTGTAGGTCAATTATTATTTTACATGACTCGCAGCGTCCTGACTTGACCCATTGACCTTGGGTAATATCTCCCTGCAGACACGAATACAGGAGCTTCTTGTACTCGAGGATAAAAGGGACAGGGTTTAGTGGATATCATTTCCAAATGTTTTATAACCCAAAGATCAAAACCAACCCCCAATGAGTCTTCTGCTCCTCAACCTTAAAGAGGGGGACATCTTGTTGGCTCGAGAAGAATTCCCTCCCATAGATAATTCCTTGCATTACATGACATGGGGGGGCAATTGTGTCATTTCTAAATTCTGGAATAGTAGAACTTACAGCAAATGCAGAGCCAAAGGTCAGTTACCCAAGAGCCATCATTACGGAATGAAGGTAACAACTGTCTAATGATCCCATTGTTTACCAGGAACCTCAATGACGGACGCAATTGTATTGGGGTCCGAACCAGGGCCGCACCACCCACTGGGCATGTGTGCCAGAGCCACATAAGCTGTACATAAGGAATCAAGGGGGTGACTGATTCATAGGGGGCTTTATATAAAATAACCTGATGTCTTGGGTATAACTAGGAATATTTTAGGAACTGAGCCTGTTTTTTTTAGTTTCCTGAATTTTTTAATGCTGCCCACATGTTTTCAATGCACGGGGCCCCACGGAGGCTCTGTCGCCCAGGGGTCTACTGAATCTGGACTGACCCTTGGCCAGAACCAGTAGTCACTGACGATCAACAACGTACAAGAGGACCAACAGGATGAAGCCCAACCAAAGTCAAACCCAAGAAATGTTGGCACACAACATTATTGGGCAAATTAAAGGGTCATACTTTCCATAGACAAATTGGATCACTGTTTATTACAAATTGGAAAAAGTATTTGACATTTTGACCTTTTGCAAAACATTTGTAAATTGGATCATGAAAAAAAAGTGTGAACAGTTTCCGAATTGAAATTTGGACCTTCATGAGAACTTTGTAAGCAACACTACAACCATGTGGAATGATTCCAAGCCCATAGACATGTCTACTTGGCTTGGCCAGGCCTGGTGGAGGTCGCCTGCTATCAGGACAAATGGATTGGGCATGCTCAAGTGGCTCTACTGTCTGCTGTGCAGGTGGAGGTCAGGCGACCACCACACCTTATATACCATTCATCAGCCCCAGTAATAGCAATGGGTTAGGCTCGCATGATCTATTGTATGGCCTTAGGTCATGCAGGAGAGCAGACAGAACCTGAATAGTCATTCCATTATTATAAGCTCCACATTAAGGCTTCCATACATCTTCAAACCTTTGTTTATCCGCTAAAATACCATCATCTAAGAAGACCTTCGAGCTCCTCAAGAAAGTTCAATCAATTTACCATGTCCACTTTTCCCAGCAGTGCTTGTGGATAATTCTAGAAGAAATTTTCTTTATGGTTCTTTTATATTTGAAACAACTGATTCTTTTTTTTCCTTTAATATCTACAACATGGCTCTTTCAATGACTGTTTGTTTCTTCTCTTCTCAAACCGTTTAATAGCTACAAAAGAGGTGAAAAGGTCCTTTTCAAAGGCGGTTAATCCTCATTAGCATTAACTTATCTTCCAGGGCATGTATAATTTAAAATGCAAAAGTTATGTCTGAGTCCTTAGGAATTACGAACACCCTTTAAGAGCTTCAGAGAAGAACAATTTTTATTATTGAAAACTCGAGTGAAACCTACACGAAGGGGGTCAAGTCTGAAATAACGGCATGAAAGGTTCACAACGGGAAGATGATACCGTGTAGCAGAATAACCCTCTAGCGGCCATTACTCCCATATTGTGTAATTAGAAGCCGCTAGAATCTGTTTAGAAGAGAACATGTTACAACAACTGATGGGAAAGGAAGGAAAGAAGTCCGGATAAAAGAATGGAGCAGCTACTAATGACATCCTAAGTGCTAAGATTTCCTTACGTACAATAGTAGTGTCCGTGGAATTGGTCTCGTCTTTTACCTTCACGGTGAGTCGGAAAAACATCCAAAAATCATTAGGTATACAAAACAGGTAATGATAATATGAACGTCCTCTGTTTTATTTAGAACAATGAATACTGATCCATTGTAACATCTCGACAGCTTGGTTTACCTATCTAAAGCTTCCAGATGTGGCATCTGCCCCAACACAAGGTAGAGTTGATGAGGGGTCGTATAAGGCCCAAAAGGTAAGGCTACCACCCTGCTCTGGCTCCCGTTTCTAGTGTCGTAGAGGTGTTCTGCTCGTTGGCACAGATGGATCGACACATCCTCTACTCACAAGTGACGACCCCAGCACATACGGCTGAGCTATTGCGCTGAAAGCGGGACTTGAAGTTTAAAGGGACCTGTCACCGCTGTTCCAAAAAATGAAACTAAGACGGTTCCCAAGAGCCCTTTAGTCCTAAGGGCACCCACTTATATCAACTAACACTAGCGATGCATAAAACAAAAAATCACATTTTTTCTGTACCTGGTAACCAGGAGAACCCAGCGGTCACGTGGAGGATCACTGCGGCTCGAGTCCTCGCCCTCCTCTGTGCACATCAGATCCAGCAGCGCGACGTACATTGAACTAGCGAAAAGATGGAAGAGGTAAAGTCGATCCTCATTATAGCACACCATTAGGTGAATCCCTCCGACTTCCCACTCTATCTCGAACTCAGATGGACTATTGGGTGTGGCGTCGCAGCGGGGCTAGTGACCGGTAGTTCAGTGCCGGGGGTGAATAGAAGCTGCAGTCCGGGACGAGCGGCGGAGTGCGCCCTTAATCCCGGGGTGGGAATCTTTTCAGCCGCTGGGAGCGCTGCCCCGAAATTTGTGTTGTGTGGTTATCTCTCGCTTATAAGCGGGGATCGGGTGCCGGCGTAGTAGAAGTGGGGAGTGGATCGGGTCGCAGGCCCGCACAGAGGATCCAAGGGCGGCATCAGCGACCGAAGTATCTTCCTTTCCCCAAAATTGGGGGTAGCAGCAGTCTGGGGCTGCGACACAGGCGCTCGCTGGGGAGGGTCGCAAAGCGGGGGGACGCCGAGACCTACGAGGAGAGTGCATTCTGGCGGGAGGACGCTATAGAGCCGCCCGGTCATTTTCCCCAGGGATCGCTGACCCAATCCTCACTCTTCTACTAGTACAGGAGGAGGTGGGTGCTGCCAATTCGGGGGGACTTCACGCTGGGCGATACGGGGGGTGTGAGGGAGAAGACAAAAGTAGGCCCCCGACATAACGGACCCGCGGGAGCCTAGAAAGAGCCGACGGATCAGATAGTCTCTGATGCGGTAATGTTAAGATTTGTGAGGAGGCGGGGGCGCAACGGAAACCATGAAGCCGAACGAATGGGGGGACCGGCGCAGCCCCGAGTGGGGGGCGCGTCTGTGGGGTCCTTTGCGTTGGGTGCTAGGTCGGTTCCGAGAGAATGCGAAGGGGGGAAGAAAGCAACAGCTAATTGGATTGTCGTCAGGGCGTGTTGAAAGGCGTGCGGGCGATCTTGCCCTGTTGCAAGCGGGGAGGAGCGGGGGGGGAGGGCTGCGATTGACGCGAACCGGGTCGAGGGGAGCTCGGGGAAAGGCTGGGTCCAGCTACGGTTCGATGGGGTGAGGAACAGACAGCAACATGGGGTTGCAATAGGGGTGCGAGGAGTGAAGTCAGAGGGAATAGGTGTGGCTCTCATGTTCCTAGCTAAAGACGGGAAGAAGAACGTGACAATCAGCGACCTGCGGTTTTCCGGCTGTAGGCAATTGAAGGGTGCGCCGCGTATCTTCCCGGTTGCCGGCTCCCGCGGGGGGACCAGGTGCTCATAACGGGGGTGATGGGTGAAGGGCCCGCCTCAAAGACCGTGAAAGGGCAAGTACGCTATGACTTAGACAAGGGTACGAGCGCTGATAGAAGCTAGGGGGCCAAGCTCGCAAAGGCTCAACAGGGGGTATGGGGTCGAGAGGGGGCCTTCACAGACTTACGACAGGGTACGGGTACCGCCAAAGTAAATGAGTCATGTGACGTTCTACGGCGGCATGTACGAGACAGCGATAACTCGATTATCCGGGGAACTGGAAGAGACGCTGGGTTGTAGAGGCGCCCCCCACGCCGATCCCCGTCCTATACGCTACAGCAGGTGTAGTAGGGGGGTCCGGGGTAGCTTCAAGCGACCCGATCCTGGTTGGCCACTTCTACGTCAAGCCATTTAACGGCTTCCTCGAGCGACAGGAGGGCACTTCGTAGTTGCTTCACGAGAACCACGCCTCCATCTTTCCTACTTCACAACAGCTCCCTGGCCTTCCTGCGCACGATAAGCATTACCCAGCTGAGTTCATCCAGTGCGCATAGGCTCGGAACTCGGCTGGCGATGTAGGAAAATCATACATGGGGCGTGGCGCTGGCTGATGTGCCGCAGAGGGGCGTAGGACTCGAGCCGCAGTGATCCTCCCACGTGGACTCGTTTTTTGGGTTCTCCCTGGTTAGCGGTACAGATAAAATGTGATTTCCTTTTCTATGCCTCGCCAGTGTTAGTTGATGACTGGGTGCCCTTAGGACTAAAGGCTCTATGGAACCTGTCTTAGTTTATTTTTTGGAACAGCGGTGAAAGGTTTCTTTAAGCAATAGCAAGAACCGCTTTTTTTTAGTCCAACCCACAGGGGTTTCTTCTAGATAATATATAATTTTATAATTTATCGCCTACAGATTTACGCAGATCCCTGTACATTACAACCCCTTTAAACGAATAGTAGACATATTCGTTAATTTGGTCCTTGTAACGAGACATCAAGAAAGTTTACTAACATGGGTAAGGTTTGGGTGGACATGTTGCTCAAAGGAGCCTTTACTGTAGACTACATTATGCAAGATTAAATTTATATATCCACCCACAAATGGATCCTACTCTAATTTACTTTTTTAGAATTAGACTCTCTTTTCGTTGTAGTTTGCCCAAAGTGTTTTGAGAAGGAGAATGGGTGCGGCATGTGAATTTTTGTGGGCCTTCAAAACTTATGGGAAACCACAAACAAGTTCATGTGACCATCAATAAAGGACCGCGTTGCAGGCATGATGGTTAGATGAAAGTGTGAACACGGCCTTATACTGATCCAAATTTCATACCCACAGACTCATGCGATGACCCTGCAATCGAACCATTGACCTTACTGTGATATTTTTTAAACTTGTGTCCATTTCCCAAAGGCGATCAAAGGAAAGTCACTGTCCATGTCCATTCCTATAAAAAATTAAAACTTGTCAAAAATACCATCCCCTCACAGTTCCCATCTGTTGTCTATGATATACATAGAGGGTCATACGGGAGGTGAGTTGTTCTAAATGTATCTGTTAAAAAAAAAAGGCAACTCTGCTTCATGGACCAAAATGCAACACTTGCAGGTCAATCCTCGGATTTAGGTAGGGTCCTTATCTTCTTATAGACGTAGGAGAATACAAAAGCTTCATGGTGTGGTCCAACGACTTATTTAAACACTATAACGTACCGCCTATACAGAGGGCCTCCTCGTTGGCCATGTCTCACAACAGGGATTTCTCCAACATAATGTTTCAGGTCCCGTTGGTGTGTCCAATGTACTGGGGGAGCAACAGAGGACAAGGGCCTTAACTAAGGAGCCCCCTGGATAGGCAAGCATATATTAATCCATGTATCTTTTATTCCCAACCTTAGTCAACAAGCCCTTTCACTCGTTCCCTATTTTGTCTGTACTGGTTTTATTTACTCCGCATCAGTCATTAGCTGCCTGAAGTCCTTCTTGATGTCAACCTTACAATGTCGCTAAATAGGCGTGATTTTCCTTATCCCATCCTGTAAAACTTTGCTGTTTTTTCCGTGATCCAGGGTAGAAATTCCATCAGTCCGTCCATTTCTAGTTTATACCACGAGCAGTCGTCATGTGACGGTGGCTCAGTCTTTTTTGGAACCATTGAAAACCTACGAAGCCATTAGGTACACCTTGCGGCCATCACTGGATATACCGGTGGCTGCTTCAGGTCAAATCTCAGCTGCCACTGAACCATAATCCCAAGGAGACGTCTGAGGTTTATAACCCCACCATGGGGTACAGGGTTTGTCCGTCCTACAAGTTTTCTCCTATCCACAAATTCAGGAATCTTTCTCACTGGAGGGGTTTCCACTTGTGGACCTCAAGGTTCCCGGGAGATGGGAATCCATGTCTTGCAATGAATGAAGTGGCCAGGTTGGCCATGTAACGGGGCCTGTTCCAGTCACTTCTTATAGTGCTGGACGGAAGTAAGTCGAGTATTGCAATAGTCTTAGGCTCTGTCAGTGCATAGAGATTAGTCGCCACCATTCTTTATCTATTGGTGTAGCAGCAACTATCCTTTCTAATCATAGGGATAGGTCGTGCTGAGCATTGTAAGGTTTCAGGTCCCACCCGTGGGCGTTTGCAGATTGCATTTAAAGAGTTATGACCCATGATCCGTTCCCCACCAGTTGGGGTGCTAGCACGGGGTTTCACAGTTGGGTATCGGACCAAACCGTGGTCCAAGTTTCGCTAAACCTTCCAAACTCGAACTCTCTGGGTCCCACATCACCCACTTTCACCGCTGGGACCCAAACGTCGCAGTTAGTTCCTTTCCCTATTGATATGGTAAGCTGTGTATGGCCGTATGACCTTTAATATCCAACATTCTAAGATTTGCATAACAGTCAGTAGTGATAAAAATTAGGTCCCAGGATCTCCAGGTGGTGAAATAGTTAAATAAATATAATAAAAAAATAAATAAATGCAATTATTTAGTGTTTCAGTCTTCGCCACTGGATCCAGTAATGAGGCCAGTCATCAGACGTTCCAGTCTTTATAAAGATCAAACATCCACTGGTGGCAGGATGCCTGGAAGAGGGCTAATTCCCTCCCCGCTCCTCAATCTGGTCCTAACACCATGCTCTTCTCTTATTAGTCTTTATTGCCTTTGTGTGCCCATTTTTTTGTGAAATGTCGTATTAAATATTATGTTCTAGGACCCGGTGACATGTCCGTACCTTGGCCAATGAAAAACCGCACAATCGTGAGGTTAAATTAAAGCGGCAAAGGTTTCGAATGTCGAATCAATCAGAATCTAATAAGAGAGGAGGGGAGCGCTCATTGCTGTGATCACAAGGATATTATCATTTCTGGACCATTATAGTCGTATATAACTTCCCTCTATGAAAAAACATCGAACTAATTATTAATCACCAATATCGACACCGTATACATAAGAGGTCAAAACTGCGGCCACATGCATGGGAATAGATATCTTTTGTATAGTCTCTTATGCCGTTTTTTGTAGAATACTTTTCCATGCTGATCCACAGACAATACATAGAACATTTTTATGGTGGTTTGTAACTGGGGTGGGTGGGGGCTAATATTTTGTACTTTTTACTTTTCACACTTTTTAGTCTGTCCCGATAAATCTATAATATTTTATATCAGTTTTATTATGACGTGGTGGTTTTCGCAGACGGATAATATTATCCTACGGGTGCAGATATTTATCAGATTTAAGAAATTTTAATATGTGCAAAATTTTTCGGCAGGAGTGGGGAAAAAATGTTATAAGTAGAAGATTTTTATTTATTAAAAAAAAAAGTAATAAAAGTGTTAAAAATGTAATTCTGCCGCCGACCGTGATCCAAACATCACCCATGTCAGAAAGAATTATCTCCATTGTAGAATAAGGAGATCTTGAAGTATGATTGGGTCCCAACAGAAGCCTAGTGTGCTAGGATTACATACCGAGAGTAAGGTTAGAGCAATCCTACCCCACAGAAATCCGGCTTAGATCTCCCAAGACGTTTGGAACAACCTCCTGCTGAGTTCTTCAAAAACTGTGCAAATGTTCCTAGATCACACCGACTAAAGCTTTTCCACATTCTTATATTTACCTCTCCAAAGATGATTTGTTATAAAGACAAAACTGAGTTAGACTCTCCTTTAAAATATCCGATACTGTATAAAGAATTGGCTTACTCAGAGGGGATCTTAGATCTCCCGCTATCTAGGTCATATATATTCTACAGTAATCTATCTTTGTAATAGTTGTTACGCCCCAACTCTCTCCATCCATCCATCGGTCTATCCAACTCTCCATCAGCTATTGTTCCCTCCAACTCTACCTCCATCCATTGTGCCATCCAACTCAACCATCTACTTCCATCATTCCAACCAACTTCCCATCCATTGTCCGTCCAACCATCTTCCATCCACCTTCATCCACGTTCCATCCATCTATTGTGCCATCCAACTCTCCTCTAATCCCTAATTCCCTCCCAACTCTCCATTCCATTGTTCCATCCAACTCTCCATCCATGCCATCTTTCCATCCAACCCTCCATTCCATCGTTTCATTGCATCCATCCATCGTTCATCCATCCATCCATCCGTTCTATCCAACTCTCCATCCATTCTATGTTCCATCCAACTCTCCATCATCCCTAATTCATCCACTCTCCCCTCCATCCATTGTTCCATCCACCTCTCCATCCCAATTTCCATCAACTCTCCACCATTGTTCCATCCAATCTCCTCCACATCCACTTCCATCACAACCCTCCATACATCGTTTCATCTCCACCATCGGTTTCATCCATCCATCTTCCATCCATCCATCCATCGTTCCTTCCACTCTCCATCCATCTATTGTTCCCTCCAACTCTCCCCTCTATCCATAATTCAGCCACTCTCCATCCATTGTTCCAATCCAACTCCCTCCATAAGTTCATCCACTCTCCATCCATTGTTCCATCCCACTCTCCATCCATTGTTCCATCCAAATCTCCATCCATCCATCTTTCCATCCAACCCTCCATCCCTCGTTTCCTCCATCCATTCCATCGGTCCATCCAATCCATCCATCGTTCTATCCCACTCTCCATCCATCTATTGTTTCCATCCACTCTCCATCTATCCATAATCCATCCACTCCCAGCCACTTCTCCAGCCAAGAACCCTCCCAGCCATCGTTCCATCAACTCTCCATCCATCTATTGTTTTTTTCCATCCTACTCTCCATCATGTTTCCATTCCATCCACTCTCCATCTATCTATCCATCCCTTCATCCATCTCTTTCCATTCAACTACCATCCATACATTGTGCCACCAACTCGTCCAACCTTACTCAAACTCTGTACAAAAGTTCATATTTATCAACTCCGCTATGTATCCTCTATCATCTACGTCATATCTAGCGATCCCTCCGCCCCGCCATAGGTCACATTTATGTGGGTCATATACAGAGTCTAAATGTCCAATCCCTATCCTTGTATTATATATATTTTACACAGTAAATCTGATTCTCCGGTTATCTTTGTATCCTCTGTTTTCATCCTAGTCCATTGGACGCACTAAGTAAAATGTTATTTAGAGGAATATAGCCATTCATCAAGGCCCCAGGCTGACTGCAAACCCATGCCGGCGTACGAGCTTATAGACAAAAATACATAAAATAAACATAAATCCTGCTTATTTACTCGTTACAAGTGTTAACCTCGGGGTCCTGTTATTTTTTTAAAGAGGTGGCAAAGCCAGTTTTTAATGCTTCGTCTCAATGAAAGCCTCCTACTTGTCTCTCTGGTAATAGTACCACATCCAGACATTACTAATTAATGACTGCGCGCGATGGGAACCATCGTTTGTCATCATTAGAATCTTTGGCAAAAACTGACCACTCTTCATCAAGCCTTGTATGTAAAGGATGGCGTCCATATTCGAGGTGCAAACCTCTCCACCCCACAATGCAGCTGTCAATCATCTCTTCTATTCCCTGATATGCGTGATAACATTCTACAATGTGTCCACTTAAAGGGTTTTGTCCACTTTCCGCAAATATTTGACATTGTTTGTGTAATGAAGAATTACAAATTTTCATATACTTTCTGTATACTTCCTTATGTGTCTTCTGTTTGCTGTCATCCTATAGGAAGTCTTGGTTCCACTGGTGCCATTGAAAACAATCTGTCCGGGTCATGTGATTCAACACAGGTCACGGCTCCTTATAGTCCCCGGTCATGTGGAGGTCACACGGTGCACGGGTCTCGTTTTAAAATCCATGTTCTTGAATATCACACAGGTGCAACGGCTCGTTTATCACCCTGGTCATCGTGATGCCCACATCAGGTCACCTTATTATATCCCTTGGTCCATGATGTCACACACAGGTGCACCTTATTATATCCCTGGTCATGGATGTCACATCAGGTGCATCGGCTTATTAATATCCTGTTATGTGATTGTCACACAGGTTGCAAACGGCTTGTCTATATCCGTGGTCATAAGTGATGTCACACAGTGCAACGGCTCGTTATATCCCTGGTCTGTAATGTCACAAGTGCATGGCTCTTAACTCTGGTCCATGTGATGTCCAGACAGGTGGCCACAGCTCGTTATGTCCCTGGTCTGTGTGTCAAACATGTGCAAGGCTCGTTAATCCCTGGTTCAAATGATGTTAGCAACCAGACAGGTGCAGGCGGCTCGTTATATCCCACGAGTAATCAATCTGTGATTAATGACTGTAACGCCTGTGTACATCACATGACCAGAGATATAAACAGCCGTGCACCTGTGTGACATCAATTCGACCAGGATATAACGACCGTTCCCCCTGTTGTGACATCACATGACCAGGATATAAGAGCCAGTGCACCTTTTGACATCACATGACCAGGGATATAATTGAGCAGTGCACCTGTGTGACATCACATCAACCGATCGCAGCCTGGTGACTATGACCAGAATATGCACGTCCCTGTGGACATCACTCATGACAGGGAATATACACAGTGCCCTTGATCCTTAAGCGCACCTGTGTGACATCACATGACCAGAGGATATAATACGTGCACCTGTGTGACCTACATGACTAGAATCATAATGACGAGCCGTCACCTGTGTGACTTCACCATGACCGATATATCAGAGCCGTGCACCTGTTAGACTCACATGACCAGTGATATTAAACGCCGTGCACCTGTGTGACATCACCTGAAGGCCTATACTAGCGTGGCACCTGTGTGCATCACATGACCAGGATTAATGGCCCATGTACCTCTGTGACATCACATAACCCGGATATAATCGAGTGCTACCCTGTGTGACATCATACACTGACCAGTGAATATAATGAGTCGTGCACCTGTGTTGACATCACATGACTAGGGATATAATGGAGCTGTGCACCTGTGTATATCACATGACCAGGGATATATAGAGCTGTGACACCTGTGTGGCATCCATGACGCAGGGAATTAACGAGCCGTGCACCGTGGACATCACATGACCAGGATATAACGAGCCTGCACCTGTTGTGACATCACATGAGGATACTACGTGCGACCGTGGATAATGACCAGATATCACGAGCCGTGCACCTGTGCTGGCATCACCGACCAGGGAATATAACGAGCCGTGCCACGGACTGTTGTGACATCACATTAACCAGGGATATAACGAGCCTTGCACCTGGGTGACCTCACATGACAAGGGATTAACGGCCGTGCACCTGTGTGACGTCACAGACCAGTGAATATAAGCGAGCTGTGCACACTTGTGACATCACCTGACCAGGGATATAACGAGCTTGCACCTGTGTTGACATCACATTACAGGGATAAACGAGCGTGCAACCTGTGTGACATCACCTGACCAGGGAATAGAGCTGTGCACCTGTGTGACATCACATGACCAAGACCGCGATTTTTTTATTCCTATGAAGTAACAATGAAGCCTCCTGCTGAATGATCACAGAAACATTCAGGAATTAATCCAGAAAGTATGGTTGAATAACTGTAGAATGTGTTTATTTCACAACAATATAAAGTGATGATGTTGCCGATTTCTCTCTAGACATTTGGTTGGTTTCCATTTCCTTGTTGACAATGGAATGGGACTGTATCAGCGCTTCTCCGAGTATAAACATAAACATTCCTGCCGAAATGATTCTCTTGCCTGGGAATGTGGGCTCCTGGATGAGGCTTTGTGTCCATATGTGATGACCAGCTAAAGACCCAATACATGGACTAAACCACATTTATGGGAAACCTGCTCTCCCAGTCAGTGTGTCAATCAAAGGGCGCGCGTCGGCGGAGCTTTATCCTGCGCTCGTTGTAATATGGAGAAGAGATTTACTCTTGGAGATGTGGCTTGCTGTATACTGAAGGTCCTGGTGAGAAAGAATAAACACAATGAATGGGACATCTGGTCCCTGACCCTAAGAAAAAAAGCTTTTTTTTTTTCCCCTTCTCCGCCACAATCATTAGAAATGTATAAAGGAAACGGAGCCATGCACATTTGTCCACAAACCTCTCAATATTTTAAGATGTCAATCTAGGTGATCAAGTAGGCACCGGGTAGCCTGTATATTGCTGGGCCTGGGCACCTAATAAATAACATAATAAACCTATAAATAATATACAATTCTAAGCGTGACCACTACGGCCGCAATAGATCCGTTCTCAAAACTGTACAAAATTAATATGTGTGTAATGACTTACTTATTAGATATCCAGCTTGTTACATATTTTGTTGAATGTTGCGCAAACAATGGCTGCCCGCTGGCGAGAAACGGAACGGAGCGTTTGTTTGGATCAATCATTTATAAACCGGCAAATATAATATCTTAAAAAAACACACAACGGACTGAGGATTATTTTTTCACCTGAGGAATGGCCAGCGAGATACGGGGAGGGTTTATTAAAGGTTTTCCTAAGTTTTTATCACTTTTGTATAAAAGAGAAGGCCCAGATCTATTATTGTGGCGGCTCCCTATTGTGGTGACGTAGCACGATGGAACGTCTTTGGTTCGCACAAGTGTTATAAAGTGTTGCGCGCATTTTTGTTCGCGCCTGCTCTTGTCCGACAAGACAGAAAAAGGTGCAGCTAAGGGGCTGTTACTGCTTATCTGACCGTGCGGCACATTTCTTACTGACCCTCCGCGCCACTATATTACCCGACCGTGCGCCACATTATTACTGACCGTGCCGCCCAGATTATTTACTGCCCGTGCGCCACATTACTGCCACAGCGCCACATTATTGCTGATTGTGCCCACATTACTGCCCGTGCCACACATTAATTACTGACTGTGCACCACTTACTGACCATGGGCGCCACAATTAAAACTGAAAACCTGACTGCGCACCACATTACTGACCGTGCCCACATTTATTACTGACCGTGCACCACATTATTTATGATGGATTGTGCACCACATTACTGACCGTCGCGCCACATTAATTACTAGACTGTGACCCCATTACTGACCATGTCGCCACATTAAAAACTGACTGCGCACCCACATACTGCTCGTAGCACCACATTATTACTGAACCGTGCGCCACTTATTGCTATTTTCACCACATTACTGACCTTGCACCACATTTATTACGGACCGTGCACCACATTATTTCTGATTGTGGCAGCCACACATTACTGCCGTGCGCCACATTAATTACTGACTGTGCACACATTCTGACCCTGCGTCCACATTAAAAAAAATGACTGGCAACCACATTAATGACCGTGCACCACATTTATATTACTGACCGTGCCCACATTATTTGCGACTTGTGCACCACATTACTAACCCGTGCGCCACATTAATTACTGACTGTGCACCAAACATTAACTGACCGGCACCACATTTATTACTGACTGTGCACCACATTACTGACTCGTGCGCCACATTAATTACTGACTGTGCACCACATTACCTGAACGCGTGCCGCCAACATTAATACTGACCTGTGCCCACATACTACCGTGCGCCACTTAAAACTGACTAAGCACCAACATGAC
The DNA here is from genome assembly GCA_019512145.1 of Engystomops pustulosus. NCBI lineage: Eukaryota > Metazoa > Chordata > Amphibia > Anura > Leptodactylidae > Engystomops > Engystomops pustulosus. The sequence goes on from CM033651.1 coordinate 4,250,483, forward strand.
AAACGCGGATCCCACATTTATTACTGACCGTGCGCCACATTTTACTGACAGGGCGCCACTTATTACTGACCGCGCCACATTATTAATGATTGTGCGTCACATTATTACGACCGTGCACCACATTAATTACGGCCGTGCGCCCCATATTACTGTCTCGTTGGCTTCACAATTATTACGGAAACCGGCGCCACATTTATTACTGACCTTGTCACATTATTACTGACCGTGGGTCACATTATTATCTGACCGTAATAGTGTCCTCTCTGGCATGCAGCATTTTATAGATCAGGAGGATCTGAGAGATTGTACATAGTGTCCTATCTGCAGGCAGCATGTATATAGGCAGGAGGAGCTGGTCCGATTGTACATAGTGTCCCTTCTCAGGCATCATGTTTATACAGAAGGAGCTGAGCATTGTAAAGAGTGTCCTTTCTGCAGGCAGCATGTTGTAGAGCAGGAGGAGCTGAACAGATTGTAACATTGTTTTTGCATTCATGTTACTGTAGAACAATATAACATTCTTCATTACAGATTTCATCTCTTCCTGCAGACTTCCTATAAATTGCTCATGTGTTTTTGCGAGCTGCTGTATCGAGCCCTCCTTCTATGTCCACGATCTCCATAGGGTAAGCCCTGTAAATGTAAGTTTAGCATGGAAAAAACCAGAGACCGTTTCTTTATCTAATTAGCATGGGAAACTTTCCAGCCCTGACTTTCAGGCGAGTCCATGACCCACCACCAAGCCGCGGAGTAGAAGAGAAGAGGACAGATCACCCCAGGAATGTGCATTGCCAGAAATTTGTACGATCTTCTCATTTCATGTAGGAATAAACCGATTTGGACTAACTCTGGACTAACTCTGCCGGCAAACACAGACAGTCCTGTCCTTAGAAATATCACAGAGGCCAACGGTACAAGGAGATAAGGTGGGATTGTGTTTGCTCCAGGTCGGGGCCGGCCGTTTTAGGAGCCTCGGGGAGCCAAGTTCTTGTCTTGTTATGACCTCTTTAGTGATGACCACAAACACACTCACAAAAACCAAGAAGGTTATGGTTCAGGTCTCTGTGGAATGTTCTCCATTCCATATACCTTAACGGGATCCTGTCACCACATTCCTCACAATACAGCGAGTGGCAAGGTTCCCATAGGGCCTATTAACACCTTCTTTTTAGCTAATTTTTTCCCTCAGATCTCCACAGAATGAACTTTATAATTTGACTTGGTGTCGCAGGGATATGTAAAGCGAGTCAAGGGGGCCGTGGCTCCCTCAGTCTGAATCCAGCGCTTCTCCTATGCTTTCTCTTCATGCAGCATTTACGCATGTGACCAGGTGACATCGTTGCAGTCTTTAGCCTCCTAACATACCAGCTGTACACCGCATATATCTCATAAAATCACGCATATCATATCACAGGCGAAATCAGACCACACGGAGGTATGGAGAGGAACAGAAGTCCATGCAGGCTTCTGGGGAAGTTCATTTATCACTATTATGCATGGGGTACAGTTTGCTATGTCATGAAGGATAAAGACTGTGATTATTCACCCTGGTCCATGACATTATTGCTGAAGGCTGAAAAGGGATGAGTTGCTGGAATCACCTAAGGAGCTAAAGGACATGTAAAATATTAGCCAGAGGAGGCCACGCCACCTCACTCTCTATAGATTATCCCCGGATAACCAGGTAAAATTAGAAAGTTGATTTTTATGGGGATCTGAGGGGCACAATGTTAGCTAAAAGAATGGGTCATTTTACTAGGCCCGAATTACTTTTCCTCATCGCTTTCGCGAATTTTTCTGATTTGTGCGAATTGCCCCTGTTTGTTGGCGGCATGTGGTTGGATCGTGGCCCTTCGGTGTCGGCCCGACTGCATGGGACGGAAATCGGGGGTCATGGCCGTCGGAAAACCCTATGATTCCGAAAAACCCCGGTCTTTTTAAAAACAAAAAAATGTTGCTTCTTCACCGCACTTACCTGCACAAGAATAGAAGGTGACCTCCGGTGACCTCCAGCGTACCTCGGCTGCGCAAACTGACAGCCTAGTGGATATCGCGCCCGGGACCTAGTGAATCAGAAACCACCTCTGGATTCTCGACTGACCGGGTAAGTAAATCTGCCCCAATGTCGCCAGCTTCAGAGGTTTTTCTTCTAGTGGAACCTGCTCTGTGGTCCTGCTGTCTCTTTAACCCGAATTGCAACCTGGAATATTATCTTCGGGGCTTCCCAAACATATGTTTTTTTTTTTACGGTTAATTAGCTAAGAATATATGGACTACTTGCATCTGGAACATGGTGCCCCAGCATTATGTAGAAGCCCCGGTGGTGGGTTGGGAGTTTCATGCCGAAAGACATTCCACCCTACATTAAAAATTAAATCGTTTGGGAGACCTTGAGCAATCGGGTCTCCATGGATCTGAAAATAATCTTACTTGTTCTTATTAATGTCATGGGTCAAGAAGACAACAACGTGTACAACTAATCAAAGTTAAGTTTTAAATTTGATGATCCAAGAAATAGGACAGGAAAGTTCATTGCCCTCTAATATCACTTCCATCAATGTAAAGTTTTGACTATTTTCAAAAACCTTGCTCGGGGAGAGAACATCTATTTTCTTGAGTGTGACTCTACTGCCCAAGACCCCCAGAAAGCTGGCAGCTCGGAGAAGTCCTACTAAGATGACATGCTGGCCTCAAAAACCCAACGTCACTCAGTCAATGTCAGAGATCTATTGTAGGATCCTATCAAAGCATTCAACCATTGGGTAAAACCTGCTGACAGTCAATGACATACGAAGGTTCCCTTCTTCACCCCACAACTAGAAGCCCCACGTACTAATATGTATATTGCTTACGCTCCCTGCCAGTCAGCATCAGGATCCAATAATTTATGTCTTTTATGCATGTGACCACATAGAAACTAGTTTCCCCAGATCTGTTTTATAAACCTCCATTCATCTTCATCAACTGCTAACTTGTGCCAGCCGCATTGACCTTTTATTATAATATTTGACGTATCATCAGTAATGCAGTGGTAATGAGTAACAATGTGCAGAGGTATAACTTGGTTGTCCATCATCAAAAGCAACACTGAAGGAATATATCTCCCTATCGAAGAAAAACCTCCAGAAACCTCAGGAAAATAAGGTCGTTATATTGTTGGGAACATTTCAATCATCATTTTCTGGAAGATTAGTTACAATCCAATGTATCGAGAAGTTCATGATGTTGGCGCATCTCTCGTCTACCCTGAGATGACGTTACACTCTACCTCTAAACTCACACCCTACCCCGCCCTTTAACCGGAGTGAAACGGGTTTTAATATGTTTCACAGTGGTGATCCTTGCACAAATCAGGAAAACACCTCGGGGTTCGCCCTATAAACACAACTTCCCCAACAGTAAGGTCGGGTTCATGAACGGACTTCTGCTCAAGACTCCTGACAACAGTTTAATCTTCCCCGGATTGGGCTCAAAAAAGTCACCTTCATTTTCACACACAGCATATGGAGTGGAGCCACCCAACACACATCAGATTGTTGGGGACCCTGGCCATAAATTCAGTGGTTCCTGAATGACCTTTGTATGTTTCCAGAGAATAAATGGTTCAATAGAACCCCCCCCATCCGGAATGGCCGTGTTCACACATACTTTGTGCTTCGTTTTTAAAATAGATCCAATGTTGTCCAGATTGGTGAAACAACTGGGTCATAAAGAAAAAGACGTTGATTGGCACTCACAAAGTCCGTTAAAATTCTTTCAGCAGTGCTTTATTCATCCTTAGTAGGTACAATACAAGTTAAAGGCAGATGCAAGATAAGGTTGCTGTTCACATCTACGTCTGACGCGTTAAGAATCAGGTCTTAGTCATAGAGACGATTTGGACGGCAGGTGTCCATTATGGGTGGCCCAGAACACCATAACGGAATCCATCGCAGATCTTTTCAGGATTTTCCTCAAGTAAGCCCCGAGACAGGAGTCTTGACACAAATGGGGTCTTTACTAGGGCCCGATTCCGTTTTCTGACGGTTTTACTTCCACCTCGAATATTCCGATTTGCAACAATTTTCCTGTATTACTCCGGGGATTTTGGCGCACGCATTGGGCAGACTGGTTCGAGCTGATAGAAAGGCAACAGTGACTCAAATCACCACCCGTTACACCCAAGGTAGGCAGAAGAGCATCTCTGAGCGCACAGTACGTCCAACTTTGAGGCAGATGGGCTACAGCAGCAGAAGACCACACCGGGTGCCACTCCTTTCAGCTAAGAACAGAAAACTGAGGCTACAATTTGCACAAGCTCATCGAAATTGGACAGTAGAAGATTGGAAAAACGTTGCCTGGTCTGATGAGTCTCGATTTCCTCGACTGCGACATTCGATGGTAGGGTCAGAATTTGGCGTGAACAACATGAAAGCATGGATCCATCCTGCCTTGTATCAGCGGTCAGGCTGGTGTGGTGGTGTCTATGGATCCATCCTGCCTTGTATCAGCGGGTCAGGCTGGTGGTGGTGGTGTCATGATCCATCCTGCCTTGTATCAGCGGGTCCAGGCTGGTGGCTGGTGGTGTCCATGGTGTTCTTTGGGCCCCTTTGGTACAACGCCACGCCTACCTGAGTATTGTTGCTGACCATGTCCATCCCTTTATGAGGCACAATGTACCCTGTAACATCTGATGGCTACTTTCAGCAGGATAATGCGCCATGTCATAAAGCTGGAAGCATCTCAGACTGTGTTTCTTGAACTGACAATGAGGTCACTGGACACAAATGGCCTCCCAGTCACCAGATCTCAATCCATAGAGCATCTTTGGGATGTGGTGGAACGGGAGATTCGCATCATGGATGTGCAGCCGACAAATCTGCGGCAACTGTGTGATGCCATCATGTTCACTAATGATCAAAATCTCTGAGAGCTTCCAGACCTGTTGTATCTTATGCCACGAAGAATTGAGGCAGTTCTGAAGGCAAAAGGGGGCCCAACCCGTTACTAGCATGGTGGTACCTGATAAAGTGGCCGGTGAGTGTATATATATATAAATATATATACACAGAGCACATGAGGAGAGCAGGGAAAGGCTGAAGCTATCCAAGGAGCAAATATAAGTACATGTACATGCAGGAAATTGTCTAATGAAGATTTATTGAAAAGTGGCCACTCATTTAAGTCTGATAATTTATAATACATTATCCCCCAAGGAGCATCAGTCATGCTAGATTGCCGTCACACCGGGGCCTATGGTAGTCGTGTCCGAGATCCTCACTGGGAGTCACAATGTAAGAGTCGCCTGCAATGAAGCTCTATTTTAAATTTCTGTTCCCACAACGCCCCATATTTTGTGTGAGCTCTTCCATTTACAAAATAATATATACTGTATATCCTTAAAGGGGTTGTCCACTCACAAAAACTTATCCCCTATTGTGTAGGATAACTTGCTGATTGGTGGGGGTCTCAAAGGATTACAAGAAGGGGGATCCCTTGTACCCCAATTGCACCCTGAAAAAAAAGGAGCAGCAGGTTGGACGTGCACGCTGCAGCTCCATTCACTCACGGAGATAGCTAGTACAGCGCTCCACTGTCGTTGTCAGAGCCATAGTGAATAGCGCAGCATGGCACATGTGCAACTGGCTGCTCTGTTCATCTGAGGTACAATGGACTCCTGTTATTGTTACTGTGGGGCTCCCACCACTGGGACCCCCATGGATCAGCCGAAAATGTATTGTTATGCGAGTGGCTGGACAACCCCTTTAAGAACAAACCTACAGAATCTTAACCATAACCTTTTTCCTAACCAGGGGGGGCTGCCTGTGCTACAGATCTGTGCTTATTCTTTGTACCAGCATATAGGGGTCCCGTGGGGTCCTACACAATGCAGGTAGAGAGCGATTCCTACATTCCTACAAGGAGTCAGCCATTTTGAACTGAGCTATAAGACCACCCTGTCTTTGGATGCTTAAGTCTATTGTTCCTCTTCAGCCAATGGATGTAGCTCATCATTACGGATCATCACTTGTAATCGCCCCGACCTCCTCTCAGATAAGACGAATAACCTGTAAAACGTTCCGATCGGGGATATACTGTAGGGAGTTGATCGCAACTTGGAAAATATTTGAAGTGATTGACCATCTCATAACCTTTCCTTCCATAGGGTCACTTATGTTTGTTGTTTGGCTGTTTATAGAAGATGTTGCGGACACTTATTAAAGGGGCGTGTAATATGATTGGACCTCTGGCTCGATGGACAACCCAAGGAATGGTAACAAGACAAGAGTTTCCAAACAATGGGAATCTCTTCTTTTCCCGCACGATCCTGCGGTGTAGGGCGATCGTCTGCTGAGCATTACACAGCGCTGGGGACTTGTGCCATGATCGGAAAGAATTTTCATGGGAAGTTCCCTCCGATGGTAGTAAAAACAAATTCCGAGGATTTCTGCTTGTTTCAATAATAAATCTCCAAACATTTGCTGCACCGGGAAAACATTTTTGTGGCTTCGCTTTAACTATATGAGAATCCTGATTACAAGTAAACACCGGCAAATAAGATTTCAGGAAAATCTGCAGAGCCAACTCTTACCCAACTCTGATCCACAAACTACTCAACTCTAAGACATTCAGCTTCTACATCTGCCCCATACAGACTGTACAAGAAAAGAATCAATGGACCTTAATGGGTCCTACTGAAAGGGGTTTTCCAGGGTAAAAATACTGATAATTTATCCAGAAAATTAGGTCCTTTAAGGAAATCTACCATTTGGGATTTGATGTATTATGAACCAAATATACATTGAGAATTCTGTAGCTACATTGATGCAGGCATATATCTTGTTCAATCTTGGTTTAAGGAATGTTAGGTGCAGGCTTCCTACATAAACACATTACACATTGAGCTTCCCATATTGTCCAGACAGGACTAATCAACCTGAGCTGGATGACTCATACACAGCTGGGGGATGGTGAAGTGATTGATTACTTCTGCCTGTCAGGCACAGACACAGTGATTACATCATTCTCTTCAGGTCTTCGCCAAGGGTCCGACAAAACCCAAACCCCCCAAATGTAGCAGAAATCGATGCTACAAAGTGAGAATATTTTATTCCACCATAGATGCGACGTTTCGCCTTTTCTATAAAGGCATTTTCAAGCTGAAAATATAGAAAAGGCGAAACGTTGCATCTATGGTGGAATAAAATATTCTCACTTTATTCCTTTGGAGTGCTGCTTCGTTCATCGATTTCTGCATCATTCTCTTGACTAGTGTAGACTTAAAGAGGACCTGTCACCCATAATTTTGGCACTACCTCTTCCCCAGACCGTCCCGCTCACTCCATAGGCCGGCAGTGACTGCCACGCGTCATGCGGCAGTCACCGCCCCTAACCACGCCCCAACCCCGCCCCCTCATGAATACACTGGACAGCTTTGTACCCCGCCACAGTGTTAGATATTGTTAACAGAGGTTTCTGGTAACGCTATCCTTCTAACACTGCGGCGTTTGATCAAGCACTAGGAGCTGCTTACTTCAGTAACATCTCCTAGTGCCGAAAATTTAGGTGACAGGTCCTCTTTAATGTGAAAGGAGAAGCGCTGAGCCCCAACACAGAAGCTTCATTATCATAATTTTATAATTACTTTTTTAGCAAAACCACTCACCTTGGGGATTAAACAAGATATGTTTCTGCATCAGTGTAGCTACAGTATTCTCAAGGTATGTTTGAGTGACTATGACTGCAGTGTTATAGCGGAAACATGTGGCGTCTGTAACCACTATAAGGGGGGTTGGGGGATATTTCACGGAAAAATATTTGCCCTCATTGGGACCTACATTGGATTGAAGTTTTAGATCTTCTAATGTTCTATCCCAAACCTGTCCCTTGTCCAATTATTTATATGCAAATTAGCCTCTTTGTGCACCAGGGGCGTGGCCTCTCCAGCAGGTGCACTTTCTAGGTCTGATGCCAATTGTTGTGTGATAGGGGGCAGTATAGGAAGAAAACGGTAAGCAATGGCGCCTACACAAGAGAAAACTGATAAAAAATGCAAAAAGTCATATAATAGACAGTTATTGGTTTATGTGAAATTTATTGAAAGTTAAGGGGTTGTCCCAAATTAATGTTATTGTTCATGTTATAAAAAGTTATACAATTTTCCAATATACTTTCTGTTTGTGTTCCTGACGGTTTTCTAGATCTCTGCTTGCTGTCATTCTATCAGAAGCTTCTATGTAACTTCAAAAGGACAGAAATGTGACCATGGTCACACAGGTGCACGGCTCGTTATATCACACAGGTGCGCAGCTCGTTATATATCACACAGGTGCACGGCTCGTTATATATCACACAGGTGCACGGCTCGTTATATCACACAAGTGCACGGCTCGTTATATCACACAGGTGCACGGATTGTTATATCACACAGGTGCACGGCTCCTTATATCACACAGGTGCACGGCTCCTTATATCACACAGGTGCAGGGCTCGTTATATCACACAGGTGCAGGGCTCGTTATATCACACAGGTGCGCGGCTCGTTATATCACACAGCTGCACAGCTCGTTATATATCACACAGGTGCGCGGCTCGTTATATCACACAGGTGCGCGGCTCATTATATCACACAGGTGAACAGCTCGTTATATCACACAGGTGCACGACTCCTTATATCACACAGGTGCGCAGCTCGTTATGTCACACAGGTGCACGGTTCGTTATATCACACAGGTGCACGACTCCTTATATCACACAGGTGCGCGGCTCGTTATGTCACACAGGTGCACGGTTCGTCATATCACACAGGTGCACGGCTTGTTATATCACACAGGTGCACGGCTCGTTATATCACACAGGTGCAGGGCTCGTTATATCACACAGGTGCACGGCTCGTTATATCACACCGGTGCATGTCTTGTTATATCACACAGGTGCACGGCTCGTTATAACACATAGGTGCACGGCTCGTTATATCACACAGGTGCACAGCTCGTTATGTCACACAGCTGCACAGCTCGTTATATATCACACAGGTGCGCGGCTCGTTATATCACACAGGTGTGCGGCTCATTATAAAACACAGGTGAACAGCTCGTTATATCACACAGGTGCACGACTCCTTATATCACACAAGTGCGCAGCTCGTTATGTCACACAGGTGCACGGTTCGTTATATCACACAGGTGCACGACTCCTTATATCACACAGGTGCGCGGCTCGTTATGTCACACAGGTGCACAGTTCGTCATATCACACAGGTGCACGGCTTGTTATATCACACAGGTGCACGGCTTGTTATATCACACAGGTGCAGGGCTTGATATATCACACAGGTGCACGGCTCGTTATATCACACAGGTGCATGTCTTGTTATATCACACAGGTGCACGGCTCGTTATATCACACAGGTGCACAGCTCGTTATGTCACAGAGGTGCACGGCTCGTTATATATCACACAGGTGCACGGCTCGTTATATCACACAGGTGCACGGCTCGTTATATCACACAGTTGCACGGCTCGTTATATCACACAGGCGCATGTCTTGTTATATCACACAGGTGCAGGGCTCGTTATATCACACAGGTGCACGGCTCGTTATATATCACACAGGTGCACAGCTCGTTATATCACACAGGTGCAGGGCTCGTTATATCACACAGGTGCACGGCTCGTTATATCACACAGGTGCATGGCTCGTTATGTCACACAGGTGCATGGCTCGTTACGTCACACAGGTGCAGGGCTCGTTATATCACACAGGTGCAGAGCTCGTTATATCACACAGGTGCATGGCTCGTTACATCACACAGGTGCATGGCTCGTTACGTCACAGAGGGTAATCAGAGCTGTGTGTTATAACGAGCTGTGCACCTGTGTGACCATGGTCAGATTTCTGCCCACTGGAAGTAAACATTAAAGCTTCCTATAAAATGACAGCAAGCAGAGATCTATCAGACCGTGAGGAATATGGAAGTATATTGGAAAATTGGAAAATTTTAATACAAACAATAGCATTAATTTGCTCTAATTATAACAGCCCTTTATTACACTTTACAGAAGTTTCAAATTTGCCAGACAGTCCGTGAACCACAGACCACACTGCCGGGGACAGGATTCCTTACATCATAGTGATGTATGATGCAAGGAGTCCCTGCTTCCCTGCTAAACAGCAGCATCAAAATGTCATCATTACAGTGTCGGGCGGCTGTGTTAAGGGGATGCAGGGAATCCTTGTAACCTTTACTGCTATGATATAAGGAATTCAGTCCCCAGTGTCATTGGTCCATTAAAAAGTGGCACTGCATGGTCAATGGTTCACAGGTGCCGGGAGAAACTGCACTTAAAGGGGTTGTCAGAAACATGTTGAAAAACATCCAAAAACAGTTTCTTTTGAAACCGTGAGTTGTATGTGGTACTGGAACTAAGCTCCATTCATCTCTATACAGCTGAGCTGTAATACCAGCACCAACCATGGTCAGAGGTGGCGCTGTTTCTGGAAGAAAGCAGCCATGATCTTCAACTTCTGGAAAATCCCTTTAAGTGAATAAAATGCAAGAAAAATATCAAATGTTTTCCAACAAATCAATATAATAATCTACAAACTACAGACAATGCTACATATACAATGTGAGAGGAGAAAAAATAACTAAACAGAAACACCAAGTTATAAAAAAAGAGTCAACGGTCAATATAAAATATATTTTTGCATTATTTTTCATTGTGATTTTCATGACACAATACGATATACAGGAGATTTAAAGAATATTGGCAGCACTCCTGTGTGAAGGAGCCCGGCCCGCCCCTTTAATGAGCGTTTCTTACCATCCACTACGACAAATGAAGAAAGAATCTGCTTGATTAGAACACGTTGCAGACATCCAGCAGAATGATGGCCTCGCAATGATAGTAAAGACTTAATTATTATCAAATGACTTCTGCCGTTGGGTCACTACTCGTGTAATTACAAGCAGTTCATGCCTATGCTAATTAGGACTCCGACACAATCATTCCGGGAGGAAGGAGTGGGTGGGCAAATTAAATAAATGGAGATACAACGTTGCTAATGATATTTTAACTTTCATTTTCTACACAAAGAAAAGCAAAACACTTTCATGCCCATCATCTCCTTAACTGCTCTGCTGCCGGATCCTCTCCCGACGCGTTTCAGATCTTATTGTCAGCCAATAAGCTGCCGGAACGACACATCGTAGACCAAGGACCAGGACCTGTCCAGACGGAGCACGTGTCTTCTCCTAGTCTTACATTTAGACCTTATTTTCCCGGAGGAACACAGGCAAATCCTTAACTTTGATGGTTCCCCAAACACTCCAAGTCCCGAAACGTAACGGCCTCTGAAATGAAGGCTCTAGGCTTGTGATCCGATGACTTTCTACAGGCAACCGGAATAAACAGCTATTATTACTGGAGACCAATTACGGCCGGTGACCTGAAGCGCTTACCGATGAAGACGTTTCCAAGGAGTAGGTGGCCGTGTCTTCCCCTCCGTCCACTCCTCCCGCCAGGAAAGTTTTCTAGAAAAATGACTCATTAGCGCAGAGTACCTTCTGTAACGACATTTTAAAAGGTTAAGTGTGTACAGTCGCTCCTCGCAAAGCGCGGCCTCCCCGTACATTCCAGGGACATCGCTTATTGCCATACTAATTGTGTGTGAGGAGAAGACGTTTAACAAGACAGGAGGAACATGATTACCAGACGGTGTGAAGAAGTCGTGTAGGTCAATTATTATTTTACATGACTCGCAGCGTCCTGACTTGACCCATTGACCTTGGGTAATATCGCCCTGCAGACACGAATACAGGAGCTTCTTGTACTCGAGGATAAAAGGGACAAGGGTTTAGTGGATATCAATTCCAAATGTTTTATAACCCAAAGATCAAAACAAACCCCCAATGAGTCTTCTGCCTCCTCAACCTTAAAGAGGGGGACATCTTGTTGGCTCGAGAAGAATTCCCTCCATAAGATAATTCCTTGCATTAATGACATGGGGGGGCAATTGTGTCATTTCTAAATTCTGGAATAGTAGAACTTACAGCAAATAGCAGAGCCAAGAGTCAGTTACCCAAGAGCCATCATTACGGATGAAGGTAACAACTGGTCTAATGGATCCCATTGTTTACCAGGAACCCTCAATGACGGACGTCAGATTGTATTGGGGGTCCGAACCAGGGCCGGCACCAGCACTGGGCATGGTGCCAGAGCCACATAAAGCTGTACATAAGGAATCAATGGGGGTGACTGATTCATAGGGGGGCTTTATATAAAATAACCTTGATGTTTGGGATGATAAACTAGGGAATATTTTAGGGAACTGGAGCCTGTTTTAGTTTCTGAATTTTTTAATGCTGCCACATGAGTTCAATGCAAAGGGGCCCACGGAGGCTCTGTCGCCCAGGGGTCTACTGAAATCTGGAGCTGACCCTGGCCAGAACCAGGTAGTCACTGACGATCAACAAACGTACAAGAGGACCAACAGTGAGAAGCCCAAACCAAAAGTCAAACCCAAGAAATGTTGGCAACAACATTATTGGGCAAATTAAAGGGTCAATACTTTCCATAGACAAATTGGATTCACTGTTTATTACAAATTGGAAAAAGTAGTTGACATTTTGACCTTTTGCAGAAACATTCGGAAATTAGATTATGATAAAAAGTGTGAAAGTCTCCGAATTGAAATTTGGACCTCGAATGAGAACTTTGTAAGCAACCTACAACCATGTGGAATGATTCCGAGCCCATAGACATGTCTACTTGGCTTGGCCAGGCCTGGTGGTAGGTCGCCTGCTATCAGGACAAATGGATTGGGCATGCTCAAAGTGGCTCTACTGTCTGCTGTCAGGTGGAGGTCAGGCGACCACCACACATTATATACCATTCATCAGCCCCAGTAATAGCAATGGGTTAGGCTCGCATGAATCTATTGTATGGCCTTAGGTCATGCAGGAGAGCAGACAGAAACTGAATAGTCATTCCAGTAATATAAAGCTCCACATTGAGGCTTTCCATACATCTTCAAAACCTTTGTTTATCCGCTAAGAATACCATCATCTTAAGAAGACCCTTCGAGCTCCTCAAGAAAGTTCAATCAATTTACCAATGTCCACTTTCCCAGCAGTGCTTGTGGATAATTCTAGAAGAAATTTCTATTAATGGTTCTTTTATATTTGAAAACACTGATTCTTTTTTTCCTTTAATATCTAAAACATGGCTCTTTCAATGACCTGTTTGTTTCTCAAAGCAGTTTTATAGCTACAAAAGAGGTGAAAAAGGTCCTTTTCAAAGGCGGTTAATCCTCATTAGCATTACTTTATCTTCCAGGGCATGTATAATTTAAAATGCAAAAGTTATGTCTGGAGTCCTGTAGGAATTACGAACACCCTTTAAGAGCTTCAGAGAAGAAACATTTTATTATTGAAAACTCGAGTGAAACCTACACGAAGGGGGTCAAGTCTAGAAATAACGGCATGAAAGGTTCTACAACGGGAAGATGAATACCGTGTAGCAGGAATAGACCCTCTAGCGGCCATTACTCCATATTGTGTAATTAGAAGCCGCTAGAATCTGTTTAGAAGAGAACATGTTACACCTGATGGGAAAGGAAGGAAAGGAGTCCGGATAAAAGGAATGGAAGCAGCTAAGCTAATGACATCCTAATGCTGAAGATTTCCTTACGTACAATAGTAGTGTCCTGGAATGGTCTCGTCTTTTACCTTCACGGTGAGTCAGAAAAACATTCCAAAAATCATGTAAGACGGTATAACAGGTAATGATAATATGAACGTCCTCTGTTTTATTATAAACAAATGAATTACTGATCCATTGTAACATCTCGACAGCTTGGTTTACCTATCTAAAGCTTCCAGAATGGGCATCTGCCCAACACAAAGGTAGAGTTGATGAGGGGTCGTATAAGGCCCAAAAAGGTAAGAGCTACCACCCTGCTCTGGCTCCCGTTTCTAGTGTCGTAGAGGTGTTCTGCTCGTTGGCAGAGATGGATCGACACATCCTCTACATCACAAGTGACGACCCCAGCACATACGGCTGAGCTATTAGCGCTGAAGAGCAGGGACTTGAAGTTTAAAGGGAACCTGTCACCGCTGTTCCAAAAAAATGAAACTAAGACAGGTTCCCATAGAGCCCTTTAGTCCTAAGGGCACCCACTTATCAACTAACACTAGCGATGCATAGAAAAGCAAAAAAATCACATTTTATTCTGTACCTGGTAACCAGGGAGAACCCAGCGAGTCCACGTGGGAGGATCACTGCGGCTCGAGTCCTCGCCCTCCTCTGTGCACATCAGCCAGCGCACGCCTCCATCTTTCCTACGTCACACAGCTCCCTGGCTTCCTGCTCACTGATAAGCATTGACACAGCTGAGTGCAGCCAGTGCGCATGCGCGGAACTCGGCTGTGCGATGTAGGAAAAATCATACAGGGGGCGTGCGCTGGCTGATGTGCACAGAGGAGGGCGAGGACTCGAGCCGTAGTGATCCTCCCACGTGGACTCGCTGGGTTCTCCCTGGTTAGCAGGTACAGAATAAAATGTGATTTTTCCTTTTCTATGCATCGCCAGTGTTAGTTGATGAATGGGTGCCCTTAGGACTAAAGGGCTCTATGGGAACCTGTCTTAGTTTAATTTTTTTGGAACAGCGGTGACAGGTTCCCTTTAAGCATAGCAAGAACGCTTTTTTTTAGTCCAACCCACAGGGGTTCTTCTAGGATAATAATAATAATTTTATATTTATCGCCTACAGATTACGCAGGATCCCTGTACAGTACAACCCTTTAAAACGAATAGTAGACATATTTCCGTTAAGTTGGTCCTTGTACGAGGACATCCAAGAAGAGTTTACTGAAAATGGGTAGGTTGGTGGACATGTTGCTCAAAGGAGCACTTACTGTAGACTACAGTAGCAAGATTAAATTTATATTATCCACCCTACATATGGATCCTACTTATAATTTACTTTTTTAGAAATTAGACTCTCTTTCGTTGTAGGTGCCAAAGTGTTTGAGAATGAGAATGGGTCGGCATAGTGAATTTTTGTTGCCTTCAAAAAATTATGGGAACACAAACAAGTTCATTGGTGACCATGAGATAAAGGACCCGTTACAGCATGAGGGTTATGATGCAAGTGTGAACACGGCCTTATACTGATACAAATTCATACCCACAGACTCATGCGCTGAGACTGCAATCGATACCAGTGACCTTTAATGTGATATTTTTACTGTGTCCATTTCCAAGGCAGATCAATAGGAAAGTCACTGTCATGTCCATTCCTATAAATTAAAGTAAAACTTGTCAAGAAAATACCAGCCCCATCACAGGTCCCATCTGCTTGTCTATGATATTTACATAGAGGCATACGGGAGGGGGAGTAGTTTCTAATGGATCTGTAAAAAAAAAAAAAAAAGGCACGCTGCTTCATGGACCAAAAGGCAACACTTTTAGGTTACAATCCTCTGGGATTTAGGTAGGGTCCTCTATCATTCTTATAGACGTAGGAGAAGACAAAAGCCTTATGTGTGGTCAACACTTATTTAAAACATATACGTACCCCTATGACAGAGGGCCTCCTCGGTGGCCATGTCTCACAACAGGGATTTGCTCCAACATAATGTTGTCATCCCTTTGGGTCCAATGGTACTGGAGGCAACAGAAGACAGAGGGCTTTAACTAAGGAGGCCCCCTGGATAGGCAAGCATATATTAGATCCAGGGTATCTACTTCCCGACCTTAGTCAAAAGCCTTTCACTCAGTTCCCTATGTTGTACTGTACTGGTTTTACTCCAGCATCATGTCATTAGGCTTCCTGAAAGTCATGCTTGATGTCAACCTTACAAGGTTGCTAAAAGAGGCGTGATTTTCCTTATCCCATCCTGTAAAACTTTGTTTTTCCTTGATCCAGGGTAGAAATTCCATCAGTCCGTCCATTCTCTAGTTTACGAGCAGTCGTCATGTGACTCGGTGGCTCAGTCTTTGGAAACCATTGAAAACCTACTGAAGCCAGTAGGTACAACTCGCCATCACTGAGATACCGATTGGCTGCTGCAGTCAAATCTCAGCTGCCACTAACCAAAATCCAAAGGAGACTGTCTGAGGTTATTAACCCTACCACATGGGGTACAGGGGTTGTCCAGTCTCTACAAGTTTTCTCCTATCCACAGAATTCAGGAAATCTTTCTCATTGGAGGGGTTTCCACTTGTGGGACCTCAAGGTTCCCGGGAATGGGAATCCAATGTATTGCAAATGAATGAAGTGGCAGGCTAGCCATGTACGGGGCTGTTCCAGTCACTGTCTATAGTGCTGACGGAAGTAGTCGAGTATTGCAATAGGCTATAGGCTCTGTCAGTGCCATAGAGATTAGTCGCCACCTTCTTTATCTATTGGGGTACAGCAGACTATCCTTCTAATCAATAGGTATCAGGTCTGTGCTGAGCATTGTAGGTTCAGGTCCCCCCGTGGCTTTGCAGATTGCATTTAAAGAGTTATGACCCATGATCCGTGTCACCACCAATTGTGGGTGCTATAGCAAGGTGTTCACATTTGGGTATCTGAACCAAACCTTGGTCCAAGTTTCGGCTAAACCTCCAGAACTCGAACTCTCCTGGGTCCACACATCACCACTTTTCACCGCTGGGACCCCAAACAGTCAGCAAGTTATTCCTTTCCTATTGATATGGTAAAGCTTGTAGTGGCCGGATGACCGCTCTAATATACAACTATTCTAAGAATTTGCATAACAGTCATGTAAGTGATAAAGAATTAGGGTCCATAATCTCCAGGTGAGTGAAATAGTTAAATAAATATAATAAAAAAATAAATAAATGCAATTATTTAGGTGTTTCCAGTCTTACCACTGGATCCAGTAATGAGGCCAAGTCATCAGACGTTTCCAGTCTTTATTAAAGATCAAACAATCCAATGGGGGCAGATGCCCTGGAAGAGGCTAATGTCCTCCCCGGCTCCTCAATCATGGTCAATAACACAATGCTCTTCTATTATTAGTCTTTATTGCCTTTGTGTGCCATTTTTTTGTGAAATGTGCGTATTAAATATTAATGTCTTAGGACCCGGTGACATGTCGTACCTTGGCCAATGAAAAACCACAAAGAGTGAGGTTAAAGCGGCCAAAGGTTAGAATGTCGAATCAATCAGAATATAATAAGAGAGGAGGGGAGCGCTCATTGCTGTGATCACAAGGAGAATTATCATTTCTGGACCATTATAGCGTAAATATAACTTCCTCTTATGAAAAAAACATAGAAACTAATTATTTAACCAAATATCGACACCTTATACATAAGAGGTCAAACTGCGGCCACATGTCATGGAAATAGATATCTGTATGTATAGTATTCTTATGCAGTTTTTTTTAGTATACGTTTCCATGCTGATCCCACAGACAATACATCGAACATTTTATGTGGTTTGTAACTGGGGTGGGGGCTAATATTTTGTACTTTTACTTTTTCACACTTTTTAGTCTGTCCCGATTAAATCTATAATATATTTATATTCAGTTTTATATGACGGGTGGTTTTCACAGACGGATAATATTATCGGTACGGGTGCAGATATTTATACAGGATGTAGAAATTTAATATGTGCAAAAATTTTAGGCAGGAGTGGGGAAAAAATGTTATAAAGTAAGAAGATTTTTATTTATAAAAAAAAAAAAAAAGTAATAGAAGTGTAAAAAATGTATTCTGCAGCCGGACAGTGATCCCAAACATCCACCCCATGTCAGAAAGAATTATCTCCAGTGTAGAATAAGGAGATCTTGAAGTAATGATATGGTCCCAACAGAAGCCTAGTGTGTCTAGGATTACATACAGAGAGTAAAGGTTAGGAGCAATCCTACATCCACAGAAGATCCGGGCTTAGATCTCCAAGACGTTTGGAACAACCTCCCTGCTGAGTTCCTTCAAAAACTGTGCAAATGTTCCTAGATCACACCCCGGGGGTGTCCCGGACTCCAGCTTTTTATACAATTTAAATTACAATCCAAATATTAAACTTTACAGTTACACAAGATTCTGTTCGGTCTAGGGTTAAGTTAGTTACCCTCTCCAAAGATGGATTTGTATAAAGACAAAACTGGAGTTAGACTCCATTTAAAATATCAGATAATGTATAAGAAATTGGCATTACTCAGATGGGATATTAAGATCTCCCTCTATCGTAGGTCATATATATCTACAGTAAGTCTATCTTTGTAATAGTTGTTACGCCCAACTCTCCATCCATCCATCGTTCTATCCAACTCTCCATCTATCTATTGTTCCATCCAACTCTACATCCATCCATTGTGCCATCCAACTCACCATCTATCCATCATTCCAACCAACTTCCCATCCATTGTCCGATCCAACCATCTTTCCATCCAACTCTTCATCCATCGTTCCATCCATCTATTGTGCCATCCAACTCTCCATCTATCCATAATTCCATCCAACTCTCCATCCATTGTTCCATCCAACTCTCCATCCATCCATCTTTCCATCCAACCCTCCATCCATCGTTTCATCCATCCATCGTTCCATCCATCCATCCATCGTTCTATCCAACTCTCCATCCATCTATTGTTCCATCCAACTCTCCATCTATCCATAATTCCATCCAACTCTCCATCCATTGTTCCATCCAACTCTCCATCCATAATTCCATCCAACTCTCCATCCATTGTTCCATCCAAATCTCCATCCATCCATCTTTCCATCCAACCCTCCATCCATCGTTTCATCCATCCATCGTTTCATCCATCCATCGTTCCATCCATCCATCCATCGTTCTATCCAACTCTCCATCCATCTATTGTTCCATCCAACTCTCCATCTATCCATAATTCCATCCAACTCTCCATCCATTGTTCCATCCAACTCTCCATCCATAATTCCATCCAACTCTCCATCCATTGTTCCATCCAACTCTCCATCCATTGTTCCATCCAAATCTCCATCCATCCATCTTTCCATCCAACCCTCCATCCATCGTTTCATCCATCCATCCATCGTTCCATCCATCCATCCATCGTTCTATCCAACTCTCCATCCATCTATTGTTCCATCCAACCTCCACTATCCATAATTCCATCCAACTCTCCATCCATCTTTCCATCCATCTCTCCATCCATCGTTCCATCCATCTCTCCATCCATCTATTGTTCCATCCACTCTCCATCCTTGTTCCATCCATATCCACCATCTATCTATCCATCCATTCACCTCCATCTTTCCCATTCAATCATCCATCCATCATTGTGCCCTCCAACTCTCCAACCTTACATCAAACTCTGTACAAAAGGTCAATAATACAACTCATCTATGTATCCATCTATCAATCTACAGTCTATCTATCTATCCATCCGCCCGCCATAGGTCACATTTATGTGGGTCAATACAGTCTAGATGTCCATCCCTATCCATTGTATTTATATATATTTATACACAGTATCTGATTATCTCCGGTTATCTTTGTATCCATCTGTTTTCATCCTAGTCCTGGACGCACTAAGTAAAATGTTATTTAGAGGAATATAGCCATTCATCAGGCCCAGGCTGACTGCAACCCATGACCGCGTTACGAGCTTCAATAGACAAAATACATAAAATAAAAATAAATCCTGCTTATTACTCGTTACAAGTGCTGAACCTCGGGGGATCCTGTTATTTATTTAAAGATGGTGGGCAAAGCAGTTTTATGCGTCGGCTACAATGAAAGCCATCCGTACTTGTCTCTCTGGTAATAGTACAACATCCAGACTTACTATTAATGACTGGCGCGCGATGACCATCGTTTGTCATCATTAATCTTTGTGCCAAAAACTGTACCACTTCATCATAAGCCTTGTATGTAAGGGAATGGCGTCCATAGTGCGAGGTGCAACGCTCCACCCACAAGGCCACTGTCAATCATCTCTTCTATTCCCTGATTATGAGTGATAACATTCTACCAATGGCCCACTTAAAGGGGTTGTCCACTTTCAGCAAATATTTGACATTGTTTGTGTAATGAAAATTACAAAATTTTTCAATATACTTCTGTATTATTCCTTATGGGATCTCTGTTTGCTGTCATCCTATAGGAAGCTCTTTGGTTCCAATGGTGCAGTGAAACAAATCTGTCCATGGTCATGTGATGTCACACAGGTGCACGGCTCATTATATCCCCGGTCAGTGATGTCACCACAGGTGCACGGCTCGTTTATCCCTGGGTCATGTGATATCACACAGGTGCACGGCTCGTTATCACCCTGGTCATGTGATGTCACACAGGTCACGCTTATTATATCCCTGTCATGTGATGTCACACAGGTGCACGCCTTATTATATCCCTGGTCATGTGATGTCACACAGGTGCACGGCTTATTATACCCTGGTCATGTGATGTCACACAGTGCACGGCTTGTTATTCCGTGGTCAGTGATGTCACACAGGTGCACAGGCTCGTTATAATCCCTGGTCATGTAATGTCACAACAAGTGCATGGCTCCTTATACCTCTGGTCATGTGATGTCCATACAGTGCACAGCTCGTTATGTCCCTGGTCTAGTGATGTCAAACAGGTGCAAGGCTCGTTTATCCCTGGTCAATGATGTTACAACAGGTGCACGGCTCGTTATATCACAGAGTAATCAGATCTGTGTATAATGAGCTGTACGCCTGGTAACATCACATGACCAGAGATATAAAAAGCCGTGCACCTGTGTGACATCACATGACTAGAGATATAATGAGCCGGCACCTGTGTGACATCACATACCAGGATATAAAAGCCGTGCACCTGTGTGACTCTCACATGACTAGAGATATAATGAGCCGTGCACCTGTTTGACATCACTTACCGGGATTAAAAAGCCGTGCACCTGTGTGACATCACATGACTAGAGATATAATGAGCCTTGCACCTGTGTGACATCACATGACTAGATATATAATGAGCCGTGCACCTGTGTGACCTCACATGACTAGAGATATATGAGCCGTGCACCTGTGTGACTTCACATGACCAGGGATATAATGAGCCGTGCACCTGTGTACATCACATGACCAGGGATAATAAAAGCCGTGCACCTGTTGTGACATCACATACTAGAGATATATAGCCGTGCACCTTGTGACTTCACATGACCAGGATATAATGAGCCATGTACCTCTGTGACATCACATGACCAGGGGATATAATGAGGTGTCTACCTGTGTGACATCACATGACCAGGATATAATGAGGTGTCTACCTGTGTGACCAATGATACTAGGATATGATCTGTGAACCTGTGTGATATCACATGACCAGGTGATATGAGCTGTGCACCTGTGTGGCATCACATGACCAGGGATATAACGAGCCGTTGCACCTGTGTGACATCACATGACCAGGGATATAACGAGCCTGCACCTGTGTGACATCACATGACCAGGATACAACGTGCTGTGAACCGTTGACATCACATGACCAGGATATAACGAGCCGTGCACCTGTGTGCATCACATGACCAGGGAATACTCGCCGTGCACCTGTGTGATCAATACCAGGATATACGGCCGTGCACCTTGTGTCGCATCACATGACCAGGGATATAACGAGCCGTGCACCTGTGTGACATCACATGACCAGGGATATATAACGAGGTGTGCACCTGTGTTGACATCCATCTGACCAGGGATATCACGAGCTGTGCACTGTGGACTCGATGCCTCCCGTGCATCCACCTGGTATGTAGTACATGACATGTGCACTGTGACGCAACACTGCCAGGGATATAATGAGCTGTGCACCTGTGTGACATCACATGACCAGGACCATTTTTATCCATATGAAGTAAAATGAGCCTCCTGCTGAAGATAACAAACCAGTCAGAATTAATACAGAAAGTATATGAATAACTGTAGAATGTTTTATTTCACAAACAATTAAAGTGATGATGTTGCCGATGTCTCTTCTAGACATTTGGTTGGTTTCCATTTCCTTGGTGATGGGAATGGGACATGTATCACGCTTCTTCTCCGAGTATAAACATAAACATTCCTGCCGAAATGATTCTCTGGCCTGGGATGTGGCTCTGGATGAGGCTTTGTGTTACCATATGTGATTAACTAAAGACCCAAATAAATGGACTAAAACAACATTTATGGGAAACCTCTCTCTCTCCGCAGTCAGTGTGTCAATCAAGGGCGACGCGTCGGCGGAGCTTTATCCTGCGCTCGTTTATATGGAGAAAGAGATTACTTTGGAGATGTGGCTGCTGTATAATGAAGCCGGTGAGAAGAATAAACAAAAGGAATGGGACATCTGTTCCCTGACCCATAGCGTTTTTTTTTTCCCTTCTCCCTCCAACAATCTTAGAAATGTATAAAGAAACGGACCATGAACATTATGTCCACAAACCTCTCAATATTTTAAGATGTTCATCTAAGTGATCAAGTAGGCACCGGGTAGCCGTGATATGGCTGGGCCTGGGGCACCTAATAAATACATAATAACCCTATAAATATATACAATTCTAAGCGTGACCACTACGGCCGCAATAGATCCAGTTCTCAAAACTTGTACAAAATTAATATGTGTGTAATGACTTGACTTATTAGATATTCCAGCTTTTTACATATTTGAGTTGAATGTTGCGGCACAATGGCTGCCCGCTGGCGAGAACGGAACGGAGCTTTTGTTTGAGTCAATCAGTTATAACCGCAAATATATATCTATAAAAAACACACACGGACTGGAGGATTATTTTTCACACTGAAGGAGGGCAGCGAGATCAGGGAGAAAAAAACATCTGAAAATTTTGCAAACATTTAAAAAGTTTTCTTTAAATTGTCTTTCCATCAGAAACCAGACATAAATGGATGCAGCAGAACTTTGTGCGTGGACTTATCCATCCCCATCTGCTGGTGGTGCACCAGTTTGGATGACGGTGATTTATGTCGCCCATTCACCGCTGCTGATTCGCAGACAGAAAACATTAAACCAGAAAAAGTCGTTTATTTTGGGAATATTCTGTACTTTGTAGTGAGGAGCGGGGATACTCACAGAGACAGAAAGGAGGATGAGGAGGCCGGGGCCGCAAACATTGTAAAGTTTTTGCTTAAAATAGGTGGTTTTTAGGAGCGTTCACAGATTTGCCTAAAGAAATGATTAATAGCACAACGAGCCGTGCGATATTATAGAACAAAGGAAAGTGTCCCAGTCTTATGGAGACATCTGCTCTCTTATGTACGCCACATATACCACGGCAGTGCACAGAAGAAACGCCATCACTGGCAGAAATCCGTCCAGAGACTGGACGTCAACTAAAGTTGAATGGTATATAAAAATAATGTAAATACTCAAAAGCCAAATAATAGAGAAGTTACACGCATAAACCAACGTGACAAACAGCTAATAAACATCCAGTAGCGTCAGTTCTGTGGGCGAAATGCCTTGTTGATGCCAGAGGTCAAGGAAATGGGCAGACTGGTTCGAGCTGTATGAAGGCAACAGTGACTCAATCGCCACCCGTTACAAACCAAGGTAGGCAGAAGAGCATCTCTAATGCACAGTACGTCCAACTTTGAGGCAGATGGGCTACAGCAGCAGAAGACCACACCGGGTGCACTCCTTTCAGCTAAGAACAGAAACTGAGGCTACATTTGCACAAGCTCATCGAAATTGGACAGTAGAAGATTGGAAAAAACGTTGCCTGGTCTGATGATCTCGATTTCTGCTGCGACATTCGGATGGTAGGGTCAGAATTTGGCGTGAACAACATGAAAGCATGATCCATCCTGCCTTGTATCACGGTCAGGCTGGTGGTTGGTGGTGTCATGGATCCATCCTGCCTTGTATCAGCGGGTCAGCTGGTGGTGGTGGTGTCTGATCCATCCTGCCTTGTATCAGCGGGTCAGGCTGGTGCTGGTGGTGTCATGGTTTCTTTGGGCCCCTTGGTACAAGCCACAGCCTACCTGAGTATGGTTGCTGACCATGTCATCCCTTTATGAGCACAATGTCCCTGTAACATCTGATGGCTACTTGTCAGCAGGATATGCGCCATGTCAATAAGCTGGAAGCATCTCAGACTGGTTTCTTTGAACTGACAATGAGGTCACTGGACCACAAATGGCCAATCCGCCATTCACCAAGATCTCAATCCAATAAGGCATCTTTGGGATGTGTGGAACGGGAGATTCGCAGCATGAAGGATGTGCAGGCCGACAAATCTGCGGCAACTGTGTGATGCCATCGATGTCACTATAAGAATCAATCTGAGGACTCTCCAGACACTCTTGTGTATCTATGCCACGAAGAATTGAGGCAGTTCTGAAGGCAAAAGGGGGCCCAACCCGTTACTAGATGGTGTACCTGATAAAGTGGCCGGTGAGTGTTATATATATATATATATATATATTCACCAGAGCAGCATGAGGAGAGCAGGGAAAGTGCTGAAGCTATCCAAGGCACAATAAGTACATGTACCATGCAGGGAAATTCTAATGGAATAGATTTATTGAAAAGTGGCCAACTCATTTAAGTCTGATAATTTATAATACATTATCCCAAGGAGCATCAGTCATGCTAGAGTTGCCGTCACACCGGGGGCCTATGGTAGTCGTGTCCAGAGATCCTCACTGGAAGTCACAATTGTAAGAGTCGCCTGCAATGAAGCTCTATTTAAAATTTTTCTGTTCCCACACGCCCCATATTTTGTGTGAGCTCTTCCATTTACAAAATAATATATACTGTATATCCTTAAAGGGGTTTGTCCACTCACAAAAACTTATCCCCTATTGTGTAGATAACTTGCTGATTGTGTGGGGTCTCAAAGGATTACAAGAAGGGGATCCCTTGTACCCCAATTGCACCCTGAAAAAAAAGGAGCAGCAGGTTTGGACTGCCACGCTGCAGCTCCATTACACTCACGGAGATAGCTAGTACAGCGCTCCACTGTCGTTGTCAGAGCCATAGTGAATAGCGCAGCATGGCACATGTGCAACTGGCTGCTCTGTTCATCTGAGGTACAATGGACTCTGTTATTGTTACTTGTGGGGCTCCCCACCACTGGGACCCCCCATGGATCAGCCGAAAATGTATTGTTATGCGAGTGGCTGGACAACCCCTTTAAACAAACCTACAAGCTTACCATAACCTTTTCCTAACCAGGGGGCTGCCTGTGCTACAGATCGTGTGCTTATTCTTTGTACCAGCATATAGGGGTCCCGTGGGGTCCTACACATGCAGGTAGAGAGCGATTCCTACATTCCTACAAAATTTTCTTTAAATTGTCTTTCCATCAGAAACCAGACATAAATGGATGCAGAACTTTGTGCGTGGACTTATCCAATCCCCATCTGCTTGGTGGTGCACCAGTTGGATGACGGTGATTTATGTCGCCCATTCACCGCTGCTGATTCGCAGACAGAAAACATTAACAACCAGAAAAAGTCGTTTATTTTGGGAATATTCTGTACTTTGTAGTGAGGAGCGGGGATAACTCACAGAGACAGAAGGAGGATGAGGAGGCCGGGGCCGCAAACATATGTAAAGATTTTTGCTTAAAATAGGTGGTTTTTAGGAGCGTTACAGATTTGCCTAAAAGAAATGATTAATAGCACAACGAGCCGTGCGATATTATAGAACAAAGGAAAGTGTCCCAGTCTTATGGAGACATCTGCTCTCTTATGTAGCGCCAACATATACCACGGCAGTGCACAGAAGACGCCATCACTGGCAGAAATCCAGGTCCAGAGACTGGACGTCAACTAAAGTTGAATGGTATATAAAAATAATGTAATACTCAAAAGCCAAATAATAGAGAAGTTACACGCCATAAACCAACGTGACAAACAGCTAATAAACATCCAGTACGCGTCAGTTCTGTGGGCGAAATGCCTTGTTGATGCCAGAGGTCAAGGAAATGGGCAGACTGGTTCGAGCTGTATGAAGGCAACAGTGACTCAATCGCCACCCGTTACAAACCAAGGTAGCAGAAGAGCATCTCTGAATGCACAGTAACGTCCAACTTTGGGCAGATGGGCTACAGCAGCAGAAGACCACACCGGGTGCACTCCTTTCAGCTAAGAACAGAAACTGAGGCTACATTTGCACAAGCTCATCGAAATTGGACAGTAGAAGATTGGAAAAAACGTTGCCTGGTCTGATGATCTCGATTTCTGCTGCGACATTCGGATGGTAGGGTCGAATTTGGCGTGAACAACATGAAAGCATGATCCATCCTGCCTTGTATCAGCGGGTCAGGCTGGTGGTTGTGGTGTCTGGATCCATCCTGCCTTGTATCAGCGGGTCAGCCTGGTGGTGGTGGTGTCTGATCCATCCTGCCTTGTATCAGCGGGTCAGGCTGGTGCTGGTGGTGTCATGGTGTTCCTTTGGGCCCCTTGGTACAACCGCCACAAGCCTACCTGAGTATGGTTGCTGACCATGTCATCCCTTTATGAGCACACATGTCCCTGTAACATCTGATGCTACTTGTCAGCAGGATATGCGCCATGTCATAAAGCTGGAAGCATCTCAGACTGGTTTCTTTGAACATGACAATGAGGTCACTGGACCACAAATGGCCATCCGCCACTCACCAAGATCTCAATCCAATAAGGCATCTTTGGGATGGTGGAAGACGGGAGATCGCACATGAGGATGTGCAGCCGACAAATCTGCGCAACTGTGTGATGCCATCGTGCACTATCAGAGAATCAATCTTGAGACTCTCCAGACCTCCTTGTGGTATCTATGCCACGAAGAATTGAGGCAGTTCTGAAGGCAAAGGGGGCCCAACCCGTTACTAGCATGGTGTACCTGATAAAGTGGCGGTGAGTGTATATATATATATATATATATATTCCCAGAGCAGCATGAGGAGAGCAGGGAAAGTCTGAAGCTATCCAGAGGCACAGATAAGTACATGTACCATGCAGGGAAATTCTAATGGAAGAGATTTATTGAAAAGTGGCCAACTCATTTAAGTCTGATAATTTATAATACATTAGTCCCAAGGAGCATCAGTCATGCCTAGAGTGCCGTCACACCGGGGGCCTATGGTAGTCGTGTCCAGAGATCCTCACTGGGAAGTCACAATTGTAAGAGTCGCCTGCAATGAAGCTCTATTTTAAAATTTGTTCCACACGCCCCATATTTTGTGTGAGCTCTTCCATTTACAAAATAATATATACTGATATATCCTTAAAGGGGTTGTCCACTCACAAAAACTTATCCCCTATTGTGTAGATAACTTGCTGATTGTTGGGGTCTCAAAGGATTACAAGAATGGGGATCCCTTGTACCCACAATTGCACCCTGAAAAAAAAGGAGCAGCAGGTTGGACTGCCACGCTGCAGCTCCATTACACTCACGGAGATAGCTAGTACAGCGCTCCACTGTCGTTGTCAGAGCCATAGTGAATAGCGCAGCATGGCACATGTGCAACTGGCTGCTCTGTTCATCTGAGGTACAATGGACTCTGTTATTGTTACTTGTGGGGCTCCCCACCACTGGGACCCCCCATGGATCAGCCGAAAATGTATTGTTATGCGAGTGGCTGGACAACCCTTTAAGACAAACCTACAAGCTTACCATAACCTTTTCCTAACCAGGGGGCTGCCTGTGCTACAGATCGTGTGCTTATTCTTTGTACCAGCATATAGGGGTCCCGTGGGGTCCTACACATGCAGGTAGAGAGCGATTCCTACATTCCTACAAAAGTAGCGCCAACATATACCACGGCAGTGCACAGAAGACGCCATCACTGGCAGAAATCCAGGTCCAGAGACTGGACGTCAACTAAAGTGAATGGTATATAAAAAATAATGTAAATACTCAAAAAGCCAAATAAATAGAGAAGTTACAGCCAGTAAACCAACGTGACAAAACAGCTAAATAACATCCAGTGAGCGGCAGTTCTGTGGGCGGAAATGCCTTGTTGATGCCAGAGGTCAAGGAAATGGGCAGACTGGTTTCGAGCTGATAGAAGGCAACAGTGACTCAAATCGCCACCGTTACAAACCAAGGTAGGCAGAAAGCATCTCTGAATGCACAGTACGTCCAACTTTGAGGCAGATGGGCTACAGCGCAGAAGACCACACCGGGTGCCCTTCCTTTCACTAAGAACAGGAAACTGAGGCTACAATTTGCACAAGCTCATCGAAATTGGACAGTAGAAGATTGGAAAAACGTTGCCTGGTCTGATGAGCTCCGATTTCTCTGTGCACATTCGATGGTAGGGTCAGAATTTGGCGTGAACAACAATGAAAGCATGGTTCCATCCTGCCTTTTATCAGCGGTTCAGCTGGTGTGGTGGTGTCATGGATCCATCCTGCCTTGTATCAGCGGGTCAGGCTGGTGGTGGTGGTGTTCATGGATCCATCCTGCCTTGTATAGCGGGTCCAGGCTGGTGCTGGTGGTTGTCATGGTGTCTTTGGGCCCCTTTGTACAACGGCCACGCCTACCTGAGTATTGTTGCTGACCATGTCCATCCCTTATGAGCACATGTACCCTGTCACATCTGATGGCTACTTTCGCAGGATAATGCGCCATGTCATAAAGCTGGAAGCATCTCAGACGTGTTTTCTTGAACTGACAATGAGGTCACTGGACACAAATGGCCTCCCAGGCACCAGATCTCAATCCATAGAGCATCTTTGGGATGTGTGGAACGGGAGATTCGCATCATGGATGTGCAGCCGACAAATCTGCGGCAACTGTGTTGATGCCATCTGTTCACTAATGGATCAAAATCTCTGAGAGCTTCCAGCACCTTGTTGTATCTTATGCCACGAAGAATTGAGGCAGTTCTGAAGGCAAAAGGGGGCCCAACCCGTTACTAGATGGTGGTACCTGATAAAGTGGCCGGTGAGTGTATATATATATAAATATATATACACAGAGCACATGAGGAGAGCAGGGAAAGGCTGAAGCTATCCAAGTGAGCAATATAAAGTACATGTACATGCATGGAAATGTCTAATGAAGATTTATTGCAAAAGTTGGCCAACTCATTTAAGTCTGATAATTTATAATACATTATCCCCCAGGAGCATCAGTCATGCCTAATTGCCGTCACACCGGGGCCTATGGTAGTCGTGTCCAGAGATCCTCACTGGGAGTCACACATGTAAGAGTCGCCTGCAATGAAGCTCTATTTTAAATTTCTGTTCCCACAGCCCTCATATTTTTGTGTGAGCTCTTCCATTTACAAAATAATATATACTGTATATCCTTAAAGGGGTTGTCCACTCACAAAAACTTATCCCTATTGTGTAGGATAACTTCTGATTGGTGGGGGTCTCAAAGGATTACAAGAATGGGGATCCCTTGTACCCCAATTGTTCACCCTGAAAAAAAGAGCAGCAGTTTGACGTGCACGCTGCAGCTCCATTCAACTCACGGAGATAGCTAGTACACAGCGCTCCACTGTCGTTGTCAGAGCCATAGTGAATAGCGCAGCATGGCACATGTGCAACTGGCTGCTCTGTTCATCTGAGGTACAATGGACTCCTGTTATTGTTACTGTGGGGCTCCCACCACTGGGACCCCCATGGATCAGCCGAAAATGTATTGTTTTATGAGTGGCTGGACAACCCTTTAAGACAAACCTACGAAACTTAACCATAACCTTTTCCTAACCAGGGGGGCTGCCTGTGCTACAGATCTGTGCTTATTCTTTGTACCAGCATATAGGGGTCCCGTGGGGTCCTCACACATGCAGGTAGAGAGCGATTCCTACATTCCTACAAGGAGTCAGCCATTTTGAACTGAGCTATAAGAACCACCCTGTCCTTTGGATGCTTCTGTCTCTTGTCCTCTTCAGCCAATGGCTGTAGCTCATCATTACGGATCATCACTGTATAAACCCGACCTCCTCTCAGATAAGACAATAGCCTGTAAAACGTTCCGATCGGGATATACTGTAGGGAGTTGATCGCACTTGGAAAATATTTGAAGTGATTGACCATCTCATAACCTTTCCTTCCATAGGGTCACTTATGTTGTTGTTTGGCTGTTATAGAAGATGTTGCGGACACTTATTAAAGGGGCGTGTAATATGATTGGACCTCTGGCTCATGGCAACCCAAGGTGGTAACAAGACAGAGTTTTCCAAACAATGGGAATCTCTTCTTTTCCCGCACGATCCTGCGGTGTGGGCGTCGTCTGCTGACGCATACACACGGCTGGGGACTTTGCCATGATCGAAAAATTTTCATGGGAAATTCCCTCCGATGGTAGTAAAACCAAATTCCAGGTTTCTGCTTGTTTCAATAATAAATCTCCAACATTTGCTGATCACCGGGAAAACATTTTTGTGGCTTCGCTTTAACTATATGAGAATCCTGATTACAATAACACCCGGCAATAAGCTTTCAGCGAAAATCTGCAGACCAACTCTTACCCAACTCTGATCCACAACTACTCAACTCTAAGACATTCAGCTTCTACATCTGCCCCCATACAGACTGTACAAGAAAATCAATGGACCTTACTGGTCCTACTGAAAGGGTTTTTCCAGGGTAAAATACTGATAATTTATCCAGAAAATAGGTCCCTTTAGGAAATCTACCATTTGGGATTTGATGTATATGAGAACCAATTTACGATTGAGAATTCTGTAGCTACATTGATGCAGGCACATATCTTGTTCAATCTTGTTTAATAGGATGTTGGGTGCAGGCTTCCTACATAAACATTACACATTTGAGCTTCCCATATTGTCCAGACAGGACTAATCGACCTGAGCTGGATGACTCATACAACAGCTTGGGGAATGGTGAAGTGATTGATTACTTCTTGCCTGTCAGGCACAGACACAGTGATACTCATTCATCTTCTCTTGACTAGTAAAGATAAAAAAAGGTAGAGCGGCACCGGTCAAGGCAATAGGGTGCAGGTCTTCGACAAGGGTCCGACAAAACCCAAACCCCCAAATGTAGCAAAATCGATGAATAAGCGAAGCGCACTCCAAAGGAATAAGTGAGAATATTTTATTCCACCATAGATTGCGACGTTTCGCCTTTTCTATAAAGGCATTTTCAAGCTGAAAATATAGAAAAGGCGAAACTTTGCATCTATGGTGGAATAAATATTCTCACTTTATTCCTATGGAGTGCTGCTTCGTTCATCGATTTCTGCATCATTCTCTTGACTATGTAGAACTTAAGAGGACCTGTCACCCATAATTTCGGCACTACCTCTTCCCCACCGCCCCGCTCACTCCATAGCGGCAGTGACTGCCACGCGTCATGCGGCAATCACCGCCCCTAACCACCTCCCAACCCCCGCCCCCTCATAATACACTGACTCTTTGTACCCGCTGCATTGTTAGATATCGTTACCGGAGGTTTCTTTAACGATTCTATCTGGTAATCGAAACAAACACTGCGGCGTTTGATCAAGCCTAGTTACTGCTTACCTAGTAACATCTCCTGGTGCAGAAATATGGTGACAGCTCCTCTTTAATGTAGGAGAAGCGCTGAGCCCCAACACAGAAGCTTCATTATCATAATTTTATATAATTACTTTTTAGCAAACCTCACCTTGGATTAAACAAGAATGTTTCTGCATCAGTGTAAGCTACAGTAATTCTCAGGTATTTTTTGAGTTTGAGTACTATACTGCAGTGTTTATGCGTAACACATGTGGCGTCCTGTAACCACTATAAGGGGTGTTGGGGGATATTTCACTGGAAAAATATTTGCCCTCATTGGGACCTACATTGATGTGAAGTTTAGATCTTCTAATTTCTATCCCAACCTGTCCCTTGTCCATGATGATTTATATGCAAATTAGCCTCTTTGTGCACCAGGGGCGTGGCCCTCCAGCAGGTGCACTTTCTAGGTCTGATGCCAATGTTGTGTGATAGGGGGCATTATAGGAGAAAACGGTAAGCATGGCGCCTACACAAGGGAAAACTGATAAAAAATGCAAAAGTCATATAATAGACAGTTATTGGTGTTTATGTGAAATTTTATTGAAGTTAGGGGTTGTCCCAAATTAATGTTATTGTTCATGGTTATAAAGTTATACAATTTTCCATATCCTTTCTGTTGGGCTCCTCACGGTTTCCTAGATCTCCTGCTTGCTGTCATTCTATCAGAATCTTCTATGTAACTTCAAAAGGACAGAAATGTGACCATGGTCACACAGGTGCACGGCTCGTTATACTCACACAGGTGCGCAGCTCGTTATATATCCACAGTCCGCTCGTATATATCACAGGTGCACGCTCGTTATATCACACAGTCACGGCTCGTTTATCACAACACAGGTGCACGGATTTTTATATCACACAGGTGCACAGGCTCCCTTATATCACACAGTTGGCACAGCTCGTTAAAATCACACAGGTGCGCAGCTCGTTATATATCACACAGGTGCACGGCTTCGTTATATATCAACATGGTGCACGGCTCGTTATATCACACAAGTGCACGTCTTCGTTATATCACACAGGTGCACGGATTGTTATATCACACAGGTGCACGCTCCTTAATCACACGTGCACGGCTCCTTATACAACACAGTCAGCTCGTTTATACCAGGTGCAGGGCTCGTTATATCACACAGTGTGCGCTGGCTCGTTATATCACACAGCTGCACAGCTCTTATATATCACACAGTGCGCGCTCGTTATATCACACAGGTGCGCGGCTCTTATATCACACAGGTGAACAGCTCGTTATATCACACAGTGCACGACTCCTTATATCACACAGTGCGCAGCTCGTATGTCACACAGGTGCACGGTTCGTTATATCACAACAGGTGCCGACTCCTTATTCACACAGTGCGCGCTCGTTATGTCACACAGGTCACGGTTCGTCATATCACACAGGTGCACGGCTTGTTTAATATCACAGGTGCACGTGCTCGTTATTATCACAACCGGTGCATGTCTTGTTATATCACACATGTGCACGGCTCGTTATAACCATATGGGCAACGGCTCGTTATATCACACAGCACCCCGTGCACAGCTCGTTATGGTCACACGCTGCAACAGCTCTTTATATATCACACAGGGGTGCGGCTCTTATAATCACACAGGTTTGCGCTCTAAAAACACAGGTGAACAGCTCGTTATATCCACATGTGCACGACTCCTATATCACACAAGTCCAGCTCGTTTATGTCACACACAGGTTCACGGTTCGTTATATCACCACGTGCACGACTCTTATATCACACAGGTTCCGGCTGCTTCGTTATGTCACACAGGGTGCACAGTTCGTCATATCCACAGGTGACGGCTTGTTATAATCACACAGGTGCACGGCTTGTTATATCACACAGGTGCAGGGCTTGATATATATCACACAGGTGCCGCGCTCGTTATATCACACCGGTGCATGTCTTGTTATATCACACAGTGCACGGCTGCTCGTTATAATCACACAGGTGCACCGCTCGTTATGTCACAGAGGTTCACGGCTCGTTATATCCACAGTGCACGGCTCGTTATATCACACGGTGCACGGCTCGTTATATCACACAGTTTGCACGCTCGTTATATCACACCGGCGCAGTCCTTGTTTTAATCACACAGGGCTGCTTTATCAATCCGTGCACGTGCTCGTTATATATCACACAGGTGCCAGCTCGTTATACTCCACACAGTGTGCAGGGCCTTTATATCACACAGGTGCACGGCTCGTTATATCACACAGGTGCATGGCTCGTATGTCACACAGGTGCATGGGCTCGTTCCGGTCACACAGGTGCAGGGCTCGTTATATCACACAGGTGCAGAGCTCGTTATATCACACAGGTGCATGGCTCGTTACATCACACAGGTGCATGGCTCGTTACTTCACAGAGGGTAATCAAGCTGTGTGTTATAACGCATCTGTGCACCTGTGTGACCATGGTCAGATTTCTGCCCACTGAAGTAACATTAAGCTTCCTATAAAATGACAGCAAGCAGAGATCTATCAGACCGTGAGGAATTTGGAAGTATATTGGAAAATTGGAAAATTTTATACAAACAATAGCATTAATTTGCTCTAATTATAACAGCCCTTTATTAACACTTTACCAAATTTCAAAATTTGCCAGACAGTCCGTGAACCACAGACCCAACTGCCGGGGACAGGTTCCTTACATCATAGTGTATGTATGATGCAAGGAGTCCCTGCTTCCCTGCTAAACAGCAGCATCAAATGTCATCATTACAGTGTCGGGCGGCTGTGTTAAGGGATGCATGGAATCTTGTAACCTTTACTGCTATGATATAAGGAATTCAGTCCCAGTGTCATTGGTCCATTAAAAAGTGGCACTGCATGGTCATGGTTCACAGTGCCGGGAGAAACTGCACTTAAAGGGTTGTCAGAACATGTTGAAACATCCAAAAACAGTTTCTTTTGAAACCGTGAGTTGTAATGTGGTACTGGAACTAAGCTCCTCCATTCATCTCTATACAGCTGAGCTGTAATACCGCACCAACCATGGTCAGATAGTGGCGCTGTTTCTGGAAGAAAGCAGCCATGATCTTCAACTTCTGAAAATCCCTTTAAGTGAATAAATGCAAGAAAAATATCAATGTTTTCCAACCAAATCAATATAATATCCACAAACTACAGACATGATACATATCAATGTGAGAGGAGAGAAAAATAACTAAACAGAAACACCAAGTTTAAAAAAAAGAGTCAACGTCATATAAAATTATTTTTTGCATTATTTTTCATTGTGATTTTCATGCACAATACGATCTACGGAGATTTTAAAGAATATTGGCAGCACTCCTGTGTGAAGGAGCCCGGCCCCCCCTTTAATGAGCGTTTCTTACCATCCACTACGACAAATGAAGAAGAATCTGCTTGATTAGAGCACGTTGCAGACATCCAGCAGAATGATGGCCTCGCAATGATAGTAAAGACTTAATTATTATCAAATGACTTCTGCCGTTGTGTCAACTACTCGTGTAATTACAAAGCAGTTCATGCCTATGCTATTAGGACTCCGACACAATCATTCCGGGAGGAAGGAGTGGTGGGCAAATTAAATAATGGAGATACAAACGTTGCTAATGATATTTTATTAACTTTCATTTTCTACACAAAGAAAAGCAAACACTTTCATGCCCATCATCTCCTAACTGCTCTGCTGCGGATCCTCCCCCACGCGTTTCAGATCTTATTGTCAGCCAATAAGCTGCCCGGAACGACACCGTAGACCAAGGACCAGGACCTGTCCAGACGAGCCGTGTCTTCCTCCTAGTCTACATTTAGACCTTATTTTCCCGGAGGAACACAGGCAAATCCTTACTTTGATGGTTCCCCAAACACTCCCGAGTCCCGAAACGCCGGCCCTCTGAATGAAGGCTCTAGGCTTGTGATCCGATGACTTCTACAGCAACCGGAATAAACAGCTATTATTACTCGAGACCAATTGACGGCCGTTGACCTGAGGCGCTTATTGATGAAGACGTTCCAGGAGTAGGTGGCCGTGTCTTCCCCTCCGTCCACTCCTCCCCGCCAGGAAAGTTTTCTATAAAAATGACTCATTAGCGCAGATTACCTTCTGTAACGACATTTTAAAAGGTTAAGTGTGTACAGTCTCTCCTCGCAAAGCGCGGCCTCCCCCGTACATTCCAGGGACAAAATCGCTTATTGCCATACTAATGTGTGTGAGGAGAAGAACGTTTAACAAGACAGAGGAACATGATTACCAGAACGGTGTGAAGAGTCGTGTAGGTCAATTATTATTTTACATGACTCGCAGCGTCCGACTTGACCCATTGACCTTGGGTAATATCTCCCTGCAGACCCGAATACAGGAGCTTCTTGTACTCGAGGATAAAAGGGACAGGGTTTAGTGGATATCATTTCCAATGTTTTATAACCCAAAGATCAAAACAACCCCCAATAGTCTTCTGCTCCTCAACCTTAAAGAGGGGGACATCTTGTTGGCTCGAGAAGAATTCCCTCCATAGAATAATTCCTTGCATTACATGACATGGGGGGGCAATTGTGTCATTTCTAAATTCTGGAATAGTAGAACTTACAGCAAATGCAGAGCCAAAGTCAGTTACCCAAGAGCCATCATTACGGAATGAAGGTAACAACTGGTCTAATGATCCCATTGTTACCAGGAACCTCAATGGACGGACGGCAGATGTATTGTGGGTCCGAACCAGGGCCGGCACCACCCACTGGGCATGGTGCCAGAGCCACATAAGCTGTACATAAGGAATCATGGGGGTGACTGATTCATAGGGGGCTTTATATAAAATAACCTTGATGTTTGGGATGATAACTAGGGAATATTTTAGGAACTGAGCCTGTTTTTTTAGTTTCTGAATTTTTTAATGCTGCCCACATTTTTCAATGCACGGGGCCCACGGAGGCTCTGTCGCCCAGGGGTCTACTGCAATCTGGACTGACCCTGGCCAGAACCAAGTAGTCACTGACGATCAACAACGTACAAGAGGCCAACAGGATGAAGCCCAAACCAAAGTCAAACCCAAGAAATGTTGGCACACAACATTATTGGGCAAATTAAAGGGTCATACTTTCCATAGACAAATTGGATCACTGTTTATTACAAATTGGAAAAAGTATTTGACATTTTGACCTTTTGCAAAACATTTGTAAATTGGATCATGAAAAAAAAGTGTGAACAGTTTCCGAATTGAAATTTGGACCTTCATGAGAACTTTGTAAGCAACACTACAACCATGTGGAATGATTCCAAGCCCATAGACATGTCTACTTGGCTTGGCCAGGCCTGGTGGAGGTCGCCTGCTATCAGGACAAATGGATTGGGCATGCTCAAGTGGCTCTACTGTCTGCTGTGCAGGTGGAGGTCAGGCGACCACCACACCTTATATACCATTCATCAGCCCCAGTAATAGCAATGGGTTAGGCTCGCATGATCTATTGTATGGCCTTAGGTCATGCAGGTGAGCAGACAGAACCTGAATAGTCATTCCATTATTATAAGCTCCACATTAAGGCTTCCATACATCTTCAAACCTTTGTTTATCCGCTAATAATACCATCATCTAAGAAGACCTTCGAGCTCCTCAAGAAAGTTCAATCAATTTACCATGTCCACTTTTCCCAGCAGTGCTTGTGGATAATTCTAGAAGAAATTTTCTCTTATGGTTCTTTTATATTTGAAACAACTGATTCTTTTTTTTCCTTTAATATCTACAACATGGCTCTTTCAATGACTGTTTGTTTCTTCTCTTCTCAAACCGTTTAATAGCTACAAAAGAGGTGAAAAGGTCCTTTTCAAAGGCGGTTAATCCTCATTAGCATTAACTTATCTTCCAGGGCATGTATAATTTAAAATGCAAAAGTTATGTCTGAGTCCTTAGGAATTACGAACACCCTTTAAGAGCTTCAGAGAAGAACAATTTTTATTATTGAAAACTCGAGTGAAACCTACACGAAGGGGGTCAAGTCTGAAATAACGGCATGAAAGGTTCACAACGGGAAGATGATACCGTGTAGCAGAATAACCCTCTAGCGGCCATTACTCCCATATTGTGTAATTAGAAGCCGCTAGAATCTGTTTAGAAGAGAACATGTTACAACAACTGATGGGAAAGGAAGGAAAGAAGTCCGGATAAAAGAATGGAGCAGCTACTAATGACTCCTAAGTGCTAAGATTTCCTTACGTACAATAGTAGTGTCCGTGGAATTGGTCTCGTCTTTTACCTTCACGGTGAGTCGGAAAAACATCCAAAAATCATTAGGTATACAAAACAGGTAATGATAATATGAACGTCCTCTGTTTTATTTAGAACAATGAATTACTGATCCATTGTAACATCTCGACAGCTTGGTTTACCTATCTAAAGCTTCCAGATGTGGCATCTGCCCCAACACAAGGTAGAGTTGATGAGGGGTCGTATAAGGCCCAAAAGGTAAGGCTACCACCCTGCTCTGGCTCCCGTTTCTAGTGTCGTAGAGGTGTTCTGCTCGTTGGCACAGATGGATCGACACATCCTCTACTCACAAGTGACACCCCAGCACATACGGCTGAGCTATTGCGCTGAAAGCGGGACTTGAAGTTTAAAGGGACCTGTCACCGCTGTTCCAAAAAATGAAACTAAGACGGTTCCCAAGAGCCCTTTAGTCCTAAGGGCACCCACTTATATCAACTAACACTAGCGATGCATATAAACAAAAAATCACATTTTTTCTGTACCTGGTAACCAGGAGAACCCAGCGGTCACGTGGAGGATCACTGCGGCTCGAGTCCTCGCCCTCCTCTGTGCACATCAGATCCAGCAGCGCGACGTACATTGAACTAGCGAAAAGATGGAAGAGGTAAAGTCGATCCTCATTATAGCACACCATTAGGTGAATCCCTCCGACTTCCCACTCTATCTCGAACTCAGATGGACTATTGGGTGTGGCGTCGCAGCGGGGCTAGTGACCGGTAGTTCAGTGCCGGGGGTGAATAGAAGCTGCAGTCCGGGACGAGCGGCGGAGTGCGCCCTTAATCCCGGGGTGGGAATCTTTTCAGCCGCTGGGAGCGCTGCCCCGAAATTTGTGTTGTGTGGTTATCTCTCGCTTATAAGCGGGGATCGGGTGCCGGCGTAGTAGAAGTGGGGAGTGGATCGGGTCGCAGGCCCGCACAGAGGATCCAAGGGCGGCATCAGCGACCGAAGTATCTTCCTTTCCCCAAAATTGGGGGTAGCAGCAGTCTGGGGCTGCGACACAGGCGCTCGCTGGGGAGGGTCGCAAAGCGGGGGGACGCCGAGACCTACGAGGAGAGTGCATTCTGGCGGGAGGACGCTATAGAGCCGCCCGGTCATTTTCCCCAGGGATCGCTGACCCAATCCTCACTCTTCTACTAGTACAGGAGGAGGTGGGTGCTGCCAATTCGGGGGGACTTCACGCTGGGCGATACGGGGGGTGTGAGGGAGAAGACAAAAGTAGGCCCCCGACATAACGGACCCGCGGGAGCCTAGAAAGAGCCGACGGATCAGATAGTCTCTGATGCGGTAATGTTAAGATTTGTGAGGAGGCGGGGGCGCAACGGAAACCATGAAGCCGAACGAATGGGGGGACCGGCGCAGCCCCGAGTGGGGGGCGCGTCTGTGGGGTCCTTTGCGTTGGGTGCTAGGTCGGTTCCGAGAGAATGCGAAGGGGGGAAGAAAGCAACAGCTAATTGGATTGTCGTCAGGGCGTGTTGAAAGGCGTGCGGGCGATCTTGCCCTGTTGCAAGCGGGGAGGAGCGGGGGGGGAGGGCTGCGATTGACGCGAACCGGGTCGAGGGGAGCTCGGGGAAAGGCTGGGTCCAGCTACGGTTCGATGGGGTGAGGAACAGACAGCAACATGGGGTTGCAATAGGGGTGCGAGGAGTGAAGTCAGAGGGAATAGGTGTGGCTCTCATGTTCCTAGCTAAAGACGGGAAGAAGAACGTGACAATCAGCGACCTGCGGTTTTCCGGCTGTAGGCAATTGAAGGGTGCGCCGCGTATCTTCCCGGTTGCCGGCTCCCGCGGGGGGACCAGGTGCTCATAACGGGGGTGATGGGTGAAGGGCCCGCCTCAAAGACCGTGAAAGGGCAAGTACGCTATGACTTAGACAAGGGTACGAGCGCTGATAGAAGCTAGGGGGCCAAGCTCGCAAAGGCTCAACAGGGGGTATGGGGTCGAGAGGGGGCCTTCACAGACTTACGACAGGGTACGGGTACCGCCAAAGTAAATGAGTCATGTGACGTTCTACGGCGGCATGTACGAGACAGCGATAACTCGATTATCCGGGGAACTGGAAGAGACGCTGGGTTGTAGAGGCGCCCCCCACGCCGATCCCCGTCCTATACGCTACAGCAGGTGTAGTAGGGGGGTCCGGGGTAGCTTCAAGCGACCCGATCCTGGTTGGCCACTTCTACGTCAAGCCATTTAACGGCTTCCTCGAGCGACAGGAGGGCACTTCGTAGTTGCTTCACGAGAACCACGCCTCCATCTTTCCTACTTCACAACAGCTCCCTGGCCTTCCTGCGCACGATAAGCATTACCCAGCTGAGTTCATCCAGTGCGCATAGGCTCGGAACTCGGCTGGCGATGTAGGAAAATCATACATGGGGCGTGGCGCTGGCTGATGTGCCGCAGAGGGGCGTAGGACTCGAGCCGCAGTGATCCTCCCACGTGGACTCGTTTTTTGGGTTCTCCCTGGTTAGCGGTACAGATAAAATGTGATTTCCTTTTCTATGCCTCGCCAGTGTTAGTTGATGACTGGGTGCCCTTAGGACTAAAGGCTCTATGGAACCTGTCTTAGTTTATTTTTTGGAACAGCGGTGAAAGGTTTCTTTAAGCAATAGCAAGAACCGCTTTTTTTTAGTCCAACCCACAGGGGTTTCTTCTAGATAATATATAATTTTATAATTTATCGCCTACAGATTTACGCAGATCCCTGTACATTACAACCCCTTTAAACGAATAGTAGACATATTCGTTAATTTGGTCCTTGTAACGAGACATCAAGAAAGTTTACTAACATGGGTAAGGTTTGGGTGGACATGTTGCTCAAAGGAGCCTTTACTGTAGACTACATTATGCAAGATTAAATTTATATATCCACCCACAAATGGATCCTACTCTAATTTACTTTTTTAGAATTAGACTCTCTTTTCGTTGTAGTTTGCCCAAAGTGTTTTGAGAAGGAGAATGGGTGCGGCATGTGAATTTTTGTGGGCCTTCAAAACTTATGGGAAACCACAAACAAGTTCATGTGACCATCAATAAAGGACCGCGTTGCAGGCATGATGGTTAGATGAAAGTGTGAACACGGCCTTATACTGATCCAAATTTCATACCCACAGACTCATGCGATGACCCTGCAATCGAACCATTGACCTTACTGTGATATTTTTTAAACTTGTGTCCATTTCCCAAAGGCGATCAAAGGAAAGTCACTGTCCATGTCCATTCCTATAAAAAATTAAAACTTGTCAAAAATACCATCCCCTCACAGTTCCCATCTGTTGTCTATGATATACATAGAGGGTCATACGGGAGGTGAGTTGTTCTAAATGTATCTGTTAAAAAAAAAAGGCAACTCTGCTTCATGGACCAAAATGCAACACTTGCAGGTCAATCCTCGGATTTAGGTAGGGTCCTTATCTTCTTATAGACGTAGGAGAATACAAAAGCTTCATGGTGTGGTCCAACGACTTATTTAAACACTATAACGTACCGCCTATACAGAGGGCCTCCTCGTTGGCCATGTCTCACAACAGGGATTTCTCCAACATAATGTTTCAGGTCCCGTTGGTGTGTCCAATGTACTGGGGGAGCAACAGAGGACAAGGGCCTTAACTAAGGAGCCCCCTGGATAGGCAAGCATATATTAATCCATGTATCTTTTATTCCCAACCTTAGTCAACAAGCCCTTTCACTCGTTCCCTATTTTGTCTGTACTGGTTTTATTTACTCCGCATCAGTCATTAGCTGCCTGAAGTCCTTCTTGATGTCAACCTTACAATGTCGCTAAATAGGCGTGATTTTCCTTATCCCATCCTGTAAAACTTTGCTGTTTTTTCCGTGATCCAGGGTAGAAATTCCATCAGTCCGTCCATTTCTAGTTTATACCACGAGCAGTCGTCATGTGACGGTGGCTCAGTCTTTTTTGGAACCATTGAAAACCTACGAAGCCATTAGGTACACCTTGCGGCCATCACTGGATATACCGGTGGCTGCTTCAGGTCAAATCTCAGCTGCCACTGAACCATAATCCCAAGGAGACGTCTGAGGTTTATAACCCCACCATGGGGTACAGGGTTTGTCCGTCCTACAAGTTTTCTCCTATCCACAAATTCAGGAATCTTTCTCACTGGAGGGGTTTCCACTTGTGGACCTCAAGGTTCCCGGGAGATGGGAATCCATGTCTTGCAATGAATGAAGTGGCCAGGTTGGCCATGTAACGGGGCCTGTTCCAGTCACTTCTTATAGTGCTGGACGGAAGTAAGTCGAGTATTGCAATAGTCTTAGGCTCTGTCAGTGCATAGAGATTAGTCGCCACCATTCTTTATCTATTGGTGTAGCAGCAACTATCCTTTCTAATCATAGGGATAGGTCGTGCTGAGCATTGTAAGGTTTCAGGTCCCACCCGTGGGCGTTTGCAGATTGCATTTAAAGAGTTATGACCCATGATCCGTTCCCCACCAGTTGGGGTGCTAGCACGGGGTTTCACAGTTGGGTATCGGACCAAACCGTGGTCCAAGTTTCGCTAAACCTTCCAAACTCGAACTCTCTGGGTCCCACATCACCCACTTTCACCGCTGGGACCCAAACGTCGCAGTTAGTTCCTTTCCCTATTGATATGGTAAGCTGTGTATGGCCGTATGACCTTTAATATCCAACATTCTAAGATTTGCATAACAGTCAGTAGTGATAAAAATTAGGTCCCAGGATCTCCAGGTGGTGAAATAGTTAAATAAATATAATAAAAAAATAAATAAATGCAATTATTTAGTGTTTCAGTCTTCGCCACTGGATCCAGTAATGAGGCCAGTCATCAGACGTTCCAGTCTTTATAAAGATCAAACATCCACTGGTGGCAGGATGCCTGGAAGAGGGCTAATTCCCTCCCCGCTCCTCAATCTGGTCCTAACACCATGCTCTTCTCTTATTAGTCTTTATTGCCTTTGTGTGCCCATTTTTTTGTGAAATGTCGTATTAAATATTATGTTCTAGGACCCGGTGACATGTCCGTACCTTGGCCAATGAAAAACCGCACAATCGTGAGGTTAAATTAAAGCGGCAAAGGTTTCGAATGTCGAATCAATCAGAATCTAATAAGAGAGGAGGGGAGCGCTCATTGCTGTGATCACAAGGATATTATCATTTCTGGACCATTATAGTCGTATATAACTTCCCTCTATGAAAAAACATCGAACTAATTATTAATCACCAATATCGACACCGTATACATAAGAGGTCAAAACTGCGGCCACATGCATGGGAATAGATATCTTTTGTATAGTCTCTTATGCCGTTTTTTGTAGAATACTTTTCCATGCTGATCCACAGACAATACATAGAACATTTTTATGGTGGTTTGTAACTGGGGTGGGTGGGGGCTAATATTTTGTACTTTTTACTTTTCACACTTTTTAGTCTGTCCCGATAAATCTATAATATTTTATATCAGTTTTATTATGACGTGGTGGTTTTCGCAGACGGATAATATTATCCTACGGGTGCAGATATTTATCAGATTTAAGAAATTTTAATATGTGCAAAATTTTTCGGCAGGAGTGGGGAAAAAATGTTATAAGTAGAAGATTTTTATTTATTAAAAAAAAAAGTAATAAAAGTGTTAAAAATGTAATTCTGCCGCCGACCGTGATCCAAACATCACCCATGTCAGAAAGAATTATCTCCATTGTAGAATAAGGAGATCTTGAAGTATGATTGGGTCCCAACAGAAGCCTAGTGTGCTAGGATTACATACCGAGAGTAAGGTTAGAGCAATCCTACCCCACAGAAATCCGGCTTAGATCTCCCAAGACGTTTGGAACAACCTCCTGCTGAGTTCTTCAAAAACTGTGCAAATGTTCCTAGATCACACCGACTAAAGCTTTTCCACATTCTTATATTTACCTCTCCAAAGATGATTTGTTATAAAGACAAAACTGAGTTAGACTCTCCTTTAAAATATCCGATACTGTATAAAGAATTGGCTTACTCAGAGGGGATCTTAGATCTCCCGCTATCTAGGTCATATATATTCTACAGTAATCTATCTTTGTAATAGTTGTTACGCCCCAACTCTCTCCATCCATCCATCGGTCTATCCAACTCTCCATCAGCTATTGTTCCCTCCAACTCTACCTCCATCCATTGTGCCATCCAACTCAACCATCTACTTCCATCATTCCAACCAACTTCCCATCCATTGTCCGTCCAACCATCTTCCATCCACCTTCATCCACGTTCCATCCATCTATTGTGCCATCCAACTCTCCTCTAATCCCTAATTCCCTCCCAACTCTCCATTCCATTGTTCCATCCAACTCTCCATCCATGCCATCTTTCCATCCAACCCTCCATTCCATCGTTTCATTGCATCCATCCATCGTTCATCCATCCATCCATCCGTTCTATCCAACTCTCCATCCATTCTATGTTCCATCCAACTCTCCATCATCCCTAATTCATCCACTCTCCCCTCCATCCATTGTTCCATCCACCTCTCCATCCCAATTTCCATCAACTCTCCACCATTGTTCCATCCAATCTCCTCCACATCCACTTCCATCACAACCCTCCATACATCGTTTCATCTCCACCATCGGTTTCATCCATCCATCTTCCATCCATCCATCCATCGTTCCTTCCACTCTCCATCCATCTATTGTTCCCTCCAACTCTCCCCTCTATCCATAATTCAGCCACTCTCCATCCATTGTTCCAATCCAACTCCCTCCATAAGTTCATCCACTCTCCATCCATTGTTCCATCCCACTCTCCATCCATTGTTCCATCCAAATCTCCATCCATCCATCTTTCCATCCAACCCTCCATCCCTCGTTTCCTCCATCCATTCCATCGGTCCAT
Source organism: Engystomops pustulosus (assembly GCA_019512145.1). Classification (NCBI taxonomy): domain Eukaryota; kingdom Metazoa; phylum Chordata; class Amphibia; order Anura; family Leptodactylidae; genus Engystomops; species Engystomops pustulosus. The sequence goes on from CM033651.1 coordinate 4,294,991, forward strand.
CCAATCCATCCATCGTTCTATCCCACTCTCCATCCATCTATTGTTTCCATCCACTCTCCATCTATCCATAATCCATCCACTCCCAGCCACTTCTCCAGCCAAGAACCCTCCCAGCCATCGTTCCATCAACTCTCCATCCATCTATTGTTTTTTTCCATCCTACTCTCCATCATGTTTCCATTCCATCCACTCTCCATCTATCTATCCATCCCTTCATCCATCTCTTTCCATTCAACTACCATCCATACATTGTGCCACCAACTCGTCCAACCTTACTCAAACTCTGTACAAAAGTTCATATTTATCAACTCCGCTATGTATCCTCTATCATCTACGTCATATCTAGCGATCCCTCCGCCCCGCCATAGGTCACATTTATGTGGGTCATATACAGAGTCTAAATGTCCAATCCCTATCCTTGTATTATATATATTTTACACAGTAAATCTGATTCTCCGGTTATCTTTGTATCCTCTGTTTTCATCCTAGTCCATTGGACGCACTAAGTAAAATGTTATTTAGAGGAATATAGCCATTCATCAAGGCCCCAGGCTGACTGCAAACCCATGCCGGCGTACGAGCTTATAGACAAAAATACATAAAATAAACATAAATCCTGCTTATTTACTCGTTACAAGTGTTAACCTCGGGGTCCTGTTATTTTTTTAAAGAGGTGGCAAAGCCAGTTTTTAATGCTTCGTCTCAATGAAAGCCTCCTACTTGTCTCTCTGGTAATAGTACCACATCCAGACATTACTAATTAATGACTGCGCGCGATGGGAACCATCGTTTGTCATCATTAGAATCTTTGGCAAAAACTGACCACTCTTCATCAAGCCTTGTATGTAAAGGATGGCGTCCATATTCGAGGTGCAAACCTCTCCACCCCACAATGCAGCTGTCAATCATCTCTTCTATTCCCTGATATGCGTGATAACATTCTACAATGTGTCCACTTAAAGGGTTTTGTCCACTTTCCGCAAATATTTGACATTGTTTGTGTAATGAAGAATTACAAATTTTCATATACTTTCTGTATACTTCCTTATGTGTCTTCTGTTTGCTGTCATCCTATAGGAAGTCTTGGTTCCACTGGTGCCATTGAAAACAATCTGTCCGGGTCATGTGATTCAACACAGGTCACGGCTCCTTATAGTCCCCGGTCATGTGGAGGTCACACGGTGCACGGGTCTCGTTTTAAAATCCATGTTCTTGAATATCACACAGGTGCAACGGCTCGTTTATCACCCTGGTCATCGTGATGCCCACATCAGGTCACCTTATTATATCCCTTGGTCCATGATGTCACACACAGGTGCACCTTATTATATCCCTGGTCATGGATGTCACATCAGGTGCATCGGCTTATTAATATCCTGTTATGTGATTGTCACACAGGTTGCAAACGGCTTGTCTATATCCGTGGTCATAAGTGATGTCACACAGTGCAACGGCTCGTTATATCCCTGGTCTGTAATGTCACAAGTGCATGGCTCTTAACTCTGGTCCATGTGATGTCCAGACAGGTGGCCACAGCTCGTTATGTCCCTGGTCTGTGTGTCAAACATGTGCAAGGCTCGTTAATCCCTGGTTCAAATGATGTTAGCAACCAGACAGGTGCAGGCGGCTCGTTATATCCCACGAGTAATCAATCTGTGATTAATGACTGTAACGCCTGTGTACATCACATGACCAGAGATATAAACAGCCGTGTCACCTGTGTGACATCACATTACCTAGAGATATAATGACCGTGCCCTGTTGTGACATCACATGACCAGGATATAAAAGCCGTGCACCGTTTTGACATCACTATGACTAGAGATATAATGAGCCGTGCACCTGTGTGACATCACATGACCAGGGATATAAAAGCCGTCCCTGTGTGACATCCTCATGCTAGAGATATAATGATCCTTGCACCGTGTGACATCAACATGACTAGAGATATAATGACCGTGCACCTGTGTGACCTCACATGACTAGAGATCATAATGCAGCCGTTCACCTGTGTGACTTCACATGACCGGGATATAATGAGCCGTGCACCTGTTAACATCACATGACCAGGGATATAAAAAGCCGTGCACCTGTGTGACACACATACTGAGATATACTGAGCCGTGGCCCTGTGTGACTTCACATGACCAGTGATTAATGAAGCCCATGTACCTCTGTGACTCACATGACCTGGATATAATGAGGTGTCTACCCTGTGTGACATCATAACACCTGACCGTGATATAATGAGTGTCTCCTGTGTTACATCAATGACTAGGGATATGATCTTGAACCTGTGTATATCACATGACCAGGGATATATGATCTGTGCACCTGTGTGGGCATCACAGACGCAGGGATATAACGAGCCGTGCACCTTGTGACATCACATGACGCAGGGATATAACGAGCCTGCACCCTGTTGTGACATCACATGCCAGGATACTAACGTGCTGTGACCTGTGGTGACTCACATGACCAGGGATAATCACGAGCCGTGCACCTGTGCTGGCATCACCGACCAGGGAATATAACGAGCCGTGCCACGGACTGTTGTGACATCACATTAACCAGGGATATAACGAGCCTTGCACCTGGGTGACCTCACATGACAAGGGATTAACGGCCGTGCACCTGTGTGACGTCACAGACCAGTGAATATAAGCGAGCTGTGCACACTTGTGACATCACCTGACCAGGGATATAACGAGCTTGCACCTGTGTTGACATCACATTACAGGGATAAACGAGCGTGCAACCTGTGTGACATCACCTGACCAGGGAATAGAGCTGTGCACCTGTGTGACATCACATGACCAAGACCGCGATTTTTTTATTCCTATGAAGTAACAATGAAGCCTCCTGCTGAATGATCACAGAAACATTCAGGAATTAATCCAGAAAGTATGGTTGAATAACTGTAGAATGTGTTTATTTCACAACAATATAAAGTGATGATGTTGCCGATTTCTCTCTAGACATTTGGTTGGTTTCCATTTCCTTGTTGACAATGGAATGGGACTGTATCAGCGCTTCTCCGAGTATAAACATAAACATTCCTGCCGAAATGATTCTCTTGCCTGGGAATGTGGGCTCCTGGATGAGGCTTTGTGTCCATATGTGATGACCAGCTAAAGACCCAATACATGGACTAAACCACATTTATGGGAAACCTGCTCTCCCAGTCAGTGTGTCAATCAAAGGGCGCGCGTCGGCGGAGCTTTATCCTGCGCTCGTTGTAATATGGAGAAGAGATTTACTCTTGGAGATGTGGCTTGCTGTATACTGAAGGTCCTGGTGAGAAAGAATAAACACAATGAATGGGACATCTGGTCCCTGACCCTAAGAAAAAAAGCTTTTTTTTTTTCCCCTTCTCCGCCACAATCATTAGAAATGTATAAAGGAAACGGAGCCATGCACATTTGTCCACAAACCTCTCAATATTTTAAGATGTCAATCTAGGTGATCAAGTAGGCACCGGGTAGCCTGTATATTGCTGGGCCTGGGCACCTAATAAATAACATAATAAACCTATAAATAATATACAATTCTAAGCGTGACCACTACGGCCGCAATAGATCCGTTCTCAAAACTGTACAAAATTAATATGTGTGTAATGACTTACTTATTAGATATCCAGCTTGTTACATATTTTGTTGAATGTTGCGCAAACAATGGCTGCCCGCTGGCGAGAAACGGAACGGAGCGTTTGTTTGGATCAATCATTTATAAACCGGCAAATATAATATCTTAAAAAAACACACAACGGACTGAGGATTATTTTTTCACCTGAGGAATGGCCAGCGAGATACGGGGAGGGTTTATTAAAGGTTTTCCTAAGTTTTTATCACTTTTGTATAAAAGAGAAGGCCCAGATCTATTATTGTGGCGGCTCCCTATTGTGGTGACGTAGCACGATGGAACGTCTTTGGTTCGCACAAGTGTTATAAAGTGTTGCGCGCATTTTTGTTCGCGCCTGCTCTTGTCCGACAAGACAGAAAAAGGTGCAGCTAAGGGGCTGTTACTGCTTATCTGACCGTGCGGCACATTTCTTACTGACCCTCCGCGCCACTATATTACCCGACCGTGCGCCACATTATTACTGACCGTGCCGCCCAGATTATTTACTGCCCGTGCGCCACATTACTGCCACAGCGCCACATTATTGCTGATTGTGCCCACATTACTGCCCGTGCCACACATTAATTACTGACTGTGCACCACTTACTGACCATGGGCGCCACAATTAAAACTGAAAACCTGACTGCGCACCACATTACTGACCGTGCCCACATTTATTACTGACCGTGCACCACATTATTTATGATGGATTGTGCACCACATTACTGACCGTCGCGCCACATTAATTACTAGACTGTGACCCCATTACTGACCATGTCGCCACATTAAAAACTGACTGCGCACCCACATACTGCTCGTAGCACCACATTATTACTGAACCGTGCGCCACTTATTGCTATTTTCACCACATTACTGACCTTGCACCACATTTATTACGGACCGTGCACCACATTATTTCTGATTGTGGCAGCCACACATTACTGCCGTGCGCCACATTAATTACTGACTGTGCACACATTCTGACCCTGCGTCCACATTAAAAAAAATGACTGGCAACCACATTAATGACCGTGCACCACATTTATATTACTGACCGTGCCCACATTATTTGCGACTTGTGCACCACATTACTAACCCGTGCGCCACATTAATTACTGACTGTGCACCAAACATTAACTGACCGGCACCACATTTATTACTGACTGTGCACCACATTACTGACTCGTGCGCCACATTAATTACTGACTGTGCACCACATTACCTGAACGCGTGCCGCCAACATTAATACTGACCTGTGCCCACATACTACCGTGCGCCACTTAAAACTGACTAAGCACCAACATGACAAACGCGGATCCCACATTTATTACTGACCGTGCGCCACATTTTACTGACAGGGCGCCACTTATTACTGACCGCGCCACATTATTAATGATTGTGCGTCACATTATTACGACCGTGCACCACATTAATTACGGCCGTGCGCCCCATATTACTGTCTCGTTGGCTTCACAATTATTACGGAAACCGGCGCCACATTTATTACTGACCTTGTCACATTATTACTGACCGTGGGTCACATTATTATCTGACCGTAATAGTGTCCTCTCTGGCATGCAGCATTTTATAGATCAGGAGGATCTGAGAGATTGTACATAGTGTCCTATCTGCAGGCAGCATGTATATAGGCAGGAGGAGCTGGTCCGATTGTACATAGTGTCCCTTCTCAGGCATCATGTTTATACAGAAGGAGCTGAGCATTGTAAAGAGTGTCCTTTCTGCAGGCAGCATGTTGTAGAGCAGGAGGAGCTGAACAGATTGTAACATTGTTTTTGCATTCATGTTACTGTAGAACAATATAACATTCTTCATTACAGATTTCATCTCTTCCTGCAGACTTCCTATAAATTGCTCATGTGTTTTTGCGAGCTGCTGTATCGAGCCCTCCTTCTATGTCCACGATCTCCATAGGGTAAGCCCTGTAAATGTAAGTTTAGCATGGAAAAAACCAGAGACCGTTTCTTTATCTAATTAGCATGGGAAACTTTCCAGCCCTGACTTTCAGGCGAGTCCATGACCCACCACCAAGCCGCGGAGTAGAAGAGAAGAGGACAGATCACCCCAGGAATGTGCATTGCCAGAAATTTGTACGATCTTCTCATTTCATGTAGGAATAAACCGATTTGGACTAACTCTGGACTAACTCTGCCGGCAAACACAGACAGTCCTGTCCTTAGAAATATCACAGAGGCCAACGGTACAAGGAGATAAGGTGGGATTGTGTTTGCTCCAGGTCGGGGCCGGCCGTTTTAGGAGCCTCGGGGAGCCAAGTTCTTGTCTTGTTATGACCTCTTTAGTGATGACCACAAACACACTCACAAAAACCAAGAAGGTTATGGTTCAGGTCTCTGTGGAATGTTCTCCATTCCATATACCTTAACGGGATCCTGTCACCACATTCCTCACAATACAGCGAGTGGCAAGGTTCCCATAGGGCCTATTAACACCTTCTTTTTAGCTAATTTTTTCCCTCAGATCTCCACAGAATGAACTTTATAATTTGACTTGGTGTCGCAGGGATATGTAAAGCGAGTCAAGGGGGCCGTGGCTCCCTCAGTCTGAATCCAGCGCTTCTCCTATGCTTTCTCTTCATGCAGCATTTACGCATGTGACCAGGTGACATCGTTGCAGTCTTTAGCCTCCTAACATACCAGCTGTACACCGCATATATCTCATAAAATCACGCATATCATATCACAGGCGAAATCAGACCACACGGAGGTATGGAGAGGAACAGAAGTCCATGCAGGCTTCTGGGGAAGTTCATTTATCACTATTATGCATGGGGTACAGTTTGCTATGTCATGAAGGATAAAGACTGTGATTATTCACCCTGGTCCATGACATTATTGCTGAAGGCTGAAAAGGGATGAGTTGCTGGAATCACCTAAGGAGCTAAAGGACATGTAAAATATTAGCCAGAGGAGGCCACGCCACCTCACTCTCTATAGATTATCCCCGGATAACCAGGTAAAATTAGAAAGTTGATTTTTATGGGGATCTGAGGGGCACAATGTTAGCTAAAAGAATGGGTCATTTTACTAGGCCCGAATTACTTTTCCTCATCGCTTTCGCGAATTTTTCTGATTTGTGCGAATTGCCCCTGTTTGTTGGCGGCATGTGGTTGGATCGTGGCCCTTCGGTGTCGGCCCGACTGCATGGGACGGAAATCGGGGGTCATGGCCGTCGGAAAACCCTATGATTCCGAAAAACCCCGGTCTTTTTAAAAACAAAAAAATGTTGCTTCTTCACCGCACTTACCTGCACAAGAATAGAAGGTGACCTCCGGTGACCTCCAGCGTACCTCGGCTGCGCAAACTGACAGCCTAGTGGATATCGCGCCCGGGACCTAGTGAATCAGAAACCACCTCTGGATTCTCGACTGACCGGGTAAGTAAATCTGCCCCAATGTCGCCAGCTTCAGAGGTTTTTCTTCTAGTGGAACCTGCTCTGTGGTCCTGCTGTCTCTTTAACCCGAATTGCAACCTGGAATATTATCTTCGGGGCTTCCCAAACATATGTTTTTTTTTTTACGGTTAATTAGCTAAGAATATATGGACTACTTGCATCTGGAACATGGTGCCCCAGCATTATGTAGAAGCCCCGGTGGTGGGTTGGGAGTTTCATGCCGAAAGACATTCCACCCTACATTAAAAATTAAATCGTTTGGGAGACCTTGAGCAATCGGGTCTCCATGGATCTGAAAATAATCTTACTTGTTCTTATTAATGTCATGGGTCAAGAAGACAACAACGTGTACAACTAATCAAAGTTAAGTTTTAAATTTGATGATCCAAGAAATAGGACAGGAAAGTTCATTGCCCTCTAATATCACTTCCATCAATGTAAAGTTTTGACTATTTTCAAAAACCTTGCTCGGGGAGAGAACATCTATTTTCTTGAGTGTGACTCTACTGCCCAAGACCCCCAGAAAGCTGGCAGCTCGGAGAAGTCCTACTAAGATGACATGCTGGCCTCAAAAACCCAACGTCACTCAGTCAATGTCAGAGATCTATTGTAGGATCCTATCAAAGCATTCAACCATTGGGTAAAACCTGCTGACAGTCAATGACATACGAAGGTTCCCTTCTTCACCCCACAACTAGAAGCCCCACGTACTAATATGTATATTGCTTACGCTCCCTGCCAGTCAGCATCAGGATCCAATAATTTATGTCTTTTATGCATGTGACCACATAGAAACTAGTTTCCCCAGATCTGTTTTATAAACCTCCATTCATCTTCATCAACTGCTAACTTGTGCCAGCCGCATTGACCTTTTATTATAATATTTGACGTATCATCAGTAATGCAGTGGTAATGAGTAACAATGTGCAGAGGTATAACTTGGTTGTCCATCATCAAAAGCAACACTGAAGGAATATATCTCCCTATCGAAGAAAAACCTCCAGAAACCTCAGGAAAATAAGGTCGTTATATTGTTGGGAACATTTCAATCATCATTTTCTGGAAGATTAGTTACAATCCAATGTATCGAGAAGTTCATGATGTTGGCGCATCTCTCGTCTACCCTGAGATGACGTTACACTCTACCTCTAAACTCACACCCTACCCCGCCCTTTAACCGGAGTGAAACGGGTTTTAATATGTTTCACAGTGGTGATCCTTGCACAAATCAGGAAAACACCTCGGGGTTCGCCCTATAAACACAACTTCCCCAACAGTAAGGTCGGGTTCATGAACGGACTTCTGCTCAAGACTCCTGACAACAGTTTAATCTTCCCCGGATTGGGCTCAAAAAAGTCACCTTCATTTTCACACACAGCATATGGAGTGGAGCCACCCAACACACATCAGATTGTTGGGGACCCTGGCCATAAATTCAGTGGTTCCTGAATGACCTTTGTATGTTTCCAGAGAATAAATGGTTCAATAGAACCCCCCCCATCCGGAATGGCCGTGTTCACACATACTTTGTGCTTCGTTTTTAAAATAGATCCAATGTTGTCCAGATTGGTGAAACAACTGGGTCATAAAGAAAAAGACGTTGATTGGCACTCACAAAGTCCGTTAAAATTCTTTCAGCAGTGCTTTATTCATCCTTAGTAGGTACAATACAAGTTAAAGGCAGATGCAAGATAAGGTTGCTGTTCACATCTACGTCTGACGCGTTAAGAATCAGGTCTTAGTCATAGAGACGATTTGGACGGCAGGTGTCCATTATGGGTGGCCCAGAACACCATAACGGAATCCATCGCAGATCTTTTCAGGATTTTCCTCAAGTAAGCCCCGAGACAGGAGTCTTGACACAAATGGGGTCTTTACTAGGGCCCGATTCCGTTTTCTGACGGTTTTACTTCCACCTCGAATATTCCGATTTGCAACAATTTTCCTGTATTACTCCGGGGATTTTGGCGCACGCATCCAGCAACACGACCAGGAGGACAATAACTGGGCTGCAGTTTTTCATATGGACGAGACTCAAATCGCTCATGAGACGATGGGAACCACATTAGCGGCAGCCGTTGACTCTCTCATTCGTCGTACCTCTTTTGACAACTTGAGTTCACGATAAACCAAGGATAACCAACATCGAGAATAACATCGAAACCCACCGGGAAAAGCAGTAAACATAAGTTCTAAAAAAAATGGGGCTCATTTCTAAGGGTCCGAATCGCGTTTTTTTCCATTGGGTTTTCCATTTGCGCTGATTGCGCCCGGGTTTTTGGCGCCGCGATCGATTGTTCACAATTGGCGCGCTTGCTTCCTGCACGGAAACTCGGGGGGGCATGGACCGTCAGAAAATCCGACGGATTCGGAAAACTTGCTATTTTAAAAAAAAAAGTGTAAGCTTGACCCACACTAACATGCACCATTAGGATTGGTGAACTCCGGCAGGACCTCGGCGCAACAGGACACCTAGTGGATAATCGGGCGACGACCTTAGTGAATCCCGCGCAGAACCCGAATCCTCATCAGAGAAGCGTGCTGGATCGCGACATGGACCGGGTAATAAAGTCCCGAGTGTACGTCGCATTAAAAACAACAAGAAAAACACAGTAAACACCCAATAAACTCATGGATGTTCGCGTTGGAGCCAACTACACCTCACAATCCAAGTCTCCTACTATTACTATCACAAAAGACAAGCAAAAAAGCCACCTGTATAAGTTATGAAATGCATCCAGCAATGGCAGCGCACAAGGTGTCCTATGGTCACAGTCAGTACACTACCGGTAAATGCATGTCTGATCTACACCATGGTGTGGGTCCAGAGACGCAGGAAACGTGGCAACTCCACACGTGTCGTTGGTTGTAGCTCAGATTATCATGCGAAAGTTTGTAATCTACAACCTGAGACGTGTAGGTCATGTTGAGTAGATCATGTTGATTAAGCTTTGTGGCTAGTGGTGGAGATGACCGGGAATATTTTAATCAACTAACATTTCAATCTTACTCGAAATCTGCTCTACTTGGGGTGGAACCCGCATATAGATATCATATCATAAAAAAAACACTGGAAAATTTGCAAAACATTTAAAAATTTTCTTTAAATTGTCCCTTTCCACAGAACCAGACATAAAGCTGATCAGAACTTTGGTGCGTGGACTTATCCATCCCCATCTGCTGGGGTGGTCCGCATTTGGATACGGTGATTTATTGTCGCCCATTCACCGCTGCTGAGTCGCAGACAGTAAAACATTACAACCAAACAAGTCTGTTTATTTGGGAATATTCTGTACTTTGTAGTGAGGAGCGGGGTATAACTCACAGAACAGACAGGAGGATGAGGAGGCCTGGGCCGCAACACATATGTAAAAGATTTTTGCTTAAAATAGTGTGGTTTTTTAGGAGCTTACAGATTTGCCTAAAAGAAATGATTAATGCACAACTAGCCGTGCTGATTATAAACAAGGAAGTTGCCTACCCAGTTCTATGAGACATGCTGCTCTTATGTAGCGCCAACATAACACGGCAGTGCACCGAGAAAACGCCACACTGGCAGAAATCCTGTCCAGATACCTGACCGTCGAACTAAAGTGAATGTAGTATAAAACTATAATGTAAATATTCAAAAAGTCCAAATAAATAGAGAGTTACAGCTCAGTAAACAACTGACAAACAGCTAATAACACCAGTGAGCGGGACAGTTTCTGTGGGCGGACATGCCTTGTTTGATGCCAGAGGTCATAGGAAATGGGCAGAACTGGTTCGAGCTGATAGAAAGGCAACAGTGACTCAAATCGCCACCCGTTTTACAAACCAAGGTATGCAGAATAGCATCTCTGATGCCACAGTAACGTCCAACTTTGAGGCAGATGGGCTTACAGCAGCAGAAGAACCACAACCGGGTTGCACCCTTCAACTCTTCATCTAAGAACGAGAAACTGAGGCTACAATTTGCACAGCTCATCGAAATTGGGAACGTAGAAGATTGGAAAAACGTTGCGCTGGTCTGATGAGGTCCGATTTTCCTCTGCAAAGTACACTTCTGATGGTAGGGTCAGAAGTTGGCGTAACAACAATGTAAAGCATGGATCCATCCTGCCTTTTATCCGGTTCAGGCTGGTGTTGTGGTGTCATGGATCCCCTGCCTTGTATCAGCGGGTAAGGACTGGTGGTGGTGGTGTCCATGATCCATCCTGCCTTGTAACTAGCGGGTCAGGCTGGTGGCTGGTGGTTGTCCATGGTGTCTTTAGGGCCCCTTGTGTACAAACGCCACACCCTACCTGAGTATGTTGCTGACAGTCCATCCCTTTATGAGCACTAACTGTACCCTTAACACATCTGATGGCTACTTTCGCAGGATAATGCGCATGTCATAGAGCTGGAAGCATCTCAGACGCCTGTTTTCTTGAACGTGACATTAGAGTCACTGGACACAAATGGCCTCCCAGCCACCAGATCATCAATCCAATCGGGCACTTTGGTGATGTGGTGGACGGGAATTCGCATCATGGATGTGCAGCGACAAATCTCGGCAACTGTGTGATGCCATCTGTTCACTAATGATCAAAATCTCTGCGAGCTTCCAGCACCTTGTTTATCTGCATGCACGAAATTGAGGCAGTTCTGAAGGCAAAGGGGGGCCCAACCCGTTACGCGTAGCATGGTGGTACCTGATAAAGTGGCCGGTGAGTGTAATATATATCTATAAATCTATATAACCAGAGCACATGAGGAGAGCAGGGAAAGTCTGAAGCTATCCAAGTAGCCAATATATAAGTACATGTACCATGATGGAAATTCTATGGAAGAATTATTGAAAGTTGGCCAAGCTCATTTAAGTCTGATAATTTAATACATTATTCCCCAACGGAGCATCAGTCTGCCTAGATTGCCGTTCACATCCTTCGGGGCCTATGGTAGGCGTGTCCGAGATCCTCACTGGAGTCACACATGTAAGAGTCGGCCTGCAATGAGCTTATTTAAATTTCGTTCCCACACGCCCTCATATTTTGTGTGATGCTCTTCCATTTACAAAAATAATATCTACGTATATCCTTAAAGGGGTTTCCACTCACAAAACTTAGCCCTATTGTGTAGGATAACTTCTGATTCTTGGTGGGGGTCTCCAAAGATTACAAGAATGGGGATCCTTGTACCCCAATTGTCTGCACCCGAAAAAAAAGGATCACAGTTTGCACGTGCACGCTGCAAGCTCCATTCACTCACGAGATAGCTAAACTGCGCCCACTGTCGTTTGTCCGAGCCATGTGAATAGCGTCAGCATGGCACATGTGCAACTGGCTGCTTGTTCATCTGAGGTACAATGGACATCCTGTTTTGTTACTTGGGGCTCCCACCACTGGACCCCCCACCAAACATGGATCGCCGAAATGTATTGTTATGCGAGTGGCTGGACAACCCCTTTAAGACCAACCTACGAACTACCATAACCTTTTTCCCTAACCAGGGGGGTCTGCTGTGCTAACAGATCGTGCTTATTCTTGTACCCACATATAGGGGTCCCGTGGGGTCCTACACAATGCATAGAGAGCGATTTCCTCATATCCTACAAGGGTCAGCCAGTTTGAACTGAGGCTATAAGAACCACCCCTGTCCTTTTGGATGCTTAACTCTATTGTCCTCTTCAGCCAATGGCTGTAGCTCTCATTACGGATCATCACTGTTAATAAACCCACCTCCTCTCAGAAGATAAGACAATACCTGTAAAACGTTCCGAGGGGAGATACTGTAGGGAGTTTATCGCACTTGGAAAATATTTGAAGTGATTGACCATCTCATATACCTTTTCCTTCCATAGGGCGCTTATGTGTGTTGTTTGGCTGTTATAGAAGATGTTGCGGACACTATTATTACAAGGGGTGCGGTAATATGATTGGCCTCTGCTCGGCAACCCAAGGTGGTAACAAGACAAGTTTTCCAAACAATGGGAATCTCTTCTTTTCCCTCACGATCCTGCGGTGTAGGGCGATCGTCTGCTGCGCATACACAGCTGGCTGGACTTTTGCCATGATCGAAAAATTTTCATGGGAAGTTCCCCGATGGTAGTAAAACAAATTCCAGGCTTTCTGCTTGTTTCAAAATAATAAATTCTCCAACATTTGCTTGTCACCGTGAACATTTTTGTGGCTTTCGCTTTAACTATATGAGAATCCTGATTACAATAACCCACCGGCAATAAGTCTTTCAGCAGGAAAATCTGCAGACCAACTCTTACACCCAACTCGGATCCATCAACTACTCAACTCTAAGACATTCACTTCTACAATCTGCCCCCATACAGACTGTACAGAAAATCAATGGACCTTAATGTCCGTACTGAAGGGTTTTCCAGGTAAAATAGCTGATAATTTATCAGAAATAGGTCCTTTAAGGAACATCTACCATTTGGGATTTTGATGTATGATATAACCAATTCGAATTGAGAATTCCTGTAGCTAACATTGATGCAGGCACATAGCTTGTTCAATGCTTGGTTTAGATAGAATGTTGGGTGCAGGCTTCCTACTAAACACTTACACACTTTGAGCCTTCCCATATTTCCACGACAGGACAATCGACCTGAGCGGATACCTCATACACCGATGTGGGGATGGTGAAGTGTATTGATTACTTTCTGCCTGTCAGGAACAGACACAGTGATACAAATCATTTCATTTCTCTTGACTGTAAAGATAAAAAAAGGTAGAGCGGCCCGGTCAAGGCAATGATGGGGCAGGTCTTCGACAGGGTTCCGACAACCCACACCCCCTCCAAATGTAGCATAAATCGATGAAATAGAGGCGATACAGCATCCAAGAAAAACGTGAGAATATTTTATTCCACCATAGTAGATTGCGAACGTTTCGCCTTTTTCTATAAAGGCATTTTCAAGCTGAAAATATAGAAAGGCGAAACCTGCTCTATGGTGGAATACAATATCTCCTTTTATTCCTATGGAGTGCTGCTTCTTCATCGACTTTCTGCATCATCTCTTGACTAGTGTAACTTCAAAGGACCCTGTCACCCATAATTTCGGCACTACCCTCTTCCCCAGACCGCCCCGCTCACTCCATAGCGGCAGTGACTGCCACCTGTCATGCGGCAATCACCGCCCCTAACCACTCCCAACCCTCCGCCCTCATGAATACACTGGACAGTCTTTGTACCCCCGCATTGTTAGATATCGTTTACCGCGAGGTTTCTGTAAGCTTCTAGTACGGAATCGTAACCAACTGGGACAACTGCGGCGTTTGATCAAGCCTAGGTACTGCTTACTTAGTAACATCCCTGGTGTCAGAATCCTATGGTGACAGCTCCTCTTTAATGTATAGGAGAAGCGCTGAGCCCAACACAGAAGCTTCATTATCAAATTTTATAATTACTTTGTTCAAAACCTCACCTTGGATAAACAGATATGTTTCTGCATCAGTTAGCTAACAATTTATCTAAGGTAATTTTTTGAGTTTGAGTGTACTATACTGCAGTGTATATCTGTAACATGGTGGCGTCTGTAACCCTAAAGGGGTGGTGGGGGATATTTCACTGGAAAAATATTTGCCCTCATTGGACCTACATGATGGGAAGTTTTAGATCTTCTAATTTCTATCCCAACCTGTCCCTTGTCCATGAGATTTATATGCAAATTAGCCTCCTTTGTGCACCAGGGGCGTGGCCCTCCAGCAGGTGGGCACTTTCTGGTGATGCCAATGTTGTGTGATAGGGGGCGATTAAATAGGAGAAAACACGGTAAGAGCATGGCGCCTACCACACGGGAAAACTGATAAAAAATGCAAACAGTCCATATAAGTAGACAGTTATGGTTTATTTGAACTTTATTGAAGTATAGGGTTTCCCAATTAAGTTATTGTTCAGGTTATAAAAAGTTATACAATTTTCCATAGTACTTTTTTTTGGGCTCCTCACGGTTTCGCCAGATCCTCTCTGCTGTCATTCTATCAGAATCTTCTATGTACTCAAAATGACAGAAATGTGACCATGGTCACACAGTGCACGGCTCGTTATCTCACACAGGTGCTGCAGCTCGTTATATATCCACAGTTCGCGCTCGTTTATATATCACCAGGTGCACTTCTCGTTATATCACACAAGTCAACGGTCTCGTTTATCACACGGTGCACGGATTTTTTATATCACACAGGTGCACGGCTCCTTATTCACACAGTTGGCACAGCTCGTTAATCACAGATACACAGGTGCGCATCTCGTTATAATCACCACAGGTCACGGCCTCGTTATATATCACAACTGGTGCACGGCTCGTTATAATCACCAAGTGCACGTCTTTTATATCACACGGTGCACGGAGTGTTATAATCACACAGGTGCACGGCTCCTATATCACACAGGTGCACGGCTCCTTATACAACACGTTCAGGCTCGTTATATACACAAGTGCAGGGCTCGTTTATCACACCAGTTGCGCGCTCGTTATATCACAACAGCTGCCAGCCTTTATATCATCACACCATTGCCGCGCTCGTTTATAATATCACACAGGTGCGTCGGCTCACTTATAATCACACAGGTGAACAGCTCGTTATCTCCACAGGTGACGCTCCTTATATCACACAGGTCGCAGCTCGTTCTGTCACACAGGTGCACGGTTCGTTAATAATCACACAGGTGCACGACTCCTTATCACACAGTGTCGCGTCTCGTTAGTCACACAGTGTCACGGTCGCATATCTCACACAGGTGCACGGCTGTTTATATCACACGCGGTGCACGTCTCGTTATTATCACAATACGCCGGTGCATGTCTTGTATATCACACATTCACGGCTCGCGTTATAACCATATGGGGCAACGGCTCGTTAGTCAACACCCAGGTCCAGGCTCGTGATGGTCCACCGCTGCAACAGCTCTTATATTCACACAGGGCGTGCGGCTTCGTTCATATCACAACGTAGGTTTGGCGGCTCTTATAAAACACAGGTGAACAGTTCGTTATATCCACCAGTTTGCACACTCCTATATCACACAAGTCCGCA
Organism: Engystomops pustulosus; assembly: GCA_019512145.1. Taxonomy (NCBI): domain Eukaryota; kingdom Metazoa; phylum Chordata; class Amphibia; order Anura; family Leptodactylidae; genus Engystomops; species Engystomops pustulosus. Next base: position 4,311,055 of record CM033651.1, read on the forward strand.
TCTCGTTATGTCACACACAGGTTCCGGTTCGTTTATATCACACCGTGCACGATCTTTTCACACAGGTTCTCAGGCTCGTTTATGTCACACAGGGCACAGTCTCATATCACACAAGGTGCCGGCTTTGGTTATATCCACACAGGTGCACGGCTTGTTATATCACACAGGTGCAGGGCTTGAATATATCACACAGGTGCACGCTCGTTATATCACACACAGGTGCATGTCTTGTTATCTCACACATTGCACTGCTCGTTATATCACACAGGTGCACAGCTCGTTATGTCACAGAGGTTTCACGGCCTTGTATATATCACAAGCAGGTGCAGACTGCTCGTTATATCACACAGTTGCACGCTCGTTATATCACACCAGTTTATTACACTTCAGCTCTTTATCAACAGGCGCATGTCTTTTATATCCCAGGTGCAGGCTCGTTTATCACACGGTGCACGGCTCGTATATATCACACGGGCACAGCTCGTTATATCACACGGTGCAGGGCTCTTATATCACACAGGTGCACGGCTCGTTATATCACCAGGTGCATGGCTCGTTATGTCACACAGGTCATGGCTCGTTACGTCACACAGGTGCAGGGCTAGTTATATCACACAGGTGCAGAGCTCGTTATATCACACAGGTGCATGGCTCGTTACATCACACAGTGCATGGCTCGTTACGTCACCAGGGTTAATCAGGCTGTGTGTTATAACGATCTGTGCACCTGTGTGACCATGGTCAGATTCTGCCCACTGGAAGTAAACATTAAAGCTTCCTATAAAAGACAGCAAGCAGAGATCTATCAGACCGTGAGGAATTTGGAAGTATATTGGAAAATTGTAAAATTTTATAAAACAATAGCATTAATTTGCTCGAATTATAACAGCCCTTTAATTACACTTTAACAAAAGTTTCAAAATTTGCCAGACAGTCCGTGAACCACAGACCACACTGCCCGGGACAGGTCCTTACATCATAGTGATGTTGATGCAAGGAGTCCCTGCTTCCCTGCTAACAGCAGCATCAAAATGTCATCATTACAGTGTCGGGCGGCTGTGTTAAGGGGATGCAGGAATCCTTGTAACCTTTACTGCTATGATATAAGGAATTCAGTCCCCAGTGTCATGGTCCATTAAAAAGTGGCACTGCATGGTCAATGGTTCACAGTGTCCGGGAGAAACTGCCTTAAGGGGTTGTCAGAACCATGTTGAAACATCCAAAAACAGTTTCTTTTGAAACCGTGAGTTGTAATGTGGTACTGGAACTAAGCTCCATTCATCTCTATACAGCTGAGCTGTAATACCGCACCAACCATGGTCAGATGTGCGCTGTTTCTGGAAGAGCAGCCATGATCTAACTTCTGAAAATCCCTTTAAGTGAATAAAATGCAAAAAAATATCAAATGTTTTCCACCAAATCAATATAATAATCCAAACTACAGACATGCACTATACTCAATGTGAGAGGAGAGAAAATAACTAAACAGAAACACCAAGTTATAAAAAAAGAGTCAACGTCAATATAAAATTATTTTGCATTATTTTTCATTGTGATTTTCATGACACAATACGATATACAGGAGATTTAAAGAATATTGGCAGCACTCCTGTGTGAAGGAGCCCGGCCCGCCCCTTTAATGAGCGTTTCTTACCATCCACATACGACAATGAAGAAAGAATCTGCTTGGATTAGAGCACGTGGCAGACATCCAGCAGAATGATGGCCTCGCAACTGATAGTAAAGACTTATTATTATCAAATGACTTCTGCCGGTTGGTTCACTACTCGTTGTATTACAAAGCATGTCCTATGCTATTAGGACTCCGACACAATCATTCCGGGAGAAGGAGTGGTTGGGCAAATTATAATGTGAGATACAACGTGCTAATGTATTTTTTAACTTTCATTTTCTACACCAAGACAGCAAAACACTTTCATGCCCATCATCTCCTACACTGCTCTGCTGCGGATCCTCTCCCCAGCTTTCAGATCTTATTGTCAGCCAATAGCTCCGGAACGACCCAACGAACGAAGACAGGACCTGTCCAGACAGCCGTGTCTTCTCCTGTCTACTTAACCTATTTGTCCCGTGAGGTACACAGGCAAATCCTTAACTTTGATGGTTCCCCAAACACCCGAGTCCCGAAACGAACGCCCTCTGAAATGAAGGCTCTAGGCTTGTGATCCGATGACTTTCTACAGCAACCGGAATAAACAGCTATTATTACCGAGACCAATAACGGCGGTGACCTGAGGCGCTTTGATGAAGACGTTTCCAGGGTAGGTGGCCGTGTCTTCCCCTCCGTCCACCCTTCCGCCAGGAAAGTTTCTATAAAATTTCTCATTACGCAGAGTACCCTTCTGTAACGCATTTTAAAAGTTAAGTGTGTACAGTCCTCCTCGCAAAGCGCGGCCTCCCTACATTCCAGGGACAATCGCTTATTGCATACTTTGTTGTTGAGGAGAAACGTTTAACAAGACAGAGGAACATGATTACCGACTGTGAAGAAGTCGTGTAGAGTCTTATTATTTTACATGACTCGCAGCGTCCTGACTTGACCATTGACCTTGGGTATATCTCCCGCAGACACGAATATCAGGAGCTTCTTGTACTCGAGGATAAAAGGACAGGGTTTAGTGGATATCATTCCAACTGTTTATAACCCAAAGATCAAACACAACCCCCCAATATCTTTCTGCCTCCTCAACCTTAAGAGGGGACATCTTGTTGGCTCGAGAAGAATTCCCTCCATAGAATAATTCCTGCATTAATGACAGGGGGGCGCAATTGTGTCATTTCTAATTCTGGAATAGTAGAACTTACAGTCAAATAGCAGACCAAATCAGTTACCCAAGAGCCATCATTACGGATGAAGGTACAACTGGTCCTAATGGATCCCATTGTTTACCAGAACCTCAATGAGACGGACGTCAGATGTATGGGGTCCGAACCACGGGCCCACACCTGGGCATGGTGCCAGAGCCACTACAGCTGTACATAAGGAATCAATGGGGGTGACTGATTCATAGGGGGCTTTATATAAATAACCTTGATGTTTTGGGATGATAAACTAGGGAATATTTTAGGAACTGGGCCTGTTTTTATTCTGAATTTTTTAATGCTGCCCAACATGATTCATGCAAAGGGCCCACGGAGGCTCTGTCGCCCAGGGGTCTACATCTGGACTGACCCGGCCAGAACCAGGTAGTCACTGACGATCAACAACTACAAGAGGCCAACAGTGATAAGCCCAAACCAAAAGTCAAACCCAAGAAATGTTGGCAACAACATTATTGGGGCAAATTAAAGGGTCATACTTTCCATAGACAATTGGATCACTTTTATTTACAAATTGGAAAAAGTAGTTGACATTTTTGACCTTTTGCAAAACATTTGTAAATTGGATTCATGAAAAAAAAGTGTGAACAGTTTCCGAATTGAAATTTGGACCTTCAATGAGAACTTTGTAAGCAACCTACAACCATGTGGAATGATTCCAAGCCCATAGACATGTCTACTTGGCTTGGCAGGCCTGGTGGTGGATCGCCTGCTATCAGGACAATGGATTGGCATGCTCAAGTGGCTCTACTGTCTGCTGTCAGGTGGAGGTCAAGGCGACCACCACACATTCTATACCATTCATCAGCCCCAGTAATAGCAATGGGTTAGGCTCGCATGAATCTATTGTATGGCCTTAGGTCATGCAGGAGAGCAGACAGAACCTAATAGTCATTCCATTATATCAAGCTCCACATTAAGGCTTCCATACATCTTCAAACACCTTGTTTATCCCTAATAATACCATCATCTAAAAGACCCTTCGAGCTGCCTCAAGAAGTTCAATCAATTTACCAATGTCCACTTTCCCAGCAGTGCTTGTGGATATTCTGAAGAAATTCTATTAATGGTCTTTTATATTTAAACACTGATTCTTTTTCCTTTAATATCTAAACTGGCTCTTTCAATGACCTTTGTTTCTCAAAGCCGTTTAATAGCTACAAAGAGGTGAAAAAGTCCTTTTCAAAGGCGGTTAATCCTCATTAGCATTACTTTTATCTTCCAGGGCATGTATAATTTAAAATGCAAAGTTTGTCTGGAGTCCTGTAGGAATTACGAACACCCTTTAAGAGCTTCAGAGAAGAAACATTTTATTATTGAAAACTCGAGTGAAACCTACACGAAGGGGTCAAGTCTAGAAATAACGGCAGAAAGGTTCTACAACGGGAAGATGAATACCGTGTAGCAGAATAGACCCTCTAGCGGCCATTACTCCAATTGTGTAATTAAGCCCGCTAGAATCTGTTTAGAAGAGAACATGTTACACCTGATGGGAAAGGAAGGAAAGAAGTCCGATAAAAGGAATGGAAGCAGCTAAGCTAATGCATCCTAATGCTGAGATTTCCTTACGTCCAATAGTAGTTCGTGGAATGGTCTCGTCTTTTACCTTCACGGTGAGTCGGAAAACATTCAAAAATCAGGTAAGACGGATAACAGGTAATGATAATATGAACGTCCTCTGTTTTATTAAACAAATGATTACTGATCCATTGTAACATCTCGACAGCTTGGTTTACCTATCTAAAGCTTCCGAATGGGCATCTGCCCAACACAAAGTAGAGTTGATGAGGGTCGTATAAGGCCCAAAAGGAAGAGCTACCACCCTGCTCTGGCTCCCGTTTCTAGTGTCGTAGAGGTGTTCTGCTCGTTGGCACAGATGGATCGACACATCCTCTACATCACCAGTGACGACCCAGCACATACGCTGAGCTATTAGCGCTGAGAGCAGGGACTTGAAGTTTAAAGGGAACCTGTCACCGCTGTTCCAAAAAATGAAACTAAGACAGGTTCCCATAGAGCCCTTTAGTCCTAAGGGCACCCACTTATCAACTAACACTAGCGATGCATAGAAAAGCAAAAAATCACATTTTTTTCTGTACCTGGTAACCAGGGAGAACCCGCGAGTCCACTGGAGGATCACTGCGGCTCGAGTCCTCGCCCTCCTCTGTGCACATCAGCCAGCCACGCCTCCATCTTCCTACGTACACAGCTCCCTGGCTTCCTGCTCACTGATAAGCATTGACACAGCTGAGTGCAGCCAGTGCGCAATGCGCGGAACTCGGCTGTGCGATGTAGGAAAAATCATACAGGGGCGTGCGCTGGCTGATGTGCACAGAGGAGGGCGAGGACTCGAGCCGCAGTGATCCTCCCACGTGGACTCGCTGGGTTCTCCCTGGTTACAGGTATCAGAACAGAATAAATGTGATTTTTCCTTTTATGCATCGCCAGTGTTAGTTGATGAATGGGTGCCCTTAGGACTAAAGGCTCTATGGGAACCTGTCTTAGTTTAATTTTTTTGGAACAGCGGTGACAGTTCCCTTTAAGCATAGCAAGAACGCTTTTTTTTAGTCCAACCCACAGGGTGTTCTTCTAGATAATAATAATAATTTTATATTATCGCTACAGATTACGCAGGATCCCTGTACAGTACACCCTTTAAAAACGAATAGTAGACATATTTCCGTACGTTTTGGTCCTTGTACGAGGACATCCAAGAAGAGTTACTGAAAAGGGTAGGTTGGTGGACATGTTGCTCAAAGGAGCACTTACTGTAGACTACAGTAGCAAGATTAATTTATATTATCCACCCTAACAATGGATCCTACTTATAATTTACTTTTTTAGAAATTAGACTCTCTTTCGTTGTAGGTGCCAAAGTGTTTGAGAATGAAAGGGTCGGCATAGTGAATTTTTGTTGCCTTCAAAAATTATGGGAACACAAACAAGTTCATGGTGACCATGAGATAAAGGACCCGTTGCAGCATGAGGGTTATGATGCAAGTGTGAACACGGCCTTATACTGATACAATTCATACCCACAGACTCATGCGCTGACACTGCAATCGATACCAGTGACCTTTAATGTGTATTTTTACTGTGTCCATTTCCAAGGCAGATCATAGGAATCACTGTCATTCCATTCCTATAAATTAAAGTAAAACTTGTCAAGAAAATACCAGCCCCATCACAGGTCCCATCTGCTTGTCTATGATATTACATAGAGCATACGGAGGGGAGTTGTTTCTAATGGATCTGTTAAAAAAAAAAGGCACGCTGCTCATGGACCAAAAGGCAACACTTTTAGGTTACAATCCTCTGGCGGTGGTGTGGTAGGGATGGGCACACCTCTATGCGCGACCAGCTAGTGCTTTGTAATGTGCACGAATGGTCTGAAGATAGCATCTTTATGCATAGGCGAGCAAGAACTCGTGTCACTTACTATCAACTGTATCGTCAACCTATGACAGAGGCCTCGGGGGCAATGTCTCACAAGGGATTTGCTCCAACATAATGTGTCATCCCTTTGGGTCCAAGGTACTGGAGAAACAGAGACAGAGGGTTTAACTAAGGAGCCCCCTGGATAGGCAAGCATATTAGATCCAGGGTATCTACTTCCCACCTTAGTCAAAAGCCTTTCACCCAGTCCCATGTTGTACTGTACTGGTTTTACTCCAGCATCATGTCATTAGCTTCCTGAAAGTCAGGCTTGATGTCAACCTTACAGTCGCTAAAAGAGCGTGATTTTCCTTATCCCATCCTGTAAAACTTTGCATTTTTTCCTTGATCCAGGGTAGAAATTCCATCATCCGTCCATTCTCTAGTTTACGAGCAGTCGTCATGTGACTCGGTGGCTCAGTCTTTGGAAAAACCATGAAAACCTACTGAAGCCAGTAGTACAACTCGCCCATCACTGAGATACCGATTGGCTGCTGCAGTCAAATCTCAGCTGCCACTAACCAAAATCCAAGGGAGACTGTCTGAGGTTATTAACCCTCCCACATGGGTATACGGGGTTGTCCAGTCTCTACAAAGTTTTCTCCTATCCACAGAATTCAGGAAATCTTTCTCACTGGAGGGTTTCCACTTGTGGGACCTCAAGGTTCCCGGGAATGGGAATCCAATGTATTGCCAAATGAATGAAGTGGCAGGTTGGCCATGTACGGGGCTGTTCCAGTCACTGTCTATAGTGCTGACGGAAGTAGTCGAGTATTGCAATAGGCTATAGGCTCTGTCAGTGCCATAGAGATTAGTCGCCACCTTCTTTATCTATTGGGGTACAGCAGACATCCTCCTAATCATAGGGATCAGGTCTGTGCTGAGCATTGTAGGTTCATGTCCCCCCCGTGGCTTTGCAGATTGCATTAAAAGTTATACCCATGATCCGTGTCCCCACCAGTTTGGGTGCTAGCAAGGTGTTCACATTTGGTATTCTGAACCAAACCTTGGTCAAGTTTCGGCTAAACCTCCAGAACTCGACTCTTGGGTCCACACATCACCACTTTTCACCGCTGGGCACCCCAAACAGTCAGCAAGTTATTCCTTTCCTATTGATATGGTAACTTGTAGTGCCGGATGACCGCCTAATATCAACATTCTAAGAATTTGCATACAGTCATGTAGTGATAAGAATTAGGTCCATGATCTCCAGGTGAGTGAAATAGTTAAATAAAATAATAAAAAATAAATAAATGCAATTATTTAGGTGTTTCCATTCTTACCACTGATCCAGTAATGAGGCCAAGGCATCAGACGTTTCCATTCTTTATTAAAGATCAAACAATCCAATGGGGCAGATGCCCTGGAAGAGGCTAATGTCCTCCCGCGCTCCTCAATCATGGTCAATAACACAATGCTCTTCTATTATTATCTTTATTGCCTTTGTGTGCCTTTTTTTTGTAAATGTGCGTATTAACTATTAATTCTTAGGCCCGTGACATGTCGTACCTTGGCCAATGAAAAACCACAAGAAGTGAGGTTAAAGCGGCCAAAGGTTAGAATGTCGAATCAATCAAATATAATAAGAAGGAGGGGAGCGCTCATTGCTGTGATCACAAGGAGAATTATCATTTCTGGACCATTATACGTAAATATAACTTCCTCTTATGAAAAAAACATAGAAACTAATTATTTAACCAAATATCGACACCTTATACATAAGAGGTCAAACTGCGGCCACATTTCATGGAAATAGATACTGTATGTATAAGTATTCTTATGCAGTTTTTTAGTATACGTTTCCATGCTGATCCCAGACAATACATAGAACATTTTATGTGGTTTGTAACTGGGGTGGGGGGGGGCTAATATTTTGTACTTTTACTTTTCACCTTTTTGTCTGTCCCGATTAAATCTATTATATTTATATTTCATTTTTATATGACGGGTGGTTTTCGCAGACGATAATATTATCAATACGGGTGCAGATATTTATACAGGATGTAGAAATTAATATGTGCAAAATTTTTAGGCAGGAGTGGGAAAAAATGTTATAAAGTAAGAAGATTTTTATTTAATTAAAAAAAAAAGTAATAAAAGTGTTAAAAATGTATTCTGCAGGCCGGACATTGATCCCAAATCCCACCCCATGTCAGAAAGAATTATCTCTTGTAGAATAAAGGAGATCTTGAAGTAATGATTGGTCCCAACAGAAGCCTAGTGTGTCTAGGATTACATACGAGAGTAAGGTTAGGAGCAATCCTACAACCACAGAAGATCCGGGCTTAGATCTCCAAGACGTTTGGAACAACCTCCCTGCTGAGTTCCTTCAAAAACTGTGCAAATGTTCCTAGATCACACCGGTCTAAAGCTTTTACACATTTCTGTATATGTTACCCTCTCCAAAGATGGATTTGTATAAAGACAAAACTGGAGTTAGACTCCATTTAAAATATCAATAATGTATAAGAAATGGCATTACTCAGATGGGATATTAAGATCTCCCTCTATCGTAGGTCTATATATCTACAGTAAGTCTATCTTTGTAATAGTTGTTACGCCCAACTCTCCATCCATCCATCGTTCTATCCAACCCCATCCTATCTATTGTTCCATCCAACTCTACATCCATCCATTGTGCCATCCAACTCACCATCTATCCATCATTCCAACAACTTCCCATCATTGTCCGATCCAACCATCTTTCCCTCCACTCTTCATCCATCGTTCCATCCATCTATTTGTCCATCCACTCTCCATCTATCCACTAATTCCATCCAACTCTCCATCCATTGTTCCATCCAACTCTCCATCCTCCATCTTCCTCATCCAACCCTCCATCCATCGTTTCATCACATCCATCCTCGTTCCATCCCTCCATCCTCGTTCTATCTATCCAACTCTCCATCCATCTATGTCCATCCAACTCTCCATCTATCCATAATTCCATCCAACTCCCATCCAATTGTTCCATCCACTCTCCATCCATAATTCCATCCAACTCTCCATCCATTGTTCCATCCAATCTCCATCCATCCATCTTTCCATCCAACCCTCCATCCATCGTTCAATCATCCATTCTCGTTTCATCCATCCATCGTCATCCATCCATCCATCGTTCTATCCAACTCTCACTCATCCATCTATGTTCCATCCAACTCTCCATTATCCATAATTCCTCCCAACTCTCCATCCATTGTTCCATCCAACTCTCCATCCATATCATCACTTCCATCCATTGCCATCCACCTCATCCCATTTCCATCCAATCTCCATCTCCTCTTCACATCCAACCCTCCATCCATCGTTTCATCCATCCATCCATCGTTCCACCATCCATCCATCCATCGTTCTAATCCACTCTCCATCCTCTATTGTTCCATCCAACTCTCCATCTATCCATTCTCCATCCAACTCTCCATCCTCTTTTCCATCCAACCCTCCATCCATCGTTCCATCCAACTCTCCATCCATCTATTGTTCCATCCAACTCTCCATCCATTGTTCCATCCAACTCTCCATCTTCTATCTCATCCTTTCCATCCATCCATTCCTATCCACCATACATGTGCATCCACACTCTCCAACCTTACAAATCAAACTCTGTACAAAAGGTCATATTATCAACTCATCTATGTATCCATCTATCAATCTACAGCATATCTATCTATCCATCCGCCCGCCATAGGTCACATTTATGTGGGTCAATACAGTCTAGATGTCCATCCCTATCCATTGTATTTATATATATTTATACACAGTACTGATTATCTCCCGGTTATCTTTGTATCCATCTGTTTCATCCTAGTCATTGGATTGGACGCACTAAGTAAAATGTTATTTAGAGGAATATAAGCCATTCATCAGGCCCAGGCTGACTGCACCCATGACCGGCGTTACGAGCTTCAATAGACAAAAATACATAAAATAAAAATAAATCCTGCTTATTACTCGTTACAAGTGCTGAACCTCGGGGGATCCTGTTATTTATTTAAAGATGGTGGGCAAAGCAAATTTTAATGCGTCGGCTACAATGGAAAGCCATCCGTACTTGTCTCTCTGGTAATAGTACAACATCCAGACATTACTAATTAATGACTGCGCTGCGATGACCATCGTTTGTCATCATTAGATCTTTGGCCAAAAACTTACCACTTCATAAAGCCTTGTATGTAAGGGAATGGCGTCCATAGTGCGCGGTGCAACGCTCCACCCACAAGGCAGCTGTCAATCATCTCTTCTATTCCCTGATTATGAGTGATAACATTCTACCAATGTGCCACTTAAAGGGGTTGTCCACTTTCAGCAAATATTTGACATTGTTTGTGTAATGAAGAATTACAAAATTTTTCAATATACTTTCTGTATTAATTCCTTATGGTGATCTCTGTTTGCTGTCATCCTATAGGAAGCTTCTTTGGTTCCAATGGTGCCAGTGAAAACAAATCTGTCCATGGTCATGTGATGTCACACAGGTGCACGGCTCATTATATCCCCGGTCATGTGATGTCACACAGGTGCACGGCTCGTTTTATCCCTGGTCATGTGATATCACACAGGTGCACGGCTCGTTATCACCCTGGTCATGTGATGTCACACAGGTGCACGCTTATTATATCCCTGGTCATGTGATGTCACACAGGTGCACGCTTATTATATCCCTGGTCATGTGATGTCACACAGGTGCACGGCTTATTATATCCCTGGTCATGTGATGTCACACAGGTGCACGGCTTGTTATATCCGTGGTCAAGTGATGTCACACAGGTGCACGGCTCGTTATATCCCTGGTCATGTAATGTCACACAAGTGCATGGCTCCTTATACCTCTGGTCATGTGATGTCATACAGGTGCACAGCTCGTTATGTCCCTGGTCATGTGATGTCAAACAGGTGCAAGGCTCGTTATATCCCTGGTCAAATGATGTTACACAGGTGCACGGCTCGTTATATCACAGAGTAATCAGATCTGTGATATAATGAGCTGTACGCCTGTGTAACATCACATGACCAGAGATATAAAAAGCCGTGCACCTGTGTGACATCACATGACTAGAGATATAATGAGCCGTGCACCTGTGTGACATCACATGACCAGGGATATAAAAAGCCGTGCACCTGTGTGACATCACATGACTAGAGATATAATGAGCCGTCCCGGCTGGAGGACTGCTCGCAGGGCTCGGGAGCACCAGCCGAATAACTTCAAATGGATTCTAATATCAGAAAGGGTTCCAATTAAAAGTGCATCATAGAGGGATCCTGGAGACGGCAATGAGGGGCACTGCCGATTGGAAATCTACCTTTCTATTGACTTCTGAAGATTTGCGCCGGTTTTTCGTGATATTTGAAAAAGCGTCTAATTTTTCTATGAGATATAACATTAGGCCAATTTTAAGGTTTTGTCGGATTCAGCTGCTTGTAACTTAAAGGGGTTGGCCCTGTTTTTGTTAATGGTGGGGGAGCAGGATCTAAGACTTTCCACTATACAGGCAGTGCCCAGGTTACGTATACAGATCGTTCCTTCATGTAGTTGTGTCGTAAGTGGAATTCTGTTGTATTAAGTTGGGAACTGTATATTTGATAAATTGTAACTCCTCTCAGAGAAAAATATTTCATTTGTCTCAGGACAATTGGATTTCCAATTTTTTGCGGTATGATAAACAAGATTATCAATAAATAAGCTTCATAACAGACACCTTACAGTCTCACTTGCGCCCTGGGAGGTCACCAGAGTTCACAGGGCAAGAGGTCCGGCATGTAATCCAGCTTTTATCTATTAAAAGTTCTGGCTCCAATTTCCTGATCTGTAAAGTATAGTCTTTGCCTGTTTTTATCTCATCATCCAGAGATTCCTGTCCATAAACTGTCCCAGATGGGGGTCACTGTGATCTCTATCTGTCCTGAGCAACCCTGCCAGACCGTTACTTTAATAATAGCACTTGCTCATGAAGATGTATCACAGGACCCCTCCATCTACCACCATATTATGGTCATGGAGGCTTTCACTTACTATCAAAACAGCAAAAGCCCCCACTCCACGATTTAGACATGTAAGTAAGGCCAACCCCTTTAAAACACGTTTACCAGCCGCGTCAGATTGAGATATTTCTAGTTTACAGGCGGCCCACTGCCTTAAAATATACAAGTTAACACAACCCTGGACTGACCTTAATATAATTCTATTAAACCTCATTAGAGAATATCTTCTCTGTATTTAGAGGTCTTCCTGATCTCGGCACTGGGTTCCTCCGTATCACTGAGGCTCTTGTGCAATTATAATTTATGTCGGAGCCGCTTAGAACAGGTACAGTGTACTTTAAACCCGACATGAAACCCTATAGCTCCCTGGTTTCCCTGCATCGGGCTGGCGCCACTGTACTGCCATCATTTCTTACATCTTACTTCATACATTAATCCTTTGTTATTAGATTCTCGCTAAAAAGTGCAAACCAGTCAGATTCTTCTTCCTTCCGGCTCTGGGAACCTAACGCGGCCGGTCGGTATACGTTAGCTTCCGGGCATGAATTATGTGCCTGTCTAACAGTAAGTAACCATCAGAATATTGGGATTCCAATGAAGTATAATGTAATACGATCCATCAATGTTGAAGCGAGACGAGTCGCGGGGGATAGACTACCGATGGTGCGGCCAGTTTGATCTCGGCGGACCCTAAGGCTGTTTGAGTGTCCCTTGAAAATGGTCAGATCCAGAAGATTTACTTGTTTAATTACATTCTTTCTCCCCAAATAAAAAAAAAAAATGAAGAAATGTGATGAAATTAAAGCGCTCGCCCTTTTCTAACCTCCACCAGTTTTTTTTTTAGTTTTAAAGCTTTGGATTCAATCTATACTTTCCCCAGAACAAACACTGCGCAAGTATACACAAGAAAGCGTTATATTCATATTGTGTAGTTGTACGGGACTGTTACGCAGATCAAAACTTGTGTCCACGTCCTTGACATCCATTGAGCGCACTTCATTTTCCCACATTTGAAAACTGGCAAAACCAAATACTGTAAAAAGCAGACACTTCACTGGACACGTAACAAAAGAGACCACTACCAACGGTTTCACACTTACATAAAATCTCATTTGTGTACATGTAGGGCGTGAACATCTGTATGTCAGATCAAAATACTTGCACTGTGTACCAAGGCGTCATTTTCACACTGACACAAGACGACTCATACTACCGTAACGTGTAACTGCTACCCAATAGATGCGAGTACAAGAGGGCATGACAGCGCAATTACCAACGGTCACACTTGTACAAAAAGCGCCACTTCAACACGGGTCACACTTGTACAAAGAGCGACACTTACCAAGGGTCCACATTGACAAAAGAGCGCACTTACCAACGGGTCACGTAAAAAGCCACAAGACTGTACAAAAGAGCGCACTTACCAACGGGTGCACAATTAGTACAACAAAAGAGCGCCTTACCAACGGGTCACACTGTCAAAAGAGCGCACTACCAAGGGTCAACTGTCCAAAGAGCGCACTTACCAAACGGGTCACACGTACAAAAGAGAGCGCCCTTACCACGGGTACACTGTACAAAAGAGCGCACTATGGCATGGTACACACTACAGGGTCACCCTGTACAAAAGAGCGCCTTACCAAACGGGTCACATGTACAAAAAGAGCGCACTTACCAACGGGTCCCACTTGTACCAAAGGCGGCACTTAACACGGGTCAAATGTACAAAAGAGCGCACTTACCAGGGTCAACACTGTACAAAAGAGCCATTCACGCAAACGGGGCACACTGTACAAAAGAGCCGCACTATACCACGGGACACATTGTACACAAAGAGGCGCACTTACCAAGGGTCACCTTGTGCAAAAGAGCGCACGTAACCAACGTGTCACACTGTTAAAAAGAGCGCACTTCAACGGTCACATGACACAAAAGTACCCGGCACATTTACAAAAGGACGACATTAAAGGGTCACACTGAAAAGAGCGCACTTACCAACGGTCACACGTACAAAAGAGCGCCATTACCAACGGGTCAACACTGTACAAAAGAGGACTCAGGGACCAAGTAAGAGCACTTACCAACGGGTCACACTGTACAAAAGAGCGCTACTTACCAAGGTGTCACACTGTACAAAAAGAGGCACTACAACGGTAAACTGTACAAAAGGCACTCCAAGGGTCACAACACAAGAGACTACGGTCACAGCACAAAGGCGCACTTACAACGGGTCACATTTACAAAAGAGCGTCACTTACCAACGGGTCACACTGTACAAAAAGCGCAACTCTTACGCAGGGTCACACTGACAAAAGAACGCACTTACCAACGGGTCACACGTGTACAAAAGAGCCACTCATTATTCACGTATATGAACTACAGCCCCCCTTATATACTGTACAAAAGAGCGCACTTAACCAACGGGTCACACTGTAAAAAGAGCGCACTTCCCAACGGGTCACAACTGTACAAAGAGCGCATTACAACAGGTGCACACTTTGGACACCAATGGGGACACTTACAGTTTACTACCCCACATTTTGGGTCACACTTGGGCGCACTTTGGGACTCAATTTCCATTTTTAAGAAACAGAAAGTTGCGCTCCACTCAGTTGGTTACAAGAGAGTTAGTGGACTATCACACAGTCCATAACAAACTCATTAGTTCACAGTATATTGAACATACAACCCACCTATAATGTATTGTTTGACCTTATAAAAGACGTCTTATGTCATAGTCAACATATACATCAAGTATCTGATTCTCTTAGACCAAGGCTGGGGAGATGAAACTTAAAACCACAGAAAGTCACAAAAAGAAACTGCAATGGAAACAGCATAAAATCCTCTTCCTACCAAAAGTAACATAATATCACCGCAGCCGACTGATATTGCTTTGGTAGTCAATATGAAAACTTTTTAAATCACCGACCTCCGTGGACGAAGTATTATCGTTATTGGACAGGGTGTTAATAGAGGCAGTCGTGCGATGGCAAATGAAAGAGTAATGGTAATTGTTATAGGATATTCATTGCCAGATGGCTATCTGATCTGGTGCAGAGTCTTAGCAGAAGCAGGGGCGGATGATGCCTGTCAAGATGAGAAGGGGGAGGGACAGTATTGATGAGGAGGGCACACTCAATCACCAAATATTAGTCCTTCACAATTTAAATGAGGAGGTAAGTATCAAATGGAAGTTTGGTTGAGAGAGTGGAGTATCACGCGTGGTGGAACTGGAATAGCAGTAGATACAAGCTCCAAAAAGACAACTCTTCAAAGTTACCATTTGTGGTTGAGATTCTGGGGGCAGATTACTTACCCGGCATTCGCGATCCAGCGGTGCCGTTCTCCTGACGGTGATCATTCGGTCGTCGCCGGGACGGATTCATAAGGGCAGTCCTCTGACGTCACACAGGTGGCGCTGCTTCGCTGAAGGGCATAGGACGCACTCAAGTTCACCGGCTATTCCCTAGTGAAGGGTAATGCAAGCTCAGCTCGACCCTTTTTTTTTGTTTTAAAATGCGGCGGTTTTTTCGCGAATCCGTTGGGTTTTTTGCTCGGCTGACGCCCCCCGTTTCCATTGCGTGCGCCAAAATCCCCGGGGTAATACAGGGAAAATTGTTGCAAATCGGAAATATTCGGGGGGGTCGTAAACACGTCAGGACCGCATCGGGCCCTTAGTTAAATGACCCCCTTTGTGTCAAGAATATTCTGTCTCGGGGCTACTTGAGGAAAATCCTGAAAGATCTGCGATGGATTCCGTTATGGTGTGGGCACCATAATGGACACCTGCGTCCAAATCGCTCATATACTAAGGACCTGATGGTCTTAAAACGCGTCAGACGTAGATGTGAACAGCACCTTATCTCTTGCATCTGCCTTCACTTGTATTGTACCTACTAAGGGATGAATAAAGCATGCTAAAGAATTTTAACGGACGGTTTTGAGTGCCAATCAACGTCTTTTCTTTCGACACCAGTTTTGTTTCACCAATCTGGCACAACATTGGGATCTATTTTAAAAACGAAAGTCACAAGTATGTGTGAACACGGCCATGATGGGATGTGGGGGTCTATTGACCATATTATTCTCTGGAACATACAAAAAGGTCATCAGAACCACACTGATTTATGGCCAGTGGTCCCCAACAATCTGATGTGTGTTGGTTGCTCCACTCCATATGTATGTTGGTGAAATGAAGTTGACTTTTTTGAGCCCAATCCTGGAAGTATAAAACTGTTGTCAGGAGTCTTGAGCAGAAGTCTGTTCATGACCCGACCTATTGTTTGGGAAGTTGTAGTTATAGGGCGACACCCCGATGTTTTCCTGATTTGTGCAGGATCACCACTGAAACATATTAAAACAGTTTCACTCCGGTTAAAGGGCGGGGTCGTGAGTAGAGTGTAACGTCATCTCAGGGTAGACCGAGAGATGCGCCACATCATGAACTTCTCGATACATTGGATGTAACTAAGTCCCAAATGATGATTTGGAAATGTCCCAACAATATAAACGACTTTTCCTGTAGTTTCTGGGAGGTTTTTCTTCACTAGGGAGATATATTCCGCTCAGTTTGCTTTTGGATGTGACAACCAAGTTATCCTCTGCCATTGTTACTCATTACCTCCTGCATTACTGAGTGATACTCCAAGTATTATAATAAAAGTAATGCGGCAGTGGCACAGAGTTCCGCAGTTGATAAGATGAATGGAGGTATAAACAGATCTGGGGACTAGTTTTATGTTGTCACATGCATAAATGTACATAAATTATTGATCCTGATGCTGACTGGCAGTGGAGCGTAAGCAATATACATATTATTACGTGGGGCTTCTACGTTGTGGGGTGAAGAACGACCTTCGTATGTCATTGACTGTCAGAAGGTTTTACCCAATGTTTTTGAATGCTTTGATAGGATCCTCACAATAGATTCTCTGACATTAGCTGAGTGACGTTGGGTGGGCAGCACTGTCTCTTATAGGACTTCTCCGAGCTGCAGCTTTCTTGGTTTTGGGGGGTCTTGGGCAGTAGAGTCACAGTCCGCCAAGAATAGATGTTCTCTCCCCGAGCAAGTTTTTGAAATAGTCAAAACTTTACATTTGATGGAAGTGAATATTACGAGGGCAATGAACTTCCTGTTCCTATTTCTTGTATTCATCAATTTAAAACCTTAACTTTATTTAGTTGTCACGTGGTTTGCTTCTCTGACCCATGACTAATATGAACAAGTAAGATTATTTTCAGATCCATGGAGACCCGAGTGCTCACAGTCTCCCAAACGATTTTTAATGTAGGTGTGGAATGTCTTTCGGGCATGCAAACCTCAACCCACCACCGGGGCTTCTACATACTGCTGGGCACCATGTTCCAGATGCAAGTAGTCCATATATTTTAGCCTAATTACCATAAAAAAAAAAACATATGTTTGGGGAAGCCCCGAAGATAATATGTACCAGGTTGCAATTCGGGTAAAGAACAGCAGGACCACATTAGTCATCACTAGAAGACACCTTCTGAAGCTGCTACATGGGGCAGATTTACTTACCCGGTCAGTCGAGATCCAGCGGTGGTTTCTTGATTCACTATGGTCCGTGCGCCGATATCCACTAGGTGTCGTTGCTGCGCCGCCGAGGTCGCTGGAGGTCACCGGAGTTCACCTTCTATTCTTGTGCAGGTAAGTGCGTGTGAAGCAACATTTTTTGTTTTTAAATACCGGGGTTTTTTCCGGAATCCATCGGTTTTCCGACGGCCCTGCCCCCGATTCCGTCACATGCATGTCGGCGCCAGAAGTGCCACGATCCTATCAACCACATGCGCCAAAAACCGGGGCAATTCGGCACAATCAGAAAAATTCGGAAAGCGATAGAAAAGTAATTCGGGCCCTTAAAATGACCCCCATTCTTTTAGCTAAAAATTGTTCCCCTCAGATCCCCATAAATCAACTTTAATTTTACCTGGTATCCGGGGATATCTATAGAGAGTTGAGGTGGGCGTGGCCTCCTCTGGCTAATATCTTACATGTCCTTTAGCCTCTTAGGTGATTCCAGCAACTCATCCTTTCTCAGCCTTCAGCAATAATGTCATGGACCAGGGTGACATATCACAGTCATTTATCCTCATTACATAGCAAACTGTACCCCCAATGCATAATATCGATCAATGAAATCCCAGCAGCCTGCATGGACTTCTGTTCCTCTCCATACCTCCGTCTGGTCTGATTTCGGTTGTGATTGATATGCTTGATTTTATGAGATATATGCTTGGTGTACAGTGGGTATGTTAGGAGGCTAAAGGACCTGCACGTGTCACCCTGGTCACATGACGTAAATGCTGCATGAAGAGAAAGCAGAGGGAGAAGCGCTGGATTCAGCCTGAGGAGGCCACGCCCCGCCCCCTTGACTCGCTTTACTATCCCTGGACACCCAAGTAAATTATAAAGATTTTATTCTGTGGAGATCTGAGGGAAAAAATTAGCTAAAAAGAAGGTGTTATAGGGCTCTAGGGAACCTGCCACTCGCTGTATTGTGAGGAATGTGGTGACAGGATCCCTTTAAGGTATATGGATGGAGAACATTCCACAGAGACCTGAACCATAACCTTCTTGGTTTTGTGAGTGTGTTTTGGTGTCCACACTTAAAGGGTCATAACAAGACAAGAACTTGGCTCCCGAGGTCTCCTAAAACGGCTCGGCACGACCTTGGAGCCAAACACAATCCACCTTCTACTCCTTGTATCCGTTTGGCCTCTGTGATTCTAAGGACAGGACTGTCTGTGTTTGTCGTCAGAGTTAGTCCAAATCTGGTTATCCTCTACATGAAATGAGAAGCTCGTAACAAATTTCTGGCAATGTCACATTCCTGAGGGTGATCTGTCCTCTTCTCTCTACTCCGCGGCTTGTGATGGGTCATGGATCTGCGCCTGAAAGTCAGGGCCTGGAAAGTTCCCATGCTAATTAGATAAAGACACGGTCTGGTTTTTTCCATGCTAACTTACATTGTACAGGGCTTACCCTATGGGAATCGCTGGACATAGCAAGGAGGCCTCGTCATACAGCAGCATCGCAAAAACATGAGCAACTTTATAGTGGGATTCTCAGGAAGAGATGGAAATGCGTCTGAAGAATTTATATTGTTCTACAGATAACTGAATGCAAAACCATGTTACAATCTGTTCAGCTCCTCCTGCTCTACAACTGCTGCCTGCAGAAAGGACACTATTCAATTGCTCAGCTCCTGTCTGCTCTATAACTGCTGCCTGCAGAGGGACACTATGTACAATCTGCTCAGCTCCTCCTGCTCTATAACATGCTGCCTGCAGATAGGACACTAGTGTACAATCTGCTCAGATCTCCTGCTCTATAACATGCTGTGCCGCATATCGGAGCACTATTCGCGTCAGTAATAATGTGACCTCACGGTCGTAATAATGTGACAGGTCAGTAATAAATGTGGCGCACGGTCAGTACTAGTGAGCACGGACAGTATAATGTGGCGCAGTCAGTATAAAATGTGGTGCGACGGTCGTAATAATGTGACGCACAATCATTAATAATGTGGCCGGTCAGTAATAATGGGCCCTGGTCAGTAATAATGGGTCGCACGGTCAGTAATAAATGTGGTGGTACGGTTTGTAATGTGGTGCTTAGTCAGTTTTTAATGTGGCGCACGGTCAGTAATTGGTGCCAGTCAGTAATTAATGTGGCGGCACGGTCAGTAATGTGGTGCACAGTCAGTAATTATGTGGGCGCACGTCATAATGTGGTGCACGTCAGTATAAATGTGTGCACGGTCAGTATGTGGTGCACATCAGTATAATGGGGCACCCTTAGTAATGTGGTGCACAATTAGCAATAATGTGGGCGCACGGTTCAGTAATAAATGTGGTGCACGGTCAGTAATGTGGTGCGTCAGTCATTTTAATGTGGCGCATGGTCAGTAATGTGGTGCACAGTCAGTAATTAATGTGGCGCACGGTCAGTAAGTGTGGTGCACAATCAGATAATGTGGCATATAATGTGGTGCACGGTCAGTAATGTGGTGGGCACAATTAGCAATAATGTGGCCAGCGGTTCAATAATAATGTGGTGCACTCAGTAATGTGGTGCGCAGTCAGTTTTAATGGCGCATGGTCAGTACTGTGTGCACAGTCAGTAATTAATGTGGCGCACGGTCAGTAATGTGTGCACAATCAAGCAATAATGTGGTGCACGGTCAGTAATAAATGTGGTGCACGGTCAGTAATGTGGTGCGCAGTCAGTTTTAATGTGGCGCATGGTCAGTAATTGGTGCACATTCGTAATTAATGTGGCACGCGGTCAGTATGTGGTGCACAATTCAGCAATAATGTGGCGCATGTCAGAATGTGGGGGCACAGTAAAAGATCTGGCGGCACGGTCAGTATAATGTGGCGGGCACGGTCGTAATAATGTGGCGCGCGGTCAGTAATAATGTGGCGGCAGCGGTCAGACTAAGCAGTAACAGCCCCTTAGGCTGCACCTTTTTCTGTCTTGTCGACACACAGAGCAGGCGCGAAACAAAATTGCGGCAGACACTTTATAAATACTTGTGGCGACATCCAAAGACGTTCCATACCAGTGCTACAACGTCACCCAAACGGGCGCCGCCACAATAATAGATCTGGGCTTTTCTCTTTTATACAAAAGTTGAATAAAAATAGAAACCTTCTAATAAACCCTCCCTGTATCTCGCTGCCCTCCTTCAGTGTGAAAAATAATCCTCAGTCCGTGTGTGTTTTTTATAGATATATATTTGCGGTAAGTAAAACTGATGACTCACAACAAACGCTCCGTTCCGTTCTCGCCAGCGGGCAGCCATTGTGCCGCAACATTCAACTCAAATATGTAACAAGCTGGAATATCTAATAAGTCAAGTCATTACACACATATTAATTTTGTCAAGTTTTGAGAACTGGATCTATTGCGGCCGTAGTGGTCACGCTTAGAATTGTATATATTTATAGGTTTATTATGTTATTTATTAGGTGCCCCAGGCCCAGCCATATCACGGCTACCCGGTGCCTACTTGATCACTCTAGATTGAACATCTTAAAATATTGAGAGGTTTGTGGACATAATTTCTATGCTCCGTTTCCTTATACATTTCTAATGATTGTTGGAGGGAGAAGGGAAAAAAAAAACGCTATAGGGTCAGGGAACAGATGTCCCATTCCTTTTGTTTATTCTTTCTCACCGGCTTCATTATACAGCAGCCACATCTCCAATGTAAATCTCTTCTCCCATATACACAACGCGCAGGATAAAGCTCCGCCGACGCGTCGCCCTTTGATTGACACACTGACTGCGGAGAGCAGTTTCCCATAAATGTGTTTTAGTCCATTTATTTGGGTCTTTAGTCTGTAATCACACATATGGTAACACAAAGCCTCATCCAGAGCCACATCCCAGGCCAGAGAATCATTTCGGCAGGAATGTTTATGTTTATACTCGGAGAAGCGCTGATACATGTCCCATTCCCATCACCAAGGAAATGGAAACCAACCAAATGTCTAGAGAGACATCGGCAACATCATCACTTTATATTGTTTGTGAAATAAAACATTCTACAGTTATTCATATACTTTCTGTATTAATTCCTGACTGTTCTGTTATCATTCAGCAGGAGGCTCTTGTTTACTTCATATGGATAAAAAACTGGTCCTTGGTCATGTGATGTCACACAGGTGCACAGCTCATTAATCCCTGGTCAGGTGATGTCACACAGGTGCACAGCCGTTATATCTACACTGGTCAGTGTGATGTCACAAGGTGCACAGCGTCGTTATATTCCCTGGTCAGGTGATGTCACACAGGTGCACAGCCTCGTTATATATCCTGGTCATGTGATGTCACACAGGTGCACGGCTCTGTTATATCCCTGGTCATAGTGAATGTCACACCGGTGCACGGCTCGTTATATCCTGGTTATGTGATGTCACACAGTGAGACGGCTGTTATATCCCTGGTCATGTGTGATCCACACAGGTGCACGGCTCGTTATATCCCTGGTCATGTGATGTCACACAGGTTCACAGCACGTTATATCCCTGGTCATGTGATGTCACACAGGTGCACGGCTCGTTATATCCCTGGTCATGTGATGTCACACAGGTGCACGGCTCGTTATATCCCTGGTCATGTGATGCCACACAGTGCACAGCTCATATCATCCCTGGTCATGTGATATCACACAGGTTCAACAGATCATATCCCGATCATTGATGTCACACAGGTAGACACTCATTATATCCTGGTCATGTTATGTCACACAGTAGACACCCTCATTATATCCCTGGTCATGTGAATCACAGATTACATGGCTCATTATATCACCTGGTCATGTGAAGTCACACAGGTGCACGGCTCATTATATCTCTAGTCATGTGAGTCACACAGGTGCACGGCTTTTTTAATCCTGGTCATGTGATGTTACACAGGTGCACGGCTCATTATATCCCTGGTCATGGTGAGTCACACAGGTGCAACGCTCATTATATCTCTAGTCATGTGATGTCCACACAGGTGCACGGCTCTTATATCCTCTATTCAGTGATGTCACACAGGTGCACGGCTCATTATATCTCTAGTCGATGTGATGTCACACAGGTGCACGGCTTTTTATATCACCTTTTCATGTGATGTCACATCAGGTGTCACGGCTCATTATAAAAGCCGTGCACCTGTGTGACATCACATGACTAGAGATATAATGAGCCGTGCACCTGTGTGACATCACATGACTAGAGATATAATGAGCCGTGCACCTGTGTGACTTCACATGACCAGGGATATAATGAGCCGTGCACCTGTGTAACATCACATGACCAGGGATATAAAAAGCCGTGCACCTGTGTGACATCACATGACTAGAGATATAATGAGCCGTGCACCTGTGTGACTCCCGGCTGGAGGGACTCGCTTCGCAGGGCCGGGAGCACCCCAATAACTTCAAATGATCTATATATCAAAAGGGTTCATTAGAAAGTGCGATTCATAGAGGGATTCCTGGAGACGGCAATGAGGGGCCCACAGATATGGAAATTTCCTTTCTATTGACTTTCTGAAGATTTGCGCGTTTTTCGTGATTTTGAAAAGCCGTCTAAATTTTTCTATGAGAAACTACAAGGCCAAAGGTTTTTAAGGTTTTGGTCGGTTCAAGCTGCTTGTATAAAAGGGGTTGCCCTGTTTTTGTTAATGCTGGGGGAGCAGGATCTAAGGGACTTTCCACTTACAGGCAGTTCCCCAGGGTTACGTATACAGGATCTCGTTCCTTCATGTTTAGTATGTGTCTTAAGTGGAATGTTGTATTAAGTTGGAATGTATATTTGATAAATTGTAACTCGTCTCTCAGAGAAAATATTTCTTTGTCCATGGACATTGGATTTCCAAATTTTTTGGCGGTATGATAAACAAGGATTATCAAATACAAAAGCTTCATACAGACAGCTTACCAGATCCTCACTGCAGCCTGGGGGTACACCAGAGTCACAGGGGCTCAGTAGAGGGTCCGGCTCGTAAGTCCAGCTTGTATATCTATTTAAAAGTTCTGCTCCAATTCCTGCTCTGTAAAGTGATAGTCTTTTACTGTTTTTTCTCATCAGGTCAGAGATTCCTGTCCATAAAACTAGTCCGCAGATGGCGGGTCACTGTGATCTCTATCTGTCCTGACAACGTCCTGCCAGGACCGTATTAATAATAGTGCATTGCTATGAACGATGGTAATCACAGTGACCCTCCATCTACCACCATATTACTGGTCATGGAGGCTTTCACTTACCTATCAAGTAGCAAAGTCCCCCCCTCACCCCATTTAGACTTAGTAAAGCCAACCCCTTTAAACACGTTTACCAGCCGCCCATGATGTGAGATAATTTCTAGTTTCAGGCGGCCCCTGCCTTAAAATATAACAAGTTAGACACAAACCCTGGACTGGACCTTAATATAATTCTATTAAACCTATCATTAGAAATATCTTCTTGTATTTATAGGTCTTCCTGACTCTCGGCATCTGGTTCCTCCGTACCTGAGGCTTTGTGCAGTACTTATAATTTATGTCCGGAGCCGCTTAGAACAGGTACAGTGTACTTTAATCCCGACATGAAACCCTGAGCTCCCTGGTTTCCCTGCATCGGGCTGGCGCCACTTTACTGCATCATCTTCTTACTCTCTCCTACATTTAATCCTTTGTTATTAGATTCTCGCTAAAAAGTGCAAACCAGGTCAGATTCTTCTTCCTTCCGCTCTGGGAAGACCTAAGCGCCGGATCGTTATACGTGAGCCTCTCCGGGCATGAATTATGTTGGCCTGTCATAACATAATAACCATCAGAATATTGGATTCCAATGAAATTCAATGTAATAGATCCATCACATGGTTGAAGCGAGAGCGGCAGTCGCGTGGGAGCAGACTACACGATGGCGGCCGTTTGATCTCGCGGACCCTAAGGCTGTTTAGTGGTCCCTTGAAATGTCAGATCCAGAGATTTACTTGTTTAATACATTCTTTCTCCCCAAATAAAAAAAAAAATGAAGAAATGTTGAAATTAAAGCCTTCGTCCCTTTCCTTAACCTCCACCAGTTTTTTTTTAGTTTTTTAATTTATTCCACTAATAATCACATCGAAGAAACACTGCCGAATCATAGAAACAAGAAAAAGCGTATCTATTATGTATGTATTGTGAACGTCTGTACTGCAGGAATCAGACTTGGTGAAGTCGGCCTTTACAATCTGAGCGCACTCATTTCCCACATATTCGAAACTGCAACACTATAATAGTACAAAAGCGCATCCAAGGTACGTAAAAAAGAGCACTACAACGGTTCAGCCTTACATAAAATCTGCATTTTTACATAGTGGCGGATCGATTCTTGTATGTGAGATCAAAATAGCCTTGATTGTCCAACGTCCTTTGTCACACTTACACAAGACGCTCACTACCGTAACTGCAACTGCACCAATAAGCAGTACAAGAGCGGGTTTGTAAAGGAGCGTCATTACCAACGGTCACATTGTACAAAAGTAGCGCACTTATACACGGGTCACACTGTACAAAAGAGCGGACTTACCAACGGGATCACATGTACAAAAGAGCGCACTTACCAACGGGTACACTACAAAAAGCGATCCAAGGGAAACTGTACAAAAGAGGCGCACTTACCAACGGGTCACATTAGTAAAAAAGAGCGCTTACCAACGGTCACAGCTGTACAAAAGAGCGCACTTACCAAGGGTTCCTGTACCAAAGAGCGCACTTACCAAAGGGTCACACGTACAAAGAAGGCGGCCCTTACCAAGGGTACACTTGTACAAAAGAGCGCACTATCAGTACATACACTACACGGGGTCACACTGTCAAAAGAGCGCACTTACCAAACGGGTCACATGTACAAAAAGAGCGCACTTACCAACGGGTCACTGTACCAAAAGGCGGCACTTACACACGGGGATCAACATGGTACAAAAGATGCGACTTACAACAGGGTCACACATGTACAAAAGAGCGCACTTCCGCAACGGGTGCACACTGTACAAAAGAGCCGCACTATACCAACGGGCACATTGTACACAAAAGAGCGCATTACCAACGGGTCACACTGTGCAAAAGAGCGCACTAACCAACGGTGTCACACTGTAAAAAGAGTCCACTTACAACGTGTCACACTGTACAAAAGCGAGTACAGGGCACATTGAACAAGGACGCACATTAAGGTCACATGAAAAGAGCGCCACTTACCACGGGCACACGTACAAACGAGAGCGCTCTTACCAACGGGTCAACACGACAAAAAGAGACACCACGGCAAGTAACGAGCGACTACCAACGGGTCACACTGTACCAAAAGAGCGCTCTTACCAAGGTCACACTGTAAAAAGAGGCACTAACGGTAGACTGTACAAGGCGCACTCCAACAGGGTCACACGACAAAGAGCATTCCACGGTCACAGCTACAAAGAGCGCACTTACAACGGGTCACATTTACAAAAGAGCCACTTACCAACGGGTCACATGTACAAAAGAGCGCAACTCTACCACTGGTCACACTGACAAAAGATCGCACTTACCAACGGGTCACACGTGTACAAAACGAGCCACTCTTATTCACCGTATATGAACGTACAGCCCCCCTATACTACTGTACAAAAGGAGCGCACTTAACCAACGGGTCACACTGTAAAAAAGAGCGCACTACCCAACGGGTCACATGTTACAAGAGCGCATTACAACAGGTTCACCACTTTGGACCCAATGGTGGAACACTTACAGTTTACCACCCCACATTTTGGGTCACACTTGGGCGCACTTTGGGCTCAATTTCCATTTTTAGAGAGAAACAGAAAGTTGCGGCTCCACTCAGTTGGTTTACAAGAGAGTTAGTGGACTATCACCAGTCCTAACAAACTCATTATCACAGTATATTGAACTACAACCCCCTAATAATGTATTTGTTTGACCTTATAAAGACGCTCTTATGGTCATAGTCAACATAATAATCAAGTATCTGTTCCCGTTAGACCCAAGGCTGGGAGAATGAAACTTCAAAACCCACAGAAGTCCAAAACAGAACTGCAATGGAAACAGCTTAAAATCCTCTTCCTACATAATGAACATATATACGACCAGCCGACTGATATTGCTTTGGGAGTAAATATGAAAACAAATTGTTTAAATCACCGACCTCCTAGAGAAGTATGACGTTATTGGACAGGGTGTTAATAGGAGGAGTCAGTGCGATGGCAGAATGAAAGAGAATCGAGTAATTGTTATAGGCTATTCAATGCCAATGGCTACTATCTGGGGCAGTCTAGCAGAAGCAGGGGCGGAGTGGATGCTGTCAAGATGAGAAGGGGGAGGGGACAAGTACTTGATGAGGAGGCACACTCTCACCAAATATTAGTCCTTCACAATTAAAATGAGGAGGTAAGTATCAAATGGAAGGTTGGTTGAAGAGTGGAGTATCACGGTGGTGGAACTGGAATAGCAGTAGATACAAAGCTCCAAGATAAAGACAACTCTTCAAAGTTCCATTTGTGGTTGAGTTCTGGGGGCAGATTACTTACCCGGTCACTTCGCGATCCAGCGGTGCCGTTCTCTGACGGTGATTCATTCGGGGTCGTCGCCGGGACCGGATTCATTAAGGAGTCCTCTGACGTCCACAGGTGGCGCTGCTCGGCTAAGGCATGGACACGCACTCCAGTTCACCGCTATTCCCTAGTGAAGGTAATGCAAGCTCGCTCCGCCTTTTTTTTTGTTTTAAAATGCGGCCGGTTTTTTTCCGAATCCGTTGGGTTTTTTGCTCGGCTCAGCCCCCCGTTTCCATTGCGTGCGCCAAAATCCCCGGGGTAATACAGGGAAAATTGTTGCAAATCGGAAATATTCGGGGGTGCGTAAACACGTCAGGACCGCATCGGGCCCTTAGTTAAATGACCCCCTTTGTGTCAAGAATATTCGTGTCTCGGGGCTACTTGAGGAAAATCCTGAAAGATCTGCGATGGATTCCGTTATGGTGTGGGCACCATAATGGACACCTGCGTCCAAATCGCTCATTACTAAGGACCTGATGGTCTTAAAACGCGTCAGACGTAGATGTGAACAGCACCTTATCTCTTGCATCTGCCTTCACTTGTATTGTACCTACTAAGGGATGAATAAAGCTGCTAAAGAATTTTAACGGACGGTTTTGAGTGCCAATCAACGTCTTTTCTTTCGACACCAGTTTTGTTTCACCAATCTGGCACAACATTGGGATCTATTTTAAAAACGAAAGTCACAAGTATGTGTGAACACGGCCATGATGGGATGTGGGGGTCTATTGACCATATTATTCTCTGGAACATACAAAAAGGTCATCAGAACCACACTGATTTATGGCCAGTGGTCCCCAACAATCTGATGTGTGTTGGTTGCTCCACTCCATATGTATGTTGGTGAAATGAAGTTGACTTTTTTGAGCCCAATCCTGGAAGTATAAAACTGTTGTCAGGAGTCTTGAGCAGAAGTCTGTTCATGACCCGACCTATTGTTTGGGAAGTTGTAGTTATAGGGCGACACCCCGATGTTTTCCTGATTTGTGCAGGATCACCACTGAAACATATTAAAACAGTTTCACTCCGGTTAAAGGGCGGGGTAGTGGAGTAGAGTGTAACGTCATCTCAGGGTAGACCGAGAGATGCGCCACATCATGAACTTCTCGATACATTGGATGTAACTAAGTCCCAAATGATGATTTGGAAATGTCCCAACAATATAAACGACTTTTCCTGTAGTTTCTGGGAGGTTTTTCTTCACTAGGGAGATATATTCCGCTCAGTTTGCTTTTGGATGTGACAACCAAGTTATCCTCTGCCATTGTTACTCATTACCTCCTGCATTACTGAGTGATACTCCAAATATTATAATAAAAGTAATGCGGCAGTGGCACAGAGTTCCGCAGTTGATAAGATGAATGGAGGTATAAACAGATCTGGGGACTAGTTTTATGTTGTCACATGCATAAATGTACATAAATTATTGATCCTGATGCTGACTGGCAGTGGAGCGTAAGCAATATACATATTATTACGTGGGGCTTCTACGTTGTGGGGTGAAGAATCGAACCTTCGTATGTCATTGACTGTCAGAAGGTTTTACCCAATGTTTTTGAATGCTTTGATAGGATCCTCACAATAGATTCTCTGACATTAGCTGAGTGACGTTGGGTGGGCAGCGCTGTCTCTTATAGGACTTCTCCGAGCTGCAGCTTTCTTGGTTTTGGGGGGTCTTGGGCAGTAGAGTCACAGTCCGCCAAGAATAGATGTTCTCTCCCCGAGCAAGTTTTTGAAAATAGTCAAAACTTTACATTTGATGGAAGTGAATATTACGAGGGCAATGAACTTCCTGTTCCTATTTCTTGTATTCATCAAATTTAAAACCTTAACTTTATTTAGTTGTCACGTGGTTTGCTTCTCTGACCCATGACTAATATGAACAAGTAAGATTATTTTCAGATCCATGGAGACCCGAGTGCTCACAGTCTCCCAAACGATATTTTAATGTAGGTGTGGAATGTCTTTCGGGCATGCAAACCTCAACCCACCACCGGGGCTTCTACATACTGCTGGGCACCATGTTCCAGATGCAAGTAGTCCATATATTTTAGCCTAATTACCATAAAAAAAAAAACATATGTTTGGGGAAGCCCCGAAGATAATATGTACCAGGTTGCAATTCGGGTAAAGAACAGCAGGACCACATTAGTCATCACTAGAAGACACCTTCTGAAGCTGCTACATGGGGCAGATTTACTTACCCGGTCAGTCGAGATCCAGCGGTGGTTTCTTGATTCACTATGGTCCGTGCGCCGATATCCACTAGGTGTCGTTGCTGCGCCGCCGAGGTCGCTGGAGGTCACCGGAGTTCACCTTCTATTCTTGTGCAGGTAAGTGCGTGTGAAGCAACATTTTTTGTTTTTAAATACCGGGGTTTTTTCCGGAATCCATCGGTTTTCCGACGGCCCTGCCCCCGATTCCGTCACATGCATGTCGGCGCCGAAGTGCCACGATCCTATCAACCACATGCGCCAAAAACCGGGGCAATTCGGCACAATCAGAAAAATTCGGAAAGCGATAGAAAAGTAATTCGGGCCCTTAAATGACCCCCATTCTTTTAGCTAAAAATTGTTCCCCTCAGATCCCCATAAATCAACTTTAATTTTACCTGGTATCCGGGGATATCTATAGAGAGTTGAGGTGGGCGTGGCCTCCTCTGGCTAATATCTTACATGTCCTTTAGCCTCTTAGGTGATTCCAGCAACTCATCCTTTCTCAGCCTTCAGCAATAATGTCATGGACCAGGGTGACATATCACAGTCATTTATCCTCATACATAGCAAACTGTACCCCCAATGCATAATATCGATCAATGAAATCCCAGCAGCCTGCATGGACTTCTGTTCCTCTCCATACCTCCGTCTGGTCTGATTTCGCTTGTGATTGATATGCTTGATTTTATGAGATATATGCTTGGTGTACAGTGGGTATGTTAGGAGGCTAAAGGACCTGCACGTGTCACCCTGGTCACATGACGTAAATGCTGCATGAAGAGAAAGCAGAGGGAGAAGCGCTGGATTCAGCCTGAGGAGGCCACGCCCCGCCCCCTTGACTCGCTTTACTATCCCTGGACACCCAAGTAAATTATAAAGATTTATTCTGTGGAGATCTGAGGGAAAAAATTAGCTAAAAAGAAGGTGTTATAGGGCTCTAGGGAACCTGCCACTCGCTGTATTGTGAGGAATGTGGTGACAGGATCCCTTTAAGGTATATGGATGGAGAACATTCCACAGAGACCTGAACCATAACCTTCTTGGTTTTGTGAGTGTGTTTTGGTGTCCACACTTAAAGGGTCATAACAAGACAAGAACTTGGCTCCCGAGGTCTCCTAAAACGGCTCGGCACGACCTTGGAGCCAAACACAATCCACCTTCTACTCCTTGTATCCGTTTGGCCTCTGTGATTCTAAGGACAGGACTGTCTGTGTTTGTCGTCAGAGTTAGTCCAAATCTGGTTATCCTCTACATGAAATGAGAAGCTCGTAACAAATTTCTGGCAATGTCACATTCCTGAGGGTGATCTGTCCTCTTCTCTCTACTCCGCGGCTTGTGATGGGTCATGGATCTGCGCCTGAAAGTCAGGGCCTGGAAAGTTCCCATGCTAATTAGATAAAGACACGGTCTGGTTTTTTCCATGCTAACTTACATTGTACAGGGCTTACCCTATGGGAATCGCTGGACATAGCAAGGAGGCCTCGTCATACAGCAGCATCGCAAAAACACTGAGCAACTTTATAGTGGGATTCTCAGGAAGAGATGAAATCTGTCTGAAGAATTTATATTGTTCTACAGATAACTGAATGCAAAACCATGTTACAATCTGTTCAGCTCCTCCTGCTCTACAACATGCTGCCTGCAGAAAGGACACTATTACAATCTGCTCAGCTCCTTCTGCTCATAACATGCTGCCTGCAGAAGGACACTATGTACAATCTGCTCAGCTCCTCCTGCTCTATAACATGCTGCCTGCAGATAGGACACTATGTACAATCTGCTCAGATCCTCCTGCTCTATAACATGCTGTCCATGCATATCGGACACTATTCGCGTCAGTAATAATGTGACACACGGTCCGTAATAATGTGACAGGTCAGTAATAAATGTGGCGCACGGTCAGTACTAGTGAAGCACGGACAGTAATAATGTGGCGCACGTCAGTATAAAATGTGGTGCACGGTCAGTAATAATGTGACGCACAATCATTAATAATGTGGCCGGTCAGTAATAATGGGCCCTGGTCGTAATAATGGCGCACGGTCAGTAATAAATGTGGTGTACGGTTTGTAATGTGGTGCTTAGTCAGTTTTTAATGTGGCGCACGGTCAGTATTGGGCCAGTCAGTATTAATGTGGCGCACGGTGTCAGTAATGTGGGCACAGTCAGTAAATTATGTGGGCCACGTCAGTAATGTGGTGCACGTCAGTATAAATGTGGTGCACGGTCAGTATGTGGTGCACAGTCAGTAATTAATGGGCGCACCCTTAGTAATGTGGTGCACAATTAGCAAATTAATGTGGGCCACGGTTCAGTAATATAATGTGGTGCACGGTCAGTAATGTGGTGCGCAGGTCATTTTAATGTGGCGCATGGTCAGTAATGTGGTGCACAGTCAGTAATTAATGTGGCGCACGGTCAGTAATGTGTTGGTGGCACAATCAGAATAATGTGGCATCATAATGTGGTGCACGGTCCAGTAATGTGGTGGGAAATTAGCAATAAGTGGCTCCAGCGGTTCATAATAATGTGGTGCACGTCAGTATGTGGTGCGCAGTCAGTTTTAATGGGCGCATGGTCAGTAATGTGGTGCACAGTCAGTAATTAATGTGGCGCACGGTCAGTAATGTGTGCACAACTCATAGCAATAATGTGGTGCACGGTCAGTAATAAATGTGGTGCACGGTCAGTAATGTGGTGGCGCGTCAGTTTTAATGTGGCGCCATGGTCAGTAAGTTGGTGCAACATTCGTAATTATGTGGCACGCGGTCAGTAATGTGGGCACAATCAGCAATAATGTGGCGCATGTCAGTAATGTGCGAGGGCACGAGTAAAAATCTGGCGGCACGGTCAGTATAATGTGGCGGGCACGGTCGTAATAATGTGGCGTCGCGGTCATTATAATGTGGCGGCAGCGGTCAGACTAAGCAGTAACAGCCCCTTTAGCTGCACCTTTTTCTGTCTTGTCGCACCAGAGCAGCCGCGAAACAAAATTGCGGCAGGACACTTTATAAATACTTGTGGCGAATCCAAAGACGTTCCATACCATGCTACACGTCACCAAAACGGGCGCCGCCACATAATAGATCTGGGCTTTTCTCTTTTATACAAAAGTTGAAATAAAAATAGAAAACCTTCTAATAAACCCTCCCTGTATCTCGCTGCCCTCCTTCAGTGTGAAAAATAATCCTCCAGTCCGTGTGTGTTTTTTATAGATATATATTTGCGGTAGTAAACTGATTGACTCACAACAAACGCTCCGTTCCGTTCTCGCCAGCGGGCAGCCATTGTGCCGCAACATTCAACTCAAATATGTAACAAGCTGGAATATCTAATAAGTCAAGTCATTACACACATATTAATTTTGTACAAGTTTTGAGAACTGGATCTATTGCGGCCGTAGTGGTCACGCTTAGAATTGTATATATTTATAGGTTTATTATGTATTTATTAGGTGCCCCAGGCCCAGCCATATCACGGCTACCCGGTGCCTACTTGATCACTCTAGATTGAACATCTTAAAATATTGAGAGGTTTGTGGACATAATGTTCATGGCTCCGTTTCCTTATACATTTCTAATGATTGTTGGAGGGAGAAGGGAAAAAAAAAACGCTATAGGGTCAGGGAACAGATGTCCCATTCCTTTTGTTTATTCTTTCTCACCGGCTTCATTATCAGCAGCCACATCTCCAATGTAAATCTCTTCTCCCATATACACACAGCGCAGGATAAAGCTCCGCCGACGCGTCGCCCTTTGATTGACACACTGACTGCGGAGAGCAGTTTCCCATAAATGTGTTTTAGTCCATTTATTTGGGTCTTTAGTCTGTAATCACATATGGTAACACAAAGCCTCATCCAGAGCCACATCCCAGGCCAGAGAATCATTTCGGCAGGAATGTTTATGTTTATACTCGGAGAAGACGCTGATACATGTCCCATTCCCATCACCAAGGAAATGGAAACCAACCAAATGTCTAGAGAGACATCGGCAACATCATCACTTTATATTGTTTGTGAAATAAAACATTCTACAGTTATTCATATACTTTCTGTATTAATTCCTGATCTGTTCTGTTTATCCATTCAGCAGGAGGCTCTTGTTTACTTCATATGGATAAAAATGGTCCTTGGTCATGTGATGTCACACAGGTGCACAGCTCATTATATCCCTGGTCAGGTGATGTCACACAGTGCACAGCCTTATATCTACCTTGGTCAGTGTGATGTCACAACGGTGCACAGCGCTCGTTATATATCCCTGGTCAGGTGATGTCACACAGGTGCACAGCTCGTTATATATCCCTGGTCATGTGATGTCACACAGGTGCACGGCTCGTTATATCCCTGGTCATAGTGAAAAATGTCACCGGTGCACGGCTCGTTATATCCTGTTATGTGATGCACACGTGCACGACGCTGTTATATCCTGGTCATGTGATGATCACACAGGTGCACGGCTCGTTATATCCTGGTCATGTGATGTCACACAGGTTCACAGCACGTTATATCCTGGTCATGTGATGTCACACAGGTGCACGGCTCGTTATATCCCTGGTCATGTGATGTCACACAGGTGCAACGGCTCGTTATATCCCTGGTCATGTGATGCCACACAGGTGCACAGCTCATATCATCCCTGGTCATGTGATATCACACAGGTTCACGATCATATCCTACGATCATTGATGTCACACAGGTAGACACCTCATTATATCCCTGGTCATGTGATGTCACAGCAGTAACACCGCATATTATATCCCTGGTCATGTGATGTCACAGATTACTGGCTCATTATATCCCTTCATTTGAAGTGACATCACATGACTAGAGATATAATGAGCCGTGCACCTGTGTGACTTCACATGACCAGGGATATAATGAGCCATGTACCTCTGTGACATCACATGACCAGGGATATAATGAGGTGTCTACCTGTGTGATCCCGGCTGGAGGGACTGGCTTCGCAGGAGCATCGGGAGCACCAGCCAATAAACTTCAAATGGATTCTATATATCAGAAGGTTCATTAGAAAGTGCATCTATAGGGGACTTCCTGGAGACGCAGATGAGGGCACGGCACAGATATGGAAATACTACCTTTCTATTGACTTCTAAGATTTGCGCCGTTTTTCGTGATATTTCGAAAAAGCCGTCTAAATTTTTTATGAGAATATACATAGCCAAGTTTTAAGGTTTTGGTCGGTTCAGCTGCTGTACTTAAAAGGGGTTGCCCTGTTGTTTGTATGGTGGGGGAGCGGATACTAAGGGACTTTTCCACTTACAGCATGCCCCGGTTACGTATACAGATCCGTGTCTTATGTCAGTTTGGTCTGTAAGTGGAATTTTGTATGTAATGGAATGTATATTTTAAATTGTAACTCTCCTCCAGAGAAATATTTCTTTGTCTCAGGACATTGGATTTTCCAATTTTTGGCGGTCATGGTAAAACAAGATTTCAAATACAAAAGCTTCTAACAGACACGCTTACCAGGCATCACTGCGCCCTGGGGGTACACCAGAGTTCACAGGGGCTCATAGAGGTCCGGCTCCGCTAATCAGCTTGTTATCTATTAAAAGTTCTGGCTCCAATTTCCTGACTCTGTAAAGTAGTCTTTTCCTGTTTTTATCCTCATCAGTCCAGAGATTCCTGTCCATAACTGTCCGCAGATGGCGGGTCTGTGATCTCTATCTGTCATGAGCAACGTCCCTGCCAGGACCGTTATATAATAGTGCATTGCTATGAAACGATGTGATCACGGACCCTCCACTACCACCATATTATGTCACTGGAGGCTTCACTTACTATCAAATAGCAAAAGCCCCCACTCCCCGCATTTAGACTTAAGTAAAGTGCCAACCCCTTAAACACGTTTACCAGCCGCGCAGATGAGATATTTCTAGTTTACAGGCGGCCCCTGCCGTTAAAATATAACAAGTTAGCACACAACCTGGACTGGACCTTAATATAATTCCTATTATAACCTATCATTAGAGAATATCTTCTCTGTATTTATAGGTCTTCCTGATCTCCGGCCTGGGTTCCTCCGTATCCCTGAGGCTTTGTTGCATATTATAATTATGTCCGGAGCCGCTTAGAACAAGGTAACATGTTTTAAATCCCACATGAAACCCTGATAGCTCCCTGGTTTCCCTGCATCGGGCTGCGCCACTGTACTGCATCATTTCTACTTTCTTCTACATTTAATCCTTTGTTTATTAGATTTCGCTAAAAAGTGCAAACCATGTCAGATTCTTCTTCCTTCCGTCTGGGGACCTAAGCGCCGGATCGATACGTTAGCCTCTCCGGCATGAATTATGTGGCCTGTTAACATAAAGTTAACCATCAAGAATATATGGGATTCAATGAAATAATGTAATAACGATCCATCAATGGTTGAAGCGAGCTGCGTCGCGGGGGAGTCAGACTACAGATGGGTCGGCCAGTTTATCTCGCGGACCCCCATAAGGCTGTTTGTAGGGGTCCCTTGAAATGTGTCAGATCAGAAGATTTACTTGTTTAATTACATTCTTTCTCCCCAAATAAAAAAAAAAAATGATGAAATGTTGAAATTAAAGCCTCGTCCCTTTCTTAACCTCCACCAGTTTTTTTTTTAGTTTATTTAATTTGATTCCTCATATACATCCAAGAACTGCAACAAGCAGCAGAAATATAGAACAAGTTTCATATTTGTAAGATTTACACGCTGCAATACAACTTGTGTCAATGCGCCCCATCCTTGACGGCACTTCATTTTCCCACAGTATTGAACTGCCAACACCTATAAACGACAAAGAGCGACACTTCACTGGTAGAAAACAAGAGAGCATACAAGGGTTTCACTGTACAGAAAATCTCTATGCTTAAATGGATACATCATTATGTCAGGACAAAAAGCTGCCTTGCTCCAATCGTCATCTTTCACACTACACAAGACGATCATTCACCGATATGACACACTGATACCCATAAAGGCATGTATCAAAACGGGACCATGCAAGGGCGCACTTACCAACGGTCACATGTACAAAAGGAGCGGCACTTCTACCACGGGTCACACTTGTACAAAAGAGCGACTTACCAAGGGTCCCACTGTACAAAAGAGCGCACTTACCAACGGGTACACACAAAAGCATTCAAGGACCTGTACAAAAGAGCGCACTTACCAACGGGTGCACATTAGTACAACAAAAGTAGCGCCTTACCAACGGTCACAGCTGTCAAAAGAGCGCACTTACCAAGGGTCAACTGTCCAAAGAGCGCGACTTACCAAACGGGTCACACTGTACAAAAGAGAGCGCCTTACCAAGGGTACCTTGTACAAAAGAGCGCACTACATAGACGGGCATACAGGGTCACACCTGTGCAAAAGAGCGCACTTACCAACGGGTCACACTGTACAAAAAAGAGCGCACTTACCAGCGGGTCCACATTGTACCAAAAGAGCGGCACTTACAACGGGACAAATGGTACAAAAGATGCGACACTTACACAGGGTCACAACTGTACAAAAGAGCCTACTTCGCAACGGGTGCACACTGTACAAAAGAGCCGCACTTACCAGCGGGTCACATTGTAACAAAGAGGCGCAATTACCAACGGGTCACCTTGTGCAAAAGAGCGCACTTAACCAACGGTCACACTGTAAAAAGAGCCACTTCAACGGGTCACACTGACACAAACAGTACAGGGGACACATGACAAAGGAGCCACTTGGGTAACGCAAAAGAGCGCCACTTACCACGGGTCACACTGTACAAAAGAGCGCCATTACCAACGGGTCCACTGGACAAAAGAGACTAAACGACCAATGAAAAGAGCGACTACCAACGGGTCACACTGTACCAAAAGAGCGCTCTTACCAAGGTGTCACACTGTAAAAAAGAGCGCACTTACCGTACTGTAAAGGCACTCCAACGGGTCCCAACTGACAGCGATCCGGTCACAGCAAAAGAGCGCACTTACAACGGGTCACATTGTTACAAAAGAGCCACTTACCAACGGGTCACATGTACAAAATAGCGCAACTTACGCACTGGTCACACTGTACAAAAGATCGCACTTACCAACGGGTCACACGGTACAAAAGAGCTCACTCTTATTCACAGTATATGAACGTACAGCCCCCTTATAACTACTGTACAAAAGAGCGCACTTAACCAACGGGTCACACTGTACAAAAGAGCGCACTATCCCAACGGGTCACATGTTCCAAGAGGCACTTACACAGGTTGCACCACTTTGGACACCAATGGGGACACTTTACAGTTTATACCCACATTTTGGGTCACACTTGGGCGCACTTTGGCTCAATTTCCATTTTTAAGAAAACAGAAAGTTTGCGCTCCAACTCAGTTGGTTTACAAGAGAGTTAGTGGACTATCACCATCCTTAACAAACTCATTATCACAGTTATATGAACATACAACCCACCTATAATGTATTGTTTGACCTTATAAAGACGTCTTATGGTTCATAGGTCACATAATAATCAAGTATCTGTTCGTTAGCCCAAGGCTGGGGATTGACATGAAACTTCAAAACCCACAGAAGTCACAAAACAGAAACTGCAATGGAAACAGCTAAATCCTCTTCCTACCATAATAGAACATATATACGCAGCCGACTGATATTGCTTTGGTGTAGTAATATGAAAACAATTGTTAAATCACCGACCCCGATGAGACTGAAGATGATGTTATTGGACAGGGTGTTAATAGGAGGAAGTCGTGCGATGGCATGATGAAAAGAATCGGTAATTGTTATAGGCTATTTCAATCTGCCAGATGTGCTATCTGATTGGGCAGGTCTAGCAGAAGCAGGGGCGGAGTGATGCTGTCAAGATGGAAGGGGGAGGGACAAGTATTGATGAGGAGGCACACTCTCACCAATATTAGTCCTTCACAATTTAAATGAGGAGGTAAGTATCAAATGGAAGTTTGGTTGAAGAGTGGAGATCACGGTGGTGGAACTGGAAGTAGCAGTAGATACAAAGCTCCAAGAAAAGACAACTCTTCAAAGTTCCATTTGTGGTTGAGATTCATGGGGCAGATTACTTACCCGCCACTTCGCGTCCAGCGGTGCGTTCTCTGACGGTGGATTCGATTCGGGTCGTCGCCGGGACGGATTCATTAAGGCAGTTCCTCTGACGTCCACCAGGTGGCGCTGCTGTCGGCTAAGAGCATACGGACCGCACTCAAGTTCACCGGCCTATTCTCCTAGTGAAGGTAAGTGCAAGCTCGCCGCCCTTTTTTTTTTTTGTTTTAAAATGCGGCCGGTTTTTTTTCCGAATCCGTTGGGTTTTTTGCTCGGCACGCCCCCCGATTTCCATTGCGTGCGCCAAAATCCCCGGGGTAATACAGGGAAAATTGTTGCAAATCGGAAATATTCGGGGGACGTAAACACGTCAGGACCGCATCGGGCCCTTAGTTAAATGACCCCCTTTGTGTCAAGAATATTCCTGTCTCGGGGCTACTTGAGGAAAATCCTGAAAGATCTGCGATGGATTCCGTTATGGTGTGGGCACCATAATGGACACCTGCGTCCAAATCGCTCATTACTAAGGACCTGATGGTCTTAAAACGCGTCAGACGTAGATGTGAACAGCACCTTATCTCTTGCATCTGCCTTCACTTGTATTGTACCTACTAAGGGATGAATAAAGCATGCTAAAGAATTTTAACGGACGGTTTTGAGTGCCAATCAACGTCTTTTCTTTCGACACCAGTTTTGTTTCACCAATCTGGCACAACATTGGGATCTATTTTAAAAACGAAAGTCACAAGTATGTGTGAACACGGCCATGATGGGATGTGGGGGTCTATTGACCATATTATTCTCTGGAACATACAAAAAGGTCATCAGAACCACACTGATTTATGGCCAGTGGTCCCCAACAATCTGATGTGTGTTGGTTGCTCCACTCCATATGTATGTTGGTGAAATGAAGTTGACTTTTTTGAGCCCAATCCTGGAAGTATAAAACTGTTGTCAGGAGTCTTGAGCAGAAGTCTGTTCATGACCCGACCTATTGTTTGGGAAGTTGTAGTTATAGGGCGACACCCCGATGTTTTCCTGATTTGTGCAGGATCACCACTGA
Source organism: Engystomops pustulosus (assembly GCA_019512145.1). NCBI lineage: Eukaryota > Metazoa > Chordata > Amphibia > Anura > Leptodactylidae > Engystomops > Engystomops pustulosus. The sequence continues at coordinate 4,350,726 of CM033651.1, forward strand.
AACATATTAAAACAGTTTCACTCCGGTTAAAGGGCGGGGTAGTGGAGTAGAGTGTAACGTCATCTCAGGGTAGACCGAGAGATGCGCCACATCATGAACTTCTCGATACATTGGATGTAACTAAGTCCCAAATGATGATTTGGAAATGTCCCAACAATATAAACGACTTTTCCTGTAGTTTCTGGGAGGTTTTTCTTCACTAGGGAGATATATTCCTCTCAGTTTGCTTTTGGATGTGACAACCAAGTTATCCTCTGCCATTGTTACTCATTACCTCCTGCATTACTGAGTGATACTCCAAGTATTATAATAAAAGTAATGCGGCAGTGGCACAGAGTTCCGCAGTTGATAAGATGAATGGAGGTATAAACAGATCTGGGGACTAGTTTTATGTTGTCACATGCATAAATGTACATAAATTATTGATCCTGATGCTGACTGGCAGTGGAGCGTAAGCAATATACATATTATTACGTGGGGCTTCTACGTTGTGGGGTGAAGAAGGCGACCTTCGTATGTCATTGACTGTCAGAAGGTTTTACCCAATGTTTTTGAATGCTTTGATAGGATCCTCACAATAGATTCTCTGACATTAGCTGAGTGACGTTGGGTGGGCAGCGCTGTCTTCTTATAGGACTTCTCCGAGCTGCAGCTTTCTTGGTTTTGGGGGGTCTTGGGCAGTAGAGTCACAGTCCGCCAAGAATAGATGTTCTCTCCCCGAGCAAGTTTTTGAAACTAGTCAAAACTTTACATTTGATGGAAGTGAATATTACGAGGGCAATGAACTTCCTGTTCCTATTTCTTGTATTCATCAACTTTAAAACCTTAACTTTATTTAGTTGTCACGTGGTTTGCTTCTCTGACCCATGACTAATATGAACAAGTAAGATTATTTTCAGATCCATGGAGACCCGAGTGCTCACAGTCTCCCAAACGATAATTTTAATGTAGGTGTGGAATGTCTTTCGGGCATGCAAACCTCAACCCACCACCGGGGCTTCTACATACTGCTGGGCACCATGTTCCAGATGCAAGTAGTCCATATATTTTAGCCTAATTACCATAAAAAAAAAAACATATGTTTGGGGAAGCCCCGAAGATAATATGTACCAGGTTGCAATTCGGGTAAAGAACAGCAGGACCACATTAGTCATCACTAGAAGACACCTTCTGAAGCTGCTACATGGGGCAGATTTACTTACCCGGTCAGTCGAGATCCAGCGGTGGTTTCTTGATTCACTATGGTCCGTGCGCCGATATCCACTAGGTGTCGTTGCTGCGCCGCCGAGGTCGCTGGAGGTCACCGGAGTTCACCTTCTATTCTTGTGCAGGTAAGTGCGTGTGAAGCAACATTTTTTGTTTTTAAATACCGGGGTTTTTTCCGGAATCCATCGGTTTTCCGACGGCCCTGCCCCCGATTCCGTCACATGCATGTCGGCGCCGAAGTGCCACGATCCTATCAACCACATGCGCCAAAAACCGGGGCAATTCGGCACAATCAGAAAAATTCGGAAAGCGATAGAAAAGTAATTCGGGCCCTTAGAATGACCCCCATTCTTTTAGCTAAAAATTGTTCCCCTCAGATCCCCATAAATCAACTTTAATTTTACCTGGTATCCGGGGATATCTATAGAGAGTTGAGGTGGGCGTGGCCTCCTCTGGCTAATATCTTACATGTCCTTTAGCCTCTTAGGTGATTCCAGCAACTCATCCTTTCTCAGCCTTCAGCAATAATGTCATGGACCAGGGTGACATATCACAGTCATTTATCCTCATACATAGCAAACTGTACCCCCAATGCATAATATCGATCAATGAAATCCCAGCAGCCTGCATGGACTTCTGTTCCTCTCCATACCTCCGTCTGGTCTGATTTCGGTTGTGATTGATATGCTTGATTTTATGAGATATATGCTTGGTGTACAGTGGGTATGTTAGGAGGCTAAAGGACCTGCACGTGTCACCCTGGTCACATGACGTAAATGCTGCATGAAGAGAAAGCAGAGGGAGAAGCGCTGGATTCAGCCTGAGGAGGCCACGCCCCGCCCCCTTGACTCGCTTTACTATCCCTGGACACCCAAGTAAATTATAAAGATTTCATTCTGTGGAGATCTGAGGGAAAAAATTAGCTAAAAAGAAGGTGTTATAGGGCTCTAGGGAACCTGCCACTCGCTGTATTGTGAGGAATGTGGTGACAGGATCCCTTTAAGGTATATGGATGGAGAACATTCCACAGAGACCTGAACCATAACCTTCTTGGTTTTGTGAGTGTGTTTTGGTGTCCACACTTAAAGGGTCATAACAAGACAAGAACTTGGCTCCCGAGGTCTCCTAAAACGGCTCGGCACGACCTTGGAGCCAAACACAATCCACCTTCTACTCCTTGTATCCGTTTGGCCTCTGTGATTCTAAGGACAGGACTGTCTGTGTTTGTCGTCAGAGTTAGTCCAAATCTGGTTATCCTCTACATGAAATGAGAAGCTCGTAACAAATTTCTGGCAATGTCACATTCCTGAGGGTGATCTGTCCTCTTCTCTCTACTCCGCGGCTTGTGATGGGTCATGGATCTGCGCCTGAAAGTCAGGGCCTGGAAAGTTCCCATGCTAATTAGATAAAGACACGGTCTGGTTTTTTCCATGCTAACTTACATTGTACAGGGCTTACCCTATGGGAATCGCTGGACATAGCAAGGAGGCCTCGTCATACAGCAGCATCGCAAAAACACTGAGCAACTTTATAGTGGGATTCTCAGGAAGAGATGAAATCTGTCTGAAGAATTTATATTGTTCTACAGATAACTGAATGCAAAACCATGTTACAATCTGTTCAGCTCCTCCTGCTCTACAACATGCTGCCTGCAGAAAGGACACTATTACAATCTGCTCAGCTCCTTCTGCTCATAACATGCTGCCTGCAGAAGGACACTATGTACAATCTGCTCAGCTCCTCCTGCTCTATAACATGCTGCCTGCAGATAGGACACTATGTACAATCTGCTCAGATCCTCCTGCTCTATAACATGCTGTCCATGCAGTATCGGACACTATTACGCGTCAGTAATAATGTGACCACGGTCCGTAATAATGTGACAGGTCAGTAATAAATGTGGCGCACGGTCAGTACTAGTGAAGCACGGACAGTAATAATGTGGCGCACGTCAGTATAAAATGTGGTGCACGGTCAGTAATAATGTGACGCACAATCATTAATAATGTGGCCGGTCAGTAATAATGGGCCCTGGTCGTAATAATGGCGCACGGTCAGTAATAAATGTGGTGTACGGTTTGTAATGTGGTGCTTAGTCAGTTTTTAATGTGGCGCACGGTCAGTATTGGGCCAGTCAGTAATTAATGTGGCGGCACGGTTCAGTAATGTGGTGCACAGTCAGTAATTATGTGGGCGCACGTCATAATGTGGTGCACAGTCAGTATAAATGTGTGTGCACGGTCAGTAATGTGGTGCACATCAGTAATTAATGGGCGCACCCATTTGTAATGTGGTGCACAATTAGCAATAATGTGGGCACGGTCTCAGTAATATAATGTGGTGCACGGTCAGTAATGTGGTGCGTCAGTCATTTTAATGTGGCGCATGGTCAGTAATGTGTGCACAGTCAGTAATTAATGTGGCGCACGGTCAGTAAGTGTGGTGGCACAATCAGAATAATGTGTGCAGTCATAAATGTGGTGCAAGGTCAGTAATGTGGTGGAAATTAGCAATAAGTGGCCCAGCGGTTCATAATAATGTGGTGGCACGTCAGTATGTGGTGCGCAGTCAGTTTTAATGGCGCATGGTCAGTAATGTGTGCACAGTCAGTAATTAATGTGGCGCACGGTCAGTAATGTGGTGCACAATCATGCAATAATGTGGTGCACGGTCAGTAATAAATGTGGTGCACGGTCAGTAATGTGGTGGCGCGTCAGTTTTAATGTGGCGCATGGTCAGTAAGTGGTGCAACAGTCGTAATTATGTGGCACGCGGTCAGTATGTGGCACAATTCACAATAATGTGGCGCATGTCAGTAATGTGCGCCGGGCACAGTAATAAGATCTGGCGGCACGGTCAGTATAATGTGGCGGGCACGGTCGTAATAATGTGGCGCGCGGTCATATAATGTGGCGGCAGCGGTCAGACTAAGCAGTAACAGCCCCTTAGGCTGCACCTTTTTCTGTCTTGTCGCGACACAGAGCAGGCGCGAAACAAAATTGGCGGCAGACACTTTATAAATACTTGTGGCGAATCCAAAGACGTTCCATACAGTGCTACAGTCACCAAACGGGCGCCGCCACATAATAGATCTGGGCTTTTCTCTTTTATACAAAAGTTGAAATAAAAATAGAAACCTTCTAATAAACCCTCCCTGTATCTCGCTGCCCTCCTTCAGTGTGAAAAATAATCCTCCAGTCCGTGTGTGTTTTTTATAGATATATATTTGCGGTAGTAAACTGATGACTCACAACAAACGCTCCGTTCCGTTCTCGCCAGCGGGCAGCCATTGTGCCGCAACATTCAACTCAAATATGTAACAAGCTGGAATATCTAATAAGTCAAGTCATTACACACATATTAATTTTGTACAAGTTTTGAGAACTGGATCTATTGCGGCCGTAGTGGTCACGCTTAGAATTGTATATATTTATAGGTTTATTATGTATTTATTAGGTGCCCCAGGCCCAGCCATATCACGGCTACCCGGTGCCTACTTGATCACTCTAGATTGAACATCTTAAAATATTGAGAGGTTTGTGGACATAATGTTCATGGCTCCGTTTCCTTATACATTTCTAATGATTGTTGGAGGGAGAAGGGAAAAAAAAAACGCTATAGGGTCAGGGAACAGATGTCCCATTCCTTTTGTTTATTCTTTCTCACCGGCTTCATTATCAGCAGCCACATCTCCAAGTGTAAATCTCTTCTCCCATATACACACAGCGCAGGATAAAGCTCCGCCGACGCGTCGCCCTTTGATTGACACACTGACTGCGGAGAGCAGTTTCCCATAAATGTGTTTTAGTCCATTTATTTGGGTCTTTAGTCTGTAATCACATATGGTAACACAAAGCCTCATCCAGAGCCACATCCCAGGCCAGAGAATCATTTCGGCAGGAATGTTTATGTTTATACTCGGAGAAGAACGCTGATACATGTCCCATTCCCATCACCAAGGAAATGGAAACCAACCAAATGTCTAGAGAGACATCGGCAACATCATCACTTTATATTGTTTGTGAAATAAAACATTCTACAGTTATTCATATACTTTCTGTATTAATTCCTGATCTGTTCTGTTATCATTCAGCAGGAGGCTCTTGTTTACTTCATATGGATAAAAAATGGTCCTTGGTCATGTGATGTCACACAGGTGCACAGCTCATTATATCCCTGGTCAGGTGATGTCACACAGTGCACAGCCGTTATATCTACCTTGGTACAGTGTGATGTCACACAGGTGCACAGCTCGTTATATATCCCTGGTCAGGTGATGTCACACAGGTGCACAGCTCGTTATATATCCCTGGTCATGTGATGTCACACAGGTGCACGGCTCGTTATATCCCTGGTCATAGTGGATGTCACCGGTGCACGGCTCGTTATATCCTGGTTATGTGATGCACACTGTGCACGACGGCCTGTTATATCCCTGGTCATGTGTGATCACACAGGTGCACGGCTCGTTATATCCCTGGTCATGTGATGTCACACAGGTTCACAGCACGTTATATCCTGGTCATGTGATGTCACACAGGTGCACGGCTCGTTATATCCCTGGTCATGTGATGTCACACAGGTGCAACGGCTCGTTATATCCCTGGTCATGTGATGCCACACAGGTGCACAGCTCATATCATCCCTGGTCATGTGATATCACACAGGTTCACGATCATATCCCGATCATTGAAATGCATCACATGACCAGGGATATAATGAGGTGTCTACCTGTGTGACATCAAATGACTAGGGATATGATCTGTGAACCTGTGTGATATCACATGACCAGGGATGATATGAGCTGTGCACCTGTGTGGCATCACATGACCAGGGATATAACGAGCCGTGCACCTGTGTGACATCACATGACCAGGGATATAACGAGCCGTGCACCTGTGTGACATCACATGACCAGGGATATATAACGAGCTGTGCACCTGTGTGACATCACCTGACCAGGGATATAACGAGCTGTGCACCTGTGTGACATCACATGACCAGGGATATAACGAGCTGTGCACCTGTGTGACATCACCTGACCAGGGATATAATGAGCTGTGCACCTGTGTGACATCACATGACCAAGGACCATTTTTTATCCATATGAAGTAAACAATGAAGCCTCCTGCTGAATGATAACAGAAACAGTCAGGAATTAATACAGAAAGTATATTGAATAACTGTAGAATGTTTTATTTCTTCCTCAGTGTTCTAGATCTATTCAACAAGAAGCTTCATTGTTTACTCACTATGGAGAAAAGCCGGTTCACACAGTTCTGATTACTAGCTGTGCACCTGTGTGACATCACATGACCAGGGATATAACGAGCCGTGCACCTGTGTGACATCACATGACTAGGAATATAACGAGCCGTGCACCTGTGTGACATCACATGATCAGGGATATAATGAGCTGTGCACCTGTGTGACATCACATGACCAGGGATGTAACGAGCCGTGCACCTGTGTGACATCACATGATCAGGGATATAACAAGCCATGCACCTGTGTGACATCACATGATCAGGGATATAATAAGCTGTGCACCTGTGTGACATCACATAACCAGAGACCACGGTCTTCTCCTGTTTAATTTAGACCTTATTTGTCCCGGAGGAACACAGGCAAATCCTTACTTTGATGGTTCCCCAAACACGCCGAGTCCCGAAACGTAACGGCCCTCTGAAATGAAGGCTCTAGGCTTGTGATCCGATGACTTTCTACAGGCAACCGGAATAAACAGCTATTATTACTCGAGACCAATATTACGGCGGTGACCTGAGGCGCTTATTGATGAAGACGTTTCCAGGAGTAGGTGGCCGTGTCTTCCCCTCCGTCCACTCCTCCGCCAGGAAAGTTTTCTAAAAAATGATCTCATTAGCGCAGAGTACCTTCTGTAACGCCATTTTAAAAGGTTAAGTGTGTACGTCCTCTCGCACAAGCGCGGCCTCCCGTACATTCCAGGGACAATCGCTTATTGCCATATAATTTGTGTGTGAGGAGAGAAACGTTTTAACAAGACAGAGGAACATGATTACCAGACGGTGTGAAGAAGTCTGTAGTAGGTCATTATTATTTTACATGACTCGCAGCGTCCTGACTTGACCCATTGACCTTTGGTAATATCGCCCTGCGACACGAATACAGGAGCTTCTTGTACTCGAGGATTAAAAGGACAGGGTTTAGTGGATATCAATTCCAAATGTTTATAACCCAAAGATCAAAACAAACCCCCAAGAGTCTTCTGCCTCCTCAACCTTAAGAGGAGGGGACATCTTGTTGGCTCGAGAAGATTCCCTCCATAAGATAATTCCTGCATTACATGACATGGGGGGGCAATTGTGTACTTTCTTAATTCTGGAATAGTAGAACTTACAGCAATAGCAGCCAAAGTCAGTTACCCAAGAGCCATCATTACGGATGAAGGTACCAACTGGTCTAATGGATCCCATTGTTTACCAGGAACCTCAATGACGGACGTCAGATTGTATTGGGGTCCGAACCACAGGCCGGCACCACCACTGGGCCATGGTGCCAGAGCCACTAAGCTGTACATAAGGAATCAATGGGGGTGACTGATTCATAGGGGGCTTTATATAAAATAACCGTGTTGATTTGGGATGATAAACTAGGGAATATTTTAGGGAAACTGGAGCCTGTTTTAGTTTCTGAATTTTTTAATGCTGCCCACATGAGTTAATGCAAGGGCCCACGGAGGCTCTGTCGCCCAGGGGTCTATGCAATCTGGACTGACCCTGGCCAGAACCAAGTAGTCACTGACGATCAACAAACGTACAAGAGGACCAACAGTGGAAGCCCAAACAAAAGTCAAACCCAAGAAATGTTTGGCAACAAACATTATTGGGCAAATTAAAGGGTCAACTTTCCATAGACAAATTGGATCACTGTTTATTACAAATTGGAAAAAGTAGTTGACTTTTGACCTTTTGCAGAAACATTTGTAAATTGGATCATGAAAAAAAAGTGTGAACAGTTTCCGAATTGAAATTTGGACCTTCAATGAGAACTTTGTAAGCAACCTACAACCATGTGGAATGATTCCAAGCCCATAGACAGTCTACTTGGCTTGGCCAGGCCTGGTGGAGGGTCGCCTGCTATCAGGACAATGGATTGGGCATGCTCAAGTGGCTCTACTGTCTGCTGTCAGGTGAGGCAGGCGACCACCACACATTATATACCATTCATCAGCCCCAGTAATAGCAATGGGTTAGGCTCGCATGAATCTATTGTATGGCCTTAGGTCATGCAGGGAGCAGACAGAACCTGAATAGCATTCCATTATATTTAAAGCTCCACATTAAGGCTTCCATACATCTTCAAACATTTGTTTATCCCTTAAATACCATCATTAAAAGACCCTTCGAGCTCCTCAAGAAAGTTCAATCAATTTACCATGTCCACTTTCCCAGCAGTGCTTGTGGATAATTCTAGAAGAAATTCTATTAATGGTCTTTTATATTTGAAACACTGATTCTTTTTTTCCTTTAATATCTAACAACACTGGCTCTTTCAATGACCGTTTGTTTCTCAAAAGTTTAATAGCTACAAAAGAGGTGAAAAAGGTCCTTTTCAAAGGCGGTTAATCCTCATTAGCATTACTTTATCTTCCGGGCATGTATAATTAAAATGCAAAAGTTATGTTTGGAGTCCTGTAGGAATTACGAACACCCTTAAGAGCTTCAGAGGAAGAAACATTTTATTATTGAAAACTCGAGTGAAACCTACACGAAGGGGTCAAGTCTAGAAATAACGGCATGAAGGTTCTACAACGGGAAGATGATACCGTGTAGCAGGAATAACCTCTAGCGGCCATTACTCCATATTGTGTAATTAGAAGCCGCTAGAATCTGTTTAGAAGAGAACATGTTACCTGATGGGAAAGGAAGGAAAGAAGTCCGGATAAAAGGAAGGAAGCAGCAGCTAAGCTAATGCATCCTAATGCTGAAGATTTCCTTACGTAAATAGTAGTGTCCGTGGAATGGTCTCGTCGTTTTACCTTCACGGTGAGTCGGAAAACATTCCAAAAATCATGTAAGACGGTATAACAGGTAATGATAATATGAACGTCCTCTGTTTTATTTAAACAAATGATTACTGATCCATTGTAACATCTCGACAGCTTGGTTTACCTATCTAAAGCTTCCAGAATGGGCATCTGCCAACCCCAACAAAGGTAGAGTGTGAGGGGTCGTATAAGGCCCAAAAAGGTAAGAGCTACCACCCTGCTCTGGCTCCCGTTTCTAGTGTCGTAGAGGGTTCTGCGCTCGTTGGCACAGATGGATCGACACATCCTCTACATCACACAGTGACGACCCAGCACATACGGCTGAGCTATTAGCGCTGAAGAGCAGGGACTTGAAGTTTAAAGGGAACCTGTCACCGCTGTTCCAAAAAATGAAACTAAGACAGGTTCCCATAGAGCCCTTTAGTCCTAAGGGCACACTTATCAACTAACACTAGCGATGCATAGAAAAGCAAAAAATCACATTTTTTCTGTACCTGGTAACCAGGGAGAACCCAGCGAGTCCACGTGGAGGATCACTGCGGCTCGAGTCCTCGCCCTCCTCTGTGCACATCAGCCAGCGCAACGCTCATTTCCTACGTCACCACAGCTCCCTGGCTTCGCTCACTGAATAAGCATTGACAAGCTGAGTGCAGCCAGTGCGCAAGCGCGGAACTGGCTGTGCGATGTAGGAAAAATCATACAGGGGGCGTGCGCTGGCTGATGTGCACAGAGGAGGGCGAGGACTCGAGCCCAGTGATCCTCCCACGTGGACTCGCTGGGTTCTCCCTGGTCAGCTGTACAGAATAAATGTGATTTTCCTTTTCTATGCATCGCCAGTGTTAGTTGATGAATGGGTGCCCTAGGACTAAAAGGCTCTATGGGAACCTGTCTTAGTTAATTTTTTTGGAACAGGTGGTGACAGGTTCCCTTTAAGACATAGCAAGAACGCTTGCTTTTTTTTTAGTCCAACCCACAGGGGTTCTTCTAGGATAATAATAATAATTTATATTTATCGCCTACAGATCCGCAGGACCCTGTACAGTACAACCCTTAAAACGAATAGTAGACTATTTCCGTAATTGGTCCTTGTACGAGGACAATCCAAGAAGAGTTACTGAAAATGGTAGGTTGGGGACATGTTGCTCAAAGGAGCACTTACTGTAGATACAGTAGCAAGATTAACATTTAATTATCCACCCTACATATGGATCCTACTTATAATTTACTTTTTAGAAATTAGACTCTCTTTCGTTGTAGGGCCAAGGTTTGAGAATGAGAAGGGTCGGCATAGTGAATTTTTGTTGCCTTCAAAAATATGGGAACACAAACAAGTTCATTGGTGACCATGAGATAAAGGACCCGTTGCAGCATGAGGGTTATGATGCAAGTGTGAACACGGCCTTATACTGATACAAATTCATACCCACAGACTCAGGCGCTGACAACTGCAATCGATACCAGTGACCTTTAATGTGTATTTTTACTGTGTCCATTTCCAAGGCAGATCATAGGAAAGTCACTGTCATGTCCATTCCTATAAATTAAAGTAAAACTTGTCAAGAAAATACCAGCCCTCCAGGTCCCATCTGCTTGTCTATGATATTAATAGAGCATAGGAGGGGAGTTGTTTCTAATGGATCTGTTAAAAAAAAAAGGACGCTGCTTCATGGACCAAAGGCAACACTTTTAGGTTCATCCTCTGGGATTTAGGTGGGTCCTCTATCATTCTTATAGACGTAGGCGAAGACAAAACGCTTCAGTGTGCGTTCACACTATAAAACATATACGTACCCTATGACAGAGGCTCCTCGGTGGCCATGTTCAAAAGGGATTTGCTCCAACATAATTGTGTCATCCCTTGGGTCCATGGTATGGAGGCAACAGAGGACAGAGGGCTTTAACTAAGGAGCCCCCTGGATAGGCAAGCATATATTAGATCCAGGGTATCTACTTCCAACCTTAGTCAAAAGCCTTTCCACTCAGTTCTATGTTGTACTGTACTGGTTTTACTCCAGCATCATGTCATTAGCTTCCTGAAGTCATGCTTGATGTCAACCTTAAGTCGCTAAAGAGGCGTGATTTTCCTTATCCCATCCTGTAAAACTTTGCAGTTTTTCCTTGATCCAGGGTAGAAATTCCATCAGTCCGTCCATTCTCTAGTTTACGAGCAGTCGTCATGTGACTCGGTGGCTCAGTCTTTGGAAAACCATTGAAAACCTACTGAAGCCAGTAGGTTACAATCGCCATCACTGAGATACCGATTGGCTGCTGCAGTCAAATCTCAGCTGCCACTAACCAAAATCCAAGGAGAGCTGTCTGAGGTTAGGTTTAACCTACCACATGGGTACAGGTGTTGTCCAGTCTCTAACAAGTTTTCTCCTATCCACAGAATTCAGGAAATCTTTCTCACTGGAGGGGTTTCCACTTGTGGGACCTCACAAGGTTCCCGGGAATGGGAATCCAATGTATGGCCAAATGAATGAAGTGGCAGGTTGGCCATGTACGGGGCTGTTCCAGTCACTGTCTATAGTGCTGACGGAAGTAGTCGAGTATTGCAATAGGCTATAGGCTCTGTCAGTGCCATAGGAGATTAGTCGCCACCTTCTTTATCTATTGGGGTACAGCAGACGATCCTTCTAATCAATAGGGATCAGGTCTGTGCTGAGCATTGTAGGTTCAGGTGCCCCCCCGTGGCTTGCCAGATTGCATTTAAAGAGTTAGACCCATGATCCGTGTCCCACCAGTTGTGGGTGCTAGCAAGGTGTTCACATGGGTATCTGAACCAAACCTTGGCCAAGTTTCGCTAAACCTCCAGAACTCGACTCTTTGGTCCACACATCACCAATTTCACCGCTGGGACCCCAAACAGTCAGCAAGTTTATCCTTTCCTATTGATATGGTAAGCTTGTAGGCCGGATGACCGCTCTAATATACAACTATTCTAAGAATTTGCATACAGTATGCTAACTGATAAGAATTAGGTCCATGATCTCCAGGTGAGTGAAATAGTTAATAAATAGTAATAAAAAAAAACTAAATGCCAATTATTTAGGTGTCCATTCTTACCACTGATCCAGTAATGAGCCAAGTCATCAGACGTTTCCAGTCTTTATTAAAGATCAAACAATCCAAGGGGGAGATGCCCTGGAAGAGGCTAATGTCCTCCCCGGCTCCTCAATCATGGTCAATAACACAATGCCTATTCTATTATGTCTTATTGCCTGTGTGCCTTTTTGTTTGAAATGTGCGTATTAAATCTTAATTCTTAGGACCGGTGACAGGTCGTACCTTGGCCAATGAAAAACCACAAAGAGTGAGGTTAAAGCGGCCACCAAAGGTAGAATGTCGAATCAATCAGAATTATAATAAGAGAGGAGGGGAGCGCTCATGTGTGATCACAGAGAGAATTATCATTTCTGGACCATTTACGTAATATAACTTCTTCTTATGAAAAAACATAGAAACTAATTATTTAACCAAATATCGACACCTATACATAAGAGGTCAAACTGCGGCCACATGTTCATGGAAATAGATATCTGTATGTATATAGTATTCTTATGCAGTTTTTTAGTATACGTTTCCATGCTGATCCCACAGACAATACATAAACATTTTATGTGGTTTGTAACTGGGGTGGGGTGGGGGCTAATATTTTGTACTTTTACTTTTCACACTTTTAGTCTGTCCCGATTAAATCTATATATATTTATATTCAGTTTATATGACTGGGTGGTTTTCGCAGACGATAATATTATCAATACGGGTGCAGATATTTATACAGGATGTAGAAATTAATATGTGCAAAAATTTTAGGCAGGAGTGGGGAAAAAATGTTATAAAGTAAGAAGATTTTTATTTATTAAAAAAAAAAGTAATAAAAGTGTTAAAAATGTATTCTGCAGCCGGACAGTGATCCAAACATCCACCCCATGTCAGAAAGAATTATCTCCATTTAGAATAAGGAGATCTGAAGTAATGATATGGTCCCAACAGAAGCCTAGTGTGTCTAGGATTACATACGAGAGTAAAGGTTAGGAGCAATCCTACATCCACAGAAATCCGGCTTAGATCTCCAAGACGTTTGGAACAACCTCCTGCTGAGTTCCTTCAAAAACTGTGCAAATGTTCCTAGATCACACCGGACTAAAGCTTTTACACAATACTGTTTATATTGTTACCCTCTCCAAAGATGGTTTGTATTAAAGACAAAACTGGAGTTAGACTCCTTTAAAATATCAGATAATGTATAAGAATTGGCATTACTCAGATGGGATATTAAGATCTCCCTCTATCGTAGGTCATATATATCTACAGTAAGTCTATCTTTGTAATAGTTGTTACGCCCAACTCTCCATCCATCCATCGTTCTATCCAACTCTCCATCTAGTCTTTGTTCCATCCAACTCTACTCCCATCCATTGTGCCATCCAACTCACCATCTATCCATCATTCCAACCAACTTCCCATCCATTGTCCGATCCAACCATCTTTCCATCCAACTCTTCATCCATCGTTCCATCCATCTATTTGCCATCCACTCTCCATCTATCCATAATTCCATCCAACTCTCCATCCATTGTTCCATCCAACTCTCCATCCATCCATCTTTCCATCCAACCCTCCATCCATCGTTTCATCCATCCATCGTTCCATCCATCCATCCATCGTTCTATCCAACTCTCCATCCATCTATTGTTCCATCCAACTCTCCATCTATCCATAATTCCATCCAACTCTCCATCCATTGTTCCATCCAACTCTCCATCCATAATTCCATCCAACTCTCCATCCATTGTTCCATCCAATCTCCATCCATCCATCTTTCCATCCAACCCTCACCATCTTTAATCCATCCATCGTTTCATCCATCCATCGTTCCATCCATCCATCCATCGTTCTATCCAACTCTCCATCCATCTATGTTCCATCCAACTCTCCATCTATCCATAATTCCATCCAACTCTCCATCCATTGTTCCATCCAACTCTCCATCCATAATTCCATCCAACTCTCCATCCATTGTTCCATCCAACTCTCCATCCATGTCCATCATCTCCATCCACCATTTATCCAACCTCCATCACCATCGTTTCATCCATCCATCCATCGTTCCACCATCCATCCATATCGTTCTAATCCACTATCCTCCATCTATTGTTCCATCCAACTCTCCATCTATCCATAATTCCATCCAACTCTCCATCCATCTTTCCATCCAACCCTCCATCCATCGTTCCATCCAACTCTCCATCCATCTATTGTTCCATCCAACTCTCCATCCATTGTTCCATCCAACTCTCCATCTATCTATCCATCCATTCATCCATCCATCTTTCCATTCAACTATCCATCCATCCATTGTGCCATCCAACTCTCCAACCTTACATCAAACTCTGTACAAAAGGTCATATTTATCAACTCATCTATGTATCCATCTATCAATCTACAGTCATATCTATCTATCCATCCGCCCGCCATAGGTCACATTTATGTGGGTCATATACAGTCTAGATGTCCATCCCTATCCATTGTATTTATATATATTTATACACAGTATCTGATTATCTCCAGTTATCTTTGTATCCATCTGTTTTCATCCTAGTGATTGGACGCACTAAGTAAAATGTTATTTAGAGGAATATAAGCCATTCATCAGGCCCAGGCTGACTGCACCCATGACCGGCGTTACGAGCTTCAATAGACAAAAATACATAAAATAAAAATAAATCCTGCTTATTACTCGTTACAAGTGCTGAACCTCGGGATCCTGTTATTTATTTAAAGATGGTGGGCAAAGCAAGTTAATGCCGTGCTACAATGGAAAGCCATCCGTACTTGTCTCTCTGGTAATAGTACAACATCCAGACATTACTAATTAATGACTGCGCGGCGAGTGACCATCGTTTGTCATCATTAGATCTTTGGCCAAAAATTACCACTTCATAAGCCTTGTATGTAAGGGAATGGCGTCCATAGTGCGAGGTGCAACGCTCCACCCACAAGGCAGCTGTCAATCATCTCTTCTATTCCCTGATTATGAGTGATCACATTCTACCAATGTGCCACTTAAAGGGGTTGTCCACTTTCAGCAAATATCTGACATTGTTTGTGTAATGAAGAATTACAAAATTTTTCAATATACTTTCGTTAATTCCTTATGGTGATCTCTGTTTGCTGTCATCCTATAGGAAGCTCTTTGGTTCCAATGGTGCCAGTGAAAACAAATCTGTCCATGGTCATGTGATGTCACACAGGTGACACGGCTCATTATATCCCCGGTCATGTGATGTCACACAGGTGCACGGCTCGTTTTATCCCTGGTCATGTGATATCACACAGGTGCACGGCTCGTTATCACCCTGGTCATGTGATGTCACACAGGTCACGCTTATTATATCCCGGTCATGTGATGTCACACAGGTGCACGCCTTATTATATCCCTGGTCATGTGATGTCACACAGGTGCACGGCTTATTAATCCCTGTATGTGATGTCACACAGGTGCACGGCTTGTTTATCCGTGGTCAAGTGATGTCACACGGTGCACGGCTCGTTATATCCCTGGTCATGTAATGTCACACAAGTGCATGGCTCCTTATACCTCGCGGCATGTGATGTCCATACGGTGCACAGCTCGTTATGTCCCTGGTCATGTGATGTCAAACAGGTGCAAGGCTCGTTAATCCTGGTTCAAATGATGTTACAACAGGTGCACGGCTCGTTATATACAGAGTAATCAGATCTGTGTATAATGAGCTGTACGCCTGTGTAACATCACATGACCAGAGATATAAAAAGCCGGCACCTGTGTGACATCACATGACTAGAGATATAATGAGCCGTGACCTGTGTGACATCACATGACCAGGATTAAAAAGCCGTGCACCGTGTGACATCACATGACTAGAGATATAATGAGCCGTGCACCTGTGTGACATCACATGACCAGGGATATAAAAAGCCGTGCACCTGTGTGACATCACATGACTAGAGATATAATGAGCCGTGCACCTGTGTGACATCACATGACTAGAGATATAATGAGCCGTGCACCTGTGTGACCTCACATGACTAGAGATATAATGAGCCGTTGCACCTGTGTGACTTCACATGACCAGGGATATAATGAGCCGTGCACCTGTGTAACATCACATGACCAGGGATAAAAAAGCCGTGCACCTGTGTGACATCACATACTAGAGATATATAGCCGTGCACCTGTGTGACTTCACATGACCAGGGATATAATGAGCCATGTACCTCTGTGACATCACATGACCAGGGATATAATGAGGGTGTCTACTGTGTGACATACATGACCAGGATATAATGAGTGTCTACCTGTGTGACATCAATGATCGGGATATGATCTGTGAACCTGTGTGATATCACATGACCAGGGATGATATGAGCTGTGCACCTGTGTGGCATCACATGACCAGGGATATAACGAGCCGTTGCACCTGTGTGACATCACATGACCAGGGATATAACGAGCCGTGCACCTGTGTGACATCACATGACCAGGATATAACGTGCTGTGAACCTGTGTGACATCACATGACCAGGGATATAACGAGCCGTGCACCTGTGTGATCACACATGACCAGGGATATAACAGGCCGTCGTGCACAGTGTGCATCACATAACCAGGATATAACGAGCCGTGCACCGGTGACATCCACTATGACCAGGGATATAACGAGCCGTGCACCTGTGTGACATCACATGACCAGGGATATATAACGAGCTGTGCACCTGTGTGACATCACCTGACCAGGGATATATAACGAGCTGTGCACCTTGTGACATCACTTACCGAGGTAGATATAACGGCTGTGCACCTGTGTGACATCACCTGCCAGGGATTAATGAGCTGTGCACCTGTGTGACATCACATGACCAAGGACCAGTTTTTTATCCATATGAAGTAACAAGAGCCTCCTGCTGAATGAGATAAAAGAACAGTCAGGAATTAATACAGAAAGTATATTGAATAACTGTAGAATGTTTTATTTCACAAACAATATAAAGTGATGATGTTGCCGATGTCTCTTCTAGACATTTGGTTGGTTTCCATTTCCTTGGTGATGGGAATGGGACATGTATCAGCGCTTCTCCGAGTATAAACATAAAACATTCCTGCCGAAATGATTCTCTGGCCTGGGATGTGGCTCTGGATGAGGCTTTGTGTTACCATATGTGATTACAGCTAAAGACCCAAATAAATGGACTAAAACACATTTATGGGAAACCTGCTCTCCGCAGTCAGTGTGTCAATCAAAGGGCGACGCGTCGGCGGAGCTTTATCCTGCGCTCGTGTAATATGGGAGAAGAGATTTACTATTGGAGATGTGGCTGCTGTATAATGAAGCCGGGTGAGAAAGAATAAACAAAAGGAATGGGACCATCTGTTCCCTGACCCTATAGCGTTTTTTTTTTCCCTTCTCCCTCCAACAATCATTAGAAATGTATAAAGGAAACGGAGCCAGGAACATTATGTCCACAAACCTCTCAATATTTTAAGATGTTCAATCTAGAGTGATCAAGTAGGCACCGGGTAGCCGTGTATATGGCTGGGCCTGGGGCACCTAATAAATACATAATAAACCTATAAATATATACAATTCTAGCGTGACCACTACGGCCGCAATAGATCCAGTTCTCAAAACTTGTACAAAATTAATATGTGTGTAATGACTTGACTTATTAGATATTCCAGCTTGTTACATATTTGAGTTGAATGTTGCGGCACAATGGCTGCCCGCTGGCGAGAACGGAACGGAGCGTTTGTTTGGAGTCATCAGTTATACCGCAAATATATATCTATAAAAAACACACACGGACTGGAGGATTATTTTTCACACTGAAGGAGGGCAGCGAGATACAGGGAGGGTTTATTAGAAGGTTTCTATTTTTTATTCAACTTTTGTATAAAAGAGAAAAGCCCAGATCTATTATTGTGGCGGCGCCCGTTTGTGGTGACGTAGCACTGGATGGAACGTCTTTGGATGTCGCACAAGTATTTATAAAGTGTCTGCGCCAATTTTGTTTCGCGGCTGCTCTGTGTCCGACAAGACAGAAAAAGGTGCAGCTAAAGGGGCTGTTACTGCTTAGTCTGACCGTGCGCCACATTTATTACTGACCGCGCGCCACATTATTACCGACCGTGCGCCACATTATTACTGACCGTGCGCCAGATTATTACTGCCCGTGCGCCACATTACTGACCATGCGCCACATTATTGCTGATTGTGCACCACATTACTGACCGTGCGCCACATTATTGCTGATTGTGCACCACATTACTGACCGTGCGCCACATTAATTACTGACTGTGCACCACATTACTGACCATGCGCCACATTAAAAACTGACTGCGCACCACATTACTGACCGTGCACCACATTTATTACTGACCGTGCGCCACATTATTGCTAATTGTGCACCACATTACTGACCGTGCACCACATTTATTACTGACCGTGCACCACATTATTGCTGATTGTGCACCACATTACTGACCGTGCGCCACATTAATTACTGACTGTGCACCACATTACTGACCATGCGCCACATTAAAAACTGACTGCGCACCACATTAATGACCGTGCACCACATTTATATACTGACCGTGCCCACATTATTTGCGACTTGTGCACCACATTACTGACCGTGCGCCACATTAATTACTGACTGTGCACCACATTACTGACCGTGCGCCACATTAATTACTGACTGTGCACCACATTACTGACCGTGCGCCACATTAATTACCATGGATCTGATACTGAAAGTCAGGGCCTGGAAAGTTCATGCTATTAGATAAGACCGGTCTGGTTTTTTTCCATGCTAATAACATGTACAGGGCTTACCCTATGGGAGACGATTGGACATAGCAAGGAGGATATGTCATACAGCAGATCGCACCGCAAACACATGAGCAACTTATAGTGGGAGTCTTCGGAAGAGATGAAATCTGTCTGAAGAATGTATATTGTTCTACAGATAAACCTGAATGCAAAACCATGTACAATCTGTTCAGCTCCCCTGCTCTACAACATGCTGCCTGCAGAAAGGACACTATTACAATCTGCTCAGCTCCTTCTGTCTATACATGCTGCCTGCAGATAGGACACTATGTACAATCCTGCTCAGTCCTCCTGCTCTATAACATGCTGCCTGCAGATAGGACACTATGTACATCTGCTCAGCTCCTCCTGCTCTATAACATGCTGCTGCAGATAGGACACTATTACGGTCAGTAATAATGTACGCACGGCAGTAATAATGTGACACATGGTCAGTAATAAATGTGGCGCACGGTCAGTAATTAATGTGAAGCACGGACCAGTAATAATGTGGCGCACGGTCAGTAATAAATGTGGTGCACACGGTCAGTAATAATGTGACGCACAATAAAATAATGTGGCGCCGGTCAGTAATAATGTGGTCGTAATAAGTGTCAGGGTAGTATAATGTGGCGCTAGCGCAGTAAATGTGTACGGTTTTGTAATGTGGTGCTTAGTCAGTTTATTAATTACTGACTGTGCACCACATTACTGACCGTGCGCCACATTAAAAACTGACTAAGCACCACATTACAAACCGTACACCACATTTATTACTGACCGTGCGCCACATTATTACTGACCAGGCGCCACATTATTACTGACCGGGCGCCACATTATTAATGATTGTGCGTCACATTATTACTGACCGTGCACCACATTTATTACTGACCGTGCGCCACATTATTACTGTCCGTGCTTCACATTATTACTGACCGTGCGCCACATTTATTACTGACCATGTGTCACATTATTACTGACCGTGCGTCACATTATTACTGACCGTAATAGTGTCCTATCTGCAGGCAGCATGTTATAGAGCAGGAGGAGCTGAGCAGATTGTACATAGTGTCCTATCTGCAGGCAGCATGTTATAGAGCAGAAGGAGCTGAGCAGATTGTAAATAGTGTCCTTTCTGCAGGCAGCATGTTGTAGAGCAGGAGGAGCTGAACAGATTGTACATGGTTTTGCATTCAGGTTATCTGTAGAACAATATACATTCTTCAGACAGATTTCCATCTCTTCCTGAAGACTCCCACTATAAAGTTGCTCATGTGTTTTTGCGATCTGCTGTATGACGAGGCCTCCTTGCTATGTCCAGCGATCTCCCATAGGGTAAGCCCTGTACAATGTAGTTAGCATGGAATAAAACCAGACCCGTGTCTTTATCTAATTAGCATGGGAACTTTCCAGGCCCTGACTTTCAGGCAGATCCATGACCCCATCACAAGCCGCGGAGTAGAGAGAAGAGGACAGATCACCTCCAGGAATGTGACATTGCCAGAAATTTGTTACGAGCTTCTCATTTCATGTAGAGATAAACCAGATTTGGACTAACTCTGCCGACAAACACAGAACAGTCCTGTCCTTAGAATATCACAGAGGCCAAAGGATACAAGGAGTAGAAGGTGGATTGTGTTTGGCTCCAAGGTCGGCCGAGCCGTTTTAGGAGCCTCGGGAGCCAAGTTCTTGTCTTGTTATGACCCTTTAAGTGTGACCACAAAACACACTCACAAAAACCAAGAAGGTTTATGGTTCAGGTCTCTGTGGAATGTTCTCCATCCATATACCTTAAAGGGATCCTGTTACCACATTCCTCACAAATACAGCGAGTGGCAGGTTCCCATAGAGCCCTAGTAACACCTTCTTTTAGCTAATTTTTTCCCTCAGATCTCCACAGAATTAACTTTATAATTTTACTTGGTGTCCAGGGATATGTAAAGCGAGTCAAGGGGGCGTGGCCTCCTCAGGCTGAATCCAGCAGCTTCTCCCTATGCTTTCTCTTCATGCAGCATTTACGTCATGTGACCAGGGTGACATCGTTGCAGGTCCTTTAGCCTCCTAACATTACCCAACTGTACACCAAGCATATATCTCATAAAATCACAGCATATCATATCACACGAAATCAGACCAGCACGGAGGTATGGAGAGGAACAGAAGTCCATGCAGGCTGCTGGGATTTCATTGATCAGATATTTATGCATGGGGTACAGTTTGCTAATGTAATGAGGATAAATGACCTGTGATGATGTCACCCTGGTCACATGACATTATTGCTGAAGGCTGAGAAAGGGATGAGTTGCTGGAATCAGCCTAAGGAGGCTAAAGGACATGTAAAGATATTAGCCAGAGGAGGCCACGCCCACCTCAACTCTCTATAGATATCCCCGGATACCAGGTAAAATTATAAAGTTGATTTTATGGGGATCTGAGGGGAACAATTTTTAGCTAAAAGAATGGGGGTCATTTACTAAGGGCCCGAATTACTTTTTCTCATCGGCTTTCCCGAATTTTTCTGATTTGTGCCGAATTGCCCCGGGTTTTTGGCGCATGTGGTTGGATCGTGGCACTTCGGCGCCGACATGCATGTGACGGAAATCGGGGGCATGGCCGTCGGAAAACCCGATGGATTCGGAAAAAACCCCGGTATTTAAAAACAAAAAAATGTTGCTTCACACGCACTTACCTGCACCAAGAAATAGAAGGTGAACTCCGGTGACCTCCAGCGGACCTCGGCGCAGCAACGACACCTAGTGGATATCGGCGCACGGACCTAAGTGAATCAGAGAACCCACCGCTGGATCGCGACTGGACCGGGTAAGTAAATCTGCCCCAATGTAGCAGCTTCAGAAGGTTGTCTTCTAGTGGACCTGCTAATGTGTCCTGCTGTATCTTTACCCGAATTGCAACCTGGAATATTTATCTTCGGGGCTTCCCCAAACCATATGTTTTTTTTTTTACGGGTTAATTAGGCTAAAATATATGGACTACTTGCATCTGGAACATGGTGCCCCAGCAGTATGTAGAAGCCCCGGTGGTGGGTGAGGTTTGCATGCCGAAAGACATTCCACACCTACATTAAAATTATCGTTTGGGAGGACTGTGAGCACTCGGGTCTCCATGGATCTGAAAATAATCTTACTTGTTCATTATTATGTCATGGGTCAAGAAGACAACACACGGTGGACAACTAAATAAAGTTAAGGTTTTAAAATTTGATGAATACAAAGAAATAGGAACAGGAAGTTCATTGCCCTCGTAATATTCACTTCCATCAAATGTAAAGTTTTGACTATTTCAAAAACCTTGCTCGGGGAGAGAACATCTATTTCTTGGAGGACTGTGACTCTACTGCCCAAAGACCCCCCAGAAAGCTGCAGCTCGGAGAAGTCCTAATAAGATGACCAGGCTGCCCACCCAACGTCACTCAGATCAATGTCAGAGATCTATTGTGAGGATCCTATCAAAGCATTCAAAAACATTGGGTAAAACCTTCTGACAGTCAATGACATACGAAGGTCGTCTTCACCCACAACGTAGAAGCCCCACGTAATAATATGTATATTTGCTTACGCTCCACTGCCAGTCAGCATCAGGATCCAATAATTTATGTACATTTATTGCATGTGACAACATAAAACTAGTTCCCCAGATCTGTTTATACCTCCATTCATCTTCATCAACTGCTGAACTCTGTGCCACTGCCGCATTACCTTTTATTATAATATTGGACGTATCACTCAGTAGATGCAGGAGGTAATGAGTAACAATGGCAGAGGGATAACTTGGTTGTCACATCAAAAGCAAACTGAGGAATATATCTCCCTAGTAGAAGAAAAACCTCCCAGAAACCTCAGGAAAAGTCGTTTATATTGTTGGGACATTTCCAAATCATCATTTCTGGAGACTTAGTTACATCCAATGTATCGAGAAGTTCATGATGTTGGCGCATCTCTCGGTCTACCCTGAGATGACGTTACACTCTACACCGCCCTTTACCGGAGTGAAACTGTTTTAATATGTTTCAGTGGTGATCCTGCACAAATCAGGAAAAACATCGGGGATGTCGCCCTATAACTACAAACTTCCCCAAACAGATAAGGTCGGGTCATGAACTAGACTTCTGCTCAAGACTCCTGACAACAGTTTTATCTTCCCAGGATTGGGCTCACAAAAGTCAACTTCATTTCACCAACATCATATGGAGTGGAGCCACCCAACACACATCAGATTGTTGGGGACCCTGCCATAAATCAGTGGGTTCTGATGACCTTTTTGTATGTTCCAGAGAATAATATGGTCAATAGACCCCCACATCCAGTATGGCCGTGTTCACACATACGTTGTGACTTTCGTTTTTAAAATAGATCCCAATGTTGTGCCAGATTGGTGAAACAAATGGTGTCAGAAAGAAAAAGACGTTGATTGGCACTCACAAAGTCCGTTAAAATTCTTTAGCAGCTTTATTCATCCTTAGTAGGTACAATACAAGTGAAGGCAGATGCAAGGATAAGGTGCTGTTCACATCTACGTCTGACGCGTTTAAGACCATCAGGTCCTTAGTCATAGAGACGATTTGGACGCAGGTGTCCATTATGGTGCCCACACCATAACGGAATCCATCGCAGATCTTTCAGGATTTTCCTCAAGTAGCCACCGAGACAGAATTATTCTTGACACAAAGGGGGTCATTTACTAAGGGCCCGATTCGCGGTTTCCTGACGTGTTACCCGAATATTTCCGATTTGCAACAATTTTCCCTGTATTACCCCGGGGATTTTGGCGCACGCAATGGAAATCGGGGGGCGTGGCCGAGCAAAAACCCAACGGATTCGGAAAAACCGCCGCATTT